>OY743217.1:11682868-12282868 GCA_963555745.1 Cardamine flexuosa
TGGTAGAGGCAGTAGAAACCGTCGAAAGCAATCAAACGCAGAAGAAAGATCGATCCAAAGTGATATGTTGGAGATGATATAAGCCGGGTCACTCCGCATCGACTTGTCTTGAGAAACCAATAATAAAACATCAAAAGACAAACTTAAACGAGATCTAAGAGGTTATTCTCTTTATGTTCATGAGGCGGTGTTTTTAAACGAAGACAAGGTGATTCCAAAAAATTAAGATATCAACAATGGCGATACAAGTGTTTGGTATTTGGATAATTGAGCGAGTAATCACATGACGATAAACAAGGAATTTTTCTCAAGCTTAGACAAGAATATTCAAGGGAATGTAAGGTTTGGAGATAATTCATATGTTGACATTGTTGGGAAGGGTACAATTAATTTTGTGTGCAAGACCGGTGAGAAGAAGGCACTCAAAGAAATCTACTACATATCCGACTTAAAAAGTAACATATTGAGTCTTGGACAAGCAACAGAGATTTTCTGTGAAGTGTACATGAAAGGAGACTCATTTACACTAGGAGACCCTCATGGAAGACTACTTGTACGAGTCACAAGATCACCAAACCGACTCTACAAAACACATTTGGAAATTAGCAATCCTAAGTGTTTTCAGATACAAGACAATGAAACTACTTGGAAGTGGCATGCTAGGCTGGGACATGTAAGTTTTGGTATAATGAACAACATAGTGGAGAAGGATATGGTTGTAGGAATGCCATATATAATACATGAGAAGAATGTTTGTGAAGCTTGTTTAGCCGGAAAATGATAGCATCGTATTTTGACCAGATTTTACTATGGTTTTCACATACAGTAAAACCTCTATAAATTAATAATATTAGGACCAATGTATTTTAAAATATTTTATTAATTTATCGTGTTTATTAATTTATAGAGGTAGTATTTGGTCCAAAATATCATTTTGAGACCGGAAAAAATTATTAATTTAGTGAGGTATTAATTTATCAAGTATTAATTTATAGAGGTTTAACTGTATTTTTATGAGAGATTGGTATGATTTCAAGGCTAAATAAGCTATTATGAGTATTGTTAGTGTCAAAGAGGTTTTACAGGTTTAATGGCAATTTCAAAGCATCAGAAGTTTGGAAACATTTGAATATCTTCATGTGAACCACATTTGGAGTTATTTATATCATTAAAAAGCTTAAAGAATCAAGATTCACATGGGACAAGAATCGAACCAATCCATTCAGCCGTTTGGAAGATGAATCTCGAAGAGTGAAGACGTACCAGCTGAAGCAAAAACTCCATTACCACGATTGACCGAGGCCCGACCCTATTGAATTGATGGACGGGGGGGGGGGGGGTGTGTTCTATTTAGTTTAAGTGGCAAATTCATTGTAGTTGTATCATCGTCTATAGTTTTTTCGGTCTGATCTCTTTCTTAATGAATATAGTTAGCGTCATGAACTAGCTAATTATCTTAGGCATATAGGTTTTGCTATCTCCCTGATTAGGTTTTTTGAACATAGATTGGATGAGTATCGCGTCATAACAAGCACATACAACTTAGTTATACAGTTTTATGAACTAGGATTGAACTTGATATTAATGCGTTGACATATGTGTTGTTGCCTGCGAAGGCGAACTCTTGCATATCCAACACTTTCTTTTATTGTTTGAAGACCATTGTTTGCATTCACTTGTTGCGTGACATAACAAAACCAACCTTTTATTATTGAGTTCTAGCCTTACTTGTTCCTCTTGATTTGCAATACAACTTCTCTCTCTGTGGGATCAATATACCTTAAGTACTACAAATGATTGCTGTGCACTTGCAGCTTGTTGATTGTGTGTCCGAAGGAAAGTTTTTAGGGGAATCCCATCTCCGACCCATCAAGTTTTTGGTGCTGTTGCCGGGGAGAGATTGTTTGTTTGCCAATTTATAACTAGAGTAACGTCTAGAACAATGTGCTACTTATTTTCCTTTGTGATTTTCGTTGTTTCAGGAGACCTTGAAGATAAACCTCGACGCTCTCCTGGAAAAGTTTCACAACCTTACTCTTGCGCAGCTGTTGGCGCGACAAATCTCTATGGACGGAGACACCTCCGGACCATTATCTAGCTCACCTTCTGGAGCTTACCACGAATACTCTCAGCCATCTCGTGGTACACCATTGATGAGGCCCTCTGAATATACATCACACTCTTGATCCTCTGGAGATCGCCCAATGAGATCAGCTCATTCACATCGCAATGTAGCAGCTCATTCATTCAGTCCGTACCACTCTGACCGATTCTATCACTCTATGGATCAGAACTTTGATTCAAAAGAAGTCATGGGGATCGATGCCTATGAAGATCATGAAGAACCACTCTTGGATGCTTATACTGAAAGGCTCAGAGATCTCATGATTCAATTTACCTCAGCTCAGCAGAAGTGCAGTGAGGAGCTATGTGCCAAGCTCTCAATGATTGAATCCGACTTGGGTTCAAAACTCTTATATCTCACTGAACGGGTTAACCAAGTAGAAAACCATCAGAACAAGTTAAGCAAAGAGCTGTTAGAAAACAAGGAAGATATACATAGAAGTATCAATAAAGTCATTTAATTTGGCATGCACCATCGACCGGGTAGAAGAAAAATTGGATCTAAGGATTGAAGCTTTACAGAAAGGTTTCACCGACCCCAATTGGCATGCCGAATGGAGAGATAACCAAGCCTACCCAGTTGATGAAAAAGAAGACGAAGAGAGGATTCTAAGAAAGGAATTTACTACCCCTGCTGAATACTCTGAATGGATGCAAGGTATAAACCATCTAACGAATGAGAAACAAGCCTGCGTAGAGAATTTGATCAAAGCCTTACCCACTAAAGAATATGAGAAGGAAGACCAAGTGAAGTCTATTGTTGTATGGTGACGCCCATTCCTTGCGAGGGAAGTAAAGGGAACGATAGTTTTCAGAAAAATCCTAGCCAAGGAGAGGCTGTCACTCAAGTTAACTCGACGCATACTTTGTCACCATACGGCTTTCACGAGAATTGGAAACAAAATCCCATTCAATTTCCAATCTTCTCCCCCATTTAGGTTAAAGACAATCAGTACCGGTTCCCTACAACTCAAGTTAGCACTCACCCATCTCAATCTCTGCACTCTCCACACTAACCTCTCCAAGATAACTCCAGTGCTTCTCTACAGCAAAGGCTTCAAGAAGAGAGACTTTAAACCTTGCTTAGAATATTCTTTGAACAGCAGGAGATGAACAGAAGGATCCTCCATGAGAAGATTGACAGATCCGACTTGAATCTCTGCGGAAAGATAGATGAGATTTCTTTTCGTCTTAGGAGATTAGAAGATCAACATGCTAAGGAAATGGGAACAACGAGGAGAAAACTCAAGAGCTTGGAGAAAGGCCAAGAAAGGCATGAATCTAATATTAAAGAAGGAATCAAGAGGAGAGACGAGCTTAGCAATATGATTGAGAAGCTGCGAGGTGATGTGGCCAGTTTCCAAGAAACCATTACCGCGAGTGACTTCTCAATAGAAGAGAGGCTTCGCAGAGTTGAAGAGCAACTCGCGAAAAAATCCTTACCATCAAAGGATCTGATGGCTACATAGGAGAAGACGAGAGGAGCAACCATTTGGCACAAGCGATAGAAATTTTAGGGGAAAAATATCACAAAAAAAACATGAACTTTCAAATTGTGGACAAAAAAAGCATGAACTTTTGAAATTTTGTTGACTTGGCCATTTTAGACATGCCGTTAAGTTTCTGTTAACAAAACACAGTCACATCTTAACTTTCTGTTAGCATTCTCCGTTAAATTAAAACACAATAGTTTTGCTAAAAAAAATTAAACAAAATTGAGATTCAAGAGACACCAAAACTTATATAACAACAGAGCATATATATATTTATATGAAATCAATTAAAACTAGTGAGGATTTTTCTTTTTGTGAGAATTTTATTATTATTATTGTTATTATTATATATATACGAAATAATTTTTTTGAAAAAAACTAAAAATGTGGATTATTTTTAAAAGTATATATATACAATTAACTAAAAATAACAAAACTAAATAATTGTTGAGCCAAAATAACACTTTTTGGTTTTGCTATTTAATTATTTTTTGGTGGAGATCTTATATATATATATATATTAATAAGAAAATTAAAAAGTTGATATATAAAAATGTTAATTATATAATCTCATATATATATATATATATAATTAATTAATTAAAAATAACAAAAACTAGTAGTAACGGTTGAGGGATAATAACATTTTTTTGGTGGATATTTTGTTAAATATATACAACTAATTAAAAAAAAAAACAAAAACAAAAACAAAACATTTTTTTTATTTTTTTAATTAATTGCATATAAAATAATAATAATAATAATAATAATAATAATAATAATAATAATAGTAATAATAATAATAATAATAATAATAATAATAATAATAATAATAATAATAATAATAATAATAATAATAATAATAATAATAATAATAATAATAATAATAATAATAATAATAATAATAATAATAATAATAATAATAATAATAATAATAATAATAATAATAATAATAATAATAATAATAATAATAATAATAATAATAATAATAATAATAATAATAATAATAATAATAATAATAATAATAATAATAATAATAATAATAATAATAATAATAATAATAATAATAATAATAATAATAATAATAATAATAATAATAATAATAATAATAATAATAATAATCCTCTGAAGTTTTAACTAATTTCATATATATATGCTCTGTTGTTTTATTTCATATATGTTACGGTGCCCAGTGGTTATGAGTTGGTGTGGTCTCCGTAAGGTTAGCAGTTTGAGTCCCTTGAAACTTATTTTCTTTAATATTTTTTTAAACAAAACAAAGTTGTTTTAGTTTAATGGAGAATGCTAACGAAAAGTTAACCCGTGACTGTATTTTGTTAACGGAAACTTTATGGTATGTTTAAAATGGACAAGTCAACGAAACTTGAATATTTTATCAAAATGTCAAACTAAACTTTATGATTTAAATGACATTTCAAAAATTTATGTTTTTTTGTTCATAATTTGAAAATTCATGCTTTTTTGACATATTTATGGAAGTTTTAGAGAATTCTCTTAACCAAGGCTTGGCAACATCTTGGAAAAGAATGTCTTCATCAATGACTCCCTAGATGGCGTGAGGAGACAGGCTGGAATTCTGAAATTACTTGTGGATGGAATCATTGAGAGATAATTCGAGATGGAGAAAGCTTTATCAAAAAACTCCAAAAGCTTTATCAGAAAACGCCATGTTGATCTCCAAAGTTCTGACTCAACAGAAGCACTCCAAGCCAAAGCTGAGAAAAGGCAAAGAAGCACCTCCAAAGATAGGAACTATGTGTATTCTAAGGGAATACCACCAGAGCTTGAAAGAACCAAGAGACTTTGTCTAAGGACAGAGAACCCTTCTCACCTCACATAGGAGAAGAATCAAGTCTAGCCAAAATCTTTAAACAAGGACACTTAGTGGGAGGTAACCCACTTGTAAGTTTTCTTCCCTTTTAGTTTAGATTTTATTTTGCTTTTGATCTTTGGTTGTTTTATTTCAGTTTTCACACAAAAACAGAAAAGAAAATACAAAAGAAGAAAAGAGAAAAAAAGAAAAAGAAAAGTAGCTGAGATGGAGACGACCTAGGTCACAGAGGCCTGTGACCGAGGTCCCAAGAAGGGCTAACCTCTGTCACGAGTGCCTATGACCGAGGTTTATGGGCAAATCCAGAGAGCTTGTTCCAAGTGGCAAAAACAACATCAAGATCAGTCAACCTCACTTGACCGATGCATGCATAAGGTAACAGATTGATCAAATTACCAAGATCAATGCTGAGTGTCCCCACCAACCAAGTTCTATCTCCAAAACAAAAGTTACAAGAAGATGCCAACCCTCGTTCACAAGGGGCCGTGACCGAGGTGTACTGAAGGCTGAGCCTCGGTCACGATGGCCTGTGACCGAGGGAATGAAGGATTCTCGAGAATCCTTGTTGATTGACATATCTTCGATATTGTGGAGCTTTCCAGATCTAACAACACAACCCTAAGGAGCCATGCACCATTTCCCAACATCATCCATTGCACTAGATCAAGTCAAGGCCGGGTTCATCCGTTCTAAGCCACGACTGCGTCATTCATGTTTTGTGAAGAATCTTCACGTTCACTCAGCCAAATGATCAAGGATTGGATACTCAACATAATCTGGATATTTCAGGAGTAATGACAAAGGCACTATATGTAGAAGGATTCAAGATTGGTGGATTATAAGCTTTTAAGCATCGCGATTGCATAATTCACTAAGGAGAGTGAATGTTCTAATCCATTCGATCAAATGGGCTACAACTTGATACTTGCTGAGATGCTGATGAATGTGAAGTTTTGATCGAAAAGATTTCTGAAAAGGAAACTCAGATTCAAAGATGGACAACTGTCAACATCAAGATCCTAGCCGACACCGTTCTCCGGCGACGAGATTCACCAAGGTATGAGAATATCTAAGTAATACTCGGTCAAATGAGCTATAACTGAGTACTCAATGAGAATTGGGTATTTTGAGAGTGATGACCGAGGAAAATCTTAAAAACAAAAGTCCGAATCTAAAGATTTCCTGTGTTCCTTACCAAAACCGATCCGCGACTGCAAAGTTCGCAAATCTTGGATAATATGGCAATTGGTTCAATGGATCAACACAAGATTCAATGTCTAGTGATATGAGGACATTTGGGAAACAATGATCGAAGAGAACATAGCCTTGATCGGGCTAGATCTCGATATTCTCTATTGGGCCTTTTTTGGACAAAACATCGAACACTTTCTACAAGTTGTCCAAATCCCGAGTAATGATTGGTAAGTATGCATCCTAGACCCATTTAGAATAAAGGATTGTCATACCAGTGTACCAAGTTGAAGAATCAAGTGATAAAGAGAGGAAAAGGCTGTTTCCTATTGAGAAAGGCCAGCCCCGGTCACGAGCTCTGTGACCGAGGTTCTCTCTAGTGCCTTTGCCCCAATATCCGCATTCATGATTCCACTGATCCGATCACTTCATTAGTCAAACCAAGAGCTTTATTCGGAGAAATATCAGTCACCATGGAGAATTTCTCAACCATCACAATCATAATATCTAAGAGACACCCCCCCCCCACCATCTCACAATCGACCACCACCACCATTATATCCTTAACTTTGTTTTTATTTATATTTATCCTTTGGATATTATTGATGGTTTTTCTTAAGTTTTTGTCTCAGGAGAGATGCATTTAGAAATTTATTCGTAAAGAATTCAATGGACTAAAACCGAGTCCATTCGATGTTAAGTAACAAAGGATGAAACACCGGTTAGTCATCAACAATCCAATTCGAGGTGCAATTGTTCTTAAACATAATTATTTCCTTATAATGTTCATCCTTTTATCTTTCTTATGTTCCCATCGAGGATGGTATGATTTAAGTCTGGGGGGAAGGATGTTTCATCCTTTACTGATACTTTCTATTTTGTTGACTTGAGACCTTTTGCCACTTTTTACATCAATAATCATGTTATTTTAGTTAAGTCAATTTTTTTTTGTTTTATTGAGTCAAAACTGTTAGGGAACCATGATCTTGTTCTATTGGATTATCCGAATTGGAGAACACTCTGATGAATCTATGCTAGCCACAGAGCTGAATTTCGGAGAGGCTATGAGCTGACTCAACATTCCCCAAAGCTTTTTTACATTGGGGAGTAGGGTAAACCATAGTTGTCTCGAAAATCTATTTGAACCTAAAGCTGACATTCAATTTCTTTCTCAGGGATTGGTATTCACTGGGCAAAGATCTATTCGAACCATACAAGACCATGCAATTTTCCACCATGAAAAAGAAAAAAATGAAACAGAAGAAAAAGAAAACAGAAACAGAAGGAAAAAAGAAAGAAGAAGGAGAAACAAATCAAAGTGTTCCGACGGAAGTGAACCAAGGGATGACACGTAAACCGAGTATCCTTTGTGACCTCATAGAAGCTCTGGCGTAAGGGAAACTCAAAGTAAAAGTGACCAAGGGATGACACGTGAACTCGTGTATGCTTTTCGATTTCATGGAGATTTGTCCCAAGAAAACAAAAAGAAGGAAGGAGAAGAAGAAGAAGAAAGAAAGGCGAAGCACCAGAAACAAAACAACCGGTGGCTGTAAAAAGAATATTAAGGAGCGAGCATCAAAGAGAAAAACGGTAGCTCATAAGCTAAAGAGGAGATGGAAAGTAAAGTGGAGAAGGTCTTGGTAAGAAGAATTATAGCACCCCTTGAGTTGATTTCTCTTTGGTAAGACCACTATACTTTTCATTCCATTAGTTTATGTAAAGAGATGAGAATGGGGATTCTGAAAGTACCTTTGGATTGTGAGCAAATAAGGAGTATTGATGCTTCTTATGGTTGACTATGGAAAGTAAGTTCTAAGGCTACAGAGAGGAAGAGTGCAAAGAAGATATCCCTAATGAAAAGTAAGTTTCCGTGATTTTCAAACTTCGTTTTCATTCTTGTGTGCTTGTGGACCAGCAAACTCTACGTCTGGGGAGTTGATAACATCGTATTTTGATCCATATTTACTATGTTTTCACATTATTTTATGAGAGATTGGTATGATTTCAAGGCTAAGTAAGCTATTATCGAGTATTGTTAGTGTCATAGAGGTTTTACAGGTTTTATGGGAAAATGGACCAAAAAAAGAGCAAAACCCGTTTTAAGGCAATTTTAGACCATTAGAAGTTTGAAAACCTTTGAAGATCTTTCTATGAACCAAAATTTGAGGACTTTATATCATTAGATATCTTGAAGAGTGGAGATTCACATGGGACAAGAATCAAATCAATCCATTCAGCCGTTTGGAAGATGCATCCTGAAGGGTGAAGACGTATCAGCTGAAGCCAAAACTCCATTACCTCGGTCACAAAGCCTCGTGACAAGGGTCTGGCCTCTTGAGCACCTCAGTCATAAAAACCTGTGATCGAGGCTCGGCCCTCTTGCATTCAAAATTATCAAAACGACGAGTTAAGCCTCCAAAACCCTAAAACTGACTCTTTGTACTTCAAGACCTATAAATACTCAACCTTAAGCATTAGGGTTTCGTGTGACTCATCTGTGCTTCCTCACCAAACCCTAGACGATCTTCACCATAACATTAGAATCTTTTCGCCTCAATAAGGAGCCATACCAGCCTTGTTGTTTATAGAAGCCTTTTAGTTTCACCATATCGTTTCTCTACATCCTTTGAATACTTTAATATCTATGAATTACTTTCACCTTGCTTTGATGATTTCCATGAATATGCTTGAGTGATTTCCTTGTTGAGTTTAGATGGTTGAATCAAAGGGGTGATGTGTTCTATTTAGTTTAAGTGGTGAATTCATTGTAGTTGCATCATCG
The DNA here is from genome assembly GCA_963555745.1 of Cardamine flexuosa. Lineage (NCBI taxonomy): Eukaryota > Viridiplantae > Streptophyta > Magnoliopsida > Brassicales > Brassicaceae > Cardamine > Cardamine flexuosa. The sequence goes on from OY743217.1 coordinate 11,692,311, forward strand.
TCTGCACTGTTCTTTTGGTCTTATCTCTTTCTTAATGCATATGGTAGCATCATGAACTAGCAATTGATCTTAGGGACCTAGGTTTTGCTATACGATTTCTTAGGGTTTTTGAACATAGATTATATGAGTATCTCATCATTGATAACAAGGATTTTACAATCCCTAAAGGGTTTTATCAAATAACCTTTTGTACAAAGAGTACGTTGATAACACCTTATTATGCACGTTTTTATCACCCTTTTATCATGCTTTAGTGTAGATTTTAGTCATTGTTCATACCATTTCATGCATTTATCCTTCATATAGAATGTTTAGTGTTTTGTATAGGCATTGCATGCATTTTGCATATTTGGGGTCTTATGAGGTGCTTCTGGAGCTGTTTGGAGCACACTTTGATTTTGGGCTTATGAAGTGAAGTTTGGATCAACCAGCTGGACTAGGGAGCATGTGCAGTGAAGCTTTATGGACAGAGTGGGGATTTGCAGAGAAGACAGCCCACTTAACCTGCCCACTCGACCTACCTACTCGAGTGGGAACTCAATGGGGACTCACTGCCTACCCACTCGACCTGCCTACTCAAGTGGGCACTCACTACCCACTCTACCTGCCTACTCGTGTGACCACTCATCAGCCACTCGACTTCTGGGGCGAGTGGGCCATTTTTCTCTCTTTTTCCTCAAAACTCGAATTTGTGTTATTCCTATTTCGACACTCAGTATATAAACCCCTGATTAACCTAATGAGGAGGTACATTATTTTTATTAGCTTAACCTAGTTTTAGTCATTTTCTCTTTCTAGTTCATATTTTGTTCTTGAGACTTTTCAATTTTTGTAATTTTGTATTGACCATAACTCTTTATATAATTAGTATTTTGATAACATCGTATTTTGACCCGTTTTTACGATGGTTTTCATATTTTTTTAAGAGAGATTTGGTAGGATTTCAAAGCTAAATAAGCTATTATCAAGTTTTGTTAGTGTCAAAGAGGTTTTACAGGTCTTATGGGAATATGGATCAAAAAGGAGCAAAGACCCGTTTTGAGGCAGTTTCAAAGCATCAGAAGTTTGACAACATTGGAAGATCTTCCCGTGGACCAATATTGGAGTTCTTTATATCATTGGAAAGCTTGAAGAGTCAAAATTCGCATGGGACAAGAATCAAAGCAATCTATTCAGCCGTTTAGAAGATGTATCCCACAAGAAGAAGCTATGTCAAACCAGCACCAAAGCACCAAACCTCGGTCACTAAGCTCATGACCGAGGCCAACCTCCTTCACCGCCTTAGAAGCTTGGCCCATCAATAGGCTCGGCCCATTGCCTCCACACTCATCAAGATGACGAGTCTGCCCTTCCTAAACCCTAGAAGACAATCTCTTACGCCCCAAGACATATATATACAAGTTTATGAAGCTAGGGTTTGGTGTGCCTCATCAAAGTTTCAAACCACCACCTAAGTTCACCACAGAAACTCTAGAAATTCCATCACCACCTTAAGAAGCCGATGCCGCCTCCAAGGAGCCGCAGAAGCAACTTGATTTGGTTGAAGCTTTAAAGTCCCACCATCTCTCTCTCTATTCATTTCTGACTTTGTCAAAGGAGAAGTCCTTACATCTTGTTATTTTCGGATCTAAAGAAGTAATCTCTAAACCTTTACCTTATTGAATTAGATATATGTTTTACTCTTTCATATCATCGATGACAACCTTGAGCATTGCCAAGTAGACTATCCAGTTGGGTCTAAAGGGCCAGTGAATGGGGTGAGATGATCATTGTCTTTTGAGTGGCGAGTTTTATTGTATTTGCATATCCGTTTACACTGTCTTTTGGTCTTATCTCATTCTTAATGTATATAGTTAGAGTCATGAACTAGCTATTGATCTTAGGCATCTAAGTAATTCAAACTATTTGCTTAGTTTGTTGGAACCTAGATTTGATGAGTATCGCGTCATAACAAGCACATACCCCTTAGTTATGGAGTCTAATAGTTTAGGATTGAATTTGATTTTAATTCTTTGAAACCTATGTTAGTGCCTGCGATAGTGGAGTAATAGGATTTGTGGATTTCAGCCGGTTTTCTCTATGACAATAGGTTAGCCGAACTTTCGTGTTTCATAGTCCGAGACTTAGGAGTAGACATGCATTACACTGAACTTATATCGAATAGACAGATCAATTAACTCTAGAAACCCCCTTAAGCGCCCAACATTCATCTCATCTTGATGTACATTCATTTTATTTGCCTTGTGTGATTTGCGTGACACAAAAACCCCTTTTTATTATTAAGTTCTAGTTTTACTGTTCCTCTTGATTTGCAATACATCTTCTCTCTCTGTGGGTTCGATATACCTTAAATACTATGATTGATTGCTGTTCACTTGCAGCCTATTCATTGTGTGGTCCCTTTGAGAAAAACTTTACACCCCATCAAGTTCTTTTGCGCCTTTGCTGGGGAGAGATTGCTCTGTTTGCAAATTTACGAACTAGAGTAACGTCTAGAACATTGTGCTACTAATTTTCCTTTGAGATTTGCATTGTTTCAGGAGACCGTGAGGATGAACCTCGATGCTCTCCCAGAGAAGTTTCGCAACCTTACTCTTGCACAGCTATTGGCGCAACACAACTCTATGGATGGAGATACCTCCGGACCACTCTCTAGCTCACCTTCTGGAGCTTACCACGGCTACTCTCAGCCATCTCATGGTACACCTATGATGAGATACTCTGGATGTCCATCACCTTCTCAATCCTATGGAGATCGCCCAATGAGATTATCTCATACTTTCAGTCCACACTACTCGGACCGAATCTGTCCTCATATGGATCATCACTATGATTCAAGAGAAGTCATGAGAATTGAAGCATATGAAGCACCACTCTAATGCTTTCACTGATAAGATGATGAAGCTTATGCAACAATTCTCCTATGAACAAAAGAAGCATCATGAAGAGCTTGACACCAAGTTCACTAAGATGGGAGCTGAATTTGATTTAAAGATTTTGGATCTAACCAACCACATTCAAAGGTTGGAAAGCCAAGTTCAAGAAATCCAAATCCAAGCGAGTCTTAATAGGGTGGATATTGATTGAAGCGCAACATGGATCAGCTGGAAGAACACTTGGAGTGGAAGATTGAAGCACTGCAACAAGGTTTCAACAATCCAAATGACTATGCGTAATGGCAAAAGAGCAAAACTATCTAATCCACGTCAAGGGAAAAGAAGAAAGGGTTCTAAGGGAAGAACTCGCAGCCAAAGCTGAATCGGCGGAGTGGCCCGAGGATGAAGTTTGCCACTATGAAGAGTGTGATCATCTTACTAAAGAAGACACAGAAGAATATTTCCAGGAAAATCCCTGTTTTATGACCATGGAGATCCCTTGCGAAAACATTGAAGATAGAGGCGTCTCACAAAGTCTTGTTGAATGTGATCTCCATGCGGACCCTATACCACCCTCAGCCTATAATATGGGCCACAAGAAGCTTTGTGTCTTGACAAGAGGATTCAAAAGACGATTTCCAAAAAGTCAGACCCATAACTACACCCGTTCCAAAGCTTTGTCACAAAGAAGTCTACAAAAGGTTAAGGCAAGGAGACTCAAGAGATCAACCATGCAACGCCTTGCTACTCAAGAGAAAAATTCGGAGGAGCTTTTAAAGAAGATCAACACTATTGAAAGAAGCGTGTGGGGGCTTGGTAGCCGAGTGACAGAATTGACATGGAAATTGGAGGATCTGGCCAAGAACACAACCAATAAAAGTAATGAAGAATTAAGAGGTCAGGATCCCGAGTCTAGAGAAGATCATGAGCAGCCTCATACTCCTAATGAGGACATCCCAATAAGTTCCGGAAGATGGTGCGGTGATCTACATGACAAGCTAGAAGCACTAAGCAAGAATATCAACACACTATTCTCCAAAGACGTTGAACAAGAGGACGACGAGTGCAAGACCTATAAACTTTGTCTTAGGACAGAGGATTCTTCTCATCTCTCATAAGAGAAAGACCAAGTCTAGCCAAGGACTTTAAAACAAGGGCGCTTAGTGGGAGGCAACCCACTTTTGTAAGTTTATTTCCCTTTAATAGATTAGATTTCCTTTTCCTTTTGATTTTTGCATGTTTTATCTCAGGTATTCCACATAAAGAGAAAAGAAAATACAAAAGAAGAAAATAGAAAAGCATAAAAAGAGAAGAAAATCGAGTTGGAGCCAACCTAACTCAAAAGGCCCGTGACCGAGGTCCGAAGGAGACCCAACCCTGGTCACGAAGCTGGTGACCGAGGTTTTGAGTATGGAAACTCCGAGTCTGGTCAAGAATATTTCACAAGTCTGGTCAGATTCATTTGGCCAATACATGCAGAGGCAACCGATTGATTATATCGAAGATCACTGTTGAAAGTCCCCACGAAGCATAACTCACCTCCAACTTGAAGAAGGACAACATCAGGCCCATACCCCGGTCACAAGGCCCGTGACCTAGGTCTCATGGAGGCCACACCCCAGTCACAAAACCAGTGACCGAGGTTTTCCGAGCTAAACCGCCGAGAGCCAATTTACATGTTCGAAGGAGATTTTGAAAATTTTGATCTGGTACGTTTCTGACCTTATGGAGCCTATTGGAGCTAATTACATCATCTTAGGAAGCTATGCAACCTTCCCCGACCTCATCCATTTAGTTTTACTAAGCCAAGGCCAAAGTTGAAAACCGGGCCGCGACTAAGTCAAAACCAAGCCTCATGAACAATTTTCAAGTTCCACTCAACTAAACGATCAAGGATCAGGTACCCAACATCTTATGGGTATTCTAGGAGTAATGGTAGAGCCACCTTTTTGGAAAAGGATTCATGGGAAGAAGATCATTCCACCTCAAGCTTAACGGTTGCATATTTTACTAAAGTTGAGGGCCAGCCCCGGTCACGACTACTTGTGATTGAGGTTTCTCACCCTAGTGCCTCCACGCCACTCTCTTACATAACGTTATTTCACTGATCAAGATCACTTCACTAATCCAACCATAAGTATATTTGGAGCATATCAGTCACCATGGAAAGATCTCAACCATGGCAAGAATGACATCAAAGAGATAACATCACCACCATCTAACCATCGACACCACCACCATTCTATCTTTATCTTTATTTTATTTACCTTTATTTATATTTTAGCATACCATTGATGGTTTTTAGGTTTTTGTCTCAGGAAAGATGCACTTAGAAGAGATCTTCACAAAGAATTCAATGGACTAGAACCAAGTCCATGTGATTTTAAGTTTCAAAGGAAGAAACACCGGTTAGTCGCCCACATTCCGATTAAGGTGACATTTTTCTTTAACCCAACTTTTCCTTATGATTTTCATCCTTTTCTCCTTCTTGTTTTCCCACCGAGGACGGTGTGATTTAAGTCTGGGGTGATGTTCATCCTTTACTGACACCTCTATTTTGTTGACCTGAGACCTTTTGCCACTTTTTACATCAATGATTATGCCTATTTATGCGATTTTATCGAGTCAAAAAATTTTTATTGAGTCAAAACTGTTAGGGAACAAGGACCTTGATCTATTGGATTGTTTGCACTAGTGATTACTCTAATGACTCACAGGTTGCCCGAGGTTCCGTTTGGGAAAGGCCGTAGGAGGATTCAACATTCCCCAAAAGCTTCTTTTCGTTGGAAAGTAGGGGTAAACCAAAGTCGTCTCTAAATCTATTTGAACCTAACTTGACATCCAATTTCTTCCTCAGGGATTCGCACTCATGGGACATAGACCTATTCAAACCATACAAGACCACACAATTTTCCACCAAGCATACAACTACCTCTTTTCCTCTCGCAAGCTCGGAAAAACAGAAAAGCAAGAAAAACATAAAAGCAAGAAAAACAGAAAAGAAAGAAAGGAAAGGAGAAAAAAATCAAAGCGACAAGCCCAAGTGAACCAAGAGATGATGCGTAAACCCATGTATCTTTTGCGACCTCATGGAAGGATTTTGTTGTAAGGGAAATATTAAGAGTCAAAGCAGCCAAGGGATGATGCGTAGACCCATGTATCCTTTGTGATTCCAGGGAGACTCGTCCCAAAGAAAACAAAAGAAAGAAAAAAAAAGAAAGAAAAAGAAGAAGTAGAAGAAGAAAAGGCGAAGCACCGGAAACAACAAAGCTCGGTGGCGGTAAACATGATATGAAGGAGCTTGGAACAAAAAGAGGAGAGGCAAAGTATGCTGGAGAAGGCCCTTGTAAGAAGAAGTTTCCCTGCCTTTAAGTCGATTTCCCTTTGGTAAGACCACCGTACCTTTCATTCCATTAACTTATGTAAAGAGATGACAATGAAATCCCAAAAACTCCTTTGGATTGGAGTAACTAAGGTTTGAAGATGATCCTTGTGGTTAATCTTGGACCATGTTCCAATGCCCAGCGACGAATTATTTGAAGTCTAGACATCCCCAACAAGCTAAGAGAGTTCCCATGATTTTGAAACCTCTCTTCCATTCTATTTTGCTTGAGGACAAGCAAAGGTTTAAGTCTGGGGGAGTTGATAACATCGTATTTTGACCCGTTTTTACTATGGTTTTCATATTTTTTTAAGAGAGATTTGGTATGATTTCGAAGCTAAATAGGCTATTATCAAGTATTGTTAGTGTCAAAGAGGTTTTACAGGTGGGAATATGGATCAAAAAGGAGCAAAGACCCGTTTTGAGGCAGTTTTTCAAAGCATCAGAAGTTTGACAACATTTGAAGACCTTCCCGTGGACCAATATTGGAGTTCTCTATACCATTAGAAATCTTGAAGAGTCAAGGTTTGTATGGGACAAGAATCAAAGCAATCCATTCAGCCGTTTGGAAGATGCATCCGAGAAGATGAAGCTATGTCAAACCAGCGCCAAAGCACCAAACCTCGGTCACTAAGCTCGTGACCGAGGCCAGCCTCCTTCACCGTCTTAGAAGCTTGGCCCATCCGTAGGCTTGGCTCATTGCCTCCACACTCATTAAGATGACGAGTCTGTCCTTCCTAAACCCTAGAAGCCAATCTCTTGCACCCCAATACCTATATATACAAGTTTATGAAGCTAGGGTTTGGTGTGCCTCATCAAAGTTTCAAACCACCACCTAAGTTCACCACAGAAACCCTAGAAAATCTATCACCACCTCAAGAAGCCAACGCCGCCTCCAAGGAGCCGCAGAAGCAACTTGATCTCGCTGAAGCTTTGAAGTTCCACCATCTCTCTCTCTATTCTTTTCTGACTTTGTCAAAGGAGAAGTCCTTACATCTTGTTATTTTCGGATCTAAATAAGTAATCTCAAAACCTTTACCTTATTGCATTAGATCTATTTTTTACTCTTTCATATCATCGATGACAACCTTGAGTATGGCCGAGTAGACTATCCAGTTGGGTCTAAAGGGTCAGTCAATGGGGTGAGATGATCATTGTCTTTTGAGTGGCGAGTTTTATTGTATTTTCATATCCGTTTACACTGTCTTTTGGTCTTATCTCATTCTTAATGCATATAGTTAGAGTCATGAACTAGCTATTGATCTTAGGCATTTAAGTAATTCGAACCGTTTGCTTAGTTTGTTGGAACCTAGATTTGATGAGTATCACATCATAACAAGCACATACCCCTTCGTTATGGAGTCTTATGGATTAGGATTGAACTTGATTTTTATGCTTTGAAACCTATGTTTTTGCCTGCTATAGTTGAGTAATAGGATTAGTGGATTTCAGCCGGTTTTCTCTTTGACAATAGGTTAGCCAAATTTTCGTGTTTCATAGTCCGAGACTTAGGAGTAGACATGCATTACATTAAAATTATTTCGAATGGACAGATCATTGAACTCTAAACACCCCCTTAAGCGCCCAACATTCATCTCATATTGATTTACATTCATTTTATTTACTTTGCATGATTTGCATGACACAAAAACTCTTTTTTATTATTGAGTTCTAGTTTTACTTGTTCCTTTGATTTGCAATACATCTTCTCTCTTTGTGGATTCGATATACCTTAAATACTATTATTGATTGCTGTGCACTTGCAGCCTATTCATTGTGTGGTCCCTTTGAGGAAAACTTTACACCCCATCATACTTGCGTTTGATTTCTTCTACAAAGTTGTTCATCGTCCCCCTCTCTATTACTTATGTCAATTTTGATTATTTCTGGGTTTGATTATTTTTTGATGAATTTCCTGTGTGAGTAGTTCCCTTAGGGCTATTAGGGGTGGATTAGGCTTGTGTTGCTCTTGATTGATCTGGGTATCTAAGTTTGTTTGCCAATTCGTTTTATTCCCTCTTGGGTGAGTGATCTCAATGCTTGTTCTTTTCTGGCCAGTTAGGGCCTGATCTTAGATGATCTCATGAGGATGACCCATGCCTTGAATCATTTGATAGACTTTTCCAGGGATTAGGGTACAATAGCGTGAAGGTGGATGCATCAGATGTTGATTTACGTCACGACTCCACTTACTCACTTGTTATGAACCCTCTTTGACTTTAATAGACTGATTCTTAAAGCCTGATCCGATCAACTCACACTATGCTGACAAGGTTGGATCTTGAGGCTCTCTACCACGATCCATGGATTGAGCTGGAAATTATGTTTGTTGTTAAGGGAATCCCTTATTGTTTGAGCATGTTAGTACCTAGGAATTTCTTGAGCAATCACTAGTCATTTGATTTACTTCTATGATCCCTATAGTTTTAATATTACTTGTCTCACCAATTTAGAATGTTTAAGTATCAGTTCAGTAGTTCAACTAGCCCAGTCGAGTGGCTTTGTGCCTGCTAAGTTTTCTGTAGTTTCTCTGTTTATTTGACTACTTACTAAAGTGTGACACCCTTTAGTGAGCTTGGTCTTTAGTTTTATCTTTTATCTGCATTCGTTTAGATTGATAGACTTCATCAAATGACTTCTATATTTGGCTTGAATTAATTGTTAATGTACACATCTTTTTTGCTTACTGCTATTCACCCAATGGATTGACACTTTCTATACTATGATTGATTGAAAAACCTGTGTTTTGTCTTTCTACGCTTACGCTGATAGTTTTTACTGTCAACTTTTGGTATACACCTTGATAGACAAAAATACCAGTTTCAATTTGGCGCTATTGCCATTTGGGTGATTTAGTATTACAATTAGGATATCATTGCTTTTGAGATCAGGTTTGTTTACATTTTCTTTTGATACTTACCTTTGTACATTTTGTTTCTCACAGGTACCATAATCAATGACAGGATCAACCGGAGTTCACGAAACTCCAACCCACCAAACACACAGAGGAGGCATAGTTGCACCTCCTGTAAGTGATGACTTCGAGATAAGGAGAGGTATCACCTCTATGATTCAAGACAACAGATTCCTTAGTATGCCAGCAGATGACCCCATAGCATATCTTGACACGTTTGAGAGGATCTGTAGCCTCACAAAAATTCAAGGAATCACTGAAGATGGATTTAGATTGAGACTCTTCCCATTCTCATTAGGAGAAAAAGCAACCCACTGGGAAACCAATCTTCAGCCAGGATCCATAACGACCTGGTCTTCCTGCAAGAGGTCTTTCCGTACCAAGTTCTTTTCTTTCCAGAGAACAACAATGTTTCGCCAAGAGATTTCCACATTTCACCAGAAGCAAGGTGAAACACTATCAGACGCTTGGGAAAGATTCACAGGTTATACAAGGCAGTGTCCACACCACGACTTCTCCAAAGAGTCCCTGCTCTGCATTCTATATAGAGGAGTTTTACCGATGGTGAGGATATGCCTTGATACTGCAAGCAAATGAAACTTCCTTAATGATGTTGTACAAGATGGATGGGAATTGGTGGAGAACTTAGCTAGGTCAGACAGCATTTCCAATGAAGAACATGAGAGGAGTATTAGGGATGCTAGAACGTCTGACGAGAGCGCCATAGCAGAAATCAAAATTCTTATTGAGAAGTTTGATATGATGTTGATTCACACTTAGAAAATTCAAGAACAAGCTGCACCTGATCTTGACATCAAGCTATTGTTATAGCAACTCGTGCGTAGTCAGGAACAAGCTACTATTGAATTTCGATGACACGCTCTAGACGTCAAACAGCAGATCAACACCTTGTCCTCAAAAGTTCATTACCTGGAGAACTGCCAGATCAATCATACACAGCCATCAACAGAAAAAGCCCATGCTATCACTTTGAGGAGTGACAAACAGTTACCACCAAGAGAACCTGTAAAGATCACTGAGGACAGTGAGGATCAGGGTGGGGAGGATCTCCATCAGGAAGAACTGCAACCTGAAGAAGCTAAAGAAGAGAGCCCACTCGACCATACCACTCGAGTACCAGGTTGAGTGGCTGCGAACCCAGAAAAAAATTCTGTGCAGCCTAAGGGAAAAGACAAATCTTCTGAACCATCCTCCTATGTACCTCTTTTAATGTACCTCCTTTACCTTTTCCAGGAAGAAAAAAGAAAGAACAGGCAGTTAAGTATAAGAACCTATTTGAGAAACATCTGAAAGACGTTGAGGTTCATATACCCCTGTTGGATGCTTTGATGCTTATACCCCCCAGCCCAGAAGTATATCAAAGATATGGTTATGGAAAAGACCAAAGAAGCACAAAGTATGGTACTTCTCACTCATGAATGCAGTGCTATCATTCAGCAGAAAGTCATGTGCAAAGAAAAGCTCCAAGATCCAGGCTTTTTTACTCTGCCATGCTCAATAGGACCCCTTAGCTTCAAAGAAATTCTATGTGATTTAGGAGCTTTGGTGAGTCTCATGCCACTTTCAGTATCACAGAGATTAGGATTCACAAAGTGTTCCCCAAGCACAATCTCCTTAGTCTTAGCAGACATATATGTTAGGCAACCACATGGTTTCTTGGAAGATTTACCAGTCAGAATACGACACCTAGAGGTCACCACTGATTTTGTAGTCCTTGAGATGGAAGAAGAACCCAAAGATCCTTTGATCCTAGGGAGACCATTTTTAGCAACAGCTGGAGCCTCCATTGATGTGCAGAATGGTACCATTGCTTTGAAGCTGGGAAAGGAAGTCATGCAGTTTAACATCAAGTCTTCAATGAAACAACCAATGATGCAGATATTCGGAGTTGGAGAAATAGACGATTTGACAGAAGAATTCTTATGGGAGATAGTTGAGAAAGATCATCTGAAAACGGTTTTGACTAAGTGTGATGAAGGAGGATACGTTCACTCCAAGATTTCTGACTATGAAGTGAGTTTAAATGCAAAGCAACTCCTAGGGGTTGATGATGCTTTTGAGAGTTTGATAAGACCATAAGGGATAGCAGCACTTGAGCATGTCACTCGACCACAACACTCGTGTGGACCTGTCGAGTCAGATAACACTACAAAACGCAGGCATGGAACACCACTGGACCACCCACTCGAGCTCAGTACAGCTGAACCACCACTTGAGTGGTTTGAACTCCAAGCACCAACCGTTGAACTCAAACCACTTCTTGAAGGGCTAAGGAATGCTTTCTTAGGTAGCAAGGACACTTACCCTGTAATAGTTAATAACAAGCTGAACCCTGATGAACTTGAACTATTGCTTAAAGAATTATGAAAATTTAGAAAGGCAATAGGCTATTCTCTAGAAGATATTAGAGGAATTTCTCCATCTCTCTGCACTCATAGAATTCCCCTTGAGAACGAAATGCAAACTAGTGTAGAGCACCAGAGGAGATTAAACCCTAACTTGAAAGAAGTAGTGAAAAGGAGATCATTAAACTTCTAGATGCTGGAATAATCTACCCTATTTCTGATAGTATTTGGGTGTCCCCTGTGCATTGTGTACCTAAGAAAGGAGGAGAATTTACTATGATTAAAATTGATAAAGATGAGTTGATCCCTACTAGAACTATAATTGGTCACCGCATGTGCATTGATTATAGAAAGTTAAATGCTGCATCTAGGAAAGATCACTTCCCATTGTCATTCATATAAAAAATGCTTGAAAGGCTAGCTAACCACCAATACTACTGTTTCCTTGATTGATACAGTGGTTTCTTCCAGATACCAATACACCCCAATGACCAAGAGAAAACAACCTTCACTGTTCTTATGGAACCTTTGCTTATAGAAGAATGTCATTTGGTTTATGTAATGCCCCAGCACCATTTCAGAGATGTATGACATCTATATTTTTTGATTTAATATAGGAGATGGTGGAGGTATTCATGGATGATTTTTCAGTCTATGGCTCCTCTTTCTCCTCCTGTTTGTCTAATCTTAGCAGGTTATTGACAAGGTGTGAGGAGACGAATTTGGTCATGAACTGGGAAAAGTGTCATTTTATGGTCACGGAGGGTATAGTTCTTGGGTATAAGATTTCTGAGAAGGGTATAGAGGTGGATAGGGCAAAATTTGAAGTGATGATGCAGCTGCAGCCTCCAAAGACTGTCAAAGACATAAGGAGTTTCTTGGGCCACGCTGGATTTTACAGAAGATTCATCAAGGACTTCTCAAAAGTTGCAAGACCCCTCACAAGGCTACTGTGCAAAGAGACCAAATTCGTTTTTGATGTAGAGTGTCTGAAAGCTTTCCACATGATAAAGGAAGCATTGGTGTCAGCTCCAATAGTTCAAGCTCCAGACTGGAAGCACCCTTTTGAAATAATGTGTGACGCTTTAGCCTATGCAGTAGGAGCAGTTCTGGGTTAGAGGATAGACAAGAAGCTGCATGTCATCCACTACGCTATCAGGACCCTGGATGAGGCATAAAGCAGATATGCAACAACAGAGAAAGAAATGCTTGCTGTGGTATTTACGATAGAGAAGTTTAGGAGCTCCCTAGTGGATCAGAAGGTTATAGTATACATTGATCATGCTGCACTAAGGCACATTTATGCTAAGAAGGATACCAAACCAAGACTTATGAGGTGGATAATTCTAATGAAAAAGTATGACTTGACAATAGTGGACAAGAAGGGCATAGAGAATGGAGTTGCTGATCACTTGTCTAGGATGAGAATTGACGATCCAACACCAGTGGATGACTCTCTACCTGAGGAACAGCTCATGTCCATAGGAATTCTCACTCGACAAGCCCACTCGACCTCTCACTCGAGTAAGGCAGTCGAGTCGAAGCACTACGAGTCACCTTGGTACGCGGATATGGCAAACTACAAGGCAACTGGCTACAAACCTCTACACTTTGATGCTCACTATAGGAGAAAGCTGTATAGGGATGCAGGTCACTATTTTTAGGACGAGCCCTACCTTTACAAGAGGGGTCCTGACTGTTTATTTAGGAGATGCATTGCAGAGGAGGAGGTACAGGGAGTACTTGAACATTACCATGGTTCTTCCTATGGTGGACATTTTGCTATTTCCAAGACTACGCAAAAAATTCTTCAAGCAGGTTTATGGTGGCCAACGATGTTCAAAGATACAAAGAACTTCATAGCCCAGTGTGATGCATGCCAGAGAAGGGGTAACATTAGTAGGAGAAATGAGATGCCACAAAACCCAATCCTGGAAGTGAAAGTTTTTGACTGCTGGGGGTTAGACTTCATGGGTCATTTCAACCCACCATCTCATGGAAAAAGCTATATCTTGGTAGCTGTTGATTATGCCTCTGAATGGGTAGAAGCGATAGCATCTCCAACCAATGATGCCAAAGTAGTCTTGAAAATGTTCAAAACAATCATATTTCCCAGATTTGGAGTGCCAAGGGTTGTAATAAGTGATGGTGGTTCCCCTTTCATCTGCAAGCAGTTTGAGAGCCTTCTGAGGAAGCATGGAGTGAAGCATAAAGTCGCAACACCTTGCCACCTTCAGACCAGTGGTCAAGTTGAAGTCTCCAGCAAGCAGATTAAAGCCATTTTGGCTAGAGTAGTGGGAATTTCCAAGAGAGGCTGGACAGCAAAACTTGATGATGCTTGTGGGCCTACAGAACAGCAACAAAACACCTATAGGCAGGACTCCTTTTCAACTCCTATATGGTAAATCTTGCCATCTGCCTGTGGAGATAGAATACAAAGCTCTCTGGGCCACCAAGCTGTTAAACCTTGACCTCAAATCCGCCCAAGAAAAGAGAGGAATTACTTTGCATGCGTTGGAAGAAATAAGACTTGATGCATATGAAAGCTCAAACGTGTATAAGGAAAGGACCAAAGCTTTCCATGACAAAAGGATCACACCAAAAACCTTCACTGCAGGAGATCAAGTTTTGTTGTTCAACTACAGGCTCAAACTCTTCCCTGTGAAGTTGAAATCAAGATGGACATCCCCATTTCACATCAAAGAAGTGCTACCATATGGAGCAATCACCTTGCTAGACCCTGAAGGTAGAAAATTCACAGTGAATGGTCAAAGAGTCAAGCTATATATGGTAGACCAAGGCATACCAGGAGACACCTCAATAGCTGTGGGTGATCCTAATAAAGCCTAAGGTATGAAAGTCAAGCTAAGAGATTTAAAACAAGCTCACTTTGAAGGAAGTTTCATGACTATCACTGTATATATTTTTGTTTTTCTTAATGTTTTAGTGTTCTTATGTCTCTATTTAGTGTTTTGATGTTTCAGAGAGGTTAACTAGGTCGAGTCAAGGAATTTCGGACCAACAACCCAGTCACTTCACGACACCACTTGAGTGAGCCATTCGAGATGACCTAGAGGAGAGCAAACGTCCAAGCTCCAGACGCTGAAGAAGAAGAACCTAAAGGAGGCCGTCTCATACGACGTAGGCGCACGAGGCAGCTCACTCGACCAGGGCACTCCCAGTCAAGCCAGCCCAATTAACCTACCCAGCCTACCCAGTCGAGCCAGTCCAACCAGCCTACACAGACCACACAGTCCAACCCGCCTACACTGCTATACCATGGACGAGTACCTCACCGACTACTTCACCTGATATGAGGTACCACCCCACTACACTACCATTGTATTTATACCATTGCATTTTTTGTTTGCTTTTGTTTTAATCTCTTAAATCTTCTTTCAAATTTCTTTTACACAAGCGACTGTGTAATTTAAGTTTTGGGGAAGGTTTGAGAGATACATTTGACATATCTTTTGTTTTCTTATTCAAATTTGCATCATATATGTGCATTGAAAAAACCATAATAATTTGAAAATTTTCAGAAAACTATTTCACAAAAACAGTGTCATGTAGTTGCATTTACATTTTAGGATTGAGTTTTAGTATGTCATTTAGGATTGTACATATGCATAGGGGATGATGATGAGTAAAACCGTAAAAAGCTTTAGAACCAAACATATAACTTCAATGCCACAGTTATAAGTTGTCTAATGCTTTTCACCTTAGCTTGAAACATAAGGTTGCACCTTGCTTGGAATTTAGATTTAGCACTCTCACTTGGTTAAAGCTTGTTGTGACTTGTCAAACTATCCGTATGAATTAGAACCTAAAACTTTAACTCATGGATACCTCAAAATACTTGGATTTTCTTTCACCTTTTACCACTCTTGCTAATCCAAGTAGATGTCTCCACTATTGAGATAGTTCCACAAAAACCAAACCCAAAACTTCATTTCAGATCAATGCATTAATTTTGAGAGAAGTGAGGCCTATTTCCGGATTGAATTAGAGAGAAAGTGTTAGGTTTTGCCGACAGGAGTAGCCTCTCATGTAGTCTTTGGTTCACAATTTTTGAACCAGATTAGGCTAAGAGTTTAGATAAGTTGGGGGTTTAAGTATGGGAAAAGAAAGAAAGAGAGAAAAGAGTTTGCTAGAAATTGTATAAACCTTTGGAGAGGATAAGTTAAAAAAAATGAATCTAGTAAAGGATTTGGAAGAAAAAGATAAGAGTTGACTCAGTAAAAAGAAAAGAAACAAAACGTATAGGTAGCCACTTGACCATGTGGTCGAGTCAAACCTAAAAATAAGAAAAATCCTAAATCCACTAGAAGTAAAAAGGGTAAAGCATCCTCTCCTTAGAAGAAAACAGAAAATTGATCCTTGAGTCAAGAAAAAGAAAATGAAAGCTTTTAAGCACAAGGGTAGAACTAGGATCAGTTTCTGGGGTTTAGAGTTAGGGAAGTCATTTGGTTCTTCATAGGTAGATGATAGTCTGATCCTGTATGCACCAGTTGGGTTTACCTTTAGCATTCTCTTATAATTCAATCCATTTCATTAGGAGATCCTGATACATGTTCCTAAACCAGAGGAAGAAAAAATCATTTTTTCTCTTAAAACTTGTCCCTCAACCAAATGAGTTACAGTTATTGCATATCATGATTCACCAGTTTGTGCTTAATTAATGTTAAAGGGGTAGTTTGCTTTGAATGCTTGCTTATGGCTGAGTCTTAGTGTTAAAACTTCTGATGAGTATGGCTAAAGTTTTTAAGTAAAACTTTTGTGAATTGCATTTTATAACTATTAACTGTGACAATGATATTAGAGGTTTGTTTAGTTTGCTTAGGTTCTGAGTCCCCACTTTTCACACTACTCCTTTCATCTTATCCTTTCTATTTGCTTGAGGGCAAGCAAAGGGTAAGTTTGGAGGAGTTGATAACACCTTATTCTGCACGTTTTTACCACCCTTTATCATGCTTTAGTGTTGATTTTAGCCATTCTTCATACCATTTCATGCATTTATCCTTCATAGAATGTGTAGTGTTTTGTATAGGCATTGCATGCATTTTTCATATTTGGTCTTATTAGGTGATGATGGGGCTGTTTGGAACACACTTGGATTTTGGGCTCATGAAGTGAAGTTTGGATCAAGCTGCTGGACTAGGGAGGATGTGTAGTGAAGCTTTATGGACAGAAAAGGGATTTGCAGAGAAGACAGCCCACTCGACCTGCCTACTCGAGTGGGCACTCACTGGGCACTCACTGCCTACTCACTGACTACCCACTCGACCTGCCTACTCGTGTGACCACTCACCAGCCACTCGACCTGCCCACTCGACTGCTGGGTTGAGTGGGCCATTTTTCTCTTTTTTTTCCTTAAAACTCGGATTTGTGTTATTCTTATTCTGACACTCAGTATATAAACCCCTGATTCACCTAATGAGGGGGTACGCCGTTTTTATTAGCTTAACCTAGTTTTAGTCATTTTCTCTCTCTAGTTCATCTTTTGTTCTTGAGACTTTTCATATTTTGTGATTTTGTATTGATCATAACTCTTTATATAATTTGTACTTGTGTTTGATTTCTTCTACAAAGTTGTTCATCATCCTCCTATCTATTACATATGTCAATTTTAGAGATTTTTGGGTTTGAGCATTTTGTGATGTATTTCTTGTGTGAGTAGTTCCCTTAGGGCTATAAGGGGTGGATTGGGCTTGTGTTGCTCTTGATTGATCTGGGTATCTAAGTTTTTTTGCCAATTCATTTTGTTCCCTCATGGCTGAGTGATCTCAATGCTTGTTCTTTTCTGGCCAGTTAAGGCATGATCTTAGATGATCTCATGAGCATGACCCATGCCTTGAATCATTAGATAGACTTTTTCCAGGGATTAGGGTACAATAGCATGAGGGTGTATGCATCAGATGTTGATTTACGTCACGAATCCACTTACTCACTTGTTATGAACCCTCATTTTAATAGACTGATTATTACAGCCTGATGCGATCAACTCACACTATACTGACAAGGTTGGATCTTGAGGCTCTCTACCACGACCGATGGATTGAGCTGGAAATGATGTATGTTGTTAAGGGAATCCCTTATTGTTTGAGCATGTTAGTACCTAGGAATTTCTTGAGCAATCACTAGTCAGTTGATTCACACCTATGATCCCTATAGTTTTAATATTGCTTGTCTCACCAATTTAGAACGTTTAAGTATCAGTTCCATAGTTCAACTAGCCCACTCGACCATACCACTCGAGTGGACAAGTCGAGTGGCCCTGTGCCTGCTAAGTTTTCTGTACTTTCTCTGTTTATTTGACTACTTACTAAAGTGTGACACCCTTTAGTGAGCTTGGTCTTTAGTTTTATCTTTTATTTGCATTCGTTTAGATTGATAGACTACATCAAACAACTTCTATATTTGGCTTGAATTAATTGTTAATGTACACATTTTTTTCTGCTTAGTGCTATTCACCCAATGGATTGACACTTTCTATACTATGATTGATTGAAAAACTTGTGCTTTGTCTCTCTGTGCTTACCACTCGAGTGGACCAGTCGAGTGGCCCTGTGCCTGCTAAGTTTTCTGTAGTTTCTCTGTTTATTTGACTACTTACTAAAGTGTGACACCCTTTAGTGAGCTTGGTCTTTAGTTTTATCTTTTATTTGCATTCGTTTAGATTGATAGACTACATCAAACAACTTCTATATTTGGCTTGAATTAATTGTTAATGTACACATTTTTTTTTGCTTAGTGCTATTCACCCAATGGATTGACACTTTCTATACTATGATTGATTGAAAAACTTGTGCTTTGTCTCTCTGTGCTTACCACTCGAGTGGACCAGTCGAGTGGCCCTGTGCCTGCTAAGTTTTCTGTAGTTTCTCTGTTTATTTGACTACTTACTAAAGTGTGACACCCTTTAGTGAGCTTGGTCTTTAGTTTTATCTTTTATTTGCATTCGTTTAGATTGATAGACTACATCAAACAACTTCTATATTTGGCTTGAATTAATTGTTAATGTACACATTTTTTTTTGCTTAGTGCTATTCACCCAATGGATTGACACTTTCTATACTATGATTGATTGAAAAACCTGTGCTTTGTCTCTCTATGCTTAGGCTGATAGTTTTTACTGTCAACTTTTGGTATACACCTTGATAGACAAAAATAAGGTTTTCTGCAAAAAAACCATCAAACTTATTAAAATTTGCAAGATTGACACCCAACTTAAAACTGTGCAAGAAAACCTAGTGAAGTTGACGTGGCACCGCAATATAACCATTTCGTGTATCATCGACGTGGCACAGTCCATGTCTGTTAAAAGATTGATGGAATTATCAAAACTACGTCGTTTTAGAAGAAAAAAAACTACATGATGTTTTAGTTTTTACTTAACAAAACAACATTATTTTCAAATTTTCATTAAAGTTTTCAATCATGATTTTCAAGTTTTCAACCCAGAATCCATGCCTCATCTCTATCCTATGTGTTGTATAAATTGATGCCTTCAATTTTATCCTAATACTTGATTCACGGATCTAATCTAATGGATATAAACGAAGAACACAAGGATCTACGAGTTCCGTCCAGTTGCAGATCGCAACTTCTGAGGTACATCTCAGGTTATCTCCAAAACGACGTAGTTTTGTATGTTCTGTCAATTTTCTAACAGACATGGACGGTGCCACGTGGACGATACATGAAATGGTTATATTGCGGTGCCACGTCGACTTCACTAGGTTTTCTTGCACAGTTTTAAGTTGGGTGTCAATCTTGCCAATTTTAATAAGTTTGATGGTTTTTTTGCAGAAAACCCGACAAAAATACCAGTTTCATACGTAAGGTTCAATTTACAAGGAAACAATAATCAACACACTAAGAATGCAAACTTCAAATTCAATCTAAGTAATATCAAGTTGTATGTTTCAAGAAACCAAATTATAACTAAAGCAATGCAATAAAAAGGTTTTGAATTCAAATAGAGAAAACAATGAGCATAGGGAATAGTAATGCATGAATATGAAGTGATGAGTGTATGATGATGCAAGTACATATGATGAACAATTCCTTAAGGTAAAGGATCATTAACTAGACGAACTCATTCTCATGAAATTAGCCTCTACTCTATTCAATAAATCATCAACAACTCTCATTGGTGATTCAATTGACTACTGAGCATTAATAACATGATATAATCCAACTACTAATCACCCTAATCAACTACTCTCATAGGCTAAGCATGAAAAGCTCATTTAGGTTTTATTCAAACATTTCATCAAACACCTTGTGGGCATGAAAATGCAAATGATCTAAACTAACAATTTCTTGTCTAATCTAGCATTAAGAACACCCTAAATTAAAGACTAACATATAATGTAGTCCTAAACATCACCAACAATCCATCAATCATCTCAATTACCAAACCATAAACTCATCTAAAAGATTACTCACTCATAGCTATGAAAACACAAATAAATTGGTTTGATTGATGCATAATCACAATTATAAGAACAATAGTTGAAATATTTAAGAAGATAAGAAGATTTGATACTGTGAATCAAAAGATCTCATACAAAGGTTCTTAAGAGGCTAAAAAATATCTCAGAAACAAAGCATTCTCTCCTAATTAGGTTTTTAGGGTATTTATAGTCCAAAAGAAAGAAAAATAAAAAGTCAACACGAAATAGAAAAGTTAATAAAAGTGTAAAACTCGGGCTGAATATGGATGTGCTTATTCGATAGGAGGTGGTCAATACATCCTAATGATGTGACAAGGTCGATAGGGGGTTCGGTAGGTCTCCACTGGTTGTTTTTCAGCTTCCTATCGACCTTGTCATGTCAATAAGCTCTGGTTGATGGAATCTAATTCAGTCATATCTCTCTAACCACATCTCTGATTGGCTCCATATTACCTCCAGTAGAAAGCTAACACAATTATCTATAAGTTTAATGAAGATCTCAGGAGCTAGATCACAACGTAGTGCCTTCATATTTATTACTCTTTGAGACACTTGGGAACGGTTCAAAAATAGCATTTCTCTTATTTACATCCAAATGATCCCTCTTCTTGCCCATTTGACTCCAAATACCTATAGAACATGAATGCAAATACATAACTTTAAAATATGCATGTAAGCTCTAAAATGGAATGTAAAATGCATGAAACTTAGAGCTAAATGATGCTTGAAAATACTTAAATATGCAAGATATCTATTCCCCCAAACTTATCTCTTGCTTGTCCACAAGCAAACAACAAAAGATCAGGGGATTCAAAACACGAAGTATCAGACGAAGGATGAAACACATTGTCCTCAGAGATGGTTAAATGGTGCAAGAAGAATCATCTTACTCTTTAGTACTTCTCCATGCTTGGTTCAATGCAATCTTCTAATGCAACCACTAATACTTAAGCAAAGACTCACAACCAATTGAAAGACATCTCTTTAACATTCGTTAAGGTGTTCAAAGTGTGGTCTCGCTTATAGAAATTAAATCATTCTCAATCGGTTTAAGATTAGGCCTTTCATGGTGATTTGACAAGAGTTTTTATTTTGGGTGGTTGCTCTAAAATCAAAATGCAAGTTACATAGCATAAGCAATAGAGAGTACGTAAACAAATGTTGGTATAAGAGATCCTTCCACTTCTCTACCCATTTTTATGCTTAACTCTAATGATCCAAGTGAATACCTATAATTTTGACTTTAACATTCACTCCCCAATTCTCTTAATAAACTCAAACATCTCCAACACAAAACCTTAAACTTTGGTGAATATTTTAGACCAAGTCTTCTTTATTTCCTTTTTCTCTTTTGGTAACCTAAGAGATGCTTTTATACACAATCACAAGCTCAACTTCTTTTCTTTTCTCTGTTCATCATTTTTCTTTGGGGCCTACACTCTCTTACTTTTGATCTTTCTACTTAAAGCATATGCACTATATTTTTCTAATTTTATCTTGAACAAACTCTTTTAACTTAAGCACTCTCTAGTAGATATTTCATCTTAATAGACTCCTTTGGTCATCACCTTATTTCTTCTAGATTCTAAACACACATTCCCTTATCACTACACAACCCTAAGCCATTTTTTTGCAAACCCTAGACTTCTAGTGGAAGAATACTCTTGTCATTCAACCTCTCTAAGGATTATACCAAGTAAATCACATGGAAGAGGCCTCACTCAAAGAATTAACATTTGTCAAAACAAGAAACGTGGGTTATAGGTGTGGGACTATCCTAATGATGAGGATAACTACTCGAGTAACAAAGAGTGGCAAAGTGGATAAGATAACTCAAGTATTTTCTTAGGACCATGAGAATGAAATTAAAACCCCTAAGCAAGATAATTAAAAGTTCAATTAAGTTCCAATAAGATAGAGATGCTTTAAAATCATGCCATCTTTTCAAAAGTAGAGGTTGAATTTTGAATATGCAAAAGTTCAGACATGGATTTTTCATTTTTTCAAAGATGTTCAAAAAACAACAAATAACCATGATCAAGGGAAATGATCTTAATTCTAAGCTTGAACTTTAACAAGGTAAGAATCCCATGTGCAAATACAAACTTAAATGCTTCTAGACTCAATCTTAAGAGCAATATATGCAAATACAAGGCTACATGTTTTCTTTTTGTGCTTTTCAAAATTTTCAAATTTTTAGGATTTTTCAATGCTTATAAATGAATGCATGAGACTCAAGTATGCAAAAAGGAAGATAAGAACACAAAATCCGATATTAGAAGATGGTCTCTCCCCAAAATTACTTCACATCGTCCCGGTGTGAAACAAAATTCAAGAAAGAGACCAAAACACACATAAAAGCAAAAACGAAAATTCAACTAGAGGAGAGAGCAATGGTATATACAATTGAGATAGAGAGAGAGCCATACCTTGGCCCTAGTTGGGAACCTTAGGGAGTGGAGCATGTATTGGAGTTGATGAAATTATTTCATGGTCCTTGAATGTGAGTGTGAGGACCGTGTTCATCAATGTTTCAACTCCTTGTTGCCCTTTGTATTTGAGTTCCAGAGGGAGGATAGCTCTAACCAATGCAAAAGGATTGGATCTCCCTTTGAACTTGACTTTGTACTCTAGCTTCCCATCAACACATCTCAAAGGGTGCAAGGTCATATAAGTGGTTACCAATGGTGAATGGACAAGGTTGGGAGGGTGGGCTTTTTTCATTTCCCTCATGGTCTTCTCAAGAGCTTTCTTGGTTTTATCCAACTTATTGCCAATACTATTCTCTTCACACTTATCAAACAAAGATAATAGACATTCTCCATCCAATGATTCTTCATCAAGCTCTAGTGTCTCTTGATTCTTAATCTTCATTGGTGATAGTTCCACAAAACATTGAAGAGGAAGGCTTGATGGGATAAGGTATCTTGGGTTTCACATTGATGAGAGTCACTATCTTGGTAGGGAAATCGATGCTTGCTCCCACGGTGTTAAGAAATGGAGTTCCAAGAATGAGTGGAAACTTGTCCGATTTTCCTCTATTTACAACCATGAAGTCTGTTGGAACTAAGCAATCTCCAACCATAAGAGGATAGTCTTCAATTACACCAATTGGAGGTTTCGAAATGGCGTCCGCATAAGTGATTGAAAATGAGCATTTCTTCATCTCTTTGATACAAATACTCTTCATCATCTCAAGATACATCATATTCACACTAGCACCGGAGTCACACAAAGCATTATCGACATTCAAATCTCCAAGTGAGCAAGATATGATGAATGTGCCAGGATGTTTAAGCTTTGGAAAGGTCTTGGATGCAAGCTGTGTCTCACTTAGTGGTCTAAATGCCTTCATTACCTATTCTACTCTATCTTGGTTGGCTATAATAGCTTTAATGAACTCTATATGAGGAGGAACTTGGAGCAAGTTACTCATTGGTGGCAAAGGTACCCCAATATTATTCATGTGAGCTTTAAAGCTTAAAAATATTTTTTTCTTGGTCTTTGTTAGAACTCTTCTGGGAAATAGTATTGGAAGGTTCTAAACTCTTGGGGCTTCTTTCTTTTCCACCGTATGGACCTTATTTTCGTGCCTATTTCTCACTTCCACTTTAGCATCACTTTGACTAGCCAAATCCATACCATTCACACCATAGAGAAGTTTAGAGAGCTCTTCTACATCTCTTTTATGATCACTCTCATCACTTGTGAGGATAACATTACAATACTCTTTGGGTTTATTTTGGATTTACCCGGTAGTGCTCTGCTTTGATTCTTTAAAATTGAAGAAGCTTGAGCAACCTTAATATCAATAGTCTTCATATGAGAAACCAAGCTATTGATCTTTTCATCAAGATCACTATACATACCATCCATCTTGGAATTAATGTCATTCATTCTTGACTTCAAACCTTCCATGGTAATGGTTGCTCCATCACTTAATAAACTCAATGTTACCTTTGGTTTGACCCTCTAATAATTTCTTTAGGAGATCATTGGTAGATGGTTGGGTAGTGTTGTTGTATTGGTTTCTAGGTTGGAAGTTCACATATGGTCTTGGTTGGAAGTTTTGGTTGTAACCATTTCCTTGATATCCACCTTGGTTTGCCCAAATAGTAAACTTCTTCTTGAACTATTTTATTACCATCAACACCAACACCCATTTCTTGGTTCCTTTGTTGATACCCATCAAACTATCCCACATAGTTAATCGGCTTTTGAGTGATGAGAGAATCCTTGCTCATCTTATCTAGCTTCTCGGTAATCTCCTTGAGCTTAATATCTTGACTACTAGTATCTCTCAAATCCCTATCATAGTCTCCTCCATAACAAGCATCGCTTTGTGCCAAATTCTCAATCAATTGTTCTCCTTGGTTCACATTCAAGTTAGCAAAGCTCTCATAACTAGCAGTATCCAAATCTCTTCTATACTTCTCAACCACACCTCTATGAAAGATACCTAATAGGTTTTCCTTGGAGATATTGTGATGAGGACAACTTCTTGTGTAGCCCTTTAGCCTTTCCCAAGCATCATAAAGACTCTCTTGACAACATTGCTTGAAGCTTATGATATCATTTCTTATCTTGGCAGTATTTTTCTTTGGAAAGAACTTGTTGAGAAACTCCTTCTTCACTAGCTCCCAAAGAAGACACAAGTTTCGAAGCTACATTATTTTCCCATTTAAAGCCTTGTTACCTAGAGAGAAAGGGAACAAGATCATCTTGATAGAGTCTTCGGGAACACCAATCATCTTCACCGTTCTACAAAGTCGCTAAAACTGATCAAGGTGGCCCAAGGGATCTTCCATTGACAAGCCATTGTACCTTTGGTTTTGCACCATGTTGATCAAGCTCGACTTGATCTCAAATTTGTTGGCTACAATGGCGGGTGTAGGGATTCCCATGAATGTCCCTCTAACATTAGGCTCATTAAAAGCCCATATGGGTCTAAGCTCCGGTTGTCCATTAACCGGTGCTCGTGGTTGCTCATCAATACCCAGTGGGTGGACTTCTTCGTTAGCCGTACCCAAGTGCCTCAAATGATCTAGACACTCTCTAGCTCTCATTTCTATAACCTCCCTTCTATTCACTCTTTCATGTTGAGCCAAATCCAAAATACAATCAAGAACCTCTCCTTGTTGACTCCTTTGTTGCATACACCTTGAAAAGTACAAAATAAATGGAAACTATGAAAAAGGTTACTGTCAAAACAAAACAAAACAAAACAAATGCTAAGTCTCAAATTGAAATCAAATCCTAATGGCTAATTGCTTGTTTCCCCAACAACGACGCCAATTTGATAACAAGGATTTTACAATCCCTAAAGGTTTTATCAAATAACCTTTTGTATTAAATACACTCATCACTTCATCTTCAAATTCAATCTAAGCTATATCAAGTTTTCTTTTTCAAGAAACCAAATTTAAACTAAATCAATGCAATAAAAAGGTTTTGAATTCAAATAGAGAAAACAATGAGCATAGGGAATGGTAATGCATGAAGATGAGTGATGAGTGTATGATGATTCAATAACATATGATAAACAATGTCTTAAGCTAAAGGATCATTAACTAGACGAACTCATTCTCATGAAATTAGCCTCTACACTAATCAATAAATCATCAATAACTCTCGTTGTTGATTCAATTGACTAATGAGCATTAATAAAATGATATAATCCAACTACTAATCACCTTAATCAACTACTCTCATAGGCTAAGCATGAAAAGCTCATTTAGGTTTCATTCAGCCATTTCATCAAACACCTTGTGGGCATGGAAATGCAAATGATCTAAATTAATGATATATCATGGTTTTTATAGTTTTTAGCCATGATATACATATTAGTTTTAGAGGCTTTTTGTTATTATATGAGTCTTATTGGTTACTGTTCATCGGCAATGTTCATCGAGTTATTGTTCATGTCGACCGACACATGTGAACAGTGTCGATCGACATGGTACTATTCACGCTGAAGATTTGAAGTTTTTTCCCAGAAGTTCTCCTTATTTGCAATTATTCCAATTTCGTGTTTTAACATATATATAGTATTTTTAGGTCATTGTTTAGACTTATGCTTTATTTTCTACAGCCACCTTTTCAAAGATTTTTGGGGAAGATTTCTAAACTATCATATCTTCTCTTGATTTTTTTTATGAGTATGATTCAGATTATGATTTGTGTTTCATTGATTATGTCTGAGTAATCTCCTTATTAGATCTAGGGTTTTCAAGGGTTTATGATGAATTGTTGAATTAGGCATAAACATATTAGGATATTCATAATGTTCTTCATCTAGGTTTGAACCTATACTAATTCTAGGCTAGCCGACATAATCTAGAATCTTAGGAATGTTAGTAGGCGCGAGAATGCTATTGATATTCTAACCTAATCATAGATGAGCAAACAGCCTTCTCGCAGAGAGATCTGGTTTATGAATTTTGTGAACATATCATACATATTATTTTGCAGACTTTATTTATTAGGATTCACAAAGAGATTTGGTTTTCTTCTGTTTAAAGGATAGATATCATTGCACCGAAGTTGGATAGATATCATAGTAGTGTTATGAGTTTAAGAACCGATGATACAATTGCATCCTAATTATTTAACCGCCCAGTTTGCAATGCATAGTATTCCCTAATTGATTTTCCTAGGTCTCGCTTATTCTTTTATTGAATCTACATCCTTATTTCAGTGTTTTCATCTTGATTTATTTAATTTACATTCATTGGTTTAGCTAAATTCGAAACTAATAATCTATTGTATGAACTAGAGTCCTTGTGGATTCAATCCCTAAGTACTACAGTGATCTCTTAATTTCAAAGAGTAGGTCTAAGGGTTAATTTGAGCAGATCCAAAAATTTGGCACCGTTGTCGGGGACTCTTTGGTTCACCATTAGGTTTACGCTAGAATTTAGTTTAGTTTCTTTTTTTATTATGTTACTTACGCGTTCTTTCTTTTCTTGTGTGTTTCAGGTGCATGCATAAGCACGGTACCAGGAGCAATAAGGATATTTCACTTGTGAATTTTTCTACTCAAGATCTAGCTAATTTAGAGCGAGCTAACCGGACAGCATAGAGGATATCAGAGATGGTTAATCCGCTGGTGTTGTTTAGGGATGAGGCAAGTGTGTAATGCGCAGGGTCAGAGTTTTGCATGATTCAGAGGGGCAAGTGCGTAATGCGCAGGGTCAGAAACTGGATGACAATGGAAACAAAATTATAGAAGTAGACGAGCGTGTCGACCGACACCAAGCTCTCCATGTCAGTCGACACAGTGACATTGTTGGTGATCCGCAGAGATATAATGCAGCTGAGGAGAGAACACTTGCTGAGTACAACAGACCTAGTTCAGTTCTATGCTAATAGGTCTGCTATTCGACCTCCTACTTTTCAGAGGAATGACTTTGAGCTGAAACCCGCATACTACACTCTTGTGGGACAGCACCCTTTTCATGGTCTTTCCAATGAACATCCGATGGATCACATTGAGAGGTTTGAATATTTGACTTCTAGCATTAAAGCCAATGGAGTGTCAGAAGACTACTTGTTTTGCAAACTCTTCCCATACTCAATTTCTGGGGAAGCAACTTATTGGCTTAAGCAGTTGAAACCGGCATCCTTGACAACTTGGGAAACAACGAAGACAACTTTTCTGAATAATTTCTATGATGATGCAAGGTCCGAAGACTTGAGGAACAAGATATCTACATTCACTCAAGGGCCTACTGAAACTTTCAAAGCTGCCAGGGTAAGATTCAAGGGATATCAGAGAGATTTTCCACACCATTATTTTAGTGAGGTTCAGCTTTTGGGTACTTTCTTCAGAGGTGCTGATTGGAGGTATCATATGGCTTTAGATGCTGCTAGCAATGGAAACTTCAACACCAATACACCAAGGGCTGCGAGTAAGTTGATTGAGAACTTGGCTTCTAGTAATAGTACCGAGAATGCAGACCTTGAGAGAACGAGACAGGCAGCGGTATGGATGGTTATCAGATTGCTGAGGTAAATGCTAAGTTGGACACGGTACACTGTCTTCTTGTGGGTAAGAAATCAGTTAAGTGTGCTACAGAGATTGAAGAAAAGGATGTCAACTATGTCAATGGAACTTGATATCAGGAACAGAGATATGGATACACACCAAGGTCTGAGTAACAGCAACTCTATCCAAATAATAGTTTCACCAGGAACTATGAATCTTCATCTCACCAGACACCTCCTCCAAACACTGAAGAAAGTGAGATGAAGTCTATGTTGGAACAGATACTGGAGGGTCAGCAGAAGATCACAGTTGAATTTAATGGGAAGATTGATGCTTTGTACACAGACTTAAATGGAAAATATGAAGCTTTAGACATCTATGTGAAGAAACTAGATATTCAGATATCCCATAAAGCTAGTTCTTTAAGAGGATCTGATACAAAATAACACCAATCATGCCATGCTATTATTCTTAGGAGTGGGAAACAACTAGAGCCGGTTGTGAAGAAAGGATTGTCATCTGAGGATATCATAGATCTGGAAGAAGTGGAAGATGATGTGATTTCCGAGGAGATTTTTCCCACGACAACCGACGGGCCATCACCATGTTGTTTGACACGGGCAGTAACACAGACGACAGAATCTGCTCACGTCAATCAACACATATCTAGTGTCGGTCGACACGAGGACAACAGCAGTCCCATTTCACCTGAAAGAACTCCCCAACCTGCTGAAAGGGTTTACAAACCTAAGGTTCCATATCCAATGCCTCAGAAGTCTAAACAAGAGATGGAGGATATGAGATAAAAAGCAATAATGGATAAGATTATGATTGAGCTCCCTCTAGTTGATGAAATTAAGCTTTCACATCCACTCAAGAGATATGTTAAAATGGTTACAGATGGTGTCAGTTCTGAGGAATGAGTTTTGCTTACCAAGGACATTAGCGCGATTTGGTTGAACAAGATCTCACAGAAGAGGAAAGCTAAACAGAAGGAAGTGATTGTCTCTGAACAAGTTAATGCCATGATTTTTGAGAAGCTACCTGATCTAGAAATTTTTACGCTTGATTGCTCCATCTCTACAGGGAGATTTTCTCAGTCACTTTGTGATCTTGGCTCCAGTATCAGCATGATACCTTAGTCTGTTGTTGTTAGACGACTGCTTTCAAGCCAACAAATATCATTCTTGTCTTGGCTGATATGTCTAGGAGGATTCCAGAAGGTATCTTAGAAGATGTTCCAGTGAAAATTGGAAATTGCTTGATTCCCACAGATTTTATGGTGTTGAAATATGAAGAAGAACATAAGGATCCTATCATTCAGGGAAGACCTTTCTTGGCTACAGTTGGTGCCATGATTGATGTAAGGGGAAGCAGGATAGGATTATATTTGGGTGATCAGGTCATGAACTTTGACATGGACAAGTGGAGAAAGACACCTACCATTGATGGTCAGACATTCTCTGTAAAAAACCTCCAAAGACATTACTGCTGGGTATGTCAAGGAGTTGGGTCCTAATGAGCAAGTGAATAAGCAAGCTTTTGAGCTTGAGGATTGGAGTGGTTATCATATCTTCTAGACTATGATGCAAGATAGATTGCTAGAGGATGATGTTTTTGTGATGGAAACTAGCATTGCAGAGATGAATTTCAGAAAAAGTATAGATATCCAAGTTTTGGGTTCGTGTCGGTCGACACGACCCACCTGTGTCGGTCGACACGACCCACCTGTGTCGGTCGACACGACCCACCTGTGTCGGTCGACACGACCCACCTGTGTCGGTCGACACGACCCACCTGTGTCGGTCGACACACACCACCAGTTGATCCAAATTTTTCTAAAACAGCTGGTTTTCAGGATAATCTCAATGTTGCAAGTCTGAGAACTGTTGTGAAACAGAAACCTCCAGATCCCACACTTCATTCACCCCGAGAAAAAAAAAGGTACGCACTTTCTAAGCCCAAATCATCTAAGATCATCAATATGGTTTTTGAAGATACAAAGACTATTTTACAGTTAACCAAGCCACAAGATTCTCGAAGAGCACTTGTTTCTCCTCTTGATGATTTTGCAGGGAAAAGATGCATCCCACCCATACCAACATCCCCCCTATTTGATGTTCCTCATTACCTTGGTCGTTCTCATGCACCTAATGCTTACACTCCATCATGGATGAAGCGATAATTCTCTGAGGGACATCCATTGCCACTTACTCGTCCACCAGATGCCCGTGCTCCAGTCAAGTCAAGCTAATGACTTTACAAAACAAGCGCTTAGTGGGAGGCAACCCACTTGCAAGTTTTTTTTTCTTTTTCTTTTTCCCTTTGAGTCATTTTTCTTCTCGCTTTTGAGTCATTTTGTATTTTGATTTCCATTGGAACTTGTTATGTTATCATATTCTGTTGTTATTTTGACATGATTTGGAGCTCTTATTCAGGATACATTGTCAGAAAACGGATTGAATGGCCTATAGAATGGTGTGAAACTTCATTGCATGACCTTTGAAATCATGTCAGATTGTGTGTCGATCGACACGCACACCAACATCAGGTCACGATTTTTAAACATAACAATTCACTCATGTTCAATTTTTATTTATATCTTTCACTTTCCTTCTGCTTAATTACACTGGGGACAGTGTAGTTTAAGTCTGGGGGAGGTTGTTGCTAACTCTATTTATTATTTTGAGAGTCCGTCCCAATTTTCCTTTTATTTTTCAAATTTTTGTTTTATTGAGTCATAACCTAGTTAGAAATTATGAACTATCTCTTGGTCTATTGTCTTTGCTATGTTTTTGTGGTGAGCATTGCTGCAGAACTTATTCAGATTCAACTAATGGAAAAATCTCAAGTCTGACCGGTTAACTTGAGACTCCCATACTTACAACAGATGCCCGCTATAGCCTGAGCTAATTTCTGTCAGTTCCTTTTACCTCATTGACGTGATTGGTGTCTAAGAGCTTGACTTCTTATTCATACACTGACCTGATAAAACCAAAGTAAGTTATAGTATCTAGTCTCTCCAAAGTTATTAATAATAAAAATATTTATGGTTAAGTTTATGAATGAGCAAATGATTCTCTGAAATAAATGTGGGTAAGAGAAATCTAGGCCTCCATGTTTTTATTTTTGAGATGATGAATGTAGAGATCGCTGTGAGGGTAGAAGTGATCTTGTGACCATTATTCACTTCCATCTATACCTTTATAAACAAAGAAAATAAAATACCAAATAACAAAGGATTTAAGTGTGGGGGAGACGAAAACACCATTGTTGTTGTGAGGTTTATCTTGTGATGGTATATGATGACAGCTGAGTCTAGAAGGTTCTTAGCATTGAAATCAGAGATGAGACCCAGCGATGAATGGCTTATTAAAGGGATACGTTGTTAAGTTGTGGTGGGGATTAAGAAGACTGTGAGTGACTATGGTGAATGTACATGGTGGTTAGTCTCTGATTTGGTCTTGTACCATGTGGATTACATGATGACTGGTAAGCACAATGTTCTAAGGAGTGGGTGAGTTTCACGATTTTCAAACTTCTTCCTTTCTTCAGTTTTTTGTTTGCTTCATGGCAACCAAAAGCTAAGTCTGGGAGAGTTGATATATCATGGTTTTTAATGATTTTTAGTCATGATATACATATTGGTTTCAGAGTCTTTTTGTTATTATATGAGTCTTATTAGGTACAAATGCGAGCTGGACCTTGTTGATACATTATGGAGCAATTATGGAGCATTGTAGCTGAAAAGTTGGAAAGTTACTGTTCATCGAGTTACTGTTCATGTCGACCGACACATGTGAACAGTGTCGATCGACATGGTACTATTCACGCTGAAGATTTGAAGTTTTTTCCCAGAAGTTCTCCTTTTTTGCAATTATTCCAATTTCATGTTTTAACATATATATATAGTATTTTTAGGTCATTGTTAGACCTATGCTTTATTTTCTACAACCACATTTTCAAAGATTTTTGGGGAAGATTTCTAAACTATCATATCTTCTCTTGATTTTTTTTATGAGTATTATTCAGATTATGATTTGTGTTTCATTGATTATGTCTGAGTAATCTCCGTGTTAGATCTAGGATTTTCAAGGGTTTATGATGAATTGTTGAATTAGGCATAAACATATTAGGATATTCATAATTTTCTTCATCTAGGTTTGAACCTATACTAATTCTAGGCTAGCCGCCATAATCTAGAATCTTAAGAATGTTAGTAGGCACGAGGGTGCTATTGATATTCTGACCTAATCATAGAGGAGCAAATAGCCTTCTCGCAGAGAGATCTGGTTTAGGAATTTTGTGAACATATCATACTTGTTATTCATGCAGACTTTATTTATTAGGATTTGCAAAGAGATTTAGTTTTCTTCTGTTTAAAGGATAGATATCATCGCATAGAGATTTGGATAAATATCATAGTAGTGTTATGAGTTTAAGAACCGATATACAATTGCATCCTAGTTATTGAACCGCCTAGTTCGCAATTCAGAGTATCCCTTAATTGATTTCCCTAGGTCTAGCTTATTCTCTTATTGAATCTACATCCTTATTTTATTGTTTTCATCTTGATTTATTTAATTTACATTCACTGGTTTAGCTTCATTCAAAACTAATAATCTATTGTGTGAACTAGAGTCCTTGTGGATTTGATCCCTAAGTACTTACAGTGATCTCTGAATTTGAGAGAGTAGCTCTAAGGGTTACTTTGAGCATATCAATTAACAATATCTTGTCTAATCTAGCATTAAGAACACCCTAAATGAACGACTAACACATAATCTAGTCCTAAACATCACCAAAAATCCATCAATCATCTCAATTACCAAACCCTAAACTCATCTAAAAGACTACTTACTCATAGCTATGAAAACAGAAATCAATTGGTTTGATTGATGCATAATCACAATTATAAGAAGAATAGTTGAAGGATTTAAGTAGATAAGAAGATTTGATACTGTGAATCAAAGGATATCATACAAAGGTTCTTAAGAGGCTAAAAAATATCTCATAAACAAAGCATTCCCTCCTAATTAGGTTTCTGAGGGTATTTCTAGTCCAAAAGAAAGAAAACTAAAAAAGTCAACACGAAATAGAAAAGTCAACAAAAATGTAAAACTCGGGCTGACTATGGATGTGCTTAGTTGATAGGAGGTGGTCAATACACCCTATCGACGTGACAAGGTCGATAGGGGGATCGATAGGTCTCCACTGGTCGTTTTTCAGCTTTCTATCGATCTTGCCATGTCGATAAGCTCTGGTCAATAGGATCTTATTCAGTCATATCTCTCTAACCGCAGATCGGATTGGCTCCAGATCACCTCCGGTAGAAAGCTAACACAATTAGCTATAAGTTAAATGAAGAACTCAGGAGCTAGATCACAACGTAGTCCCTTCATATTTATTGCTCTTTGAGACACTTGGAAATGGTTCAAAAACAACATTTCTCTTATTTGCATCCAAATGATCCCTCTTCTTGCCCATTTGACTCCAAATACCTATAGAACATGAATGAAAATGCAAAACTACAAAATTTTCATGTAAACTCTAAAATGGAATGTAAAATGCATGAAACTTAGAGCTAAATGATGCTTGTAAATACTTAAATATGCAAGATATCAGTCATAACAAGCACATACCACTTAGTTATGGAGTTTTATGGAATAGGATTGAACTTGATATTAATTCTTTGACATATGTGTTGTTGCCTAAGAAAGTTGACAGGACGTATAGATTTTAGTTGATTTTCTCTGTGGTAATAGGTGTATCGTACTTTCGTGTTTTATAGTCTAAGACTTAGGAATAGATACGCATTACATGAGTTTACTTGAATTGCTTGAACATGGAACCCCGGCAAACCCTGCCATACCCATCACTTTCTTTTATTGTTTGAAAACCATTGTTTGAAAACCATTGTTTGCATCACTTGTTGCATGACACAACAAAACCAACCTTTTATTATATAGTTTTAGCCTTACTTGTTCCTCTTGATTTGCATTACAACTTCTCTCTCTGTGGGATAGACATACCTTAAGTACTACAATATATTGATGTTCGCTTGCAACTTGGTTATTGTGTGTCCGAAGGAAAACTTCTAAGAGAGTCACATCTCTTACCCATCAGAAAACAAACAAGAAAATCGTTTCCGACTAAAACCATGTTTCATGTGGCACAAGAATTGGAGTTGATCCATGGAGATCTATGAGGACCAATATCACTACCAACACCAACCAGTACATCTTCGTTCTCATTGATGATTTTTCTAGGTACATGTGGATCATGGTATTGAAAGAGAAGAGTGAAGCATTCGATCGGTTCAAAACGTTTAAAGAGATTGTTGAGAAACAAACTGGTTTAGCTATCATGACCTTTTGCACCGATAGAGGAGGAAAGTTTACCTCATCTGAATTTAATTAATTCTAAAGAAAAACGGAGTCACTAGGCATCTGACTACACCTTACACCACAATAAAATGGTGTAGTTTAAAGAAGAAACCGGACTTTGATGGAGATGACAAGAAGTATACTTAAGGAAACGTAGACTCCAAATTTTTTGTGGGGAGAAGCTGTATGTCATTCAACTTACCTCATTAATCGTATTCCTTCAAAAGCATTGAAGCATCAAACTCATTTATGAAAGTTTCACATCCAAGAAGCCCAACGTCGAACACTTACGGGTTTTTGGGTGTGTTGATTATGCAAAAATCAATGGGCCGCATCTTAAGAAGTTAGATGAAAGATCAAAGAATGTGATCAGTATTGGAACTGAGCCGGGTTCTAAAGCCTATAGACTCCATGATCCGGTGGCTGGAAAGGTAATTGTTAGTAGAGACATGGGCTTCGACGAGAAGAAGGTTTGGGACTGGTCATCACTAACAAAGAAAACCGATGGAAAACCGGGTATGTTTAAGCTTCCTCGTAATGGTATTATAGATGATGGAGCTGGATATGAGAATGAGCAAAACAAAGATCACGAAGATTCTGATCAAGAATCTATAAACTAAGACGAAGAAGAAAAATGAAATTAACCATGCTGTAAATCAAGGAGCAGAAACTAAAAAAAGGGTGACAAGATCATCCCCATCATCATCATCATCCTCATCATCATCATCATCATCATCATCATCATCATCATCATCATCATCATCATCATCATCATCACCATCACCATCATCATCACCATCATCATCATCATCATCATCATCATCATCATCATCATCATCTTCATCATCACCATTATCATCACCATCACCATGACGAAGCGGGAAAAATGACGAAACTTTTTTAGCGGGAAAATGACGAAGTTGTTTTAGAGAGAAAATGACATAACCATTTCTGGTGAAAAAATGACGGGACCATTTTTAGCATGAAAATAATAAGACCATTTTTGGCGAGAAATGACGTACCATTTTTGCTGCAAAATAACATAACCGTTTTGGCTTGAACTGACAGTACCGTTTTTGGCGGAAAATGACGGGACCAATTTTGGCATGAAAATAACAGAATCAATTTTGGCAAGCAAATGATGGGACTATTTTTGACGAGAAAATACAGAACCGTTTTTGGCAAAAAAATGACGGGACAGTTTTTGGCAGAAAAATGATGGGACCGTTTATGGTAGAAAAATGACGGAACTGTTTTTGGCGAGAAAATGACGGAACTGTTTTTTGCAGGAAAATGACGAAACTATTTTGGCGGGAAAATTGTCAATCCGCTCTTTGGCGAGAAAATTACATACATGCATTTTGATAGAAAATTTGAAAGAGTGTAAAAATTAGTTAAATTAGTTTAGTATAATTGAAATTAGATTAGTTAAATGAATTTCGTTAATATTGGTTAACTTGGTTAAGTAATTAAAATATGGTTAAATGGGTAACCCATCAATCCATCATAACCAACTCATTAGACTTATTTAACCATTAATCATGAACCCATTAAAATAAAAATTTCTAACTCATTAGGGTAAATTTGCTGGATTGAGTTAGGTAAAACTCATCACCTATTACCAATGTTTTTATACCTGATTCGAACACTGAACCAGATGACCATCCGAGTCACCGGATCACCGGTTGAACCGGGTCAACCGCCAGATCAATAAAATAACTAACATTTTATATATTACTATGTATTTATTAATATTTATATGTATTTATTAATATTTATATGTATTATTTTATAAAATTAAAATAAAATATTAAAATAATTAAAATAATTAAATGTAATACATGTTTGATAAAAATAAAGAAGATTTAATAGTAATATTAAAGAAAAAGTGAAGAAATCATTAAAATAGTAAAAAGTTACCAATAACAAAAATAAAATAATTAAACATCAAAACAATCAGTCATATGTAGACGCTTTAAAAAATACAAAATTATAAAAATTAAATGTAAAATTACTATTTTATTATTAAAATCAGATATTTTATTTTATTCAAAAGAGTTATAAAATCAAAATTTTAAATATGTTTTTAAAAAATTGACCCGCAATCGAGTGGACTGGTTGAACCGACCAGATGCCGGATTATTGGTGGGTTTTTCTAGATTTTTCCAGTTTTATTATTGCTAGATACTAATAACAAATTCGAACTAAAACAGTGTCTTGGTCCTGATTTAACCAGTCGGACCGACCGGGTCAGGTCCAGCATAAAAACATTGCCTATTACCTATTTTGACACTTTTAATGATTCACATGCACGCAAGCACAGTGGCACTTAAAAAACTAACATTAGTTATTCACAATTGGTTTAGTACGCGTTTCTTTAATAATAACAATTTACAAGAATTTTTTGTTACAAAATAATAAAATTATGTTATTATCTAGTAATGATGAGGTATGCTTCATGCAAAATTTTATTTAAATCTACAATCTAGGAAAGTTGAAGTTGTTGATTTGATTACACAAAATGGGATTCGACAATATACAACTCTACAAATTTTAAGAATCGAATCATAGTCCCATTCTTATTGATTGTTAATCTTTTATGCATCATACTCAGGGGCGGAACAGTGTAGGTGCACGTGCACTTATGATCATATAACTAATTCAGTTTAACATGGAACAAACGAAATGAATTGGTACTTTGATAAAGTGTGCATCCATGATAACTAGAGGTGAGAGGTTCAAATCCTCTTTGTTATCTTTTTGTATCCATTGTGAATTTCTGCTGGATTTGCTCGCCCTTATTCATAGTGAAAATTTAACAGAAAATGTTGGAAATCAACGACTATACAAATACAAAGGAAGATTGTATACTTTGTGAGATCATACACATCGATTTATTTCATATAGTTAGAGCTCAAAAATCAACTTTAACATTGCTATGAACCTAATTGAAAATTTCGCGTGAGATTATAGTAAAACTAGAGGCATTTGCTATGATCCGACGGCTGAGATTTGAGACCATCAGGTTGAACGTGTCTGATAGAATCCAGGTATCTACCTTATGACATCAGCTCGATGGTACCATTATACGGCGCCGTCATGTCACATTTACTTTATGATTATATTTGCTTTTGCTAGCAAATTTGTTTTTGCTATCAAACAGATTTGTCATGATTTGATATTTAAGAGTTAAGACTATTAAGGTATCCGTATTGTTCGATATAACTAATGCATGTGTGATTCTTAGTATTATAGATAGTTTGGATTATCCAAATCTTAGAACCATAAAATATAAAATTTTAAAAGTTGTATGAATGTAGTTATTTTATTTCATATTCTCTATATAGTTATACTTAATTTAATTTGTGACCAGTGGCATTTCATATTCGATCTAAGGTTATATACTATTAGTAGTGAAGCTACCAAGTCACAGATATATCTGTTTTCTATTTTAGGCATATGATATTTTTTTGAAAGATTTATAGCATAATTAACTTAACAAAACTAAAGCAAACCGCAAACTAATTAGTATTCTTTCCGTTTCCTTTTATATGTAGTTTTAAATTTTTTTACATATATTAAAAAAATACTTAAATTTTCTATTTTACCTTCAATTAATGTGTATTTGGTTATATTTCATTAGTATGATATTAAAATAAAAAGGATAAATGTAGAAATTTTCACCAAACATATGCATTGAAAC
Organism: Cardamine flexuosa; assembly: GCA_963555745.1. NCBI lineage: Eukaryota > Viridiplantae > Streptophyta > Magnoliopsida > Brassicales > Brassicaceae > Cardamine > Cardamine flexuosa. The sequence continues at coordinate 11,730,387 of OY743217.1, forward strand.
TCAAAACAACATTTAAAATGGAACAAATTTTAAATTTTAAAACTACAAATAAAAAGAAACATATGAAGTATTTAACTAACCCTTTTCCTTACCGGATTTAGGAAACGCAACGTCATTGGCTTTTACCAATTTACTTAACCGGGTTTGATTTTAAGATTTCAATCTCTTTTTGATTAAAAGCTTTAGATTTCTTCAATCTCCTAAGCAAATACCAATAAATTGACAAAAAAATGAATCAAAAGCTTAAAAGAATTTGGAGAAAGTTTAGTTAGCCGGAAATTAAAAACAAAATCGACAATGAAGATCAAATGAAAGAGTTTGAAAAAATAACATGAAGGCCAAAACCATTTGAAGCTAGTTTGGAAGATGGTGGCCGAAAGGAAGACAAGGAGACCTTAAGAATTTTTTTGTAAGATTGGTTTTTATTAAACTAAGATTTCTAATTATTACAATCTTGGCTTAAGACCATCATCCAATCACAAGCCATCATCCAATTTAAAAAAAAAAAAAAGGAGATCTATTGTAGACTTACGATATAAATTGGTTAATTGGATTGTCCCCTCCTCATTTCATTACCACAGGGCACCGTAAAGAACACTTTCCATCTCTCTCTGACTCTCTCTCTTTCTCTCAGTCTATCTCTACAAAATGGATTCGAGAAGTTTGGTGCTACTAGTGCTCTTCTGTCTCATGTTCCTGCATGAAGCTTGTGGTTTCTCTATCTCATCTTTCTAAATATATCCATCACTCATGCTCATGTATTCTTAAAACACTCATTATGACTCTTTTTTTGGTTTACTATCTTACCAGATATCACTCACGCTCATGCTCACGTTTATGAACTTCCTAACCGCAAGGTTTGCTTCAACTTGTATATTATGTTAAAGTGCTTCAACTGTTTCATTGCTTTAGTTGTCATGATATATATAAACACATACGTACACACATATATCTATATATGGACTACATATTTGTAAGTATTATGGTGTGCATGTGTCAGTACGTTACATAACTAAATGTTGTGTTATTTTATTTTTTTGATAAAGATAACTAAATGTTGTTTACTGGCAGATGATGATGTTGAAGAAGGATAGTAAATGGGGACAATCAAAGGAAGAGGAAGAAGAGAAGAAGAAAGGTTTGGGGATAAATGAAGAGCTAAGGATGGTTCCTTCAGGACCTGACCCTTTGCACCATCATGTGAATCCACCAACACAGCCAAGAAAGCACTTTCATCTCCCTTGACCTCACATCACCTTGTTACTTTTACTTATTTCATATTGTATATTAGCTTCTGTTTTATCGGTTTCACCTGGGGATAGTTTTTTTGTGTAATTTCGTTTGCTAAGTTTTTTTCATGGTAGTGAATGTAAGTTCGTTTCATTCACTACTTTTGCTTTTTTTTTCTTTGTTGTTGTTAAATGTTAGTGTTCATTCACTACTTTTGTTCCTCACGTGAATGAAATCATCTTGATCTCTTATGATTATTTTCTACAAAAAGACTTTTTAAAAGATTCTGACAATAGACTTTTTACGTATCTAATTTACTCCATATTTTCTACTAAAATTTATTGCTTTTACGTATAAAATTCAAATGAAAGACACAAGTTTTTTTCCTAGGCAATGTTGTAGCGTTGGGAAAATGTATTAATTCTCTTGCAGTTGTCAATGGAGATGATTAGTTGAAATGATTTAAACATTATAATAATACTGCTGATATGGTGAGAGAATAAATTGAATCGGCGTTGGGGCAGTATCAGTGTCAAAGATGACAATTTGTCGTCACAACTTCTATCGGAGGTAGCAAATTGCAATTGTGGAGGAGCATCAAAACGACACACATGAAAGGTAGTTAATAAATTGAAAATATTGGTCATATCGTAATAACAAACCTAGAGCTAATTATTATCCTTAATGATACCAAATCTATATGATACGATATTTTTGTTATAAAAGAGTAAAGAGTTAAAGACTGACACTGGAGATGTGACACTGGCGATTTCGCTCACGTCACCACTTTTCCAACCTCTAATAACGCGTACGACTTATCTGTTCAAACATAATTTTTCTTTCAAAATTCAAATTTTACAAGAAAATTGTGTTTATTTTCTTTTATATATGACGACTGTCAATCTTCCGACCATCATGTTTAACCAAAGAAAACTGTATTTTTTTAATTTTGTTTAATTTAAGTGCTTTTGACTAATTTGACAAATTTAAGAAGGATTAGGGAAAACAAATTATGATTATCTAGAGCACTTAAACTTTTAGGGTTATCGATATCAATTTTAGGTAAGTTTGTTAGAGTAAATGAATGTAAATTAGAGTTGAACATGCAGTATACCGCATATCAATTTTTTTTATCATTGTAATAAATGTTTATATTTTATTGTTTAATATTTTGTGGTCAGTTTTCCACATAATTTATAAATTTTTAGATTTTGTTTGTTTAGTTTTTATATATAATTTTAACTTCATTAAATTATAAAATGTTAGTATTGGTGGTTAGTTGGCGTAAATTAGTTGGTGTAATTAGTTCTTATGTCAAAGTCTTCCTTATTGTCCAACATGTTAGCAAGCCACAAATATTTGACTATTTTAATATAAATAATTAAAATAAAAGAAAATAAAAGAAAAGACTTTGAAAATTAAAAAACTTTTAAATATTTTATTTTTTAGTAAATCTTATAATTTTATACATAAAATTCTGTATATTTCAAATATATTACATATTATATTTCATCAACTTAATAGTATTATTAATTTATATATAAAATTTATTTATTTTTATTAAAATTAGGTAGTTTGCGCCCGACCCATCAATTTGCTGAAAAAATTTGATACATCCGCGGTCCATTATGAACTTGTTCATAATGTTCGCTATGCATAAAAGTTTATGTCTATACTTGCCCTAAGTCGGATTGAACAAATAGTTTTTTGGGTTTATAATTTTAAAATTATTTTTTGTGAATTGAATGCTAAATTTATTCAATCCACAAAACATTTTTGCAGTAAAGTGCTATACAATTTTCGATTTTTTAGATTGTGTCAATATATTAGGAAAAACATAGTGTTGTTCTGATTTTCTTGTTAACAATATTTTCATTCTTTCTAAATATTTTTGATCTCCCGATTCTCTGGTAGAAGATAACTTAATTCAAAATTTGTTTATCAATGATTTGGATTACTTATGATTTGAGCTTTGAGGCTTTACCATGTATTCAATTGTTCCGTTCTCGTATGACGATGTGTAACGCATCGCGGAAAGTATAACGCAAGAGAAAGATATGGGTTTTATCTTGCGAGGTATCTACGAACATCATCATGATTTGATCTCGAACTCCTTTATATCTCGTTTGAAGTACAATCATAACCAATATATCCTACATTTATGCAGAAATTTCAAGAAAATAAAATATGGTTTCGAGTTTCAGCGTTACGTTGACAAAACACACATGAACCATCAACGCCAACAGTCCATTGATGCATTCGATCTCTGGTCATCGATTGAGAACAGGCAGACATGCATGAAAAAAACTTGGGTGTGGCAAACGAAAACCAGGCCCACTTGACTCTTCTACCATTATTTCACTGAATTAATTTGGTGCACCATACTCCATGTATTCTTGGAAACAAACTTCATAGAAAAAATTTCTGTTTTACTTTTCCACACGACCATGTCCTTACTATCTATGTGCCCTTTGCTTCTTTGAGTTTCAATAGTTTCCTCGATTTTATTTAACATTCCAGCTCATTGTTGCTTCTTTATGTGAGTATGAACTATCAACTCTACCGAAGATAACTTGGGTATACAAAAACGAGTAAACCTTCTTTCACATGTTATATCAAGAAACCGACCATGGAAGACCAATGATCATACTAGAAGAGAGTTATTTCTCTATTACAAACCTCCATATTATCAAAACTTTTGTCAGCTCTCTATACTTCAACAGTATCCGCCACAGCCATAAACCCAAAGAAGAAGATTCACTCACAATCTAGAAAGAGAATTTTCTAATCAAGTACATCTGAATACAATATATTCAATGTGAAGAATACATTAATACAATTCTCCAAATAAATTTCAAGCAGCAAATCTTATTTGCTTCTCCTAATGGCCTTTAACCCAAACCATCTTCCTCCTTAGGTTTACGCACTTATGTCCATACTATCCTCGCCTTCTTAGCATTAAGATATGGACAATAGGAATTTAGAACAAAGCTCATCAATTTAAGTAAATCATGCTTTTGGTAATTGAATAGATGAAATCACTGAACTAATCATCTTTAATCTTAGTAATGCCCCACAAATTTCAAAATGATACTTATGAACGTTATTAAAATAATTAGATAAAATACTGTCCCAACATACACAACATTTAAAAACTCATAAAAATCTGAATTAGAAATAAGAGCAAATAAAACATAGGAAAAATATTGAGTCTTCCTTATTCAATGCTTGTTTAGTGTCACTAGCTTGACAAGAGATAGACTTGAGAAGAGTTCCCAATTGCACTTTTAACGTTGCTAGTTTGATAGGGTTTTCCTCTTATTCACTCATTCCTTGCATGTCTCTTTTACTCCTAGCTGCGCACCTAATATTTCAAGATCACAAGAAAATAAAAGAAAATGAATATCAACAAAAGAAAAAAAAACTATAGTACCAATTCGATTCATAACTCTATTGGCAATCATTTAGTCTCCAAAAATTATTTTATCAAATTGTTTGGGGAAAATTACTAGAACAATACTACTTTTAAATTTAATGACTAGTTTGGCATAAAAAATATTAGTATTATATTAGTTCTTTTAATCACAAAAATACCATTACTATTATGTGTTAGGAAAAAAAATATTACAAAAATGCCATTACTGAAAAAATGCCAAATCAGAATATTTTCCGCCTAAAAAAGAAAAAAAACATATATATTTACGATATTGCCATCGATGTCAATAAATCTACGCGAAAAATATACGGTTCTATGTTATGACAGATTTCTGAGTATGACAGATTTTTTTGTTTTCTGTAGATTTTTTGGGCAGATTTTTTTTTACCGTAGATTTGTAAGTCTTAGTGGTAGTAGATTTAAAATTCTTCATAGATTTTTTTTGCCTCTGTAGATTTATTTTGAAACCCATTATAGTGACCGTATATTTATCATTCGCCTGATTTTTAAGAATTTAAATGGCAGACTTTTTATTTCTCCGTAGATTTGTGTCGTAGATTCTTTTTTTATCGTAGATTTATTGTTTTAGTTATAGCAGACTTTGCTTCTACATCTTAGTGACCGCAGATATAACATTTACTAGAATAACACTTTTAGTGTCCGCATACTTGTTGTGGTAGACTTATTGATGCTACGTTACCGCAGATTATTTTATTTTACTGAATATTTCTGGAAAAATATGTAAATAATGACGAAAAGTAAATTCTTTTTTAAAACAAAACGTAACTGCTACTTCTTAATTAGGGTTTTACGGGTCTCCTTCTTCTTTCCCAAATTTTTTTTTCAGTTTTCAACAACACCTCCAAGTTATTCCTTTTCATGATATCTCATTTGATTCTTTCTCAATTTGCTTATCATGGAGCGCATCATCCTTGTATCCGGAAAGTGGATGTTTGCAAATAATAGATGGTTGTTTGTTGTTGATAGCAAGAGTGGTTCTAGAATTATGCAAGGTAATACAAAAACCACTTATGATGAATTCATTGATATGGTATATGAGGATTATAGTTTGGATAAGAGAGTTTGCAATGTACAGTTGAGTTACATGCTCCCAAAGAATCTCCTTCAGAAACACCTCCGGTTATTATTGGTAACTCTAGACAATTTCAATTTTATTTGGCTCAATCATCATCTGAAAAAGTTAGAATCTGCGTGGAAGTGAAGGAAATAATTTTCAGATATTTCCTATAGCGTTTGCCGTGGTTGATACTGAAAATGATGAATCATGGGAATGGTTTTTCAAGCAACTAAGCTATGTGATCCCTGATGATAAAAAGCTTGCAATCGTCTCTGATAGACAGTTATCAATTGGGAAAGCAATACGGACCGTCTATCCAAAGTCTAGTCGGGGTATATGCACATATCACCTATACAAAAATATTCTGGTTCGATTTAGAGGCCGAGAAGCGTTTGGGTTGGTGCAGAAGGCGGCCTATGCCTATATATTTGTTGATTTTGAAACAACATTTGACCAGATCTCGTCTCATCCTCAGGTTTCTTCTCCTTGATTTCATCTTTATTTTCTCTCTTCCCTTTCATTTGACAGTCCATGTTTTTCTTCTCTTTTTCCCCAGGTGATCTTTCTTTCTTCTCCTTCATCTCACCTTCCTTCTTTTCATTCCCTTTCACTTTTTTAACCACCCTTAAACTTGGGAAGTCGTTATTGGAGGTTGGATTCAATTCTACCATCCATGACTGTAAATAAACAAAATATTAGTAAATTAGTAAACAATTAGTAAGAAGAAACAAAACAATAGTGAAAAATAGTGTGTAAAACTTACAGTACTTGTACTTGAAACGGCATCATCAACTTCTTTGTTTGAGTGTACATCCTCCTCATGTTGAACTTGGACATTCTTCTCTTTCGTCTCAGCAACTTTTAAAAACTTTTTCAGCTTTGAATACATGTCAGCAATCTCCTTCTGTTGCTCAGCATTCTTCTCATTAGCTTCGACTTTCTTTGCCAAATCCCCCACCAAATACTTGATTTCATTAATGTCACCAGTCACCTTCTCCACAATGTTAAACATTTCCTGCATGAAAGAGAATTCACAGTAAAAATATAAGCAAGATAGACATTTTTCAACCAGCAATTACAGAAACTTAAGAAAAAGATATCTACATACCTCTCCTTCTTCTTTCCCTTTCATCTTCTTCTTCTTGTTAGACAGTTCAGCATCATCTTTTTTGTCTTCAACATCAATTTTTCATTTCTTTTTCTTCTCATCTTCAGACCAAGCATTGGGCCGCAGTGTAGCACTGATGATATCTTCAACCATATTCATGACTAGTGGATCTTTCTTCTCAGCATCACTCCATTTTGGATAAATATCTTCAACCATATATGTCACCCGAACCTGCATTGTACATTTAAGTTAGAAGCTATTATTAATAAGTTGGAAGTAACATGAACAACTACCATATACTTACTATCCCATGAGCAGCCTTCTCTTTGGTTATGAATTTATCAAAGCATATTCCACCACGACCAGAGTACCAAGGAAGATGTGGAACCTCATCATCATGATCTGTTTCGTTTGCATTCACCTTTTTTTTCCCATATGCTTCTCCTATACCATGCACGTGATCATACAACTAAGTAAGTAACACTTGAACAGGTCCTTGAAGCGTTTAAGATTTTTTTTGCAGACTTAGAATCTTGATCGATGTTATCAACTTCTCAAAAGATACTCTACCCCACGGATGCTTCTCAAAAGCATTTTGATCAAGAACTAGTTTAGCAATATCCAACGGTATCCTAGATCCTCTGTGAATGCAAAGAACCGCAACTGAAAGTAGACACAGTTGATCAACCATAAGCCTCTTACTGAAATCCCATAGATGGCTTCTAGCCATCACAAGCTCTAATTCTTCAAATGTAGGTCCTGTTGCTGTAGACATTTGCATCTCCCTCCAGAACACTTCGTGACTAACATCACAAATCTCAGATGGTATTGCATCATAATTCAGATAGGTGAAAGTTCCAAACGCGTGGATGGAGAAGCGGATTGGTCTATCATCAACAAGGGACCAAATCTCATGGGGATCATCGACTAAGAGTTGGTTCACCAATAAGTAATGAGATCGCTTAGCTTACCATGTGTAATCCAAATCAGCGAACTTGGCAAACACACCAATGGAACTACTCTTCAAATGAGACCACACGTCAGCTCCTAATTCTTCTTTAGCTTTTCCCAAGTTTGCCATAGCAGAATAGTGATTCATGCTATGCCTTTGTATTGGAGATTTCCCTTGTTGATGCAGTCGAGGAGGATATGGCCGGAGAGCACTCGAAGAAGGCAACCCTTTACAAATCAAATAAAATATACAGTTAGTGAGATGAAAACATTACCATCCAGAGTTGATTACAAATGCAGAAATATAGCCAAAAAATAGCTAGCTAAAATTCTATGCAATAAGAGAAGACTAAACTATAACTCTAGATAGCAAAAAAACTGCAACCTTAGAAACCATCAAATGTTGAAAAAATAAGAGAAGCTTCTAAAATACATAAGCAAGTATTCGGAATACCAAACATAGCTCATCAAATTAGAGTACACCAAATATAAGGTACTTATCAAGAGAAGAATGACATAAACATAGTAATCCTCAAATGAGATTTCACAAAAACAAAAAAAATCATCAACTATTATGAATACCAAAAATCTGTGATTACAGAGAAAATAAGTTGGAAAAACTCTGCGAAGGACAAATAGCCCAACGCAAAGATAGCATAAACACTTAAGTAACCTCCAAACTAAACGCAAATGCATAAACTTTGTAATAAAAGAAGACAAAACAATCTTCTCACTCGAGGTAGCCATAACCAATAAACTTACACACGTTCAAATTTGTAATAAAAAAGAAAAAAATGCTTACAAATTTCAATCATCACATACAGCTCCTCAAATCAGATTGGATAAAAGATGATGTACTTTTCAAGAGAGAAGGATAAGAACAGTGTAAACCGCAAATCATATTACAGAGAAAATCATCAAGGATTATGCATACAAAAGTCTGCGATAACATAGAAAATCAATTGCTAAAAGTCTGCGGTAACACAAAATCAAAAACAAAATCTATGAGGTCACAAAAAAAAAATTACCGGAATCTGACATCTTGACGCCGGTAAATGGAGGAGACGGATGAGGCTGTGGCTGAGACTTGCCGTAATTATCCACACTGTAGCAGTAAAATCCAATTTCAGCCTCAGATTTGAAGATCTAAAACGGAAAACCTACTATAAGAAACGAATTGATTACTAAGGAGAGAGATGGAATAACCGTGAAAAGGGTTGAGCAGCGGCGTAGTCCACATCGAAAGAAATTCTGACGAGTGGAGAGAAGAAACGGCATCGGAGAGAGGACTGAAGAAAAGGCGACGAAACGCCAAGAGACAAGAAGAACCGGTGAGTTAAGAGACGAATCGGCGAGAGAAGAGAAGAAATTGACTCGACGGCGATGTAGAGGTCACCGGCAAATCGGAAAGTTGAACGGCGACGACGATGGTGAAGAAATTAAGAATCGCGATTTAGGGTTTTTCAATTTAGGGTTATGCGATTTAGGTTTTTTTTTTGTAAAGGAGGTTTTTTTTTCTTTCAATTTAATGTGTGTCGTGTGGGATGTTTTTTTGTGTTATTATTTTTTTTTAGCTGAATTGATTTATGATTTTATCTAGTTTTTGTTTTACTTTTGTTTTTAACTGCTTTTATTTATGATTATTTTTATTTTCTTTTGTTATTTTCTATATCAAATTTTAAATTTTATTTTGTTAATTTATATTTTGATTCATTTTATTTGTATTTTATTTTGTTATTTTGTATTTGAATTTAGCTAATTATTATTCTTCATTTTAACTAAAAAGTGTATTTTAGTCTTTTAACCAAAGATTAGTACCATTCTAGTAAACTTTTTTCAGGGTATTATTCTAGTCATTAACATAAAGATTAATATCATTCTAATCAAATTTTAGAATTGATAATCATGTTTTGCAATGCTACAATTATCTTATCGTGCATTGTAGCACTTTAGGTAAAAGATTAAAGATCATACACTAGAGATTCGAGATTCAAACTAATTTAAAGCAAATACTTTTTGTTTTTATGAACAAGAGGAGGAATGGAGACTTATTTGGGACTACTAGAAAAGATTTGTGGCTCAAAAGCCTAAGTATTTGAGTTTGTATGAGATCGTCTCCAAAGTCAGGTTAATACATTTATCTCTAAATTTCTCTCTAAAGAGGAAAAAGAGGTGTTAATCAAGTCACAAGCACAAACACTTCCGACATATGTAATATGATGTTATATTTTTCCAAAAGCTATCTGCTCGAAACTGAGTAGTGTGGTTGCCAATTTCTAGTCGAGCCAGAAGGCAGATAGTAGAGGCATCCACTGGGTAGCATGGGATCAACTATGTACATCTCTGGCAGATGGGGGTCTGGGCTTCAGAACTTTGGAAGACTAATACTGCCCTATTAGCCAAACAATTGTGAGGTTACTCTGATTCTCCTATTCTTTACATCACACGAGTATTGAAAGGGAGATATTTAATATATTGTAGTCCCTTTGATATACAAGCATCTAATCACCCATCCTAAGGATGGTAAGTATACTAGCTGCAAAACCTCTTCTAAGATCAAAAATCTGAAAGACGATTAGAGCAGGGTTCAGAACGAGTATCTGGACTGAGCCGTGGATACCTGACAAGCCAGCCCAAACTCCAAAAGACCTTACTGCAGATCGAGATCCATTATTTTTGTCAATACGTTTTGATCAACTTTGAGACCAAGAAATGGAAAATGGATAGTCTTTGGGAATTGTTTCCCCGGAAAAAATTACCTTGTTTTAGGGATTAAACCTAGCTGGAATGCCTCGGATGACATATACTGCTGGACCTTGACAAAGTCAGGTAACTACCTCAGTCAAGTCTGAGTATTGGGCCGCAAGAGTTCTCTCTCGTTCTGCATGCGACCTCCCGCTTCAGGGACCGAGTGTTACGACACTCCAGGCGCAAGCATGGAAACTAAAAATTATGTGGAAGCTCAAGAATTTCGTGTGACAATGTATCTCTGGATGTCTGGCTACTTGTTAGCGTCAGTTTTATCGTCATATTGTTAAGGACAAGGATTGCCCACAATGTGGAGTGGAGGAATTGACTATCAATCATATGTTGTTTGAATGTCTTCCGGCAAGAAAAATGTGGACACTATCAAACATTCCCTTGGCTCCAAACATCTTTTCCTTCACTATCATTTTTCTGTAATGTGGATTATCTTTTCTGGCAAGGAAACGCTTTTGGAGCGGACGAGGAGAGTATGTGGATTTTTCTGTGGGTTATGTGGTACATTTGGAAGGCGAGGAACCAAAAATTATTTGAGAATGTCAGTGAGATCCATCAAGATACTCTACATATAGTTATTCAGGAAGAAGAAGTTTGGAGGAAAGTGAACACGAAGGAAGATTCATATGAAGAGTCTCCCACAAGAAACACCAGTTTGCTATATTGATGGATTGTGGCATGATAATCATGGTTTTTATGGTTTCAGGCCATGATATAAATATTGGTTTTAGAGTCTTTTATTATTATTTATTGAGTCTTATTAGGTACAAATACGAGATGGACCTTGTTGATGCACTTTGGAGCTTTTGGAGGCTTGTAGCTGAGCAAAATAATTGGAGACGAATATTGACTACCATGTCGATCAACACACATCAGTGGTGTCGGTCGACACGCATGGAGACGTAAAGAAGCCTTCGAGTTTTATCAAGTTTCAAGAATTGTAACCTTACCCCCAAGAGTTTTAATTAATTGCAATACAAGTCATTTTCATTTTTTTAGGTTATATCTGTGTTTTGGAAGTCTGAGAAGACTAATTTTTGTTTTATTAATTTTTATTGAGAGATTATTGGATCTAGAGAGCTAGAAGAGAAGAATCAGAACTCACCTGATAGAGAGAAGATTTTGAACTTCTTTTATTCTTTTGGTTTTTATATGTATTTCATTGATTATGTCTGAGTAATCCCATTTTTAGATCTAGGGTTTTCAAGGGTTTATGACGAATTATTGAATTGGGCATAAACATAATTGGATATTCATAATGTTCTTCATCTAGACCTGAATCTATACTAGAACTGGATTGATCACCTAATATCTAGCAACTTAGGATAATTAATATACATAAGAGTGTTATTGATATCTTGAACTAATCTTAGATGAGCAAAAAAGCCTACTCACAAAGAGATTTGGTTTAGGTATTTTGTGAACATATCATACTTGACATTAATGCATACTTTACTCATTAGGATTCACAAAGAGATTTGGTTTTCTATGTTTTAAGTATAGTTATCATTACAGCAAGAGTTGGATGATCATGCAATTGTGTTATGAGTTTAAGAACCTGTCATACATTGCATCATATTCATTGAACCGCACAGTTTGCAATTCAGAGTATTCCCTAATTGATCTCTCTAGTTCTAGCTATTTCTCTTATTGAACTTACACCTACAGTCATGTTAGTTATTAACTTGCATTGTTTTAATATATTACTTTTACTTGTTTAGCTTATTTTGAATCTGTCATATCTATTGTGTGAACTTCAGGTCCTTGTGGATTTTGACCCCTAAGTACTGCAGTGATCTCTTAATTTGAGAGAGTAGCTCTAAGGGTTGTAATTTGAGCATATCAAATTTTTGGTACCGTTGTTGGGGAATCTAATTCACCATTATATTTCAGTTAGAAATTAGTCTAAACTTTTTCTTTTCTTTTGTTACTTACATTTCTACTTTCTATATCTCAGGTGCATGCATCAGTACGAAACCAAGAGCAGAAAGGATAAACAACTGATTGCTACTCAAGAGATTGAAAATTTAGAAGAGCTAATCGCAAGGCTTTAAGGAAATCAGAGATGGTTAACCCAATTGTGCTTGTGAGGAATACTGATGGGCTCTATCATGATTTAGAGGGCAACCAATGCAACGAGCAAGGTCGGAAGTGGAACAAGTATTTTCTCAGTGATAAATATGCATGGAGGGTTTCAATTCCTCACTGTTGTTGTAATACATGAGGTGTCAATCCATAATGGGTTTAGTGCAAGCAATCATAATGTATAAATGCATAATAAGTTAAGCCAAATCAAAGATGAAAGTTTGGAACTAGCAACCTAATGATTGTAAATGCAATTAACTAATAATGAAAGCAATGAACACTTGAGATGTCAATTCAAATGAACAAAGAGTAAACGAACAAAGCAGGGAAAAAAAGGTAGAAAGCCACTCGATTGATACGGTCGAGTGGTGTGGTCGAGTCGAATTGTAAAGTCACAAATACACTAAATGGAACTAGTAATTAAGCTTGTAATGCAATAATAAAGAGATAGGGATGATAGGGATGAATCAATTGACTAAGGGATCACTTTCATAATCTGGGTACTTAACAAACACAACCTACTTTATGGCTAATCCTTTGACGATAGATATCTAAACCAATCAAGCCCACTATAGTGATGAATGATTTTGAATCCAATGGCTCAGCATACCCGATTCTGCCAGAGTCAAGCCATTGGACAAGCAATAAGAACCAATCTACCTAAGCCAAAATAATTTCCTAACAATATCTTTGAATATCATGGATTCTAAACGCCATTGAAGCATAATCTCCACTAGCTAGTGTAACTAAGTCTCTGAAAAAAGCTAATCAAACAACCTCAAAGCACTATCGTGAAGAGATCATCTAAGATCATATTCAAGTTGATCAGAAATGTGTAAGCACTAAGCATTCTCACCCAAAAAGTTATTAAAGCATTTAAGAACTTAAAACTACCAGATTAATCAAGATCCACCCTAATCTAATCCATCCCTGATAACCCTAAAGTTAACTACTCCCTAAGAATAATCACAACTAAATATGCAAACCTAGAAAGTTCTAAATCGGACATATGAGATAGATCAGATTGAGATAAGAAGGTTTGCTGAAGAAAATAAATGCAAGTACTGATTTATTAAAAAGATATAAGGTTTACAAATATTTAAAATGAAGAACAAGAGATAGAGTAATTAGAAGGCATTAAAAGTTAATATTTAGGTCTAAAAACGAGCACACCCTTTATTAGGGGCTTTTATACTAAAGATAAGGTTAAGGATAAGACAAAGTAGATATCCGACTAATCCGAAAATACCACTCGACTATAGTAATCGAGTGGCTGGTCGAGTAGCTTCCATCTTCCTTCAATCTCCTTCTTGAGCTGATCCAAAACTCCTATCCAGCTCTTCAATGCTCCAAAGCTTCTTTAACATCCATTTTTACCTGTAAACAACCCACAGTATGCAATATATATTCAATGCTCATGAAAAGGACCCTAAAACTCAAAAGGGAGTGAAATATGTATATAATGGTATAAACAGGGGAATGAATATGCACTAATATGATGATAAATGTATGCTTAAAACTGGTAACATGCAGTGTTATCAACTCCCCCAAACTTATCCTTTGCATGCCCTCAAGCAAATAAAAGATTGATTGGAGAAGTAGTTTGAAAATGGGGATTTAGAACCAATGCCAAATGACTAAACCTCTAACCTCAATGTCATGGTTAACAGTTCTAGAATGCTATGCAGATGATCCATACTTAAAAACCTTAGCCATGTTCATCACAAAAGATTCAAAATTCATCCTAAGCCGCAACAAGCATTCAAAGAACTCTATCCCTTGAACATTCATTAAACGAGAACCGTGGATCAAATTAAACATTGGTTAAGAACTCATTTGGTTTGTGGGACAAGTTTTAAGAGACAAGAATGGTCTCTTCTTCCTCTTGTTTTAAGCACATTAGTAACAAGGATCTCTCAATGAATAGATTGAACTTTGGGAGAATGCCAAAGGTTAAAACCAACTGATCCATACAGGAGCAGATTCTCATCTACCCAAGAACATACAACTGACTCTACCTAAATCGATACTTAGAAATATATCCTAGTTTTTCAACCTTTCTTTTTCTTTTTTCTCAAGGCAATACATTGTTTTTCACTCAACTTAGGATTATTTCTCTCTTTTTATTTTCTAAGGAAAGGATCTTTATTCTTTTAAACTCTTCTAGCGGATCTGGAAATTTTATTTTCTGGGCTAAGGCATCTACTCGACCGCTTGGTCGAGCTGTGTGATTGAGTCACATCTTTTCACTTTTGCTTATCTTTTATTTTTCTATTTCTTGAGTCTATCTTCATAATATAATCATCCAGATCCTTTACTAGAAACTCATTATTGTATTTTTGTTTGTGTTCAATCCTTTCCAAAGATTTTATAGCACTCTTTTTCTCTCTTTTTACCACTCAAAACATCGACTAACCCCTAGTTCAAACTTCCTATCCTATTCTGGTCCAAAAATCTTGAACCAGAGTCTACATGAGAAGCTATTCCTCTCGGCTTATACCTAACACTTTCTCCTAAGTTCAATTCGGAAATAGGCCTCAACTTAAGATTAATTCATGGTTTGAAAAGAAGGTAGGTTTGGTGATTATTTGGAACTATTCCAAAGATGGGAACAGCTACTTAGATAAGCAACAGTGGAAAAAGGGAATAAGAGTATCCAAGTATTTTATGGTAGCCATGAATTCATAACCAATGTTTAAGTTTGATAATTAAAATTTAAGATTAGGTTCTTATAATTAGGGATAGAGTTTCTTATTACAGCAAGTTTTAACTTAAGCATGAATGGTGAATTTTAATTCCAAACATGGTGCTGCCTTAATTTTCAGGATCAAATGCAAACATTGAACAACTAAAAACCATGGCATTGAGATTAAAATTTTAATCATGAGGCGTTTTAGTTTAAATTCATTACAATCCCCTATGCAATGCAACAATCCTAATATGAATGATTCTAGACTCAATCCTAATTATGCAAATGAATTACATGACACTCTGTTTTAAAAAAATTATTTTTCAGAAATTTTTCAAATTTTTATGGTTTTAAATGCACTTAGGTTATGTGAAATTTGAATAAGAAAATAGAAAACATGATTAGATGAATCTCTCAGACTCTCCCCCAAACTTAAATTACACAGTTCCTTGTGTAATAAAAATTCAGAGGATTATTTTAGAGATTTGAAAAAATAAAAACAAACTAATATGCAAATGGTTTAATACAATGATGTGGGTTGGTTGTAGAACCTTATTGAGGTGGATCTTGCTGGGTTGGAGCTGTGAAGAAGTCATCCATAGCAGCTACCATAGATTCTTGAGTGTAGGTAGCCTCCATGGGGAGGTGGGAAGAGCCCGGTCGCTCTGGATCAAATGTTGGTTCCGCCTCCAGCGTTGAGCTCGATCCATCTGGTCGAGTAGAGGTGTGAGCCTCTAACTCTTCAGCTGTGAGATCCGATCTTCTCTTCCTTGGCCTGTCCCTGCGAGCTATCTTTTCTTCTGAGGACTTTGGGCTGTGCCTCCTGGACCTTCACGTAGGAGATTTGTTTCTCTCCTTGGATCTTGAGCTTTCACCCTTCTTTTGCAAACTATTAAGCTGCCATGAGATGACCTTGATGGTCTTTGCCATTGACTTAATGGCTTTTTCCTGGAACTTATTCCATTGCTGGAGCAAACCTATTCTCTTGTTGGCCTCCTTCAGGTTCTTGCACTCTGAATCATCAAAGTGGTACCTCTCAGGTTCCTTGTTTGCTTCCATCCAATCCCACAACACTTGTTCAAATTATGCATCATCATCTCTGTCCTTGTACAGACAATTGGTAGGAGGAATGAAATCAGCTTCTCCTCCTTGGTGTAGCTTGGGGAAATCGTCCAGTGGTAAGAGGACTTGGGCTCTTCCAGCTTTTGGGTGTTTAAAGATGTAAATATGTTTCTCCTGAACCATATTCCTCTCTATGATGAAGGAGTTTTGCAGATACTCCATATCAATCCACTGTGGTTCTTGCCTCTTGCTCTTAAGCTCAACTCCAGCTACTATGAGGATTGGTGTTACAATTCCACCAACTGCCAAATCTCCTTGGCTCACAATCTTGGTCATCTTTGTAGCATACTCTTTATAAGTAAGGAATTGCCTGATCAGCACAATGGAGTTTCCGGTGTTGGCTCCATCTGCCAACATGCCCCTATCAAGCCTCTGGTTCTAAGCTATGGTGTAAACTACAAAACCTTCAAGCGTTTGTCAAGCATCTTGATTTCCCCATCATTGACTCCTCCAGTGATCTTCCTTGCGAACATGGTGTTGGCAATGGCTTTATGCAAGTACCTGATCCCTGGACTTCTTATCTCTGAGTTTTTGGACCTTGATGATTTATGCTTTCCTTTTCCTCCTAATAGCTTCCAGAGCTCATCTAATTCTCTTCTGTTGTAGTCTTGGTGCACTCCAGGCCCTTGCTTGAAACCATACTACAAATCAAGTTGTCCCAACTCCATCGTGTACTCTTGGTTCCTAACCTTGAAGTATATGTACCCCAACTCACCATTTGCTTCAGTCTCTAGTTCATCTTGGTACAACCTCAGCTGGAGGGTGCTAAGAAAATAGCATGTTTCCTCTTGATAACCTTCCCTTGGATTAGACACAAGTGTCAACAAGTCACACTGCTCAAGAAACAACTCCATCCCTTGTGATGTCCAATGCATCCGTTGTTGACCAATGTGGGTATCTTGTTCCCACAAAGTTCATTCTTTTGAACAAGTCCAGTAGCATTTCCTCATGGCCTATTTGCCTCAATCCCTCAGACTCTTCTCCAATGTTTTCCTCCATATCTTCAGTATATGTTCTCTCGTCATCATCTTCTGCATGCTGCACTCTCTTCTCTTGTGTGATGTGCTCTCTTTCCCTGGAAAGTTCCAGCTCACGAGCCACCTCTGCAGCCCTCCTCTTTGTCATCCTTGTTGTTGACGCATTGGTTTCCATTGTGAGTCAAGAGTGTTTTAGTTAGCAGACATGGTTGCTGAATTGAGTTGTTTGAATTGAAAATTCAGAGAATTCTTAGAAGAAAATATCAAAAAGTTTTTGCTTTTGAGAAGATTTTAAAACCGCAAATGAGAGAGAGAGAGTTCTGAGGGAGATGAAGTCGTGAAGGGTTTTAAAAAGTAGGGTATAGATCAGATTAAAATGGATGGCTGAGATTAAAAGTTCAGAAATTTAAAAATAAACCTGGCCACTCGACCTCGGGGTCGAGTGGTGTGATCGAGTCCTAATCCGGATCGTTTTTGATCATCTTTCAATCTCCATGTTATGCATTCTCCTTGGTCAGTGACATTCTTCAACCTATTCTTGGATTACTAAACACTAGATAAAAGCATTAAAATACAAAAATAAACAATAACTTGAAAGATAAAAATTTTATATAGAAGAGATAGTCATGGAATTTTCTTCCAAGTGAGCTTGTTTATAGTCTCATAGCTTGACTTGCTTACAGAGCTTAGATAGGTGGTGGATCAGGGACAGGCTCTAAGGTCCTCTCCGTGGTGTCCTTTGGTGGTTTTCCATAAGATGAGCTAGAGTTGCTATCTTGAACCATCTTTTGTTCTCAGCTTCACTCATACCTCTGGAACCATACTCAAACCTCTTAAGCTCTATAACCTTAATCTTGAGATAGTCAACCTTTTTGATCAAAAGTCCAACAGCTTCTTGTAAAGAGATGATAGCCTTGCCTTGAGCTATGCTGATTGGATGTGGTGATGTGCTTCCTGAATAAGATTCAACATCACTGAACTCTTTAACACTCTCCCTTGCTGACTCATTCAACTGGTTCTCAAGTGTCAAGTTGTTCAAGTAGATTATCTCCTCATCAATTTGGTAATCTCTCTGATTCATCCAAGACAAAGATTATGGTGGTGGACTTGGAATTCTTATCTCACCACTGAGGGGAATGTAACTGGGAAGACCACTAGTTATCACACATCATGCTCCTGATAATAATCCTCAATAGCATATAGCTGCTTCAGACTGTTGTGACTTCTGGGTCCTCGACCAATATCAATCCTCATCACTAAATCTTTTTCAAATTCAGATCAATTTATCCTCCTTTGACATCAATAATTCCACCAGCACTAGCCAAGAATGGCCTTCCTAGAATCAGGTGGCTCAATGATTCTTCCTCCATCTTAAGGATTATGAAGTCAGTAGGCACTTCAACATGGCCTACCCTTACTGGTAAATTCTCAAGCATACCATAGGGTCTCCGGATTGTCTTGTCAGCTAACCTCAGGGAGATCTTACTTGGTTTGAAGTCTTCAAATCCAAGCTTTGTTGTAACATTCAAGGGCATTATATTCATAGACGAGCCGAAATCACACAGAGTCCCTTAAGACTGTTTCCTTTATAGAACAGGGGATAGTAAATGTCCCTGGATCTTCAAGCTTTTCCTGGACTATTACTTCCTTCTCAGTAATCATCTTACATTCATGATCCTTTGCAACTAACTCTTCTTCCTTCTGAGTCTCTTCCACTAAGGTTTTTCCAACAGAAGTTTCTGATGGATCCATTTCCTTGCCAGCATCACTCAAAGACCTCTTAGCTTCTTCCTCTTGTATCTGATCTTTAATAATATCTTCATAGATGGTTGTTATCTGTTTCTTGAGCCTTCCAGGGTATGGACAAGATATAAGCTCTTTCAGATTGGCAATTTTCTTATTTCTTGCAAAGATAGCTTCTACTCGACCTGCTAATCGAGCAGAATGGTCGAGCTGGTTTTCCAAGATGAGATTTTCAGCTATAACTCCTGGAGAAGGCACTGCTTTATGATTTTCCTGAACGAAATCCTCCCCATCTTGAACATCACTGTCCACAGTGTATGAGGCATGTCTTTTCTTGAGTGGGAGATGAGAATCTGGCCTTGAAGATACAGCATATACATTAGCTTGATCCTTTGGATTCTGAACTGACTTTCCAGGCAGTTGTCCTTGTGTTTTTGCAGAAGATTGTGAAGCTAATGTCTCTAGACACTTGAGTCTAGAATTCAAGGTTTTCACCTTTCCCACTGGTAAGCCTTGTCTCCAAGTGAGAATGGAAACAATCTGAGCTTGAAAGCATCTTCACTCACTCCATTTATCTTTGTGAGGCTACAAAGGTGATCAAACTGATCTAAGTGTGTAAGAGGGTTCTCCATTGGTAAGCCGTGGAATTTGTTCCCTTGTACCATGTTGATGAGGCTTCCACGGATCTCAAAATTGTTGTTCTGAACTGGTGGTGGAACTACGCCTTGTCTTTGTGTATGAGTACTGGGAGCATCCCCAGCTCTAATGACTCTAGGTCTTGGTTGAGGGTCAGCCATTGCAACTGGTTGAACAGGTCTGACTCTGTCCTGGGGTGTTCTAGGTTGTAGACGGTTGATATGATCAAGACTGTATGAGATTGTGACTGCCTTGAGATCTTGTATGCATTCAGTAGGTCCAGGTGATTCGAGAAAAGCACTCGGCTGGTATGATTGAGTAGGTAGGTCGAGTCGGGTACCTGATACAAACAGAGATCCAAAAATCAAACCAAATCAGTAACCAAAAAAAAGCAACTAAAGAACTTAAGCTTAAAACAAAGAAATTGTGAATTGAATACAAATAAACCTCCCCGGCAATGGCGCCAAATTGAAACACGTATTTTCTCAGTGATAAATATGCATGGAGGGTTTCAGTTCCTCATTGTTGTTGTACAACATGAGGTGTCCATCCATAATGGGTTTAGTGCAAGCAATCACAATGTATCAATGCATGATAAGTTAAGCCAAATCAAAGATTAAAGTTTAGAACTAGCAACCTAATGATTGTAAATGCAAATAAATAATAATAAAAGCAATGAACACTTGAGATGTCAATCCAAATGAACAAAGAGTAAATGAACAAATCAGGGAAACAAAAGTAGAAAGCCACTTGATCGATACGGTCGAGTGGTGTGGTCGAGTCGAATTGTAAAGTCACAAAATCACTAAATGGAACTAGTAATTAAGCTTGTAATGCAATAATAAAGAGATAGAGATCATAGGGATGAATCAATTGACTAAGGGCTCACTTTCATAATCTGGGTACTTAACAAACAAAACCTATTTTAAGGCTAATTCTTTGACGATAGATATCTAAACCAATCCAGCCCACTATCATGATGAATAATTTTGAATCCAATGGTTCAGCATACCCGATTCTGCCAAAGTCAAGCCATTGGACAAGCAATAAGAACCAATCTACCTAAGCCAAAATAATTTCCTAACAATAGCTTTGAATATCATGGATTCTAAAAGCCATTGAAGCATATTCTCCACTAGCTAGTGTAACTATGTCTCTGGAAAAAGCTAATCAAACCACCTCAAAGCACTATCGTGAAGAGATAATCTAAGATCATATTCAAGTTGATCAGAAATGAATAAACATTAAGCATTCTCACCCAAAAAGGATTTAAAGCATTTAAAAACTTAAAACTACCAGATTAATCAAGATCCACCCTAATCTAATCCATCCCTAATAACCCTAAGGTTAACTACTCACTAAGCATAATCATAACTAAATATGCAAACCCAGAAAGTTCTAAATCTGACATATGAGATATAGCAGATTATGATAAGAAGGTTTGCTGAAGAAAATAAATGCAAGTACTGATTTATTAAAAAGATATAAGGTTTACAAAGATCTAAAATGAAGAACAAGAGAGAGAGTAATTAGGAGGCAGAGAGAGATAATATTTAGGTCTAAAAATGAGCACACCCTTTATTAGGGTTAACACATGTGATTTTATACTAAAGATAAGGTTAAGGATAAGACAAAATAGATATCCTACTAATCCGGAAATACCACTCAACCATAGTGATCGAGTGGCTGGTCGAGTAGCTTCCATCTTCCTTTAATCTCCTTCTTGAGCTGATCCAAAAATCCTATCCAGCTCCTCAATGCTCCAAAGCTTCCTTAGTATCCATGTTTACCTGTAAACAATCCACAATATGCAATATATATGCAATGCTCATGCAAAGGACCCTAAAACTCAACAGAGAGTGAAATATACACATAATGGTATAAACATGGAATGAATATGCACTAATATGATGATAAATGTATGCTTAAAACCGGTAAAATGCAGTGTTATCTAGAAGCTTGATGCTGAGGGTAATCCTATTAGTCGTCGACGGCATTAGGCATCTCGACCGATAGGCAGTTGGCCATGTCAGTCAACACGGACACCAGGCTGAGGGTCTGCAGGATGTTAACAATGATGGAATTGATGTTGAGGAAAGAAAAATTGCTGATTACAACATGCCTAATCAGTTCTACACCAATAGGTTTGCTATATGTCATCCTCTTTTTCAAAGGAATGCCTTTGAGTTGAAACCCCAATACTACACTCTTGTGTGGCAACACACATTCCATGCTCTTTCTCATGAACATCCAGTGGACTATATTGAGAATTTTAAAGATATGGCTTCAAGTATCAAAGCCAATGGAGTGTCAGAAGGCTATATGTTTTGCAAGCTCTTCCCATCATTTCTTGTTGGGGAAGCAACTCATTGGTTGAAGCAACTTAAGCCGGGATCTTTGACTACATGGAAGGATACCAAGACTGCTTTTCTTGATAACCTCTATGATGATGCTAAGTTTGAAGACTTGAGGAATATAATCTCTCAGTTTACTCAAGGACCTACAAAGAGTTTTAAAGCTGCATGGTTGAGGTTTAAAGCTTATCAGAGAGATTGTCCACACCATGTTTTAATGAAGTTCAGCTCTTGAGGACCTTATTTAGGGGTATTGATTGGAGGTATCAGATTGCTTTGGATGTTGCTAGTGATGGGAAATTCAACACCAGGAAACCCAGGGAAGCTAGTAAGTTGATTGAGAACAATTAGATTGCTGAAGTTAATGCCAACCTTGATACTTTGCACAACCTTCTAGTGAACAAGAAATCAGTTCACTTTGCTCAGGATGTTGAGGTTTTCGAGCCAGAAGATGAACACATTGAAGAGGATGTGAATTATGTGAATGGTTATGGGTTTAATGGTCAGGGTTTGGTAATTCTCAGGGGAATTTTAGGAATTACAGTGGTAATGGTCAGAGGAACAGCTATGGGAATAGTCAGAACAATTCTGGGTTTGCACCAAAACCAACTCTTTAGAGAAATTATCAAGGAGGCAGTTTTACAAAGAATTATGAGAGTTCTTCCCATTGGAAATTTCCTACTAGAAATTCCAAAGATGAGATTAAAACTATGTTGAACAAGATTTTAGAAGGACAGCAGCAGGTACCAATTGACTTTAATGGCAAACTTGATGCTTTTTACACTTATTTGAATGGAAAGTTTGAAGCTTTGGACAACCATGTTAAGAAACTAGACATTCAGGTTTCCCAGACAGCTAGTTCTTTGAAAATATTTGGGGAAAGACCTAGTTCACCATGCCACACTGTTACCCTCAGGAGTGGGAAACAACTAGAACCCATTGTGAAGAAAGGATTATCATTTGAAGACATCATAGAATGGAAGAGGTGGAAGATAATGCGATTTCCGAGAAGATGCGATCCATGTCAATTGACATCGATCCACCATGTCAGTCGACACGCATAGGAAATCCTGATATACCGATCTTGAACAAAGAGAGCCAAAATCTTGTGCACGTCGATTGACACACACCTTGTGTCGGTGGACATGGAGACAATATCAGTCTGAATTTGCCTACGTCAACTCCAAAAATCAAGGAAAGAGTCTACAAACCTAAGATGCCATACCCCAAGGTTCGTAAGAAGATAAAACAGGAGTTAGAAGATGCTAGATGCAAAGCCATTATGGATAAACTCATTGTTGAAATTCCACTCACTGAAGCAGTAAAGACATCTCCTATGATAAGAATATATGTTAAGAGGATGGTCACCAAGAACTTGAATAGTGAGGAAGGAGTGATGATGATCTCAACACAAGTTAGTGTTGTCATTCAGAACAAGATTCCAAAGAAACTTCCAGATCCAGGAAGCTTTGTTCTAGGGTGTACCATCTTCTCTTATAGGTTTGGCAGATCTCTTTGTGATCTTGGTTCTAGTGTGAGTTTGATGCCAATATTAGTTATGCAGATGTTAGGTATGACTGATTACCAACCCACTTGAATCATCCTTATAGTAGCTGATAGGCCAGTCCGTATTCCTGATGGTGTTCTAGAGGATGTCCCCGTTAAGATATGAGATTGTTTGATTTCTACAGATTTTGTGGTATTAAAGTATGAAGAGGTGGAAAATTGGGTTGAATGTTGGTGATTTGATGATGAACTTTGACATGAATAAGCTAGTACAAATATTAACTATTGATGGACAAACTTATTATGTGGATACACTTATCAATCTTGCTGAGGAGATCTTCAAGGAAATACATCTTGATGATATTGGAGAGAGCATTGGTTGCATCTAGTGAAGAAGTTCATAATTTGGATAATGAAGCCGCTGGTTATGCAAACTTACCACCAGATTGGGGTATGAAGTAGATCGTGCCAAGACGGAAGTAATGATGGGTTTGTTACCACCAGATTGTGCAAAATCAGTTAACAGTTTCTTGGGACATGCTGGGTTTTACAGGAGATTCATTAAAGACTTTAGCAAGATTTATTTGCACTACTTTGCAAGGATGTGAAGTTTGAGTTTACACATGAGTGTCTTTCAGCCTTTGAACACATTAAGATGGATTTGATTAGTGCTGCACTTTTTCAACCTCCAGATTGGGAATTACATTTTGAGATAATGTGTGATGCAAGTGATTTTGCTGTTGGTGCTGTTTGGGACAAATAAAGGATAAGAAGTTGCATGTTGTGTACTATGCTAGCAGAACATTAGATAATGCTCAAAGGAATTATGCAACTATAGAGAAAGAGTTATTGGCTGTAGTGTTTGGTGTTGAGAAGTTTCAAAATTACTTAGTAGGTTCTAAGGTAAATTGTTCACACAGATTATGTTAGATAATGCAAAAGAAGGATGCTAAACCAAGATTGTTAAGATGAATACTTCTTCTCCAAGAGTTTGATATAGAAGTTAGGGATAAAAAAAGGTGTTGAGAATGGAGTTGTTGACCATATTTCAAGAATAAGAGTCAATGATGACGTCCCTACTGATGTCTTCATTTTCTTTTAGTTGCGGTAGCTTCTGCGCCAGCATGATACGGACAGATTTCTTCGTATTTGATTGAGACAAGTTTGATGGTGCACAAGGTGAAAACCTTCATGAAGATGGATCAATGACCGTACATGTCGATTGACACAGCTCGGCCATGTCGGTCGACACGTCCACCCATGTCCGATATGGTTCCACTTCGCAACAGCCATATCTTGAGAATGAATGCATTGCAGTGAAATTTGTTCCCACCAGACCATGGTATGCTGACATAGCAAACTACTTAGCTGTTGAAGAAGAACATGATGATCTTAAAGGTTATGAAAAAGAAGAAATTCTATAGAGAGCTTTGGAGGTACTTTTGGGATGAACCTTATCTATAAAGATATTGCTCGGATGGGATATACAGGCGATGTGTGGCAGAAGAAGAGGTTGCTGAGATACTTTTTCATTGTCATGGGTCTGAGTAGTGAGTATGCTGGGAACTTTGCTACATTCAAGACAGTCTCTAAGGTGCTTCAAGCTGGTTTTGGTGGCGTACAATGTTTCAGGATGCTCATAAATTTATAGCACAATGTGACGCTTGTCAGAGAAAGGGTAAGATCAGCAAGCGGAATGAGATGCCACAGAACTTCATCATGGAGGTTGAAGTCTTTGATTGCTGGGGTATTGACTTCATGAGACCCTTTCCCTCATCTCATGGGAATAGGTATATCTTAGTTGTTATTGATTATGTGTCCAAGTGGGTAGAAGCAATTGCTAGTCCTACCAATAATGCATCAGTAGTTATCAAACTGTTCAAGACTATCATTTTCCCTTGGTTCCGAACACCTGGCATTTTCATTAGTGATGGAGTTACACACTTCATTAACAAGTTATTTGATAAGCTCTTGAAAAAACATGGGGTACAACACCGAGTGGCCACCCCTTATCATCCTCAGAAAAGTGGTCAAGTGGAGATTTCGAGCCAGATCAAAGTGATCCTTGAGAAGACTGTTGGGACGACAAGGAAAGCCTGGTCTGCAAAGCTTGACAAGGCATTATGGGCATACAGAACCACGTTTAAGACACCTCTTGGTGCCACACCCTTTCATCTTCTTTATGGAAAATCTTGTCATCTTCTAGTGGAGCTTGAGCACAAAGCCGCCTGGGCTGTGAAGCTACTGAACTTCGACATCAGACCAGCTGCACAGAGAAGTTGAGACTGTGGAATGAATTGGATGAGATAAGACATAACGCCTATGAGAATTCAAAGCTGTATAAGGAGAGAACAAAAAAGCATAACATGATAAGAAGATCATCTCCAGAATCTTTGAACCTAATGATCAGGTACTTCTCTACAACTCTCGTTTGAACTTATTTCCTGGAAAATTGTGCTCTCGTTGGTCAGGTCCTTTCACTATCAAAGAGGTCAGACCATATGGTGCCATAGTCCTAAACAATACCAAAGGAGAAGAGTTCACAGTGAATGGTCAAAGAGTGAAGCACTACTGGGCAGAATCTGAAATTCCTGATGGACATGTTATGCATCTGGAAGGACCACACTCAACCTGATCTCATACCGTACGTATTTAGTATTTTTAGATCATTGTTTAGAACTATGTTTTATTTTCTACAGCCACCTTTTGAGAGATTTCGGAGAAGATTTCTAAACTCTTATCTCTTCTCTTGATTTACTCTATGAGTATTATTCAGATTATGATTTGTGTTTCATTGACTATGCCTGACTAATCTCGTTGTTAAATCTAAGGTTTTCAAGGGTTTATGCTGAATTGTTGAATTGGGCATAAACATATTAGGATATTCATAATTGTTCTGAATCTAGATTTGAACCTATACTAGTTCTAGGCTAGCCGCCAAAATCTAGAATCTTAGGAATGTTAGTAGGCGCGAGAGTGCTATTGATATCCTGAACTAACAAAGATGAGCAAACAGCCTTCTCCCAGAGAGATCTGGTTTAGGAATTTTGTGAACATATCATACTTGTTATTCATGCAGACTTCATTCATTAGAATTCGCAAAGAGATTTGGTTTTCTATTGTTTAAAGGATATAAGTCGTCGCATCAAGATTTGGATAGCTATCATAGTTGTGTTATGAGTTCAAAAACCGAGCATACAATTGAATCCTATTTATTGAACCGCCCAGTTTGCAATTCAGAGTATTTCCTAATTGATTCCCCTAGTTCTAGCTTATTCTCTTATTGAATCTACATCCTTATTTTATTGTTTTCATCTTGTTTTATTTAATTTACATTCATTGGTTTAGCTTAATTCAAAACTAATAATCTATTGTGTGAACTAGAGTCCTTGTGGATTTGATCCCTAAGTACTATAGTGATCTCTTAATTTGAGAGAACAGCTCTAAGGGTTAATTTGAGCATATCATATTTTGGCGCTGTTGTCGGGGACTCTTTGATTCACCATTAGGTTTATGTTAGAATTTAGTTTAAATTTTTTTTTTCTTTAATTTTGTTACTTACGCGTTTTTTCTTTTTCTTGTGTGTTTCAGGTGCATGCATAAGCACGGTACCAGGAGCAATAAGGATCTTTCACTTGTGAATTTTTTTACTCAACAACTAGCTAAGTTAGAGCGAGCTAACGGGAAAGCACAAAGGATATCAGAGATGGTTAATCCACTGGTGCTATTTAGGGATGTGGTTAGAGTTCTGTGTGATTCAGAGGAGCAAGTGCGTAATGTGCAGGGTCGGAAATTGGATGCTGATGGAAACGCGATACTTGAAGTCGTTGATCGACACCAAACTCACCATTTTGGTCGACATGGTGACAATGTCGGTGATCCGCAGAGATATAATGCAGCTGAGGAGAGGACACTTGTAGAGTAAAACATGCCTAGTCAGTTTTATGCTAATAGGTCTGCTATCCGACCTCCTGCTTTTCAGAGGAGTGATTTTGAGCTGAAACCCACATACTACACTCTTGTGGGACAACACCCTTATCATGGTCTTTCCAATGAACATCTGATGGATCACATTGAGAGGTTTAAAGATTTGGCTTCTAGCATTAAAGCCAATGGAGTGTCAGATGACTACTTGTTCTGCAAGCTTTTCCCATACTCACTTGATGGGGAAGCAACTTGTTGGCTTAAGCAGTTGAAACCGGGATCTTTGTCGACTTGGGCAGACATTAAGACAGCTTTTCTGAAAAATTTCTATGATGATGCAATATCTGAAGACTTGAGAAACATGATCTCCCAGTTTACTCAAGGACCTATTGAAACTTTCATGCCCCTCCTTCTAGCGCCAAAAAAACATGATGTGTGTCAGGTTTTCCTCAAACAACACAATGGTGAGACTGCAAGTGCAAATCCAAATCAATTGTAGTAAGGTATCGATCACACAGAGACTAATAAGCTACGCGACGAGTTCTTTAGAGAAGAATAAAGCCGAGACGAAATAAAAAAGAGGTTTGTTTTAGTATCAATAGTGAACGAAATAGGAAGCAAATATCAATGGATGAAGTGAAAGGCTGCAGGGAATTCACAAGGTATAATGGATCTTATGCAAGGAAATCAAACAGGGAATTTTCAGTTAATTATGCTCATGACCTCAAATTTCGATTAATGCACTTAGTCTACTCCTGTATAACCAATAACTGTCTAACAACCTATATTACTCTGTTTTTGCAGGTAATTAAGATGCTAAACATGCATAAACAATCTAAATTCAATATGTCCACAACTCAACTTTTTGTAGATTATGAAGCCTTGTTAATCAAGGTTTAATAGGAGAATTATCAAGCTTTCAAAAAGTTAAACTCCAAAACAATAACTAGCATGTCATTCAAACAATAACTAGCAAATGCAAACCAAGATGAAGCATAGTACACGAAAATACCACAAATTAGACGAAACTTCTCCCTTATACAAGTAGGAAACACATATGATAGAAGAGATAAGGCTAGAGAGAGAGAGAGGTGGTGACTCCGGTGGTGCAACAGCGGTGGTGAAGCTTCAACGGCCTTCCGGCGGTGATGAAATCTTCTTCTAGAGTTGATGACGGTGATGATGAGTCAGGGGGCGGCACAAGAGAACCAAGACGAAGCACACCTTCTGTTTAGGTCAAAACAAGTATTTATATGTCTTTGGATGCATTAGGGTTCAGTCTTAGGGTTTCCGGGGCAAACTCATCCTTTAGATGAATGTAGGGGCATGGGCCAGGCTTTGATGTGGGCCTGATGTTTATGCAGATCTTGAGGATGAAACTCGGTCATAGGTGCCCGTTACCGGACTCAACAAGAGGCTGGACCTCGGTCACGGGTAGGTGTGTTCGAGGTTTGATAGTGTTTCACTCTTCTGGATGCATCTTCCAAACGGCTGAATGGATTGGTTTAATTTTTATCCCAGGTGAATCTTGACTCTTCTAGATTTCCCTAGATACCAATAAATCTCATTTTGGTGCAGGGGAAGGTCTTCAAATATTGCCAAACTTCTGATCGGAAACTGCCTGAAAACGGGTTTTTGCTCCTTTTGGGTCCTATACTCCCTAAAACCTACAAAACCATTTTGAATCCAAAAATACTTGATAATAATATTTTTAGCCTTGAAAACCAATCAAATCTCCATAAAACCATAAGAAAACAATGGCTAAAATAGGTAAAAACTCGATGTTATCAACTGTCTGGGTAAGACTCAAGGGATATCAGAGAGATGTCCACACCATTATTTCAGTGAGGTTCAGCTTTTGGGTATTTTCTTCAGAGGTTTTGATTGGAGGTATCAGATGGCTTTAAATGCTGCTAGCAATGGAAATTTCTATACCAATACAGTAAGGGCTGCGAGTAAGTTGATTGAGAACTTGACTTCTAGTAATAGTACCAAGAGTGCAGACCTTGAGAGGACAAGACAAGAAGCGGGTATGGATGGTTATCAGATTACTGAGGTAAAAGCTAAATTGGACACAGTACACAACCTTCTTGTGGGTAAGAAATCAGTTCAGTTTGCTGCAAAGGTTGAGAATTTTGAACTAATGAGAAGTTTCAATGGAATTGAATATCAGGAACATAGATATGGGTACACACCAAGGCATGAGTACCAGCAGCTCTATCCAAATAATAGTTTCACCAGGAACTATGAATCTTCATCTCACCAGACACCTCCTCCAAACACTAAAGAAAGTGAGATGAAGTCTATGTGAGAGCATATATTGGAGGGTCAGCAAAAGATCACTGCAGATTTTAATGGGAAGATTGATTCTTTGTACACAGACTTGAATGGAAAATTTGAAACTTTGAACAGCCATGTGAAGAAGCTAGATATTCATATTTCCCAAACAGCTAGTTCTTCAAGAGGATCTGATAAAAAACCACATCAACCATGCCACGCTGTTATTTTGAGAAGTGGGAAGCAACTAGAACCTGTTGTGAAGAAAGGATTGTCATCTGAGGACATCATAGATCTGGAAGAAGTGGAAGATGATGTGATTTCCGAGGAGATTCTGCCCATGTCGATCGACGCGCAATCACCATGTTGGTCGACACGGGCAGTAACACAGGCGATATAATTAATCCATGTTGATCAACACACATCTTGTGTCGGTCGACGTAATGACGACATCAGTCCATTTTTTCTTACTTTAACTCCACAACCTGCTAAAAGGGTTTACAAACCTAAGATTCCATATCCAATGCCTCGGAAGTCTAAACAAGAGATGGAGGATATGAGATGAAAAGTAATTATGGATAAGCTTATGATTGAGCTCCCTCTAGTTGATGAAGTTAAGCTTTCACTTCCACTAAAGAGGTATGTTAAGAGAATGGTTATAAATGGTGTGAGTCCTGGGGAAGGAGCTTTGCTTACCAAGGACATTAGTGCAATTTGTGTGAACAATATCCCAAAGAAGAGCAAAAGAAATCAGAAAGAAGTGAAAGTCTCCAAAGAAGTTAATGCCATGATTATTGAGAAGCTACCTGATCCAGGAAGTTTTATGCTTGATTGTTCCATCTCTAGAATAAAATTTTCTCAGTCTCTTTGTGATCTTGGCTCAAGTATCAACTTGATACCTCACTCTGTTGCTGTTAGACTTGGGATGATTGCTTTCAATTCGACAAAGATCATAACTATCTTGGCTGAACGGTCCAAGAGTATTCCAGAAGGTGTCTTAGAAGATGTTCCAGTGAAAATTGGAAATTGCTTGATTCCCACAGACTTTTTGGTGTTGAAATATGAAAAAGAACCTAAGGATCCTCTCATTCTGGGAAGACCTTTCTTGGCTACTGTTGGTGCCATGATCGATGTAAGGGGAAGAATGATAGGTTTAAATGTGGGTGATCAGGTCATGAACTTTGACATGGACAAGTTAAGAAATATACCTACCATTGATGGTCAGACATTCTCTATAGAAACCTCCAAAGACATTACTGTTGGGTATGTCAAGCAGTTGGGTCCTAGTGAGCAAGTGAATAACAAGGCTTCTGAACTTGAGGATTGGAGTGGTGATCATATTATCCAAACTAGGCTGCAAGACGAGGTTCTACACACTATCAAGTTGCTGGAGGATGATATTTTTCTGATGGAGACAAGGATTACTGAGCTGACTTTCAGAAAAAAATCCAGAATTCCGAGCTATTGGTATATGTCGATCGACACCACCAACTCGTGTCGGTCGACACGCTCTGCAAGTTGGTCCGCAATTGTCTAAAACAGCTGGTTTTGAGGATGATATCAATGCTACAAGTCTGAGAGCTGTTGTCAAACAGAAACCTCCAGATCCCATACTTCATTCACCCTGGGAAAAGCAAAGGTACGCACTTTCTAAGCCCAAATCATCTAAGATCATCAATATGATTTTTCAAGATACAAAGAATTTTTTGTAGTTAACCAAGCCATGAGATTCTCGTAGAGCGCTTGTTTCTTATGTTTATGATTTTACAGGAAAAAGAAGTAGCCCTCCCAGACCAATGTCCTGCCCAGTTGATGTTCCTCATTACCTTGGTCGTACTCATGCACCGACTGCTTATACTTCACCATGGATGAAGCGACGTATTTCCGTGAAACATTCATTACCACTTACTCATCCACCATATGCATGTGCTTCAGCCAAGTCAAGCTAATGACTTTCAAAACAAGTGCTTAGTGGGAGGCAATCCACTTGTAAGTTTTTCTTTTTCTTTTTCTTCTTGCTTTTGAGTCAGTTTGTCTTTTGATTCTCAGTGGAACTTGTTATATTTTGATATTTTTTTGCTATTTGACTTGTTTTGGAGCTCATAATCAGGAAATCTTATGGGAAAACGGATTGAATCACAAAGGAGAGAAGATTGTGGAACTTCACCATCCTGTAATGGACTACATGTCGACCAACACAGGCAACTCGGGTCGATCGACATGCCCCATCATATAAGGTTACGATTTTCTAACACAACAATTCACTCATGTTCAATATTTATTTATTTATTTCACCTTCCTTATGCTTAATTACACTGGGGACAATGTAGTTTAAGTCTGGGGGAGGTTGTTACTGACTCTATTTATTATTTTGAGAGTCAGTCCTAATTTTTCTTTTATTTTTCGAATTTTTATTTCATTGAGTCAAAACCTATTAGAAACCATGGACTATCTCTTGTCTATTGTTTTTGCTATGTTTTCTGGTGACCATTGTTGCAGAACTTATTCAGATTCAACTAATAGAAAAACTCCAAGTCTGACCGGTTAACTTGAGACTCCCATACTTACAACAGATGCATGCTATAGCCTGAGCTAATTTCTGTCAGTTCCTTTTACCTCATTGATGTGATTGGTGTCTAAGAGCTTGACTTTCAATTCATACATGACTTGATAAAACCAAAGTAAGTTATGGTATCTATCTCCCCAAAGATAATAATAAAAACCTTATTGGTTAAGTTTATGAATGACCAAATGATTCTCTAAAGTAAAAGAGGTAGGAGTAATCCAAGCCCCCACTGTTTTACTTATTAAAGAGATGATGAATGTAGAGATTTCTGTGAGGGTAGGAGTGATCCCGTGACCACTATTCACTTCCATCTCTATCTTCATAAACAAAGAAAATAAAATCCCAAATAACTAAGGATTTAAGTGTGGGGGAGACGAAAATACCATTGTTTTTGTGAGGTTTGTATTGTTTTGGTATAGGATGACAGCTGAGTCTATAAGGTTCTTGTACCATGTGGATTACATGATGAGTGGTAAGCCCAGTGTTCTAAAGAGTAGGTGAGTATCGTGATTTTTAAACTTCTTCCTTGATTCAGTTTTCTGTTTGCTTGAGGGCAAGCAAAAGCTAAGTCTGAAGGAGTTAATATATCATAGTTTTTATGGTTTTTATCCATGATATAAGTATTGGTTTTAGAATCCTTTATTATTATTTGAGTCTTATTAGGTACAAATGCGAGATGGATCTTGTTGATACATTATGGAGCAACTATGGAGCATTGTAGCTAAAAAAAATGGAATAGTACTGTTCACTGGCACTGTTCATCAAGTTACTGTTCACTGGCAGTGTTCATCGAGTTACTGTTCATCGGCACAGTTCTGTTAATCGTTACTGTTCATGTCGACCGACAGACGTGAACAGTGTCGATCTATATGGTCACTATTCACGCCAAATATTTTCTGAAGATTTGCAGTTTTTGTCCAAAAGTCTCATGTGTTTACAAAAATAGCTCAAACCGTGTTTAGGCTTATATTTAGTATTTTAGGTCATTGTTTAGACCTATGCTTTATTTTCTATAGCCAACTTTTGAGAGATTTTTGGAGAAGATTTCTAAACTCTTATAAGTTCTCTTGATTTTTTCTATGAGTATTATTCAGATTATGATATGTGTTTCATTGGTTATGTCTGAGTAATCTCCTTGTTAGATCTAAGGTTTTAAAGGGTTTATGATGAATTATTGAGTTGGGCATAAACATATTAGGATATTCATAATTGTTCTTCATCTAGATTTGAACCTATATTAGTTTTAGGCTAGCCGCCAGAATCTAGAATCTTAGGAATGTTAGTAGGCGCAAGAGTGCTATTGATATCCTGAACTAATCATAGATGAGCAAACAGTTTTCTCGCAGAGAGATCTGGTTTAGAAATTTTGTGAACATATCATACTTGTTATTCATGTAGACTTCATGCATAAGGATTCGCAAAGAGATTTGGTTTTCTATTGTTTAAAGGATAGATGTCGTCGCAGCGAGAGTTGGATAGATATCATAGTTGTGCTATGAGTTTAAGAACTGAGCATACAATTGAATCCTATTTATTGAACCACCCAGTTCGCAATTCAGAGTATTTCCTAATTGATTTTTCCCTAGGTCTATCTTATTCTCTTATTGAATCTACATCCTTATTTCATTATTTTCATCTTTTTTTATTTAATTTACATTCATTGGTTAGTTTAATTAGAAACTAATAATCTATTGTGTGAACTAAAGTACTTGTGGATTTGATCCCTAAGTATTACAGTAATTTCTTAATTTGAGAGAGTAGCTCTAAAGGTTAATTTGAGCATATCATTCGGTTCAAGAATTTCATCAAACACCTTCAGGACTGAATTGCCTAAGCTCTAGTTTTTGAGAGATCAAGTCAAAACAAACATAACAAACATTAAGATAGACATAAATAAAGGATCTAAGAAGATGCAACCTAAATCATCATTATCTACCCATCAACTAAAAATCTAACAACTAAAATGAAAAAAAAAGAAGAATATATATATAAACACGTATTTACAAAAATAGAGGTGAAGAAAATTTTCAATATAATGACATAATATGATGAAGATCAATCCAAAACATTTACAAACAGTTTGGATATAAAAATCAACTCTAAAGAAAAGAAAACTTAGATTTACATACGTTTTCACAAATACTTTTAACAAAGAAACAAAAGTTAAGCGGAAGAAACGTCTGGCTGTCAAAGCAGGCGGTCATGGCTGCCAAGATCTGCATTGTGACACGGCTGAGGGTTAAGGCTGCCAAGAATTTCACCCGGTTGATCCTGATGGTCAGTTCTAGTGGCCAAGTGACCGCTAATTCTTGCACCTGAACCTGTTGAAGCTTCAACTCATCAGTGTTGTCTCTCGCAGTTGGGGCTAGCTGTTGTGATCGCTAATGGCTGCACTTCTCCATAAAAATCGTCTTTTCTTTACTTCATCCGCCTTGAATCTTCTTATTCAAGCTCCAGGTTCTCCATTCACCTAAAAAGATTCAAAAACTATGCAAAATGCAATATATACAGCTTAGGACTTTAAAAGGCGAGATAATGCAAATGAGATTAAAATGAATATATATATTTCTAGATTATGCAAAATGAGATGAAAATTGATCAAAACAGAAAATGAAAAATATGTAGATATCATCTTGTTGTAAAATTATTACTACTGCAAATTGATCCATAACAAATTTGATATGACATTAAAATATATGCAACTTTATAAAATGGGCTTCCTTTGGAAAATTTGGTGGGTTTGATGTTCTTTTAATTTCAAAAGTTAACCAAAAATAAATGCAACTACTCTTGTCTATTGCAAATACAAAGAAAATGTATACAATATTAAGCTAAATTTTGTTTGTAAGGAAACAAAAAAAAATCATAATTACAAACATTGTATGTACTTCTATTTAAGTGACATTTATTATCTTTTTGATATTTAAAATTTAAGTACATGTTTTATTGTTAAAGAATACGTAATATTTCACAACAAATTTTGAATGTAATAATTAAAAATAATATTATCTTCATTTCATATTAAGCATAATTTAAGATTTTCCACACAAATTAAAGAAAAGAAACTATTTTATTTTATTTTTCTCTAATTTATACACTATAAAATTTTATCACATCAGTTGATACAATAAAACATGAGAGATAAAATTAAATTTCTATATAAAAATATGCACTGCAAAAAAAAACAACATTTATTTTGGTCAAAAAGGAACATTTATTATTAAAAACAAATTTTAAATTCTAAAACCACATTTAATCAAACACAAAGGAAATAATGAGTTATTACGAATTCATTTAGGACTAACATTATCACATTCTACGACATCACGAGTTCTTGTGTGGTTACATGAAACACATATCGTTTCATCTTCCTCATCGATCGGAACCTCGTTCGATCGATTATTATGTTTTGATATGTCATCATCTTCAAAAATTGTGACAACATGATCATCTTGACATTTTGTCGGCTGGACACTAACCATGCTCTTGGCATTTGGTTTCTCGGATTTTGCAGTCTTGCTCTTAAATTTTGCAGCCGATGCTAGCTCATGTAGGGACTCCAATATTTTCTCTGTCAGATTAATAATATCTATGAGTAATGAGATAGCGGTCAGAAGTGAAATCAATTCTTGTTGCTCAACTTCTTTCAAGATGCCTGAATCAAGTAAGTTGGTGAGGGATTTGATGGCAGATCGTGCGTTTTGGACATGAAGATTAGAAGAAGATGGGTTGGTCATTTTCTTTAACGAATTTGACATTTCTTTCATTGCTTTGCCAGCCTCCGAACTCATTCTTCTCAATGGTTCTCCTAGTTTCTTTTTTATATCAATTGACACCTGAAAAACAAACAAAGGGATAAATAAGTTATAAAATGAATAAATCAGAATTTGTATATATATATAGTGGTTTAGATAAACTATTTTGCATAGGATTATGACAAGATTTCTAAATGGAAAATGAGGCATTATCTCAGATTTCATCTAACTGATGAGGTCTTTTAAAAAATTATAAATAATTACAGTTTAGGATAAAAGATTAGGGTAACTAATAAAATACGATTTACTTTTCCTTATCTTTTTTTTTCTTACAGGCAATTTATTTGTTTCTTATGTAGCGATCCATAGGAAAGAAAATATAATTTTATTGTTTATAGCTAATAACTTATTTGTTATAAGAATAGATAATTAATGCAATTTTTTAGGATACTGATTTTTAATTTTAAATATTTTTGTTATTTCTGATTTGAGGCATTTTTCTAACACGGCCGTCTCTATTAATTTAGGCACGACTCTGAGTGAAACAATACCTGAATATCAGCATTATAATACGAATTAAGGGAATGAATTCGGTAAGCACATTGTCGGATTAATTCACCAACAGCTAGATAATGTTTCCAAGGGTGCCGGAATTTGAATTGGCCGTGACCAGGCTCCCATTTAGCAAAATTAGCCTATATTAGAAAACGACAAAATTAAATAAATGAATGAGATCATAGTGGTAAAATAAAGCAAGAAGGGAAAAATATCCACTAACCAAAGATTCCTCATTGCTTTTTGAGTTGAGAACACTTTTATAGTTGTCAAAATTCTTTTTTCGTTTGTCAACCTCTTTGGTGTCATCATTTTCTTCCGCTTCACAATACTTGTCTCCGAACTCTGCCAATATCCAACTTTTAATTTTCTTGATGATAAAAATAAATACTCAATTTCATTCCATGCTAGAAATATGTACATGCAACTTTCTAAAATATCTAGGACAAATTGTTTAACCCGCTGTTTTTAAGTTGTATATTTGCAACTTTCTAAAACATTTAGGAAACATTGTTTAGTTCCCTGTTTTAGGTCGATAATTAACTTTGTAATTAACTTTTTAAAAAACTGATATCTAATTGTAGTTTTCATTAAATATAGAAATACAATATTCTGATATATATTTTTTCAAAAGTTAACTAAAACAATATTTATGTTAAAATGGAGGGAGTGCTTCTTATCAATAGGAGAATTTAAAAAGCAATGTTAAAATGGAGGGAATGCTTCTTATCAATAGGAGATTTTAAAAAGAAATAAATTTGTCCAACATGTTATTTTTCTTTAAAGGTCATTCTCTAAAATCTCCTTATTCGTCGCCACACAAACATATGAAAGGAGTATGAGAACTTGAAACTTTTCCCACGTCATTATCAAAAATAGAAAAAAATAACTTTTCCCACGATAACGAGGCGTGACCAAGTGGCAAAAAATCTACCAGGCATTGAATGTTCCAAACTAACCTTAAAGAATTATACTGTCTAAATCAAGAAAAAAGAAGACGAAGAAAAACATAACCAAAGGAAATACCTAACAAGAACAATGAGAGTTTCTCAAAGTTAGAGGCGAGGAGTGAATGAAGATCTTGGCCGGCCCAAACAGGGCAGACAAAGATGGAGACAAGGACACAACAAAGTCCTCCGATGATCACAGTGGACACTCTCTTATGGGTCAGCATTAGAACCTGATCCTCTCTGAACCCCGAGACTGATATCAACGCAAAGGTGAGTATGAATATCAACAGACTGTAATCGTATCTCGCCTTCACCCGCGGGAAGAACCTCACAAACGTTGACAACGCAGCTAAAGAGCCCAACAAGATAAAACGAAACATATTAATGCGAGCACTGATTAAATGATTTAAGTTGTGATTGTTTCAAACACCTTCTTTTCATAATAGTGAAGATGTATTTTCAGTAGAAAAAATATGTTGTATTCTAACATTTACGCAAAAACAAACGTGAATGCTAACAAACAGTCATGTCTTAATCCTTTTGGTTATACATCTAATTAAGACTTAATTGGTATATAACTATACCTTGTATAAAGACAAAGATTGCGAGAAGAATGGGTTCTCCTGTTGAACCAGACATGCTGGCCAGGTGATGAGCTCCGATTCCAAGTGCTCCGGCAAATAGTGTTGCCCCTACTCTGTTAAGTCCTTTCCCTAGAGTGGCCCCTACATATATACGTAAACCATCTAAGTTTATTATAACAAACAAACAAAAAATAGGACTTATATTATTATTTTTTATATCTTACAACAATTGTTCATGTTTTAATCCAAACTTTATAATATTGCATGCATGCATGCATGACCTAGTAATTATCCAGAACGAAGATTTGATTTCAAGTTGAGAATCTTGAAGATTATAATATAATACGTACTAGATACTAAAAAGAGCTTAAAATATGGAATAAGAATACGGACCAACAGAGAACTCGAAGACGACAACAACGGTCATTACAGCCCACATTGCATTAACACCGAAACTGTCGTAGAGAGGTTGGTAATAATAGAAGGAAGAGACTAAAGCAAGAACCAAACCAACTTTGAACGAGTGAACAACTCTCCTCGGGTCTTCTTTTGCCACTCTTCTCCCTTCTCTCACAATGTCTCTAACTTTTTCCATATCCCTATATCAATTTGTTTCAACAGTCCTTTTTTAGTTATAGAGATAGAGAGAGAGAGAAGAGAGAAGAGAGAAGACGTGTTTGTGTGGGCTTATTACATGTTGTGTATGATCAAGCTTATTTATAAGGAGAATGAAAGAAAAAAAAAATCTGAGGGACAGCTTATATTATAATGATATTAAATAATGAATATGATGGCTTCTGTATACCACTTATCAAAAGATCTCAAAAGAAAATTACCACTTATCAAAAAGAATATCATGTATATGTTTAAAATATTTTTTAGGTATTTTAAAATATTATGGAACTTGGGCTTTCAATATTATAATAGATAAGGCAGAAAGAAAAAGTAATTTTAATAAATATTTTCTCCGTTTTTTTTTGTTTGTAGTTTTAGGTTTTTTAATTTGTTTCATTTTATTTGTTATTTTAGATTTTCTATGTTTGGTAAAAATTTTATGTTTATTTCTCTTATTTTATTGTTATAACCAATGAAATAAAACCAACTATACATTAATTGAAGGTAAAACAGATAAATTAAATATTTTTTAAATATGTGTGAAAAAACCTAAAATTACAAACAAAAATAAATGGAGCGAGTATATTACTTGCATTTTGAACAAGTTAGTTTTTAAAATAACCCGTTCATTCATTAAATGAATAAACTGCCTCGATCCTAATTATTTTATCCCACCTCAGTTTGTTTCTATCTCCCTAGTTAACACAAAATTCAAATGCACGATGATTTTTTTATTAATATAAGTATATACTATTATTTTATTTGATTAAAAATGATCAAACCCGAATATAAATACAACCCTAAAACAGCAAACAAAAAAATAGAAATGAATCAGAGTTCTAATTTACTCAAAAGTTCAGTGTGCAAAGAAACATCATATGAATGCATTGTTTTGACTGTTAGAAATAAATAAATAAATATATATATATATATGTATATATATATATAACTATTTTTTAAACAGATTCTTACAACTGAATCTGGAAACACTTGGTGTACAAGTTTAGCAAAGCTCTAAATCTTTTGTGATGTCTTTTAGAATGGTCATAACAAAATATAATCAATTTAAGGTCACGTAGCAGTACGGTAATATTGTGTATTAGTTATTAGAAAAATGTAAAGAAAAAAATATAAATTTATATTTTTGGGATGTTTAAACCTTGAACTTATGTAATACAGTTTAAATACTCAAGTTTTTTGTTGATTTAAAATTAAATAGCAAACCTTTATTGATTGGGTCATTTGAGGCACATCGTTAAATTGACGTTTACGGCATTAAACTTCCGTTAGCAATTTTCGTTTAATAAAACGACGACGTTTCAAATTTATTAAAAACCATCAATTTTCAAATTATGGACGTTTAAATCCTCAACTTAAAAAAAATATCATTTAAATGTCTAAGTTTTCGATGACTTTATAAATAAATGCTTAACTTGCATTGACTATGTCATTTGGAGCGTGACTTTAAATTAGGTGACGGGACACGTTTAGGGGTTAAATTGTATGTTAGCAGCTTCCAATGTTTTGGCAACGATTTATCATTCTTTTCTTTCTTCCAATCACTTTATCAAGATTCAACCATAATCAAGAAGTTAACAATCTTGTCAAGTTAAAACTCGTCTTTAGAGAAACATAATCAAACGAAGTTTTTGCCACCTTAAATCTCCAAACAATTCTTATAAAATTCTCTAAACTCGATGAAACAGAGAATTTTTATGAATTGATTATAATTTAATATTAGTTTAATATTTTTCTAAAAATAACCGATTTGATGGATGCATATATCATCAGTTATTACCAACGCTTGAGAAATATTAATTTTTGAAGGGTTTTAGAAAATCCATGGGAATATTTGGAGATTTTAGGTCAATCATGTTTCTCCAATGAAAGATTTCAATTTGACAAAAGTTTTAACTTTTTGATTATGATTGGATCTCGATGAAGTGACGGGAGAAAGAAACAAATGATCAATAGTTGCTAGAACATTGGTTGTTTAAATGAAACAGATGTTGCTAACAAACAATTTAACCATATAAACATGCCTCAAATGGCACAGTATACACAAGTTAAGCATTTAACTATGAAATCATCGAAAACTTTAGCATTTAAACGATATTTTTTAAAAAATTGAAGATTTAAACGTCCATATTTTGAAAGTTCATAATTTTTAATAAAATTTGAAACGTTATCGTTTTGATTAAACGGAAGCTGTTAATAGAAGTTTTAACACAGTAAACGTTAATTTAACGAGGTGCCTTAAATGGTCCAGTCAATGAAATTTTGCTATTTAATTTTGAGTCAATAAAAAATTGGAACATTAAACAGAATTTTGTAAGTTCAGCGTTTAAACGTCTCAAAAATATAAATTTACGCTTTTTAAATACAATTTCCCCAAATTAATACTAGTATCCACATAACTGGATCAGGTGTAATAATAAGCTTAAACTGCAGGTTTTTTTAGTTTTTCAATAATTTGTCATCTTTCTAAGGTTGAGAATTATCCCTGCTTCTTTGATCTTAAAGTTAGCCACGAGCTTATTTTTGTTTTATTTTTGCATCACTCTATATTGTAACTCTTGCATAATGGCAAACCCTAAAGCCTGATGTTCAGTAGTAAGTGAGTCATAAATTGATGTTTAAATTAATTTTGACCCCTAAATTATACTTCTTCCATTTAGAACTAAGTGTTGTTTAGGATTGATTTATTGTTTTAAATAAAGTTGTTTTAGAATTTTAAGGTAAATGTTTCAGTTTAGTAATATAGTTTTAATGCATTGACTAATA
Source organism: Cardamine flexuosa (assembly GCA_963555745.1). Classification (NCBI taxonomy): domain Eukaryota; kingdom Viridiplantae; phylum Streptophyta; class Magnoliopsida; order Brassicales; family Brassicaceae; genus Cardamine; species Cardamine flexuosa. Next base: position 11,772,072 of record OY743217.1, read on the forward strand.
AATTTATTATAGAATGTATTAATAAATGATATAAATAAAAATTAAATATTTTCTAATTTACGTAAAATCAGTTAAAACAATATTTATTTTTTAACATAAGTTATAATAAATAAAATTTAATAAAATATTATAAGTAACCGGTTACTTATATGATACCATGCATAATTTTTTATGGTACCATATACGTTTTTCGAATGTCAATGTAACAGTCTACAGATATGCATGAACATATGTAAATGACTCATAGTCATAGTTCACCACCAATCATTTATCCATCATTAATGTTTTACTTATACTACCAATCGTTTATTCATTTTTTATTTTCTATGCTTTTTTATCTTGACTAGGTTAGTACCCGTTCATATGCGTGGATTTTATTATGAATATTTTATGTGTATTTTTAAAATAATTTATTTAAAATTATCTTGAATTTTTTTTTAATAATTATCTTAAACTTTATATGTTGTCCAAACATAATAATTTATATATTACATGTTCGTTATTTTTTGATAATATATTATTTTTATATTTAGAAATTTAATTTATAAGTCTCTATTTAAATTATGGATATTTTGAAAGATTTCTAATTTCATGAATAAGCTAATTTTTTTCTTGGTTTTTTAAAATGTTTAAATCTTAAACAAACAAACTCACATTTACTTATGCATTTCGCTAAAAATAGAACAAAATATGAAAAATCATATAAAATGTTAGGAACATGCGTTTCAATATTTTTTTACCAATATAGTTAAAAACCCTAAAAATTAGTCCTATATTAGAAAAGAGTAATTTTATGAAAAATCCACAATCATACAACTCTTACATGTCTCAGTTACGGATTTGAAAGTGCGAATGAAGATTAAATGTTACTTTTGTCCATTGAAAATCGTGTTCATGACTTCACTTTAAGAAATAAATAAAATCAAAGTGATTAAATGGATCATTCACTGATAAACTGAACACAAAAGTGAACATATATGAAAATATAATTATGATATTATTTTTGGTTATGCTTATGTGTCAGAATGAGAGAAATTTATTTTCTTTTATTTTATCTTTTTAATTTTTATTTATGTTACAGTTAATATATACAATTTTGAGATATAGTTATTTAAACTAATTTTATATTTTAATATATAAAACATCAAGATTAATTTTTATCCCTAAAAATAAAGCCAGCAAATTCAGTTAGAAAACATACAAACAAAATTAATATATTGATTTCATTTCTTGTATAGAACAGAAAATAATCATAAATTTATTAGTTTTATAAACTAATAAATAGTGTAACTATTTAAACATAATTAAAAACTATAGTGAAAATATGATTAAACATGTAAAAGAAGATGGTAAAGTGTAAATAAGATGATAAAAAATATGTGATACGTTAAAGTGTCATATTATGTAATGTTTGTATTTTCTGGTTTTTAAAATTCAGTTTGATTTTTTTTAAGTTATACAGATTTTAAAAGAATTAAATTTAAATTAATTAATTTTTTATATAAGATTACTAATTGTTCATAAATTTTAAAGTGTCTTGAATGAACTAATTTGTCAAGCTTAAAGAGAGCTAATAGATTGCTGATGTGTCAGGTTTAGAGAAAGTTCATTCACTCATTATATATAGGATTCTACCACAAAACAAGTAATACTTGTTCTGTTTCATTTTATTTACAGTTTTACGTTTCTTGTATATTATAAAATAAGTGTTGTTTTTGGTTTTTAATATATCTTTTTAATAAAATGTATTTTGTTACCCTTATTATTTTAATATGACAATCAATAAACAAAATTTGTTTAATATATTAATGAAGGGTAAAAGAAAGAATTTCAATATTTTTTTAATTTGTGTGTAACAACCTTAAACTACACTTATAATGAAACAGAGGAAGTATTAGACTTTATCATCTTAACATTAGTTTTTCTATATCATGCTTACTGAAATTTGATAACTATTAATTTTATTCAATTTTGATATATAAAATGACATCAAAAATTTGAGATTAAAATATGTATATTATTTATGGTCATGTTCGTTTGGCAGTCGCTGGCAATAACAGTTAGCGACATCAACTAAATATTGTTCGTTTGATAGTTACAGTGACCAACAATCGGTCGCATCGACTAATGGCACCGATCAGCGACTGTAATTTTTAGTCGTTGAAAATTTGAGTAATCAATTAGTTGCAGCTTCCAGCGATCAGTTGTTGTAACTAGTTATGTGACTGCAAAACGAACAACGAACAGCGAACAGTGACTAGCGACAAAAAATAAATTACAGAAATTAAAATTTTTTAAATATATAAAATAAATAAAACTATATCAACTAAAATATTAAATAAAATAAAATTATTTAACACAAACTAAAATTATATAAAATGAACAAAAATATATGAAGTTAAATAAGTAAAATAATATATAGTAAAATAAATTATATAAATACAATAAAATATGTAAAATTAAATAAATAAATATCTACTAATTAATTTTTGTTAAATAGACTATGTAAATTAAATTAGGACAACTCTTAAGTTTAGTACTAATTTATGTTTTAAGCATAAAAATAGGACACACTTTTAGTAGTGGAGAAATCTAACATTCACTAATGGCTTAAAAACGATTATGCTTTACAAAACATAACATTTCCCAAAATTAAGAAATCAGAGATGAAATCGAACAAATTCATCTCATCTTTATCGTCATCACAAACCTCTCCTCCACAATAAGTGAATCACTCTTTACTACTGTCAGTCTTCGTCACCATCAAGAATCTTTTGTCAGCAAAAATATATCTGCTGTGAGACACAAATTGCTATTTTAATTGATTGAATGAGATCTCTCATTAAAAATAGATTTTTATAAAAAAAATTAAAATATTTTTTTTATGTCAAAACTCTCATTAACTAAAAATAGAAAACTAATTGTTGTGAACAATATAGCGATCAGTCCTTGCAACTAATTGTTATGACTGAAACAAACAACAGAGCAACCAGTTGCGGCAACTGATTAATGCAATTACGAAACGAACAACTGAACAAATCGTTAATCGTTGGTTTTAATCGTTGTTGCTGACAAACAGGGCCTACCAAAGTATAGCCGTTTATTTACAAAAGGTTGGCATAAGTAGTGGATTCGATTAAACCAAAAACTTGTTTTAATAAAAAAAAATCCTAATGGAATAGCAAGAAAACATGAAGATGCAAATATATTATTCATTGGCAAATTTGTGAAGATCGGATGGTCTTGACGAGCGAGAATAGTGCCTCTAATTGTTGTTGTGTTTTTTTCTTTCTAATGTTCCTATCAATTTGCTTGAAAACTAGAGATCGTAGAAGATACTTCGTTGCGTTTCTTCCATGTCATGTAGATAAACTCTTATAGATATGAATCATTTGATGAGAATCACTTTCCTTATTAACCCTCAATACCAACAAATGTCGTACAGTAAGGGTACAACGAGTACATAAATGGTTTTAATTTGAAAAAAAAAAAAAAAAAAACTATCTATGTCGACGACTAAAAAATATATTACGTAGATTTCTCATTGGGTTATTTGTTTTTTTGTTTGTATTTGGTTTCCGTTTCTACACAAAACAAAATTTGATATAAAACATAAACTCTATATGAACTATGAATGTAAAAGAGATGATCGTGAGAATATTTTGCTTATTATTTCCTTAGTCGTAACTCGTAACATATAAAGAAGTGTTTGTACAAGCATAAATATGGACTAAGGGTACCAACATCGCTTAGGTCAATTTTAAGCCTCTACTTTCAACTTGGATTTTGCATCACTTGGTTTGCTCAACTTATAATAGCCTCTACTCTGTACCTAAATAAGGAAAACGTGAATTTTCTCTTTTCCATTCGCAAAATTATGAACTTAGATACTACTTTTTTCTTCAAAGACGTGATAAAAATGCACCAATATCCAAACAAAATTATCAACTTATAGAACTAACTCATCCATACATAATATGATCTTTTAGAAAAACCAATCGAGGCATCCTGAATATCTTAAACTTGATTATAGCTTAGTGAAATGAGTCTCATAAACTTTATTTTTATGAAATTCTATGCTACCATAATGGAAAACAGAAGGGCACTAATAATTAAACTCCATATGGATTACGACATGTGAGAAAGTAGATATTTACGAACGACCACTAAAAATAATGAGTTGTTTCTTTGAAAAAAATGAAATGAAATGGTAGCCACAATTCTAACTTATATTTACCCAACTTCTTATAAAATCTATTTGGTATCTGATAATGGGAAACAGAACCACACGTTTTAAAAAAGAAAATTGATAAAAAAAGAAGCACAAGTTGTCATAAGAACTAAGAGGTGCATGCTCCTATACCTCGCATTCTATCATATTTCTTCTTAAAGCATCTTTTGTTATATCTTTTATATTTTTCTTAATCATGATCAAACTACTAGATTTATCTGTTTTTAACGTGATAAACAAGGATTATAAGATTTCAACCTTCTTAAGAAATTAAGAATATCGTTTGTAAAAGCAAAGAAATAATTCATTAAATTTAACAGCTAAATGTCAAGTTAGCTTGGTTTCATGATTTGATAGTTTCATTTCTACTTCATTTCATAACAAGTGGCACAATGTAGGATGACAAGGAAAATGCAAGTGCTGAGTCACCGCACTCACTCTCTATGTTGTTGTGTAACAAGAAATCAAACTCCAATATCATTTTTTCTTTCTCTTTGTAAAGTTGGTCGAGTCTTACGAGTTTTCGCCCTCAAACTTTAATTCTTAATTTCATTTTTAATTTCTGTCCAACAGCTTAAGTTTATATATCTCAGTGACTACATAGATTACAAACTCAAGACCACAAGAACAAACTCTCGATTGAACAACAACATAGCGGAAGCTTTTAAAGATAAAATTAGAGATTCATTCATTCTAAAAATATTCGGATAATTAGGATTTGAGAGTCATTTCTCAAAACTTTCGCAAAAACTATATAGTTTGTAAGTGATTTAACAAAACCTCTGTAAAATCTTTTGATTAATAGGAGATCTCAAAAAACTAATTATAATAAAGAATATAACTCTAAATATAAAATATTTTAGAAAGCTCTAAAAATAAACATCAAAATATAAATATAAATAAATAAGGAAATTAATAATATTTCAAATATCTAGCTGCATCAAACACGGAGCTAAAGATCGAGTAACTATGAAGAAAGTTATATGTCATTTACGGAAAGTTGTTATGCATAGGCTTATCTGATTAACTAGAGTAGTGCTAACTTATTCATATCACTAGAGTAAAATATTCATAATGCGCTCCTGCAAACCTTTCAAACCGAACTATATATCTAAAGGGAGAAAAGACCTTAACATTGACATTTAATCAAAGAGAGAGTGGAAAGGACATGAATGCGCAATGTGACGGTCAACTTACTATTTGCTTAGTACGATTTATGAAAGACGAAATTAGTAGCCAGACTTGGTTCTAAGAAATTAATGAAAACTATAGAAATGTATGATCTTTCTTGTTTCTAAGAAAAATAATGATTGTCTTGTCCAGATAATTCCACAAGAGTATTTTTGTTTTTGATAAAAAAAATACACAACAGTTGATAAAAATTACTGGATATATAATACATAAAAATTCACACGTGACATTTTTAATCTAAAGTTCTAAACTAATGACTTAAATCATTATGGTACGCTAAGATTTAGAAGATTTTATTTTTAGTTTGGACATATATAGGGGTTGAGACCTATATAAAAGAGTCTAAGTGTTTATAATATTTATTCACTAGATTAATAAACAAACTTTTTAGTTTTTAACTTTTTATTTCTTTAATTTTGATAATTCGTCCTAATTTATGATATATACACTTATATACTCTACTTCTATATTACTACTACTGAGAGTGGGTTGCATTTCTTTTATTTCCTAAAAGACTAATTTTCTCGAACATGAACATAAAACTTAATCAGCATGCTGAAAATTAATACATTCAAACATTAACACATGTTTTAATCAACAGAATAAAGTTTGAGCTCAAAAAATATCAACAGAATAAAAGAGTCCTTGACCTAGATTAGTTTTGACATATTTTAGAATTTTGTGTGCAACATGCAGATGAAAGTTAGAAGGAGCTTGAAGAAATTGTTGACTTAACCTATGAACAGAATAGGTGATAATGTATGGTCTTGTTATAGTCAGATAGAACATATGTCCAATAAACTGTCATGTGTCTTTCCTCAGATGAACATAAGGGTCCATGGGAATAGAAGTTGGTTTACATGCTAAAAAAACAGCATCTTTTAATATCTATATCTAGTGTATACATCCTCCGACACAGAGAAATTTTCTTAGAAGATCTTGTCACTTATCTTTTGTTCCTACTAAAAATAAATCTTAAGGCACCTAAATGGCTAAATCCTTGATATTAATTAAACTCTTTGCACAGAATAGCCTTATGAAATTCGAAAGCTGTAAAACTATATTTTCATTGTATACCAAGCGAGCAAAACAATCTAAATAATTTATCTTAACAACCATGTTGTATATGTGTGTGGAACTGAATAATCAACAACAAGCAAGACATATGAAAATCTGTGATTTCATTGTCATCAAGCTGGTTCAACCCTTACATTCTACAAACATGATTTGATTGTAGAGAATTAGGTGTGCATGATGTGTTTTAATGCATGCAAATGTTTAAATTTTCAACAGCAAAATTGGTGATTCCCGAAGTGATGACACCCCTTTTCCAAGTTCGGTTCTACTAATTAGCCTGTATATGTAAAGTAAAAATTACTCTCTCAGTTTATTTTTATATGTAGTTTTAAATTTTTTCACATATATTAGGAAATTAATTAAATTTTTTGTTTTACCGTTATTTAATATATATTTAGTTTAATTTCATTGGTCATAAATTAAAATAAAATAATAGAGATAAAAGTATAATTTTTACTTAACATTTGTATTAAAAATCCAAAATAACAATTAAAATGAAACAAATTTAAAAACCCCAAATTACAAATAAACTAAAACAGAGTACTAGATAGGCCAATTAGTATCTTATTCTCTTGAAATCACAACATCTTTGAAAGTTAAGTACCACATGACCTATATTTTACCCATTTTTTGTTGATTATAAATAATTATAAATTATTAATATTTTATATAGGTATTTGGTGTTTGTGTAATGTTGTTTTCATGTTAAACAATGATATAATTTTTTTTAAGTTTAAAAAAAAAAAAAAAAAAACAGAACTCTGATCCTGGTAAAAATAATTCATGGATTCGCCACTTCTACTTAATGTGTCTTAAATATTTCAATAAATTTACGAAGTTTATGCTGTATTTTGTGTACCCATTTCCAATCCCACGTGGAAATAAAGTTATACCCCAAATTCTACTTATTCTTTTCATAGAGCAAATTTCTCATCCATACACCAATTTTCATTTTGAAAATTGCATAACATGTTTAACCATTTGTTGTTATGTAAAGAGCAAATGATTGATAGGAATAATGGAGTTTATTGTAAGGAATAAATAAATAAAGGCTTGGAAAAAGTATAAATAGGAAGTGGAATGAATAAGAGCCCAATAATATTGAGACACGTAAATAGGGATCTAAAACTTTTGATGGATAAGTGGATAATACCAAATTTGATTAATGTGTTTTCATCTCCAATGAGACTGGATATTCTACAACATAATACCAAATTTAATTAATGTGTTTTCATCTCCAATGAAACTGGATATTCTACAACAAATTATTTTCGTGTTTTATGGTACTGTTTCTAATTACAAATGGAAAATATTTGTTTGTATTTTTTATTCAGTAACATAATTAAATTATTATTTTATCTACTAAAAGATAAATACACTTTCAATATTTTTTGTATATTTTTATTTTTAATACTATAAAATTATAATTGAAATTTAATATGAAATTTAATACATTAATGGAAATTTAAGAATACATATTGAAGTTCAAATAAAACACTGAAATCATAAAATTAAAACTTAAAATAAACTAACATACAGACTAAATGTAGCAAGAAATGTTTGTAAGGAAAAAATATTAATTTGGATCTAATATCTGGAAAAATCACTTCAGCCTCCGCTAAGATAATGATAGTACTAGATAAAATCTTGTTAGTCACTTTGTGATCTTTGGTCTTTACTTTGAGGTTATTATCCTTGAACATGTTCTCTTTGAGATTGTTGTTTTGAACATGTTCCCCTTGAAATGGTTCGATTTGAGTTTAATCTATCTGAAAATAAAATTCGTTAATTGATCACTTATGCATGAATATACTAATTTTTTAGAATTACTACGGTGCAATTTGTTTTTTACTATTTTCTAATTATTGATCGTAATTCTTTTTTTTTTGTAACCGATTGTAGTCTTATAACTAATCAGTTATAATAGTAATTAATATTCTCAAACTATTAAAAATAAAGAGAATCTTCATACATGAAAAATCTTACTATAAATAAAGTAAGAGTCTTAAGCTATATCTAATATTAATTAGAGTTGAATAAAGTTATGGTTGTAAAACAGTTAAATAAAATAAGTTGTAAAACATCTTTTTATTTTATTTTTATATTGGCCATAAATGGTAGTAATTTTTACTATAGTTTTTGGTTTTCGATTTTCTAAAAACTATTTAATGATCCAATCAAGATTATGTGAAAAATGGATTCTCTATTTTTGTATGAGTTTTTGCAAATTTTTAAACAAAAATCAAAAACCACATTTTGAGATTTTAAGTTTAAGATTTGTTTTCTTTAAATTTTCTATTTATTTTTATTTCAATTTTTTTTGAAAAATCTGAAAATCAAAATCCAAAAGCTAGAATCTAAAAAAACCAAAATCTATAATCTAAAAATAATTAAAAAAAACCAAAATCTATAATCTAAAAATATCCTTAATATTTAATCATTCGTGGTTAGTTTATTCCACTCACCCTATAGTAGATAGTACACAATTGGTAGATATATATATTTCAATCTGAAGTTAAATATTACAGACGAAAAAGGCATAAACAGTAAATATAAAGAATTTACACCTGTAGCCTAGTGGGAAATATCTCTAGCTATAGGAACTAGTAGACTGTTGATAAAGTATTAGAAGCATATATCAAAAGTGAGGAAGAAAATGAAGGGCCCAAGAAAAAATATAATGAATTTTAAGTGAATCATAATAATGTGTTGTCGATTATTCCATCATAATCTGTAGAGTGGAGAGAAGGCTAAAACAGGAACAAAGATGTTCATGCACCTTTTGCAGCAAAGTTTAGGTACCTCAAAAGAGTAAAAAAGCATTTTGAGACAACAAACAAAACACAGTTTTAATTCTATTTGAACAAAGACTAGTTTTGATCCACTAATCCAAATTAGGAATGGATTAAGACATTCATCACATATTAGAGTTGTTTGAATTCACATGACCGCACTTTATAAGGCTGTTAACAAAAGTATTTTATAAATACCAGTATTAGCTTTTTCTCTAGACCTCACATTTCTTAACAAAAGAATGCATTTTATTGAAAGTAGAGCCTCTTTATTTTAATAATAAGCTAATAATATACATAGAGTTACTAATCAAAGTAACATGCGAGCTTTGTGTTTGTACTGATAAAGCTGTGTTGATGGTCCTATTGTTTTTACCGACCTTGAAATCCGTGAATTGTTTCAACTCTTACTGGTTGAGAATAGTTTAACTATTTTTTTACAAACCAAACACAAGAATTAAAAAGCTTAAAAAATACCACACAAATGAAAATTTCCAAAAATCGCACAATGTACAAACAAAAAGTAAAAAAAAAAAAAAACATAAAAATCATCATCTCTGTTTTTCAGACTGACTTTATAAGTTAGTCATAGCGAGCCTAAAATTCTTGAGAGCGGTTCGCTCGTAACCTCTATAGGGAATAAAGCTTTTAACCAAACCGGTTTATTAAACCTGATTAAATCCGGTACGGTTTAACCATTGTGTGTGTTTTACATTGAACATCCACCAGAAACCGGTAAAGGCATAGTAGCTTTGATACCATCCAAAATAGTCTTAGAGTTTCCTCCACATTTCATCGTCTGCTCCAAAATATTCACCAATTGCATAAATATTTCCATCCTCGTCACATCTCGGTTCGCCTAAAAAATCAAAATTTAAACCCGGTTTAGTTACACATTCTAACACAACTTGCACCAATTTAACTTGTAAATATTAACCTCAACAGTGAAGCGAGCCCAAATCTTGTCAACTCGAGTTTCAATGACACCTTTCAAGATCGTTAAACCTAAGCTTCGAATCCAATCCGCGATTTCAAGAAAGAATCCGCGTTGTTCGCACAACATCTATCATCACAAAGATTAAACCGATATGATCAAAACCGAGACCTTGAATGGTTTCTTTAAGAACCTCTTAAGTAGCAAATGTTAGTTACCTCAACTTGGAAAATGCGAGGCGGGTTTATATCTTCTACGACGATTGGACATACCATAGACTTTGACCCGACTTCGAAAGCCCATGTTGCTCCACCATCCTCTTTCATAATCTTAACACAAAAGAGGAAATGTTAGATCAAGATACGAAAAGAGACCGTCAAATTATGATTATTCGTGAGTTATACCTTGGATTCCCCGGTTTGTTTCAGCTTATCAGCATGCTTAGAGACATTTTGCAAGAAGAGCATATGCTTAATTGTACGTTCAAGAAGTGCATCAATGCTACACTGTTAAACATAAAACCACATTTTACTAACTGTTAGTCAAAATAGTCTTTTCGTAGGGAAATGTTTCCGAAAAAAGAAAGATTTTTTTCGCTTACTTTTGCACCGTTTGGTATGATTTCACGCAACTCTTTGACACGATCTTGAATCATTTGGCGATCTTTAGGCCTTGGTCTTGGACTCTCACCGGGTTTAAGTCTTTTACGGTTACCACCAGACGGTTTTGCAGTTTCATTCTTGTTCATCGTTCTTGGACTGCCTTCACGCTTCAAGCTATGAGCTTGTTCAACCCAAGAACTTATCTGAGACCCGTAGACCGATGATGGACCAACCGGTGTCCCGTGTTTCTTCTCAAACAACTGGCTACCTTGAGGGCTACATTGAGACGGCGAAGAATTACTAACTTTAGTCAAAGTGGTTTTGCAAGACTCAGAAGTTTCGTCTGAGATCTGCTTTGTTGAAGAGCAAGCACCTGAGACCACAGCATCTAAGAGATGATCAGTTCCTGAAAGTTGGTAACCAAACTCAGAATCCATTTCTTGAATGATCCTAAAGTCAGATAACTCTCTAGTGAGCACTTCTGTTCTCATCTCCGAACTTCCTCCCCAACTGTTTTCACAACTTTTGTTCTTATCATCCAAACCCAACATGTCGAACAAATCGTCGCTTCGTTTCGAACTGATGTCTGTGTCATTAGACATGATTTGTTGCTGCTCCACTGCAACAGCAGCATCCACATTAGACATACAAGAGAAGTTCTGATTCAGCCACGCGTCTCCGAAACCATCTGTGTTTTGCCATCCTCCTTGTTGATTCGAAGCTTCTTCAACAACCATTTGATCTGATGATGTTCCAGTGACGTTGAAATATGGTTTGCTAGTTTCCGCTACGTAAGCCGAAGATTGGAGGATCTTGTGTGTTTGAGAAGAAGGTATAATCCGGGACACAGGAACTCCGATGAAATCAGCAGGAGGTTCATAAGGTCTGTAGTTTTCAGATAAGAGAGCTCCAGGAACACATCCAAGTTGCATGATAAGACTCTTCACATCATTCACAAACCCCAAATTCTCCATAATCTGAACACAAGATCACAAATTAAAATCAAGCACAAGAATCACATTTTTACATTAACTTGGAAAGGTAAAAAAAGACTTACAGGTAGAGAAGAACCAAGCTGAACAACACCGTGAGGAACAACGGGAAAAACAGCAACAGTCTGAAAGAAACAAACGAATCAAATACCATACTCTAAGAAGCTAAACTTAGAATATATTTCAAGAAAGTAACAAACCTGAATTCCAGCAGAGAACTGAAGAAGCATCTCATTAATAACTTCAGGTGGATGAACATCGCGGTTAAAAGTATTTGCTAGTATCCATTGATGATGTCCAGTAAACGCAGCTCGGCCAACTAACCTGAAACTCAAGTTCATTAATCTCACGCAGATAATCAATATCGTAACATATATATGGATACATACCCTTCGCCTACTAAAATGATTCGATTGTTCAACATCATTCTATTTGTAAGCAATTGAACTTTATCATTCCCCTGCGTATCAACAACACCAAGTCCACAAAGTCTTTGAGGATGTGAGCTTGACTCGGTTTCGTTATAGCATTCTTCCCAAATCAACAAGCTACACAAGAAATGAAATTTATCCAATATGATTAATGTGGAATAAGGAATACACACGACAAAAAAGATGTAACAATCTTGAAGTTTGAGTATATTCACTAAAAGACGATTACAAAAGATTTTGTGGCAAAACAAAAGACAAAACGAAACAAGACAAGAAAACGAAATGACTAAGAGAGATTAAGAAGTTGAACTCTTTAGACAATTCATAAACAAAAGAACTAAAGATTAAAAGGATATTATTATTGTCGACAAAACAACTACAAAATCTTAAGATTCTTTTGAACAAGAAAGATCAAACCAAACACAAAACTCCAAATCAAAACAGAGATAAATAATAATTCTTCCTCGAGATCTGAGTCAAAACCCTTATCAAATTTCCCAAACTTTATAATAACAAACTGATATATTTGACCAAATATTAAAACTTCATTCAAACTTTGGGAAGATCTGACTAAAAAGTTAAGGTTTATATACACTCAAAAGACAGAAAAATTAGCTAAAACACAGAAATCAATTTTTAACAATAATTAAGAAAAGATTAAAAGTATATTACCTAGAATTTTGACAGCCAATTTTCCAGAAAACAGCATAAGACCATTGATTATTAACACACATAGACCTCAACGCTTCTCTTAACAAAACTCCCATAGCTTTAACAACTCTTCAAGCTCCAACTATAAACAATCTTCACTTGCAACAGTGCAATTCAAACTGCAAAACAAAAAATCAAAACTTTTTAACATTAGAGAAGATGAAAAAACAAAACTTTAGAACAAATCTCTAAGAATATAACAAAACCCATTATTACATTCTTTAAGAAGATTGAAGGAAATGGATTTTGAACAAAGACTAACTTCCACGGCAAGATCCTCGTCCAGCTTGTTTTGTTCTAAGTCCACCACTTTGTTTTCTTTCAGGATCTAAGCTACAAGCGATCATACTCCGACATGCCATTTTCTAGTAAGAGAAGAAAAAAATAAAAACCCAAAAAGACGAGAAAAAATTGTTTCTTGTTCTTCACAAGATACTCCAAGCTTCAAGCTTTAAGATTCCAGTAATACCAGCCATTGATAGAGCTTCAAGAATTAGGGAAAAATAAAGGAAGAGAAAATTAAAAGTCTTGATGAGTGAATAGGAAACAAAAATCAATGGAGCTTTGTTGCTTTATCGCTCTTTTTTCTCTCTTCTTCTCTTGTGAAAAAAAAAATTGAAAATGAGGCAAAAGTACTGTCTTATTAAAAACAATAGATGACGATGAATTCGATAAAAGGGTATGATGTTCAGTTTAAATTACGGGATTGTGCCACTGAGTGGGGTAGTCGAAGTCTTTTGTCTTTTTCCGATGGTGGTAGAGGAATAATTTAATAATTTTTTCGTGTGGTAATATCCTAAAAGTTTGTTTTTAGATAAAAACAAAAGAGATAAAGGAAAAAAGTGTACAGTCGGAGAAATTAAAAGACTTCCATTTTTTCTTAAATCATTTAATAACGGCAAACTTTAGAATTTAAGGCGGGATTTGTTAAAAAAAGAAAAGAAAACCAAAGAGGGTTTAGGAAAAAAAAGAATTATATGTTATCACAATAAGTCAATAACGAAACAATCTGTATATAAAAAGTAAATGAGTAAAATATAATATCTTCTCATGAAACCACAATATTTTTCTCATATTCTAATATTATGACACAAAAACAATTATTTATTTTTTATTTATATTTTAATTTTCATAATAACTAGCATTGTTTAATAAAATAATTTTGAAAATAATTTGAAAAGTCATTTCTGTAAAAGTATTATCTAAAACACTCTAATTTAATAATTTTACACCAATTAGAGTTATTTATATAACTTACACTTATTAGATTTATTTATATAATATTTAAAAAGAATTAGAAAAGTAATTTCTTTAGAAAATGATCTAAACCACTCTAATTTAATAATTTCACACTTATTATATTTATTTATATCATTTACACTAATTAGATTATTTATATAATAATTTTAAAAAGAATTAGAAAGTCAATTCCTTATAAAAATGATCTAAAAACATTCTACTTTAATAACTTTACACTTATTAGATTATTTATATAATTTTACACTTATAAAAAATAATTTTGACAAGAATTTGAAAAGTTATTTTTTAGAAAAATGATCTAAAATACTCTAATTTAATAATTTTACACTTATTAGATTTATTTATATAATTTATAAAATCTTTTAAAATAAATCAAATATTAATATATGTTAGTATAAGTTTTATTTTGGCAAATAATTGTTATTGTAAGTTATGAACTTAAATTAAAGATTTTTATGTTTATAAAAATAGATTAAATTTTGTATACATTTATTCAAAATATTATGATCTATAATTTAAAATAATTAATAAGCATTAGTTCAAAAAAAGTACATAAATTTTAAAATATATTTCCTAATATTGAATACATCATCCGAAACAAGGATCTTTGAAATAACTGAAATAGTTATATGACCAAAACATGCATTTTGATGATCAGAAATCGGTGTTAAAGCAAACAATGATTCGTTCAATAGTAGAATATTCACGAGGATTCTAGAAGCTTAATTGAAAATTCTGAACTTTTAAAAGACATATAAGAATACATATTATGATAGATATGTTATGTTATCCCAAAACATTAACATATTCAAGCCAATAGTTAAGTCATATAAATTTTCTACTGCTTCACACTTTGAATATCCTGAGAAATAAGCCCTATTAACAAATAAATGACTAACATTAAATTGCATTACCAAAGATATGAACAAAAAACCGTAAAACATAGTAGTTACTGAAGTATTACCTAATCCATGGAGCGTATACATTGAGCTTTAAGTCAGCATGCGCAGCCGGGTCATATGCTTCAAGCTCCTTCATTTTCCTGTCGAATGCGAGTGGATAGTATGAATCTGCTGCAGCCCATAACAAGTCTTGAAGATCATTTCATGTGTGGTGTTTCTTCCAACACGCATGAACATGTCTTGCACACATCCTGTGTTCAGCGTGTGGCAACACTACTTTCACTGCTGCTATTAACCCCTTCTGCTGATCACTAGCTAGAGTTAAACCATTTCCTCTCTCTAAGGCTAAATCGTCGATCAAATGGTCAAAAAACCAAATCCAATTATCCTTACTCTCAACATCTGCAATACCCCATGCTATTGGAAACATTTGATCATTCGGATCCCTACCACAAGCTACTAACAACATACCAGTCATTCTCCACTTTAGAAATGTCCCATCTATATGAATTATTCTCTTATAAGCCTCCCTCCAACCATCTTTGAGACCAGCTAAACATACATAAAACCTATGAAACTTAGACTGTCTCACCTCACATTCAACAGAAGAGTCTGGATTTGATCTCTTCAACTCTTTAACATAATTATACAGCCTTGCAAATTGCTCTCTCTGCTCACTGTCAAATGTCTGCAAGAATTTCAGCCTCGCCCTCTCACATATTGTCCATGGGACATTGATGTTGCGTCTAAGCAGTTTGTTCTGGATCATTTTAGCTGAGATGTTTGGATCTTCTCTGAACTCTTCAATATACAACTCAGCCAACCTTGTATTTGTTAGTAATGACACATGCCCATGCCATGTGCAATTGTGCTTATCCCTTAAAGACCTAACCACTACCATTGGAGAGCTACTGTTAATGGAAGCAAAGAACCTCCAAGGACACCTCGGTTCAGCACAGACTGCAGGAAATCGAATACCATCGATCTTGTGATATCTAATGTTCTTCTTCTTCACTGCATACTTGTTGATTGCACTCTTACAACTAGCAACAGTCTTATATTCTTGACCTACCCAAAACCCTTTGTACTTTGTATCATCCAAATCTACCCTTCCCTCATCAGAACTATCACTGTAATAATTCTCAACTTCAGCATTAACATCATCAGCATTATCTTCTTCGTCGACATTATCACCATCAGCACCATCTTCTTCATCAACATCATCACCAACAATATCATCAGACAATGGTCTACCCCCCCCCCCCAACCATTCGCATATCTATAAATGGATCATCACTCCTAACTACATACAGAGTCAAACCACCTGACCCTACGCCTTGATGAACAGCTAAACCTAAGTCAGCATCATCTTCTATATCAGCTCTCTCAATCTGACCAGGTGGAAACCAACTTAGCTTGCTCATATTATCTTCATATCCTAATACATCACGGATAAGCTTTAATGCCGAACTTATTAAAAAGCCTTCACCAAGATACCTTCCACAAGGTTTAGCTTCACCACCTAGATATTCACCATCACGACCCCAATAACCACAAATTTGGAAAAATAAATCGAAACTCATCTTCTCTATATTTGTTTCAACCTTCACAATAAGTAGATAAGAGGAGATTAGTTACAAATTACACAATAAGAGTTTAATTGACGATCTATTTAACCCAAATTAAACCCAGATTTACTACTATGACACAAACAGAGAAAAATTCAAGCTACTTTTAACCTTCAATCAAGCTCAACCCAACTTCTATAATGTCGTGATTTCACAATGTTGCGATTTCAAGATGCATGTCCTCTAATTCCCGATAAGAAGATATAAGGGACCCAAGATATAAATATAGAGATTCGATTATATTGTTACCTTAATCGTTGGTGTGGAGCTTCATTAAGCCAAGAAAATCCCCAAATCACAATTTCAAGAGAGAGAAGACAAGAACCCTAATTTTCTGATTTTTTTCCAATTTGATTTGAGTGTAACTGAAATCCCGACACTAATATAAAATGTGTCGTTTTGTTTTGTTTAAAACGACATGATGTTTCACGCAAACATCATGCTGTTTCACGCAAACATCATGTTGTTTCTGTGTTTAAAACGTCGTCGTTTTACCAAGTCTGTTAGTTTTGTAACAGCAGGTTAACTGAACACGTCGACAATACACACAATGGCAGTATAGCGGGTGACTTTGTAGTTGAGGGTATTGACTTGCACAAAGTTGACCTCAAGGTTTTTCTTGCAAAAAAAACTTCGATGGTTTTTTTGCACAAAAACCTTATTTAAACCCTAAATTTTTTGGTGAGACCATTAGCATCTATGACACATCTCATATATCTAGGGGGTATTGTCTAAAATGAACTTTTTGGAAAATTTATTTTGAAATGGGTCCCATGTGAAGGGTTTTTAAAGCAGTAGGAGTCCTCATTTGGAAATAAATTTTCAAAATGGTCCATATTTAGTATTTAATCCTATATCTAGGGACTTCATGTCTACTGCAATCTAATGAGTGAATATATTTCTTTATTATATAATTATCAGTATATGTTTTAATCTAAAATTAACAATTCGGATTAAGATTTCATATGTAATTATCTAAAAAGTTTTATATGAGTAAAAAAAAAATGGATAACTAAAAACATTAAACTCATCTAAAAGAATACTCACTTTTCATTATGATAACACAAATAAATTAGTTTGATAGATGCATAATCATGATTTAAAGAAGAATAGTTGACTTGAAATAGAGAGATTCATACAAACTACTCTTAAGACTCAAAAGAGACAAAGTCAATTCTCTAAAACAAAGCATAACCCTCCATGTTAGGTTTAATGGTATTTATAGTAATTTATAAATGAAGCTAAATAAACCAAAATGAAACTGAAAGAAAGAATATTAGGTTCGGTTTAGGATTTAGGAAGTCTAGGAACAGTTCTAGCACTATGGCTAAATCAGTAATGGTTGTCCGCTAATGATGATCGACGTCCCTAGCGACACCACAAGGTTGGTAGGATGTGGTCGCTAGGCCATAGCGGTGGAGCTTCATTTTTTGCATTTCTCCGCTAAGCTTCACATGGGTCTTCTCACCGCTTTGTAGCGATCATGCCTCATCGCTAAATGAAGTCGTTAGGCTCCAGCGACCTATCAATGTCGCTGCATGATGAGTCTTTATTTTCACTAGTTTTTACTATTGTTTTCACATGTTTTATTGAGTCTATAGTTAAATTTTGTGTTCCTCTGGCCGGTTTTGGTGTCTTTACAGGTTTATACTTCATTGGAGCTAAAATGGAGCAATTTTGGACGTTTATACACTTCATGGGATTTCGGAGACACTCTGGGATCGATCGATCCTGAAAAGGATTGACCAAGCATAAAGAGGATCGACCGATCCTGAAGAAGATCGGTCAGTCAAAGGAATCTATGAGGTGACACATATAAAAGGAAGAAGATCGATCGACCCAGCAGGATCGATCGTTCCGGATCAGGGATATTCTCAAAATCGTACATTAACTCTGATTTTTGACCTAGAAGACTCCCTATATAAAGGGATCATTTCCTGAGCGGTCCAGAAGTCTTAGATACGATTTTTCTCAGTTACTTTGTATTTTCATTTCATTTTCAGATCTGTAAACTTTTACTTTGAATTTTCTCAGATCTATACCATTTTCCATTACATTTTCAGATCTACACTCTGTTTTGTATTCAGCTGAATCACACATTAAATCCATCATGATCTATCAACCCATTACCATGGTTGAGTAGATCTGCATGTTGGGAGAGGAGTTTTATTCAAAGAGATTTAATGTTTAATTAGGTTATTGTTATAGATAAGGGTTATGATTAATATATCTTTATTTCTATGAACTAATGTTTTGTTAGGTTGACGAATCTATCAAATGATTTATAGGGTTTTATAATACGGCTAGCGCATGTTTATTCTAACCCAAATCTATAGTTTATAGGCTTGAGATTGTCAGCCGACGAGAGTCGAGGTTGGATCTACAAGTGAACAATATCAAAACCCGTTAATATATGCAAGCATATGGTCCTAGCGGATTTATGCTATAATAATATTCTCATTCGAGAGGTGGTTTATTTGTTTACAGTGTTTTGAGTTTTAGATCTAGATCATTAAACTGTTAGTCTAGTTAGATATCCTTTTTTATTTATTTAAATCCCTGCAATTTCCCACATCCCAACATTTTTTTTAATTAATTTTTGTTTCCTTTTAATATTTTCGGATTTATATTCGGATTTTCTGTGACAAAATCTTTTCATATTTTTCATCCTAGCTCTTTTTAGATCTACAGATCTAAAGTGCATTTTACTCTCTGTGGATTCGATCCCACCATTATACTACTGCGCACAACCGTGCACTTGCGGGAACCATTGGTTTGGATAAAACCTGATACCACATCACTGCACTCCAGTCACTAAGTTCTCATCATTGATCAAAGTCCCATCCCTTGGTTCCTTAGCTCCGTAACCTACATGTTTGGTTCACTTCACCTTAACCTAAAAAAAAAAAGATACAAAACCAATACAAAATGTAACTAAAGGTAAGACAAGACCCTATGATGACAATCATGCAACCTAAGACTAAAATACATACTAATGATGCAAAAACAATGGAAACTGACTACGAAAATGGGAAAAATGCACAGCAAACATGATGCAAAATGTGTGGATATCAATGCTATAAATCTCGATAAATTTGTTGATAATCAATTTGTATTAAATTTGAAATGTACTACTGTTGAATCTGGTTTTTCAAAAAAATAAAATATAGAAAAAGATTCATATACTTTTGTTAATTTTTAAGCTTTAGCTCGAAAATTTCAAGAAAAGGAGAGGGATTTAGATGTTATAGTTGCGCCTTGAGAAAACCTGCATACGTATCTTTGAGAAGGGATCAAACCTGTAGTATAATATGCTCAAATAAATCCTTAAGCTACTCTCTCAAATTAAGAAATCAATAGTAATACTTAGGGGTTGAATCCACAAGGACTCACAGACTTCACGATAGACTTTTTGGTTTCAAATTCAGCTAAACAAAGTATGCAATCATTTAAATATAATGTAAATAAATACTTAATATCGGTTTGTTTATCAAGTGGGGAAAGCGTCAGTTCTAGGGAATTTCTCAGGAAATCAAGTATTGAAGATCAAATAACTTGTTAAATAAATACTAACAACTTTGTCGTCAGTCGACGAGATTGGTGATGAAGACTCATCTAGGGTTGCGACTGGGTTTGGAAATTAACAGAGAACAAGATGAAATATCAAACTCTCGAATATTGGGTTATTTTTCATAAATCGGATGAATAATCTTTGCAATTTTATATATCAAGGAATTATGAAGAGTCTAGACATTACAATTGCAATGTTGCAGCAAAATTGAATAAAGATTATGTTTTTTCCTTCGAGTTAAAGATTATGTTTTGTCTTTTTTATTTGAGTTTTTATCAGAAAAGTTATCAAGTTTATATTAATTTCCCATAGAGAGAGATACATAGAGTGTAAACTATTCAAATCATAAAATAGTTCCATTACACATCGATAGATTCAGCGGTTGTTGACAGAGCTTGGGACAAATGGGTTTCCGACAACGTCAGTTCTTCTGGTAAGTTCTCCGATTAATGTTCTCTCTTGATTAGGGATTTAGAAAATAAGAAGAAGAACCCGAAAAAAATCTAGATCAAGACTCATCTAGGGTGGCAACTGGGTTGAAGATCGCCGGAACTAGCCATTTCTAGTTTGTTTTAAAATAATAATCAAACCTTAAAACAATTTGGATTTGGGAGTTGAAGATTTCATTTTGAATTTGAGAATTTTCAGGTTTGAGATTTTTGAATTTAGGGATTTTTTTATTTTAGGGTTTATTTTTGTATTATATGGTTAAAATAGTTTGGTAAATAGTAAACCATTGAAAATTGACGAAAACCGACATCTGTGTGTAATGAGATTTAGAACTTTCAATATGTGTGTATTAAGGAATGAAACTTATGTTTCGTGTGGATATAGAGCTAGGCTTGGTTCTATTGTGGATCTGATCGTATATGATTCTTCTCGTGTGAAAATACATCATTGGCCCCTAATGTAAAATAAACCAACTTTAGTTGCAATAATTAACGATGTTTAAAACATAAGAAACCAAATTATTTTGCGAATCCTAAAGTTTGAACAAGCATTAAGCGCATGTTCAATATATTCACAAATTATTTAATCCAAATTCCTTTGCAGTTATCTAATTTGTTCACTCTAGGATTTCAGAGTATAAATCACACTATCGTGCCAATTTAACAACCATAAATCGAGATTCTAGGTGATCAATCTAGAATTAGATTTAAGTGAAACCTAGGTCAAGAAATATCAAGTTTGAATCATAACCAATCAATTAATATATCATTCCATGAAATTCCTTATGAGAATCTCTAAACCTTACAATGAATCTACTCACACATACCAATTGATATCAATGACATGGATAAAATAAATATCATATAAATTAGAATAGAGAAATATAAACATGGGTTCAAAATCTTCTCACAACGTAGTACAACGTATCAGATCAGCCCCAAGCTCTAAAACTCTCTCTGTTCTTCGTAACAATCAAGATAGATCTAAGACAAAGTCTAAACCCCTAATTAATAGTCTAAACATGAGCTGGTCTCTCTTGTAAATACTGGCAAAAGTTGTAAATCTCCAAAAGTAATGGTCGGGTTGCATCGACCGACACCAGGAAGTGCGTTGTTCAACACAAATGGTCAGGAATAACACCAATTTCGACTTCAGAGCTACAATGCTCCATGAATGTTCCAAAACGCCCAAGTGATCCCAATTGTGGGAAACCTATAAAAGACTAGACAAAGACTCGAAAGACACATAAAATACTCGATTATAGACATATATAATAGTTTAGAACCATAAAACCATGATATTTCATAGAACTTATTACAAAAGAGTGATTTATAAGAATTATGTTTTTTAGGTGTTTCTGGATCTTATGTAGAGATTTGTGGATGTGTATGAATATTGGATGTGAAGGGGGTGTCTCTTATTTTATAGTGATTTGAGGAGTTTATGGTTTTTCTTTTCCTTCTAGGGGTTGATTCATTTTACCTCTCTAAGTCTGTCGAATTTAATGGGTTTTACAAGTTAGTTCTTGATTTAGGCCGGAGTATGCTGAGGGTGCTAAACCCATTACCAACAGTAAGTCCTCCCACTTCGTTTGAACGAGTGTTCACTCAAGTTCAATGAATTTAAAAGATGAGTAACTTGACGTAAATCGAGAATGACTTAGTTAATCCTTATGATGTAAGGTTAAACATTTTTTTATTGACGATGTGAGACTGAGCTTGGCTTAGAGACTTGATGCAAGGTTAAGCTTGACTGAAGATAACCGACGCGGGTGGAACTTGACCTTAAAAAACCGATGCAAGGCGATGATTTATTTGTTCTTGAAATATTTGGATTCATACTTTTCAAATGCAAAAGGTCTCCAACCTTACCTTTGATAATCAAGTGCATAAATTTGACGAGTCTGGACTCGGTTTTGAGACAGAATCTTTGAAAAAATAGCTTGGATCTTGGAACTTAAAACTTTGTGGGTCTTGGCATACTCAGTTTATGAAATGCAAATGTTTAGTCTGACTTAATTATAAATATCAGCTTTGATTTTTTTCTTCAAATTGTTAGCATGGAGCTCGACTTGTTGCATTATTTTGCAAACGTAGAGCTCATCATCTTTAATAATGTTACTGCAAGCGTGAGGCATAGCCTACCAATTTATTTGTTCTTCCCATTGTGAGCGTAGAACTCGGCTTATTAAATGACGTGTTTGTGTAATTACGAGCAATGAACACGGCTTTTAATTCTTAGTTGTAAGGCAGAGCTCGGCATACTCTGTCTATATGTGACTAAGCTCAGCTTATTAACTTAATGCGAGGTTGAGTTTGACTTTAAAATTTAACTTGGATTAAAGATTTGATGTGAGGTGAAGCTAGGTATAAAGATATAAAACGAGGTGGAACTCAACTTTAATACTTGATGTGAAGTTGAGCTCGGTTTTATATGGTGGTTGTGTGTGATATGCAGCTTTATTTACCCTATTATTGTTGAATGAATTTGTGAGGTTGAACTCGAGTTACAAGTGGTACAAAATATGTGCTCGACTTTAGGTTTAGTATTGTATTCTAAAGTCGGTCATTTGTCACAATTATAACGTTGACAAAATAAATAAAAAAGTTATTACAATAACACAAAAAACAAGTGATAGCAAAAATATATTGTTATTAAGGGTCATATGGATTGCGTGGTTTGTCTATGTAACACATATTAATTGGTAGCATAGTTCATATTGTGATATTCTCCTCCATGATCGAATGAGTGCAAATAAACAAAACAAAAACTTTAAGCTTTTATAACGTTGATACTTACCAAGTAGGAAAAAGAGACATTAAACTGTATTAAAAATATTTAGTAATGAAAAACCATATATACCAAAAGAAGAAGAAAATAAATATAGACATATCCCTAGTTACATAGATGGTACATAACTATAGGTGGTAATACAGTAAATATTTTGCGGTAGGTTTCAACTTTCGAGTGAAAACAAAAATACTGAAAATAATTTGTTACTGTAAAGAAAAGCCTAATGAGAAATTGGGAGAAACACAACCAAAAAAAAAGAAGAGAAATGGCAGAAAAGAAGAGAGAGATGTTTTGTTTAATGCTTAGGTGTCTCGTAAACAGTCGAGAGAGAATTAGTGGTTGTTGCTGTCTTGATGACGTCACCTGTGACAATTTGCCATCCCTTCTCTGAATTTTCACAGAAGTGGCAGTGCCTTTTTTTACTCTTACACAGACCCTAAGGCAATACAGGTCCAAGCTACATTCTCTTCTCAATTACATTCGCTCAATAATCATTTTATAAAAAACAAAGAAATTTAACATTTCTTCTGGAAAGAACTGTTTCCATATAAATTCATATATTCTTTCTAAAAACATTAAACTACTCAATATGGATACTTATCAATATAGTATATGTGCTGTACAGCCAAACTTGATTACTTTAGTTTTAAAAATGACAGATGAAGAAATTATATATATATATATATACATATGTATATATATATATTTATCTTATTATATAAATTTGAGCCGACACGTGTCAAAATTATAACTCACAACATTTCGACACATATCAATAATCATTCAGATCTTATGTCAAATTATAAAAAAATTTAAACAAAACAAAAAGAAATTTAGTAATTGTTAATTTATCAGGTCATCAATTAAAATTCATAAATCTCAAAAAAAGAAGGAAAATTTTAAGTTTTTTAAAAAGGAAAAAAAGAGAATCACAAAAATGTTAAATTATCTAATCAATAACTAAATTTAAAAAAATACATTTGAAACAAATATAAAAAGATAAAAAAGTGTAGTTTTTAAAAAAGGAAAAAAGAAAATCATAAATTGTTAATTTAACTAATCAATAGTTAAAATTAAGAAATGTATTTAAAACAAATACCAAAACAAAATTTTTAATCTAAATTTAATTTATTTGCAATGTTAGTTTTACAAGTTCATGTGTTCATGGTTTTCTACTAAATTACTAATATAATTGTTATTTATTGTTAATTACTTGACAATATTAATTATATATGGATATTTGTGTGATATAATACATATTATTTTGATATAATTTTTTTGACTTCTATTAATTTATATGGAGTATACATGAGGTTAGAGTAATATTTTAATATGATTGAATATTGAGTTAAATTGTATAGTAAAATCAAGTGTATATGAAAAAAAAAATTGATTTAACAAAGAGATAATAACCTAGACCTTTTAGATATTTGGTTAATTTTAGGTTTTTAGTTATTTGATATAAAAATAATTGATATTTTTGGGTTTATAATTATTAGATAATTGAGTTATATTAAGTCTAAATATTATTAGTATTTTTGGGTATATAATTGTATTTCGAGTATTTTGGGTATCCATTCGGTTTTTGGTTCGATTTAGTTCATGTTTGTTTTTTGGATATAGAAGTTTTGAATTTTTTGGGTTAGTACCCTTTTTTGGATTGAATTTGTTTTAGTTTTTTGGGTTTATGATATTTTTTCATGCTGTCTAAAATTGTAGTAAAGAAAAGAAACAACAAGTGAGAACCAAAAGTGGGAATCAATATTCGCCCATCGGGCAAGTCCTAATCTAGTATATATATACGTATTATGGTTTAGTTAGTTCTCTTAAATATCATTTTATTATATTTTGTAACAGGTTAAATTTTGTGATATCCATCTAAATCATACGCGAAAACAAGCACCACTTATTTATATTTTTCTGATTTCATATATTTTGTCAATTTTGATAGAAAATTTGGTTATTTAGCAAAAACACACTTATTCATAAATAAATAAAAATCTTGATAAAAAGGCTTCAAACAAACTTATTTTCACAATTATAAATTTATAACACTCATGTGAGTGTTATATTAATTAGATGTCTAATTGCTAAATAAAAAAGAAAATTTTAAACTTAGTTAACCATATGGTTTGATCAATACCAATTTGCCATCTCTTCTCAGAATTTTCACAAAAGTAGCGTTTGTGAGATTCTATCCAAAGAAGGTTGAACCTTAAATATTTGACAAGTTTACACAAATAATAAAAAGACAGAAATACCAAAAACTACAAAAACATACTCCAACGGAACCAAAAAGAAAGACCAAATAATACACAAAAAAGTTCGCACATAGACAAACATAACATAATCACGATAAGAAAACACACCGATTCCAAGTAACCCAACCATTCATATCGATACTATAATCTTTAAAAACTGAAATCCAATCCTCATCGTCCGAGTAACCTCCTCCGAAGCTAGCTTTCAAAACCTCAGATAAAAGAAAGTCACCAACAACTTCTCCAAAACACACACACAAATAAAACCACTTATCTTATGTTTAATTATAGTTAATTTGTAGCACAAGCTGTAAAATGTTTGGTTCCCATCCGTTTTACCAAGTGAATGTAAGTACTTTTACCAAGAAAAATAAAATAATTAGTGAATATAAGTATTATAATTGACAACATTACTAAAAAAAGGTTAAAGGAGAAAGAAAGAGATATATTCACATTCGAAACATTTGTAATAATTTGTGCAAGAAATATACTATAGAAATGATAAAAATACCGACATGTTTAGCAATTATAAAATGAGGATGTTGGAGGGTTGGAGAGAGGAAGAATGCCACGTGGGTAGAGTGGGTAGGGTAGAGAGGGTAATAGAGTGCAAATAATGAAGAATGATGAGGGCCTTTGCTTTGTTTCATTTCAAAATTAAATCCTCAATTTCTCTTCTTCTTTCATCGTATTTGTTTACGAATGGTTATTTGTTTATTGATTATTGATTGCGTTTTGTAACATTATCTTTTATGCTTTTATTATAATCGTATGAAATTTGGAAATAATATTGAACCGTATGCTCAAACAAAAAGAATTAGAATTTCAAAGACAAATTTGGAATAGAATATAAAATCTTTATTGATTGCATGATGAACAAGATACAAAAGTTTTTAGGGTTCTTGAGTAAAGAGGAGACAAAAGTTATAAATTTTAAGGTTTACATTTTTTCTTGAGTCTCAATGATATGGTTTTTAATGTCTTGAGAGCTTCTTATTTATAAGAACTCTGTGACGATTTGTAGTTGATTTTGGGATTTTAATCAGGCTTTCTTTATTTTGAGTAGATTTTTATTATTTGCTCGTATTTTTATTCTCCAAGTAGACTTTTTTTGTTCTTTGTAGGTCGGCTACTTTATGCGTAAATTAGCGAGTTTTTTTTGATGGGCCAAAGTTAATTTGGACTTTAAATAAATGGATATAAATTTGAGTCGGATTTATGATAGGATGATAAACCCAGTACAAACAACTTGAAGTAACAAGCAAAACTTCAACATTTTTTTGTGTGGTGTTAAAGATTAATTTTTAATTCTATATAAATTGAGCTCCTGCTCTTGTTTAATGTATTTAATAAGAACTGTAATTTAAGTAGACATGTCCTACATTAAAACGAAAAATTGCAAAACGAAAATATTGTAGAGTTTATTAACGTGTTACATATATATATATTTAAGTGTCAAAATTGCTAAATAAAATTCAGTCTATATCATTTTCATCTAAATATATTTGATGTGTCACATTAAGCTTCAACATATTTAAATTTTCAAAAATTTGAACTATAAAAAAGTACTCAGAAAACAAAACACAATCATTTATATATATATGTTGGGGTAAGGGGAAAGTGGGGTTTAATCTAGAAATTGCCAAGTGATGTTACATTGTATATAACTATGTATTACAGTATTACTGTTATATAATAGATCTTGATCACTTTTATTCGACCAAAAAAAGAAAAAAAAGATCTCCTCTCTTATATGTATGTACGTTATGCACAGGATAACAGTGTGGATATAATATTTGTAAATGTATCTTAAAATAACGAAAACAAAAAAAACCCGTAAATGTGATTTGCCACAATAAACTATTTTATTTTTGAAATAATCAAAATAACTTATCAAAACTTTAAAAGTTTCAAATGTAATATTTTCCAAAAATATTTTTAAGGACATATTTAGCAGACTTTTCGAGCATTTGACAGATTTTAAAAACATTTCGCAGACTCTGCGAATATCTGGAAAACAATGTTAGCATCTAACAGACTCTATAAACATTTGGTAAATTTTGCAAACATCTCGCAAACTCTGCAAAATAGCTGAAAAGTTTTGCAAAAATCTAGTTGATTTTTCGGATACATGACAGTCTCTGCAGAATTACTGGCAAATTTGCAAATATTTGATACACTCTATAAATTTTTGGCAAACTTAGCAAAATAATTTGCAGACTTCGCTGATATTTGGCAGATTTGGTGGATATTTGGCAGAGTCTACGAGTATTTGACAAGTTTGCAAGCATCTGGCAGACTCTACGAGCATTTGACAAAGTCTGCAAGCATTTGGTAGAATTTGCGAGCATTTGACAGAGTCTGCGAATATTTGGTAGACTTTGCGAGCATTTAATAGATTTTGTGAATATTTGACATATTCTGGGAAGATATAGCAGACTCTACTAATATTTGATTGATTCAGCGAACATATGATAGATTTTGCGGAAATCTGATAAATTTTAATAATATTTCACACACTTTTGTGATGATCTTTAAGTTTTTTAATAAATCTTTTTCTTTAAACTAATCAAAAATTTTATGTAAAATAAAAATTGAAAACTCAAAATTTTAATTATAAATATGAACTGAAGGAGAATAAGTAATTAATTTATTAAAAAAAAAAATTTCAAAAATATTTATTAGCTAGAAATAATAATTTTGACATCATGGAAAATAATTTTAAAGTAGGATTTAGTATTTTTTTTTCTAATGTTAAAGTCATTTAGGTATAAAAGAACATAGTTACATAAAATTATATATATATATATATATATATATACATATTTATTATAAAACTTGATATGGAATTATCAATTTTGAAAAACTCATTTACCAATTTTCTTTTAAAAATTAATCAAAAAGACAATTTTGGAATTATGAAATTTGTAAGAGAATAAATAAGTTATATAGGCAAAAAAAGAACTAAGGAGGTTATACTAGATATTTGTTTTTTAAATAAAGGTTGTATTTGACTAATTTCTCGGATATTAATGTAGTGTTTTCCAAAAATTCTCTGCCAAATTAAAAGTGTGCATAGAAACAGGCCGAGAAGTAGACATGGCCAAAATCTAACCGTAACCGTATTTTGAACCGTAACTGTATAGTTTTCAACCATAATCAAAACTGTAACCGTATAAAATGGTTAAAACCATAACCGTAAAAATATATTAGTTAAGGTTAACCGTAAATTATTAACCATAACCGTTAATTAATCGTAACCGTATAAAACTGTCGGTTAACCGTTTGATATAACCGTAAAATTTTAACCGTAACCGTTTAAAAAAATAAGATAATCATTTTTATTATGAACTTACCTTTCCATTTTTAGTAACTATATATTTTTTTCTTTCAAAATAACTATATTGTCTAAAAAAATAGTTTTCTTTCAGTTAATCATATATAACCGTAACCGTTTTAACCGTAATAATTATTACTGTATATAACCATAACCGTTTAACCTTAACCATATTAACTGTATATTAAATAGTTAAGGTTAAGGTTAAAAAAAAATTATAACCATAACCGTGGTTATGCCTACTGAGAAGACAAGTATTTTTGGATATTTTTTTTTTTGGTGACTAATTTATCTTTGAATCAAGCAAAACATATCTTATTATATAAACCTTGGTTATAGACACGAGAAGTTGACATATATCAAAATTATAACTCACGACGTGTCGATTATTTGATTAGATTATGACACATGTAAAAATTTATTTACTTAATAAAAAGGAAAACCAAAAAAATAATAATAAGAATAATCACATAAATAATCTTTACTTTCCATATTTTCCATATTATTTATTTAATTAAAAGAAAACAAAAAATGAGGAAATTTAAAATAAACAATCAAATAAATAATATTAGTTTCCAATTTTTACATAAATAGTTTTAAACATGTTTTAAAACAAATTTAGATGTTCTAAAATTAACTTCAAATAAAGTTTTAAATTTAAATCTATATTGAATTAGGTTAAAATGTTAGATAATATCTATTTTAAGAATATTATGCATACTTAATTAAATATTTATCTCAATTATTTCGATAATCAAAAAAGAAACACAACAAAAATAGAGAAAAAAATAAATAATAAATAAGATGATTAATTTTCCATTTTCAAAACATATATTCAATCTTATTAGTTCTATTAAAACTTTTTCAACTTTAGATTGTTAGATCACTATTATTTATAATCTAATAGCATTTTAATTATTTTATTTGCAATGTAGTTTTCCAAGTTTAATTATTTTCTACTAAATTAATATTATTTATTTTTAATTATTTTATAATATTAATTATATGTGAATATTTTTTTGATATGATGCATATTATTTTGATATAAATTTTTTGACTTATATTAATATATATAGAGTATACATGTGGTTAGAGTAAGATTTTAATATGATTGAAAATTGATTTAAATTGTATAGTAAAATCAAGTGAGTATGAAGAAAAGCTGATTTAACAACGATTTAATAACATATAACTTTAACTTATTTTGGTTAATTTTGAGTATTTTAGTTATTTGATTTAAAAATAATTGATATTTTTAGGTTTATAACTGTTGGGTAATTGAGTTATATTAAGTCTAAATATTATTAATATTTTAAAGTATAATTTTTATTTATTTTAGGTGTCTATCCCATTTTTGGTTCAGTTTATGTTATTTTTTCGGATATAGGAGTGTAAGACCCATTTGGATTTTTTTCGGGTTAGTATTACTTTTCGGGTTTGGTTTCGGTTTAGTTTTTCAAGTTCAGATATTTTTCTATTCTATATAATATGGTAGTCGTAAAAAGAAACCAAAACCTTTTGAACATATATAGATTTTTAATATTTTTATAAGAAAAACTTACTATAGAAAGATAATAAATTTATTCATGTAGATTTTTTTCTTGTAAATACTATTTTCTCTAAAATATTATTGCTATTTCTTTCCCTTAAAAAATTTAAGATATATTATTAATAACAAATATTTAGTTGAGTAGAAATGCTTAATTTTAATTTATTTTAAAATTTAAAACCCATCCGACTATTTTCTAACAAAATATTGTTTCATTTCTTTCCCTAAAACAATTTAAGATATATCATTAATAACAAATATTTAACTGAAAAAATACTTAACTTTAGTTTATTTTAAAATTTTAAACCCGTCAATTGGGCGGATCCTAATCAAGTACAATATAAATCTAGGATCAGAGGGTTATTATTTTTAATTATTTTCCAATCGGACTTGTAAAACAGTGGGTTTGGATTGGTAATCAGGACTTATTGATTCATCCACAAATGCGGTGTTTGCGGGCAATTGTGGTTGCAAGCGTTTTATACCAATCATGGAAATTGCCCTATACCGTTTCAAACCGCTTCAAAGTTCTTTATTCAAAATCACATTTCAGCTAGCGTTTGCGACGGCGGGCGGTTGCGGTTGATTTTAAGAAAATATTTTTTAAATATTTTAATTTATAATAATAATAAAATTTAATTAAGAAATCAAAAAATCAAATACTACTATAATAAATTCTTAATTGTTTAATATATGTATCAACTAAACTAAAATATATTTATAAGTATAAAAATATGTTTCAAACCTCTTAAAAGTTAATTAATTATTCTTAAATTTATTTAAACTTCATTTTTAAATTTTGATTATATTAATATAATTATTTTAATAAAAATATATATTTTAAATATATTTGACAATGTTAAACATCAACCGCAACCGCTGTCATCAGTCCATAATTTTCCACAAATGCACCCATTTCTAATTGTTAAACCAGTCTTCCAAATTGCTTGATAATGTTTATAACTGTAATCATCCGCTTCCGCAAACTCCCGCAACCGCAACTCTTGTGTTTAAATCAATCGAACCCTCAGTGTATGAGGTTTGGACCTTTCGTTTGTTAAACGCATAAATTTAGAGGTTACAATAAAAGGATAAGAGAATGATCAAGTACCTAGAGAGATTCAAATATTACTGTATTGATCCTTTATAAAGTTTTATTAGGTTTATAATTATCTAATAAAAATTTCTTGTTAATTCATGATTGTTACTTGGACTTCTAAAACTTGATTTGTTGTGTACCATACTACCATATATTTTTTTTTAGTTTTGGATTGGACAAGCAATTTATGTTTGAAGTGTGGTTTGTAAAAAAAAACATTAATTATTATTTAACTAATAGATATTTTTGTTCTTTATACATATAAATCTAGGGCAATTCTATGAAGTTTTTATGCTACAAGTAACCCATATTTTTATTTAAGACAAAAATAGTATTTTGTATTAAAGGATAATTCTTTTATATAATACAAATCTCCTAACCTCATATTTAATCCAAACAAAAAAATTAAACTATTTATTTTTATAAAAATGATATTTTTTGTCCTAAATGAAAATGTGTGCTAAATTTAGTACAAAAACATCTTTTGGTACTATTTTAAGAATTTCTCATAAATCTATGATTAAATTAAATTAATACATTTTATGTTATTGTTTAAAAGTACTAAGTATGCATTTGTTAACTAGATAAAGTATGCATATGCTACTAGTTTTTAAAATGATGAAGAAAATAATCCAAAACTTAATGACTTATAATTTTTAAAGAAACTTTCACTTATAATAAATTGCTAAATCAGTTTGATTTATAACTTACCAAATAACTAGCAAACTTCTTGAAACGAAACTAATATTATATGATGTGGTTTCGGCCCAGAATCTCTAGGTATTCAAAAAAAAAAAAAAACACACACACTACCAAACTGTTGTTTTAAAAAAAAAACAATTAATTCAAAATTGCTCACTGCAGTCTTATTATTCACGTTATTCTGTTTCTCAGTTCTTTTCTTCAACATTTTTGTGAGTGATATTTCAAAGAATTAATAGACTATTAATTCGACTTTATTTTTTTCTGTGGTTGCTGCCATGTCAGTAATTGTCCCACTATCTTACAAGAGTGAGGAATGAGGAGTCAGCATGTCAAGATTCTTTTATGGATGCCTATTTCCTTCGGCTAAATGCTAATCATGGGAAAATCATAATAAACATGATACTAAACTATATACATGCTAATTTCGATTTCTCTATATTTGAATCCTCAATCCGAACAAAAAAAAACGGTTTCTACATGTTTATATTTAACTAAAACAGAATCCAAACCAAAATCGGTATCAAAACATTAAAACTAATTAAAAAAGCATTAAAACTAAATTATGTGTTACTTTATGTATTTCATAAACCTAAAATAGTGCAATATGAAATGGAACTGGGAGCTAAAAGTGGAGAGAATGCATAATAATTAATATGTAACATCCTGATCCATTATGACAGGACATTACATGAAAACCGGAGATTTTCATTTGGAATAGAAATAGAAATGAAATGAAGACCTAAATCGAGTTTAAAAAGGATTCAAAAATCCTAGGAGAAAAGGAAAGAAGCCATAATTTTAAAAGCGCAAGCAACATTATCTAGAGAAAAACTAAAGCAAAATTATCTAGAGAAAAACTAAAGCAAAATTATCTAGAGAAAATATGAGTAAGGGAACACGAAAAAAAAAGAGATGTAACCATGCATAGAAAAAGAAGGCGAAAAGAAAAATGGCTAGTTTTTTCCTAGATTGATTAACCGTTCTCAAATGCTATTTAAAAATGAAATTATTGAAAAAGAGATGCAACTGAAAGTGGAGCACTAACCAAGAGGACGACAAAGAGCAAGATCATGGTTCCATGGCTGATCAACGGCCAAGAAGGAAAATTTTCATGATTACTTGGTTTAAGGATTTAAATTCTGTCATTATTTACTCATGTTTATTTGGAGCTCCTTTAGCTGAGGATGAGCCATCATTTTATGAAGAAACATAAGAAGTTTATGAGTGGAAGACATAAATAAAGGAAGAGATGAATGCTCTCATGAGGAACGACACTTAGGATTCATTCCAAAACATAAGAATTTCCAATTTGCCTCTTGATAATTGGCGTATAGAATTAAGCGAAAAACATATATGAGCCGTGATAGATTTAAATCAGGGTTGGTTTCTCAAAGATTTAAATCAGGGTGAATTGAACGTATTTTCTAGTCTGAAAGTTGGAAAGATAAAGTGCTGGAAAATTTATTATCGAACAAAGTTATACCAGAAGAATTGTTGAGATGTTCGAAATGCACGAAGGAAAGACAGATACAACTCTGATGAGAAGTTTACATTTATCAACCTTGACGTGTTCTTGTGGGAAGTCTTCTATACCCATCCATCATTATATTATATGACATTGCTTTTGTGGTAGGTCTTGAAAGCCATTATATGCAAAAACTAAGAAAGCCATATCTAGAAGTGACGAATAACATCTTGAAGTTTATGAAGATAACTTTAGAATGAAATTGGTTGTAAAGTTAAATCCATGTTATGTTAATGGTCGAAAAATTATTTTCAAAGGGTCCATTTTATATATGATTTGTTAATGGTCGAAAAGTTAAATCCATGTTATGGTATGGCAAGAAGCAAGCAACGATGTGAATATCTACTACTAAAGTGGATAATTAGCACTAACTACTCAAGAGTGTATAGTTCATTCAAAAACCGTTAAGGATTTGTATGAGCCTATCAACAAACCGGTTTTTAGCTATGGAGATAATTAAAGTGCTAGCAAGCTAGCAAAAAGACAATATTTTATGCAAAGACGAAGTATATTGAGTTATAACATCACTTCATACAGAAGAAGATGCATGATGGAACAATTGAAGTTTTAGGGGTTTGAAGTAAGGACAATGCACATTCTTTTAGTTTCTTTCGGTGCTTTGTATATCGGTACTATGGTAATACTAAGCACTATAAAATTTTCTTCACAACAAGTAGCATAAGCAAATTTTTGTTATTTTGATATGTAAAATGCACAAAGACAGAATATCCACTAAAAGAGTTAATAATACCATAAGCTTGACAATATTGACTCTTTTGCTAAAGCTAAAAGACGAATGATGATTCTGACTAAATAGACGTCTAATGTAATGTCGCTTCATGTAATGAAAAGTTTTGTATGGACGACATTATATGTATTTCCATTTCGGATGACAATAAATTTAATTGAAGATTTATGGTTTGGGGTAGAAGACACCCGTATGTATTTTTTATGGACAAGATGCTGCCATGTAGTCGTCATTGTCTATTTTTGCTTACCTGGAATACTGAAGGGTTGGGCCAGGGCCACTATTTGAATGTATGTTTATTGGGCGAGGCCCATTCACACATAGAATTTGTAGTGTTGTACTAAGTACTAACCGAAAAATACTTGGTTCATCACACTTAACCCATTTGTTCACACTACCTATAAATTCATCTAAATAAACAAATTAAAACTAAATTTTAAACTTTTTGAATGTACTGAATTGTATTCCTTAGAGTATAGTTTTGTATGTTTATTTTATTTTATTTTAGTTTACATAATAAAACTAAAACAAATTAAAAGATTTAACCCTTGGGTTTCTCTGAATTGTATCTCTGACTATATATTTTATATGTTTTCTTTATTTAGTTTTAATTTATTTTTAAAATTAAATAGTTAACAAAAAAAATTAAAAAATTAAAAATTTTAGTTCTTGAGTTTGCTGAATTATATCATTATGATATAATTTTATGTGTTTTATTTATTTAATTTTAGTTTAAATATAATATAATATGGAATCATCTTATTGGATGAATTGATAAGAAGTGAACAAATAGATTCACCTCTAAGTGTGAACCCAAGTATTGTTCATACTAACTGTTAGACCCGAGATTCCCCTGGCTCCTTGTCATATTTACCCAGACAAACTTGGGCCTAAAAGTGAACATAAGCCCACCAACCGCAGTAAAGATGCCACAACGCGTACTTAAGATTTATTTGAGTTCCTGCCGTGAGACGACCTCCCGCAGGACAACCTCCCTCAGGGCGACAAGTAAGAACAAGTCAAATATTAGTCAGATCTAAGGGAGGATATTTTGGAAGGAGTTATACCAGATTGCTGACGAGATTCAAGGAGGAAATTAGAGCAAAAATACCTTATTTAAGACCGGCGAAGTCAACAAATCGCCACAAGAAGGGATAATCTAGTTTTTACCTAATTTGTAGTCTAGAAATTCATACTGCGACCTCTCGCACGAGCTCTCGCTTACTTCTTGTTCATTATTTCTTTGTGTAATTCCGATCAAATATCAATAAAAATCCCTTTGATTCATTCAGCTATTAAGATTCATTGCTTTGCACGAGAGTCTAGCCCTTTAATTTATCCTTACGCTTATAAACTACAATTTGTGGTATTTAACACCCACAATTTGGTGCCGTCTGTGGGGATAAGTTCATAGAACATTTCTATCTTCAGAGCAGAATCTTTCTCTTTGAGAAAATTGAAATCGATCAAGTCAGATTGGAAAACATGGTCACTAGCCAACGAAACGGATCAGGGCAAACAGGTTCGGCATCGACCGTAATCCCCAGCTCTGGGAGAACTACAATCCTTACCACCGTTCTTTCGCGACCTACCAGCACCGGGACAACTATGCCGGTAGCCCAAGTGACTCAAAATGAACAATCTATAACAGAAGATCGCAGAGCTGCAACAATCAACACTGAAACAATGTCGATCCTGGCGTCACAACCCAGTGACCCTGGAGTGATTGCTGAAATGGGTCCAAGACCCGCTTCCGCTCCGTTAAACGGGAGTTCAGCTTGTATAAACCCTAGCGGGATCTCCACCGCAAGCGTGACACCATGGAATAACGGGACCAGAGTCACTAACACAGCCCCTATTGCATCAATGCAAAAAAATCAAACCGCAGCTGGCATCGGTGCAACGCTCCAAAATCTGAATGCGGGAACCAGACCAATATGCCAAAACCCTCCTTACGGAAGGTCAGCAATATGGATCCGTGAGGAAGTACCAAGTGCTTCACAGCCAATTAACACAAGGGATCAAATATATACCGAAACCCCTGAGACCGGTAGTTAGCCTACTGATGAGCTAGCGGAAATCCGCAGAATGCTCAACACCTTGGTAGAAAAGGCCAATCTCCAAGAAAATTCTAACAGAGCTCTATTGATACCAGATCCCACACTGAAGATCGATGGTTCCTGCCTACCATGTCAATCTTGTCCTTCAACCTTTTATAGATATTCTTTTGTGTGTTTTCGAACTCCTTCCTCTCGCGGTAACTCATACCATGGGTGTTCACCGTTTGCAGAGCGGGGTCCAGAGCCCAGAGTTTTTCTCCTCTCAAAAGTTCTGCTGTCATATGGATCCTAACTAGGGTGAAAGAGTTCCAAAGGGTATTCCCCTCAGTGATAACCGTGTAGAATTCCAAGAAACCTTTCCAAGGAGAGGGACAATTTGAGAAACTGCAAGTAAAAAATAAAATAAAGCAAATATAAGAGACCAAGCAATCAAATTTAGCAACTAAGGAGACATAGTCGATGTTCCTAACGTCTACCAATCAACATAGCCCAAGTAGAACACAACATATCGGCTAAACCATTCACTGAAGCAGTGTTGATCTTGACAAAAAACCAGGATATCTCCAATGATCATCTTTGTCCAGATAACCCGTGATCAAGTTCGTGTTAGTGTTATGATAGATGGCCTAGTGTCCCGAGCCAATCTTTCTTGCACTGCAAACACTAAAAAGCTCAAGAAGGTCACTCGTACTCAAAGTATATCCAGCTTCTACAGCAACCGTAAGAACGGCAAGGATAATACAAAGCATGTTCGGCGCCATCTGCAGAAAGGCCAGCCCCAAGCCATGAAGGAAGAGGAGAATAACTTCCAGAAGAGGAAAGAACAAGCCACAACCAGTAAGGTAGACCGAATAAGCACTCAAATAACCAGAACGGCCGGATTACGGTGACTCGTCTGGTGTTGGGAGAGCCAATTCAACCAACAATGAGACTTTGCAGAGGGCTCTCAACGTCTCCAAGTCTTTTTGTGTCTCAAGGATCGGCGAAGAATGAGGACCAAATTGGTCACCAGATTTCACAGATGAACCGGTTAAAAGAGTATTTGAAGTGCTCGCCATTATTAGAAGAAGAAGGTAGGAGAAATCGCAGAAGGAGAAAGGAAGGTGAATGATTTTCAAGCAAGGAGAGTAGAAAGAAGGAAGTAGAAAAGTGAAAAGTCACAAGCGAGTAAAAAGAGAAAATAAGAAATAAGTTTACCTTAAACAAACAGTTGAGAAGCTGCCTCGAGATTAGTGGAGGAAGTGGGGGCAGTTTTTCTCATTTTAAAATAAAATCTCAGAGTAAATAGGAACGTGCATTAAGGCAAACCATATCAAGAAAATTGCAAAGTCTAAGGGATATGATGACGATAAATAATGATAGGAAAATGAATGGAGATATCTAAACTTATCACTTAAGTCTCCCGAATCAAAAATCAGCTCGCAAGACTTGGGGGGCAAATGTTGATACCAGATCTCACACCAAAGATCTATCACCATTAGGACGTGTACACATGTCTATTATACCATCGTGATAAAGGAGCGAGAGTCCGGTCCGGGATAAAATGGTTTATTTCGGGAAAAGATAACTGATGAACTCATGACGAGTTTGGAAGCACAGACCAAACGAGTTCAGTTAATAACGAAAGCTTGCGAGGAGAAGAAGAGTTCGTAGGAAGAAATTACCTCGCGAAGTCAAGGCAAAAGTCATTTGAAAGATTGGAACGTTACAGCATTTAAGACTAAATCGAAACCAACATATTCAATGAGAATTATATGAATTATATGAATTCTTGTAATTTATTAATAGCATTTATATCCAAAAACGTGTATAAATAGAGATAGAAAAATATTGTAAAGGGGTTTTTTTTTTCTTCCATTTTTCAGAAGAATATAATAAGAGCAAATAGTACTACACTTTTTTATAAACTTATTTACTCAAAAGCATTGGGTGTGAATCCTGTATTCACAAGCTCTTTCTCAACGCATCGAACAACATGAGAAAGACCTTATTTACTGCATCAACGAGTCATCAAGTCTGGATGCTCTTTTTATGTCCACCCGACCTCTTGGTCCGCCTGGATGTCCTAGGTTAGATATTAGTCCACCACCACAAACAACCCTAAACTTTTCGCCTTCAAATGCATCAGTCACAACATGACAGTTTCTGACCCCAACAAACATTAGAACACGCCGGTTTTCTTCCCATCAGTAGTTCAAGCATCCTTGTTCGGGAACTAAACATCGACTAACAGAATATCGTCCGTAACATGACTGCCATCTCCTCTGCTGATAATGGCAAGCCGTGAATCTGGCAGGCTATCATGAAATTTTATTACCTCAAACAACAGCTGTCTACCAGACCTCCTGATCCTCGGATCAGGCTCTGGAACAATGGAACGGCAGCAGCCACCGTTGCAGGTGACTGCACAACAACTAAACAATCAGAGTGTTGACAATAATAATATGGTTGACCTCGAGTCATTCTGGGACTACGCAACTCGGACCGACACGGATCTGCAACAGATACAATATGCCTTGCATACCGCTATCAGTGCAGCTCCTGAAATCAATTGAGTGATCAAGGGAACAAGGCGTACCCCTTTTACTAACAGGATCGCCTCTGCACGCCTCCGCGACTTCGGGAAATTTAGATTTCCTGAATACCACTGGAGCACTGACCCCAAAGCTCACTTAATGTTTGGCTTCGCAATCTCACAAGTGCACTTTGTAGACGAAGAAATTAAACCAGGATACTGCCGTCTATTTGCCAAACACCTCGTGGGACTTGCTCTAGAATGGTTCGCCAACCTGGAGGGAAACTCCATATATTATTTTAACCAGCTTGCTTCCGTATTCCTAAAGCAATACAAAGTTTTCATGGAAATACAAATTATAAAAGCATCCCTTTGGCGTTTAAACCAAGGAAATGTTCCCTTAGATCATTCATAGCCAAATTCAAAGAAATTAATTCTTAAACTGCAAATCTAAAAGACAAAACGGCTATCATAATCCTACAAAACAGGTTACGGATAGACACCAGGTTTCATGAAGAAATAACAGTGTGGCAGCCCGTCTCAATCGACGATGCGCTGCACCGTGCCCAATACTTTAGCCAGATTGCAGAAGAGCTTACGGGCTTCAAAGAAGCGAGGAAATAGGGTCAAATAAACACCCCAAACCAGAAAAAATAGGCAAAAAGAGCCACAAAGTCAATGACAACATTTATTTGGCATCACGAAGCAGGCAAAGGAAATGGCAAGGGCAAAGATAAAGCCCCTGCCCAACTTCAGTCCTGGACTTTGAACCCACAAAGTATTACAAAATACCCAACATTAAGGGTCACGTGACTCTAACCTGCCAAAAATTTGAAATATTTCTGGCCTAAAAATATGAAGAGGATGCATCAGCCACCAAAAAATAACAAAGAAGTCAAAACAACTGACGAAAAACTGGGTGCCCTCACAGATAAAAGAGAAATAGTCTCGGAGGACAGTGATGCATCACCGCCTCCCGCGTCAAAAAAGCACATAACCTGCATCTTTACTAGAATGGATGCATGTGGGGGGGGGGGGCAAAGAGGAGTCGGTAACCACGCCTCCTCCAGCTCCAAAGAAATCACTCCACTCAATGCTGAGAAATTGCTGCTTGAAATCAGATGTCTTCCTACCCACAAAACGGGTAGATTTCATATTTGGATGATCGAAACTATGCATCAATTCTGTAAACTCAATTAAGGCTTACAAGCGCAAAGCTGAGCCTAACATCAAAAATTACACGCCCCTCAACAGGCCAGATAATGCAATCACCTTCTGGGAGGGGGAAACCCAAAACCTGGACAAACCACACGACGACGCTCTCGTCATACGACTTGACATCACCGGGTGCGAGCTCTCGCAGATCATGATCGACACCGGGAGCTTGGTAGATTTCTTATTCAATAGTGCTTTCAAAGAAATAGGTTACAAAGACTCAGATTTGAAAGATGTAAAAACACCACCACTAACTAGTTTCACAGAAGAAATAACCATTTCCCTCGGAACAATCAGACTCCTAGTCGAAGCCTGGGGAGATAGAAGAACCATAGAGTTTGTCTTCGTAGACAGACCCGCACCATTCAATGCCATTCTTGGCAGGCCATGGTTGTACACCTGAAAGAAGTACCTAGCTCATATCACCGATGCATAAAATTCTCTTTGGGACGGGGTACTGCAACCATCAGTACGTAGATGCTAAAAAAGCAGCCACGATCAGGCCAGAACTTTGATCAAATAGCAATTAATGATCAAAGAAAAGCTCGAGGAACGGAACATCAACATGCCAAATGATCCATGCATCCAAGTAAAACCTCGAAAGAACCTAGTAGTCTAAATATGCATCAACAAAAAAAATCCAGAAAAATATGTCTGTATAGGCGCGGATATCTGCCCAAATATCCAAACGAGTTGGTAACTTTTCTTTAATACTATACCAGCACATTTGCATGGTCGACAGAAGACAATGTCGATCCCACATACAAACCAATAAAACAAAAACATCGTAAGCTCAGACATGAACGCGCTGCGGCAGTCTGCAACGAGGTCAACCGACTACTGAAAGTCAGATCGATCCGTGAAGTAAAATACCTCAACAAGACTTGTCCCAAGGACAGTTTTCAACTCCTGCACATCAACATGTTGGTCGAGGAAAAAACCGGACACTAACTTGTATCCTTCATGCATGCATTTATAACAGAGAATGGCACATACTGCTACAGAGTCATGCCTTGTGGCCTGAAAAATACCGGAGCCACATACCAATGGCTAGTGAACAAGATGTTTGCTAATCTTCCAGGCAAGACAATGGAAGTCTATATCGACCACATGCTAGAAAAGTCGGAAAAACAAAAGGACCATGTAACCCAGCTTCGGGAATGCTTCACAATCCTCAACAGATACGGGATGAAGCTCTACCCAGCCAAATGTACTTTTGGATTCCTGTTTGGAGAATTCCTCAGGTACCTAGTAACTGAAAGAGGCATTGAAGCCAGTCCCAAATAAATAGCTACATTCTTAGAGATGCCGTCCCCCCGTACTACACGTGAGGTACTAAGACACACCGGGAAAATAGCCACTTTGAACCGCTTCATCTCCCGCTCCACCGATAAATGCTTCCCGTTTTACAAATTCTTGAAAGGCAATAAAAAATCAAATAGAATGAAGCATTCGAGCAGGCTTTCAAAGAATTGAATCAATATCTATCTCAACCCTCGTACTGGCAAAACCAGTAGAAGGGGAACTCCTTTATCTCTACATCGCCGTATCAACTGCCGCCATAAGCAGAGTGTTGGTACGGGAAGATGCAAGTGAACAGAAACCCATCTATTACATAAGCAAAACATTACTAGATGCGGAAACCAGATACCCAACCACAAAAAATTGACGATGTAGAGATAAATATTGACAAACCACAGAATCCAAAAAATGGACCCTTTCTGTCAACGAAGCCTCATCCGAACAAGAGTCAGGAGTCGGAA
Organism: Cardamine flexuosa; assembly: GCA_963555745.1. Taxonomy (NCBI): domain Eukaryota; kingdom Viridiplantae; phylum Streptophyta; class Magnoliopsida; order Brassicales; family Brassicaceae; genus Cardamine; species Cardamine flexuosa. The sequence goes on from OY743217.1 coordinate 11,814,414, forward strand.
TCAAGCTGACATCTCCGACCATAGAATTAGTTGAGCGATCTTTCTGACATAACTTCCTTGCTTTGAATAACGAAGCAGAATACGAAGCCCTAGTAGCGGGCCTCCGCCTAGCCCTCAGGCTGAGAATACGAGAGCTAGACGCCTTCAGCGACTCCCAGCTAGTAACAAACCAAATAAATGGTGAGTACGAAGCTAGGGATGAACGTATGGAAGCCTACCTCGAGCTACTCAAAGAACTAACCCAACAGTATGAAAAATTCAAACTAACCAGAGTCCCGAGAGGGAAAATTACCTCTACGGATGCGTTAGCAGCACTCGCCTCCACATCGAGTCCCTCAGTCAAACAGATCATACCCGTCAAGGGAATCAAGGAGCTAAGCATTAAAATCCCTTACAACCAGCCACAGACCAACAGGAGCCCATATCGGCTGCTCTTATAGACGAGGAAAAATCAAATGAACCAATCGACTCCGATGCCCCGGACCAGGCACCCCTCGATGAGGAAGCCAATCCAGTAGTCGAAGAAGAGATTGACTGGCAAATCCCCTTCCTTGAATAGATTAATAACGGCACTATACCTCCCGACATATGGGAGACTCAAAAATTAAAAGCCAAAAGCGCAAGATATTGCGTAATACAAAACCGTGTGTACAAAATAAGTTTCAGCGGTCCATATCTCCTCTGCATCTTCGGACATTAGACTTCCAATCTGTTGCAGCGCAGACGCAAGATTCAAGGACGAATCTTTTCTTGGCCGGCGAGACCTGATGCAGCGAGATATTTGGAATATCTCCAAATATCTTTAATTATTATCTTTTATTTAATTAATTATTATTATTCTAAAATATTCTAAATTTTAGGGTTTTAAGCTTTTATTATAAATAGAATTCTAATGCCTCTTGTATTATTCAATTATTATTGATAGTGAATAAAAAAGTTTTAGAGAGCTTTGTCTAAAGCCTAGAGAGGAAGACTTTCAACCCTAAAGAGCTTCTTGTTCAAAGCCCTGAGAAGAGGATTCTGGCCATATCCCTATTGATTCTTAATCAGGTTTCGACGTTCTAAGCAAGATCCGTTCGTGAATCCGAGTTCTCCTAGAGATCTTGTGTTCTCTCGTCCATTACTTAGCTTCCGCTCTCCATCAGTTGGTATCAGAGCCGCACCTCTTTGGTTTCTCAATCAAAGACCGATTCTGGAGGTCATGGTGAGTGAAAGAATCTATCCTATCCAGGACGAAAGTCCAAGGTTCAGGAGGTTGTGCACCATCTTTGGTTTCCATCTCACTGTGATTTTGCGCATTGGCTTGCACCAGAGTTCATTTATCATGCCTAACCATCAACCTTAAAATGGCCCCCCATTACTAGCCCTTAGCGATTGAGACTCCCTTTGTGAGACTTCACGCAACACTTTATTAATGTTAAAGGGCCAACACTTGAGATTTCAGAAGTTCCCTTGGATCTCGGATGCTAGAGTATGGTAATATTTGCTATGCTTATGGTAAAGTACATGTTGTACTGCTAAAGTTCAATTAACCTTTCACAAGGTTTCTTTTTGGTTTACATGATCAACATGGTGGATTCTAAAGCTAAGCGTAAATTCCCGTTTTTCAAACTTCCACTTCTGAACTTTGTTTCATTGTGTTTTTTCTTACTTGAGGACAAGCAATGATTCAAGTCTGGGGGTGTGATGAGTGTTTATTTTGACAAGTTTTTACTATTTTTTTACATGTTTTATTGAGTCTAGAGTTAGGTTTTGTGTTCTTATGGCCGGTTTTAGTGTCTTTTCAGGTTTTCACTTCATTGGAGTTTAAATGGGCGAAATGGAGCCATTTTGGACGTTTTTACACATCATTGGATTTTGGAGACACTCTGGATCGATCGATCCTGAAGAGGATCGACCAAGCACAAAGAGGATCAAACAATCCTGAAGAAGATCGGTCAGTCAAAGGAATATATGAGGTTGCACGGATCAGAGGAAGAAGGTTGGATCGATCGATACTGATCACGAATATTCTCCAAATTGTACATTAACTCCGATTTTTGACCTAGAAGATTCCCTATAAATAAGGATCATTTCCTGAGAGGCCAGAGAGACCTAGACACAATTTTACTGTTACTCTGCCATTTTCATTTTCATTTCAGATCTGTAAACTTTTACATTGGTTTTTCTCAGGTCTAAAGTATTTTTCATTGCATTTTCAGATCTACATTCTGTCTTCATCTCTTTCTTTGCATTTTCAACCATACAACACCATGATCTATCAACCCATTGCCATGGTTGATTAGATCTGCATGTTGGGAGATGGGATTTATTCAAAGGGATTTAATGTTTAATTAGGTTATTGTTATATATTAGAATTATGATTATTGGATCTCTACTTCTATGAAACAAATGCTTTTGTTCGGTTGACGAATCTATCAAATGATTCATAGGGTTTTATAATACAGCTAGCGTTGGTTATTCTACCCGGAGTCTATAGTTTGTATGCTTGATTTCCAGATTCCAAGAGTTGAAGCTAGATCTACAAGTGAACTCTATCAAATTTGCTCAATATATGTTATCATAGGGTCCTAGTAGATTTATGGTAGAATGATATTTGGTTTTAAAAAAAGATTTATTTTGGTACATTGTTTGTATTCTATATCTAGATCATTTAATTGCTAATCTGGTTAGATTTCCTTTTTATTTATTTAAATCCCTGCGATTTTCCTGATCCCAACATTTATTTCAAATTGATTTTAGAAACAAAGAAGAACAAAACCACAAGGAAAGCAAAAGATAAGGTTAGTATGGCTGACCCAAATAACTTAAGAAACTTTCCCCCTGTTAATGATGGTGAGAATGCAGAGGCAGCCCGGCAGAGAGAGGGCCAGGTTAATCAAGGACCTCTTAATGATGCTGGAGTTCCTGGGTTGAGAGTAGATGCTGCGCCGGGATTGCAAGTTGATATGCTCAAATTAACCCTTAGAGCTACTCTCTCCAATTAAGAGATCACTATAGTACTTAGGGATCAAATTCCACAGAGACTCTAGTTCACACAATAGATTATCAGTTTTGAATTAAGCTAAACCAAAGAATGTAAATTAAATAAAACAAGATGAAAACAATGCAATAAGGATGTAGATTCAATATGACAAGAAGCTAGACCTAGGGAAATCAATTAGGGATTACTTTGAACTGCGAAATGGGCGGTTCAATAAATAGGATGCAATTGTTTGTTCGGTTCTTAAGCTCATAACACAACTATGATATCTATCCAACTCTCGCTGCGACGACATCTATCCTTTAAACAATAGAAAATCAAATCTCTTTGCGGATCCTAATGAATGAAGTCTGCATGAATAACAAGTATGATATGTTCACAAAATTCCTAAACCAACTCTCGCTGCGAATAGGCTGTTTGCTCATCTATGATTAGTTCAGGATATTCATAATAACAAGTATGATATGTTCACAAAATTCCTAAGATTCTAGATTCTGGTGGCTAACCTAAAACTAGTATAGATTCAAATCTAGATGAAGAACATTATGAATATCCTAATTCAATAATTCATCATAAACCCTTGAAAACCCTAGATCTAACAAGTAAAGTACTCAAACATGGTGAATGAAACAGACATCATGAACGGAATAGAAATCATAAAATAAATCAAGAGGAGAAAGAGTAGAATTCTTCTCCAAAAATATCTCTGAAAGGTGGCTGTAGAAAATCAAGCATAGGTCTCAACAATGACCTAAAAATACAATATATAAGTCTAAACACGATTTGGGCTCTTTTTGTAAATAAGAAAAACTTTTGGGCAAAAACTGTAAATCTTCAGCGTGAATAGTTACCATGTCGATCGACACTGTTCACGTGTGTCGTTCGACATGAACAGTGCCGATGAACAGTAACTTGATGAACATTAACTTTTACAACTTTTCAGCTACAATGTTCCAGAATTGCTCCATAATATATCAACAAGATCCATCTCGCATTTGTACCTAATAAGACTCAAATAATAATAGAAATAGTCTAAAACCAATACTTATATCTTGTCATAAAATCATAAAAACCATGATATATCAACTCCCCCAGACTTAGCTTTTGCTTGCCCTCAAGCAAAAAAAAACTAAATCATGGAAGAATTTTGAAAATCGTGAAACTCACCTACTCTTCAGAACATTGTGCTTACCAGTCATCATGTATTCCACATGGTACAAGAACTTTTTCAGAGACTAACCACCATGTACATTCACTGTAGTCACTTGCAGTCTTCTCAATTTCCACCACAACTTAACAACATATCCCTTTATTAAGCCATTTCATCGCTGGGTCTCATATATTAATTCAATGTTCAAGAACCTTCTAGACTCAGCTGTCATCCTATACCATATTAAGACAAACCTCACAACAACAATGATGTTTTCGTCTCCCCCAGACTTAAATCCTTGGTTATTTTGGATCTTTTATTATTTTCTTTTTCTTGTCTTTGAAGGTAGGCTATTAGAAGTGAATAGTGGGTCAAGGGATTTCTCCTACCCTCACAGCAACCCTACTTTCATCATCTCCTTAAGAAGTAGAAATGTGGGGGCATAAATTTCTCTTACCCGCTTCTACTTCAGAGAATCACTTGGTCATTCATAAAGTATACCTTAAAGGCTTTTATTATTAGTAACAAATTTTGGGGAGACTAAACATCATAACTTACTTTGGTTTTATCAGGTCAGGTATGAATGAAAAGTCAAACTCTCAAACACCAATTTCGTCCATGAGGTAAAAGGAACTGACAGAAATTAGCTCAGACTATAGCGGGCATCTGTTGTAAGTATGGGGATCTCAAGTTAACGGGTCATACTTGGGGTTTTTCCATTAGTTGAATCTGAATAAGCTCTGCAACAATGGTCACCAGAAAACATAGCAAACAAAATAGACCAAGAGATAGTTCATAGTTTCTAACTAGGTTTTGACTCAATAAAACAAAATTTTTTGAAAAACAAAAGAAAAAGTGGGACTGACTCTTAAAAGAATAAATAGAGTTAGTAACTACCTCCCCCAGACTTTAACTACATTGTCCCCAATGTAATTAAGCTTAAGGAAGGTGATGAAAAGGAATAAAATTGAATAGAGATTGAACTGTTATGTTTTGAAAAATCGTGACCTGATATGGTGGTGCGTGTCGGTTGACATGAGTGTAAATGTCGTGTGATGAAGTCTCCCACCATTCTATGGGTCATTAAATCATTTTCTGACAATAAATCCTAATTAAGAGCTCCAAATCATGTCAAATAACAACATAATATGATAACATAACAAATCCAAAAAAGATCCAATGAAAAAAAAAAAAAAACTGACTCAAAAGAAAAAATAAAAATGACTCAAAAGGAAAAAGAAAAAGAAGAAAAAGAAAAACTTACAAGTGGGTTGCCTCCCACTTAGCGCTTGTTTTTGAAGTCATTAGCTTGACTTGGCTGAAGCACGGGCATCTGGTGGACGAGTGAGTGGAAATGCATGTCCCTCAGAGAATAGTCGCTTTATCTATGGTTGAGTATAAGCAGTTGGTGCATGAGAACGACCAAGGTAATGAGAAATATCAACTGGGTGGGACATTGGTCTGGGTGGGACACTTCTTTTCCCTGCAAAATCAGCAACAGAAGAAACAAGTGCTATACGAGAATCTCGTGGCTTGGTTAACTGTAAAACAGTCTTTGTATCTTGAAAAGTTTTATTGATGATATTAGATGATTTGGGCTTTGGAAGTGTGTACCTTTGTTTTTCCTAGGGTGAATGGAGTGTGGGATCTGGAGGTTTATGTTTGACAACAACTCTCAGACTTGCAGCATTGAGATCATCCTGAAAACCAGATATTTTAGACAACTGCAGACCAACTGGCACAGCGTGTCGACCGACACGAGTTGGTGGTGTCGATCGACATGAAGCCACAACTCGGATATCTACACTTTTTCTGTAATTCTGCTCAGCAATCCTTGTTTCCATCACAAAAACATCATCCTCCAACAGCTTATTTGTGAGTAGAACCTCGTCTTGCAGCTTAGATTGGAAGATATGATCACCACTCCAATCCTCAAGCTCAGAAGCTTGCTTGTTCACTTGCTCATTAGGACCCAACTCCTTGACATAGCCAGCAGTAATGTCTTTGGAGGTTTCTACAGAGAATGTCTGAGCATCAATGGTTGGTGTTTTCATCAGCTTATCCATATCAAAGTTCATGACTGCATTACCCAAATTCAAGGCTATCTTGCTTCCTCTTACATCAATGAGAGCACCAGCTGTAGCCAAGAAATGTCTTCCCAAAATGAGAGGATTCTTAGGTTCTTCTTCATATTTCAACACCACAAAGTCTGTGGGAATCAAGAAATTTCCAATTTTCACTGGAACATCTTTTAAGACACCTTGTGGAATCCTCTTGGACCTATCAGCCAAGAAATAATGATATTTGTTGGCTTGAAAGCAGTCATCCCAAGTCTAACAGCAACATAGTAAGGTATCAGGCTGATACTTGAGCCAAGATCACATAGAGAATGAGAAAATCTTTCTGTTGAGATGCAGCAATCAAGCACAAAACTTCCTGGGTCAGGTAGTTTCTCTATAGTCCAACTCTTAATCATGGCAATACCTTGTTCAGAGACTACCACTTCCTTTTGCTTTCCTTTCCTCTTATGTGGGATTTTGTTCAATCAAATTGCATTGATGTCTCTGGTAAGCAAAGCTCCTTCCTCATGACTCACACCATTTATAACCATTCTCTTAACATACCTCTTGAGGGGCTGTGAAAGCTTAATTGCATCAACTTGAGGGAGTTCAATCATAACCTTATCCATCACTGCCTTGCATTTGGCTGCCTCTATCTCTTGCTTAGACTTCCTTGGCATTGGATAAGGATGTGGTACCTTTGGTTTGTAAACCCTCTCAGCAGGTTGTGGAGCTGTTTCAGGTGAAATCAGACTGCTGCTGTCCTCGTGTCAACCAACACAAGATGTGTGTCGATTGACGTGAGCAGATTCTGTTGTCTGTATTACTGCCCATGTCGACCAACATGGTGATTGTGCATCGGTCGATGTGGACAAAATCTCCTCGGAAATCACATCATCTTCCACTTCTTCCAGATCTATGTTATCCTCAGATGATAATCCTTTCTTTACAACAGGCTCTAGTTGTTTCCATCTTCTCAAAGTAACAGCATGGCATGGTTGATGTTGTTTTGTATCAGATCCTCTTAAAAAGCTAGCTGTTTGGGAAATCTCAATATCGAGATTCTTCACATGGCTGTCCAAAGCTTCAAATTTTCCATTCAAGTCTGTGTACAAAGCATCAATCTTCCCATTAAAATCAACTGTGATATCCTGCTGACCCTCCAGTATCTGTTCCAACGTAGACTTAATCTCACTTTCTTTAGTGTTTGAAGGAGGTGTATGGTGAGATGAAGATTCATAGTTCCTGGTGAAACTATTATTTGGATAATGTTGCTGGTACTCAGGCCTTGGTGTGTATCCATATCCCTGTTCCTGATATCCAGTTCCATTGATGTAGTTGACATCCTTTTCTTCAACCTCTGTAGCACACTTAACTGATTTGTTACCCACAAGAAGACTGTGTACCATATCCAACTTTGCATTCACCTCATCAATCTGACCATTACCCATGTTAGCTGCTTGTCTTGTCCTCAAGGTCTGCATTCTTGGTACTATTACTAGAAACTAAGTTCTCAATCAACTTACTCGCAGCCCTAGGTGTATTGGTCTTGAATTTTCCATTGCTAACAGCATCTAAAGCCATCTGATACCTCCAATCAACACTTCTGAAGAAAGTACCCAAAAGCTGAACCTCACTGAAATAATGATGTGGACAATCTCTCCGATATCCCTTGAATCTTAGCCAAGCTGCTTTCAAAGTCTCAGTAGGTTCTTGAGTAAACTGGGAGATCATGTTTTTCAAATCTTCATACCTTTCATCATCATAGAAGTTGTTCAGAAAGGCTGTATTTGTTGCTTCCCAAGTTGTTAAAGATCCTGGTATCAACTGCTTAAGCCAATGAGTTGCTTCCCCCATCAAGTGAGTATGGGAAGAGCTTGTAGAAAATGTAGTCCTCTGACACTCCATTGGCTTTAATGCTAGAAGCCAAATCCTCAAGCCTCTCAATGTGATCCATTGGGTGTTCATTCGAAAGACCATGTAAAGGGTGCTGTCCCACATGAATGTAGTATGCGGGTTTCAGCTCAAAGTCATTCCTCTGAAAAGCAGGAGGTCAGATAGCAGACCTATTAGCATAACTAGGCCTATTGAATTCAGCAAGTGTTCTCTCCTCAACATAATTCTCATTCTCATCATCATGCGGACCCTGAAAATTCCGTCTGTGTCGACCGACACCAGCAGCGTGTTGGTGGACATGCTCAACGACTTCGAGTATCGTGTTTCCATCAGCATCCAATTTCTGACCCTGTGCATTGCGGACTTGCCCCTCTAAATCACGCAAAACTCCAGTCTCATCCCTAAACAACACCAGTGGATTAACCATCTCTGATATCCTTTGTTCTTTCCGGTTAACTCGCTCTAACTTAGCTAGTTCTTGAGTAGAAAAATTCACAAGTGAAAGATCGTTATTGCTCCTGGTACCATGTTTATGCGTGCACCTGAAACACACAAGAAAAGAAAGAATGCGTAAGTAACAAAATCAAAGAATAAATTTAGAATAAATTATAACCTAAACCTAATGGTGAATCAAAGAGTTCCCGGCAACGGCACCAAAATTTGATATGCTCAAATTAACCCTTAGAGTTACACTGTCAAATTAAGAGATCACTGTTGTACTTAGGGATCAAATTCCACAGAGACTCTAGTTCACACAATAGATTATCAGTTTTGAATTAAGCTAAACCAAAGAATGTAAATTAAATAAAACAAGATGAAAACAATGCAATAAGGATGTAGATTCAATATGACAAGAAGCTAGACCTAGGGAAATCAATTAGGGATTACTTTGAATTGTGAACTGGGCGGTTCAATAAATAGGATGCAATTGTTTGTTTGGTTCTTAAACTCATAACACAACTATGATATCTATCCAACTCTCGCTGCGACGACATCTATCCTTTAAACAATAGAAAACCGAATCTCTTTGCGGATCATAATGAATGAAGTCTGCATGAATAAAAAGTATGATATGTTCACAAAATTCCTAAACCAACTCTCACTGCGAATAGGCTGTTTGCTCATCTATGATTAGTTCATGATATCAATAACACTCTCGTATCTACCAATTGTCCTAAGATTCTGGCGGCTAACCTAAAGCTAGTATAGATTCAAATCTAGATGAAGAACATTATGAATATCCTAATATGTTTATAAACCCTTGAAAACCCTAGATCTAACAAGTAAACTACTCAAACATGGTGAATGAAACAGACATCAGGAATAAATAGAAATCATAAAATAAATCAAGAGGAGAAAGAGTTTAGAATTCTTCTCCAAAAATATCTCTGAAAGATGGCTGTAGAAAATCAAGCATATGTCTCAACAATGACCTAAAAAATACAATATGTCTGAAACACGATTTGGGCTCTTTTTGTAAATAAGGAAAACTTCTGGGCAAAAACTGTAAATCTTCGGCGTGAATAATGACCATATCGATCAACACTGTTCCCGTGAGTCGGTTGAGATGAACAATGCCAATGAACAGTAACTTGATGAACAGTAACTTTTACAACTTTTCAGGTACAATGCTCCAGAATTGCTCCATACTATATCAACAAGATCTATCGCGCATTTGTACCTAATAAGGCTCAAATAATAATAGAAAACTCTAAAACCAATACTTATATCATGTCATAAAACCATAAAAACCATGATATATCACAAGTCCCTCCGCATAGGGTTACCTTAGGCGAGCAAGATGCTCCGCATACCTACTATAGGAACCGATCTGCTATTATTCCCCCTCCTATCCAGAGGCAAGATTATGAGATTAAACCTCAGATAATTTCCCTGGTAAAACAGAATCAATTTCATGGGCTATCTAACGAGAACCCAATGGACCATAATGATATCTTTGAGGATATCTGTAGTACCACCAAAGCCAATGGAGTCCCCCAAGACTACCTCCGTTGTAGACTATTTTATTTTTCCCTCGCTGACAAGGCTCATAAATGGCTGAAATCTTTGAGTCCCGGATCTATCACAAGGTGGGGTGAATGCCGAGATGCTTTCTTACAGCAGTTCTTCACCAAATCTAGATCCGCAGCGCTAAAAAATAAAATAGCCACATTCCACCCAGCTGGTACCGAGTCCTTCTATGAAGCTTGGGAACGCCATAAGGAATACTTAAGGGACTGTCCCCCTCGAAGCTACACCGAGTCGGACATAAGAAACTTTTTCTACAATGGAGTTCAAATGGAATACTAGATGGCTATGGATATAGCCAGTAAGGGAGACTTCATGAGCAACACATAGGACGAAGCAATAAGATTAATCGAGAACCTTGCAATAAGCAACTTAAACAGAAGCTCTGACTATAACAGGAGGATTGACCCTGTTCTTCTAAGTGGGAAAATCGTAGAGAAACTTATTGCTAAGGTAGACGTGCTCTAGAAGGCACAAGGTCGAGCTGGAAACCCCTTGGGGAGTTACAATAATGAAGAGGAACGAACCGAGGAGTAAGAAAAGCGGGGATTCAACCAGAACTTCGGGAAACATCCTAACATGTCCTACCGTAGAACTGATGTTGAGAACTCCCGAGATCAGTTTCATCCACCTCAGAGTACTCAAAACCAAGATAACCCCCAGAATTCGGCCTGGGCATTCGGTTCAATCGGTTTATTCGGTTCGGGTTGTTCGGTTTTCGGCTTTTTTTTATTATTTAAAATCCTTCCGAACTGATCGGTTTGGTTTCATGACTAAAAATCAATTCCGAATTGCATAAAATACTTTAAAAATCGGTTTATTCGGTTAACCAAAATAAATAAAACTAAAGCCCATCACAAAATTTACAAAATAATTAACAAATTTTTAACTAAAACAAGTCCATTAACAAATTTAAGCCCATTATCCAATTACAAACCCAAACCCATTAAAAACTAGGGTTTCGGACTGTCTAGTGCCTATGCCTACGAGATGGAGAGGCCGATGATGGTGACAACGACGGTGAGTCGGTGACGATGCTTGATCCAACCTTCCGTCGCAAAGAAATGTGTTCTTCAGGTTTCCAAAGCCAAATCTGAAGACAAGACACTAATAAATCCATTTGATTTGATAATATGAGTTAATTGAGGATGAAAATGAGTTAGATCTGAAGAGTTACCAGTGAGTTCATCCGAGAGCTTGGTGATGAGAACGCCACCAATGGCGAGAAGAACTGATGTTATTGCGAAGAAGAAAAAAAGATAGGAAAAGAGAAAAAAAGCCTGAGAAGAAAATAACTAAGAAGAATAAGGAAGAAGATGGAGAAAAGGTCTGAGAGAGGAGAGGAGGCGTGAGAGGAGAAGAGGGGTGAAAGGTGAAATGTTTAGAAAATTAGGGTTTTTGTTTTGTTTTTATATAGTGTTACTTAAACCGACCGGGAACCGACTACCGAACCGACCCAAACCAAAATCTGATTTCTCAAACTAATTATTCCGACCGGTTTACTCTCTATGAATTTTTGGTCGCCAAAAACCGAAACATTTGGTTGAACCGGTTCAGTTTGTCCGGTTCAGATGGAGACGGTGATTCAACCACGATATTGGGAACACCAACCCTCTGGTTAATGTTGAACCCTATTCCAGCAAAATTTTGGAAAACAACAGAAAGTTTCGCAAAGAGATCAATGAAAAGACTGATCTGATCAATTTAAAGATAAGTCAAGGGTGCAAAACTTTGGAAACTCAACTTAGAACTTTAAAAAATAGGATCACCCAGACGAACGATTCTGCAAAAACTCAGACGCAAGAGTACGTTCGAGCAAGTAACCTCCGGAGTGGAAAATAAATAGTGGGAAATCCAAAAACATCAGAGTTTGATCAGACAAGAGGAGAAGTTGATCAAACCGATGACAGGATTTTGGATGAAATTGATAGAGGTGAGGGTCAACCAATCCCTTTCGGATCGAGCAACCCCATGATCCTTTACATGATATGACATCGGAAATTCAACTTCCTGATGAACAAGAAGAAAGGATTCCCGAGAAGGAAGCACCAAGTATCCCTCCAAAACATAGTGAGCCAAAAATCACATACCCTCCACGCAGGAGAGGAACTCTGCAGGAGAAGGAATATGAGAAGATTAAAAATATCGTTGGTGATATACAACTAAGTCTCCCTTTCGTAGATGCGGTGAAGATGGTCTCGAGCTTGAAAAAGTATATGAAGGACATCCTTACAAACAAACGAATGTTGGAGAAAGGAAACATGGTGCTAACACAAGAAGTTAGCTCAATATTGCTCGACAAAACCCCCAAAAAACGTGTTGACTCATGGAACTTCACACTTCCCTGCGATATTTAGGGCAAGATGTTTGAACGCTGTTGATGTGATTTGGGAGCAAGTGTGAGTTTGATGCCATTGTCTATTGCTTAGAAACTGGGCATGACAACTTTCAAACCATGCAAAATTTCATTGATATTAGCGGATCGTTCAGTTCGCTGTCCGGAAAGACTTCTTGTGAATGTACCTGTCAAAATTGGTAAATGTATAATTTTGACGGATTTCATCGTTCTTAAATTGGAAACGGAACCTCACGACCCAATTATCCTGGGCAGGCCTTTCCTCGCTACTGCGGGAGCGATAATCAACGTGCAAAAGGGAATAATAAATTTTCATCTTAGTGACCTTGACATGAGGTTTCATTTAGACAAAATAACAAAAAGGCCTATGATAGAGGATCAGACTTTCTGGGTTGACACAATTGAAGAGATCACCCAAGAAATGATGCATGAGATGCATTATGAGGATCCTCGAAGTCGCACTGATTCAGGCTGAACCTGAATATGGTTATACCAGGATGGAGACAACTGGGTTTGCCGGAATGCTGGATTCTATTGATCAAGTAAAGCGAGTCTCTTTCTCTAATATTGAAGAAGTTCATCTAACTGAACCACATTCTCCAACCAAATATAAAAAAGAAAAGTTTCCAAGAAAGATAACCAATCCCGAATGGGAATGAGATGATCCTCCACTGCTAGCAGAAAAACTTCAAAAGCATGACCCAGATGCCAAGAAGGCAGAAGTCGATAAAAAGGAATTTCAAAAGAAATCTCCCTCGATTCCTAAGTATATTCCGCCAGGACACAAGAGGAGCGGAGACTTGTCTACCAACAAAGACAAAATTTCTGATGACGCAAAATTCCGATGAGGATGATTTTAAACCCCGAGAAGGTTTTCATTGAATCTCAGAAATATTCCTAGTCAAGCTAGTGACTTAAAACAAGCGCTACTGGGAGGCAACCCAGACATTTCCCTTTAAGAAATTCTGTATGTAAAAAAAAAAATATATATATAAATAATAATAAAATAATCCCAGATCAACCGATCCAGGTAGGATCGACCGAGAGATCGATTAATCCGTGCAGATCGCTTGATCCCGAGCCCAGGTAAGCGAGGATCGAGGGTTTTATAAACGCCGCCGTCGATCCTCAAAACCCTAATTCCCTAAAAACTCTCTAACTCTCTCGATTCTCAATCGATTTCATCGTTTCAAAGCTCTAAACTCAACAGATTTTTACTCTCTTGCGGAATTCAAGAGTTCAGAACTGATTTTCGGAGCTAACCTTGCATCATCCGAAAATTCTCTTTTCAACCTCTTAATTTTATCCTTATTGTTTTACATTGAGCATATTTTTATGGATATGTTGTTAGAGAAACCGATTTAAAAGAGGATTGATCAAGGAATTATGTGAAAATTTGATTTTTAGAAATAAACTTATAGGTTGAGATTTCGGGTGAATTAGGCCTAGAGATTAGACTTATGAGCATGCATTAGGGTGTATATACTGCGGATTGGTTTAGAAGGATTTGAGCTTTTCACGATTTGAACAAATCAGAAATTCCCACAGGGATCCATAGATTTGTGCAGATCGATCGATCTTGGTTGGTCATGCGATTTAATTTCCAAATTGTTTAATATTTATTTTTTCGAACCAAATAATCCAAATTTGCATTACATTTCTTATTTTGTCCAATAATTTCTCGTGACTGACTTGTGAAATTTTCTTATGTGATAAATTTTTCAGGAAATGGCACCAAAGAGAATTAACAAGGACAAGGGTATCGTGAGCCTACCCGGCCCCGCATCTGCACGTACTTGGGGAGATGCTGATGCGACTCTTGCAGGCTTAGTGAGTGCCCAATCGCATGACTGACGAGGGGACTTTGGCCAGCCTTGGAATCCATGACAGCTATTTCGCGCTTACTGACGCTATATGGCTCGGGAACCTGCCCAGCTTTCATCCCCACCTCTGCACTCTCTTCGGCAAGGAAGTATTAGGGTCCATCACGATGCACTTCCAGGATGTGCGCTAGCCCAAGGCTGATGAGGGGAGCCTCAGCTTCTACGTCCAGGGTCAGTTGCGCACGATGACCCTAAACCAGCTCTGCGACGCCTTTGGTTTTAGACGCACACCGCTCATCGATATGCATGAGGAGGCTGATAACAGAGAGTTCTGGGAGCTGATGGCCAGGGACCCTATGTTTTGCGTGCAGCGAAATAGTCATTGTTCGTCATCCTGCAGTCCGTCTTGTCGCGAGATTTATAAGCATCACCTTGGATCTCAAGTCCGAGGCAGCTGCTGTGGACAAGCAGGAGCTGTGGTTACTGAAGCAAGGATGGTGCACGATGACCATGGCTCACCCTAGACAGCATAGGGTGACCATGGGATACCTCCTCGCTTCCGCCTTGGTGTCCGTGAAGACCGGCCCAGCCACGTCTTCTAAGAAGACGGTTGTCATTGGGAGTCTAGTGACTCCAATACTCGAGCATCTGGGCATCGAGGTCCCAAGACCTTCTCCGATGGAGCGCTGCAGCCTTATGGACAGACAGTATCTGAGCTGATGCAGATTTCTGGTGCGGAACTTCTTGGTCTACTGTTTCCAGGACTGAGAGTCTTTATACCGCTTCATCCAGCTTCCACAAGAGGAGCATACCACTCTGTCCCCCCCCCCCCCCGAGGACATTGAGTATTTACGTATTTACCACCACCAGTAGCTCTCTGCGCCAGACCAGTTCAGTTGACCCACACGCCAAGCTTTAGCCCCAGATGCGATGCCATCCGACTACGACCCCAGCTCACAGCGCGTCTCGACCTCATCTCAGCCCGGGACTCAACATCCCCAGCACGGACTTCGAGTGCTGTATGGTCGACAGCACTCGGAGGCAGCACTCCATGATACGCAGGGCGTGTGATTTCTTTTGCAGGATGCGCCCTTGCTGCTTTGCCCCACCGAGAGCGGACGAGGCAGGACCCAGCACTAGCAGCAGCAGCTGGAGAGAGAGAGACATCATCCTCAGATGAGGGAGCACATCTGCACAGACGATGCAGGAGTCCTGCCAGCTCCACTCGCGCTAGCTCTGAGGAGTGATATTTTTTTGGTTATTTCTTTTTTTTCTCTTTTCTTTTTATTCTGAACTATTTATGTACTATTCTTAACTTTGTTATCTTAACTCACTGTCAGCTTTCGTTTATTTATGTTTTTATTGTTTCGCAGCACCCATTGCTCTCATATGTTACTAACATTGTGTTTTGTTTTAATTATTTGTCAAAACAATTTTTTTTAAAAAAATTTCAAAAAAATAAAACTTTTTTCATTTTTTTGAGTCATTTTATTGAGTCCAAACATGGGATTTTATAATTTTCTTGGTTTCCATTTTATGTTTACATTTATTAGACTTAGTTCAGGAAGATTGGAAACACCATCAGTGGATCAACTTTACCAGAAGCGACCTATCCTTTGGGAATCTGAATGATCTAGCGTTGGCTCTATCTATTTGGAACTTTAACTTGGACTAATTTTCTCACTTAGGGGCTCGATATCGCAAAAGGATCATATACATCCGGAGTTCACCCCATTGTTATTGGAGCCCCGGATGGCCAAGCTCATTTTTAGCTTTGTTCCACACCCTTACACCCTTTTTCATTAAGACCCCAGTCATCTTTTGCAACATTAGAAGCATGTGCAACCAAGTGCAAAAACTACAAAGTATGGGAGCAGGTACAACCAAATGTTCCAAGGATATTCGCGTAAGCTTTCTAATGTCAGTACTTCATCTATATTAGTTTGAGTTGGCTATTGGTGCAGTTTTTATGGATTGATGTACATGGTTAGAACTGGTTCCAACTTTCCCTTCTCAGAAAAGAGCTCTGGGATCGACCGATTCTATCAGATTGATCGATCCGGTCTCATCTCGAGAATCTCTTTCAAAAAAAAAAAAAAAAATTGAAAAAGAAAGAGAAGGGAAGAAAGTCTGAAGGAACCAGAACGAAACCTTTTATTTATTTAGTTAGGTTTTTGTTTTTGTTATCTGTTTTAGCCCCAATAGCAACTCTATTAGGATCATCATATAGAAGCTTACTAAGAGTCCAAGGTTCTGGAGGTTGTGTACCATCTTTGGTTTCCGTCTCAATGTGATTTTGCGCATTGGCTTGCACCGGAGTTCATTTATCATGCCTAACCATCACCCTTAAAATGGCCCCCCATTACTAGCCCTTAGTGATTGAGACTCCCTTTGTGAGACTGCACGCAACACTTAATGAAAGTTAAAGGGCCAACAATGGAGATTTCAGAAGTTCCCTTGGATCTTAGATGCTAGAGTACGGTAATGTTTGCTATGCTTATGGTAAAGTACATGTTGTACTGCTAAAGTTCAGTTAACCTTTCACAATGTTTCTTTTTGGTTTACATGATCAACATGGTGGATTCTAAAGCTAAGCGAAAGTTCCGTTTTTCAAACTTCCACTTCTGAACATTGTTTCAATGTGTTGTTTCTTACTTGAGGACAAGCAAGGATTCAAGTCTGGGGGTGCGCTGAGTGTCTATTTTGACCAGTTTTTACTATTATTTTTACATGTTTTATTGAGTCTAGAATTAGGTTTTGTATCCTTCTGGCCGGTTTTAGTGTCTTTTCAGATTTTCACTTCATTGGAGCTAAAATGGGCGAAATGGAGCAACTTTGGACGTTTTTACACATCATTGGATTTTGGAGACACTCTTGATCGATCGATCGATCCTGAAGAGGATCAACCAAGCACAAAGAGGATCGACCAATCCTGAAGGAATCTATGAGGTGGCACGGATCAGAGGAAGAAGATTGATCGATCCAACAGGATCAATCGATCTCGATCACGAATATTCTCCAAATCACACATTAACTCTGATTTTTGACCTAGAAGACTCCCTATAAATAAGAATCATTTCCTGAGCGGCCAGAGAGACTTGGACACGATTTTTATTGTTACTCTGCCATTTTCATTTTCATTTCAGATCTGTTAACTTTTACATTGGTTTTTCTCAGATCTAAAGTATTTTGCATTGCATTTTCAGATCTACATTTTGTCTTCATCTCTTTCTTTGCATTTTCAACCATACAACATCATGATCTATCAACCCATTGCCATGGTTGAGTAGATTTGCATGTTGGGAGATGAGATTTATTGAAAGGAATTTAATTTTTAATTAGGTTATTGTTATAGATTAGAATTATGATTATTGGATCTCTACTTCTATGAAACAAATGCTTTTGTTAGGTTGACAAATCTATCAAATGATTCACAGGGTTTTATAATACAGTTAGTGTTGGTTATTCTACCCGGAGTCTAAAGTTTGTAGGCTTGATTTACATATTTCCAAGAGTTGAAGCTGGATCTACAAGTGAACTCTATCAAACTTGCTCAATATATGCTATCATAGGGTCCTAGCGGATTTATGGTAGAATGAAATTTGCTTTTAAAAAAAGATTTATTTTGGTACAGTGTTTGTGTTCTATATCTAGATCATTTAATTGCTAATCCGGTTAGATATTTTATTTATTTATTTAAATCCCTGCAATTTCTCAGATCCCAACATTTATTTTCAATTGATTTTATTTCCTTATTTAAAGATTTTATTCGGATTTTATTCTGATTTCTTTTTGTGAAAAAACTTTTCATATTTTCAGCCTAGCTCTGTTTAGATCTACAGATCTATAGAATAACGCCGGAAAACTTGGAATCAGATGGGAAGGTCCATATCAGATTACTAAAATAGTTTGTCTTGGCGTTTACAAACTCAAAAAGTACATAAACAGAGTACCTAAACTGAGGCCATGGAACATCATGAACCTAAAGAAATATTATCACTACGTACTCTTAATAATCGAACTATGTTAAGGCTTGATCCCTTTACAGGGTACTGACAGTGGTCAAATTAACTATCAGAACTACACTCTCAAATTAAGAGATCAATTGTAGCACTTAGGGATCGAGTCCACAAGGACTCTGAAAACTCACACAATAGAAACACATATTCGAATTAAGCTAGATTAATAAAAGTAAATTAAGTAAAAGCAATGCAATGAAAGATAAATAGATAAACGAGATGTAAATTCAGATGATTAAAGAGCTAGACCTAGGGAAGATCAATTAGGGATACTCTGGAATGTGAACTGGGCAGTTCAATAATTAGGATGCAATTGTATGTTCGGTTCTTAAACTCATAACACTACTATGATATCTATCCAACTCTCGCTGTGACGACATCTATCCTTTAAAAAAAAGAAAACAAAATCTCTTTGCGAATCCAAATAAATAAAGTCTGCATGATAACAAGTATGATATGTTTACAAAATTCCTAAACCATATCTCTCAGCAAGAAGGCTGTTTGCTCATCTAAGATTGGTTAGGATATTAATAGCACTCTCGCGCCTACCAACATTCCTAAGATACTAGAAGTAAGGTGATCAATCTCAAGTCAAGTGTAATTATCAAATCTAGATGAAGAACATTATAGATAACCTAACATGTTTATGCCCAATTCAACAAACCATTATAAACCCTTGAAATCCCTAGATCTAACAAGGTGATTACTCAGACATAGAAGATGAAACACAAATCATTGTCTGAATAATACTCATGAAATAGAATAAAAAATTAAGGGAGTTCAGAATCTTCTTTTTACAAAGGTGAGGTCTGATTCTTCTCTCCAATACTATCGTTGCTTAGAAACTTCCAATGAAAACTTAGATTATAATAACTTAGTCTATTTTACATCAAAAACATAGATTAAATCTAAAAATACGAACATGTCATGAATTATAAACAATATAAACTTCTGGGGCAAAGTTGCAATTCTTGAAACTTGATAAAAATCGAAGGTGTCATTCACTTTGGGTGTGTGTTGACCAACACGGTGTAGGCATTTCGATCGACATGGACATCAATATCCATCTCCCGGTCGTTCTGCTCAGCTACAAGCCTCCAAAAGCTCCAAAGTTATCATCAAGGTCCATCTCGTATTTGTACCTAATAAGAGTCAATATACAATAGAAATGACTCTAAAACCAATGCATATATCATGGCTAAAAACCATAAAATCTATGATATATCAACTCCCTCATAGTTAGATTTTGCTTGCCCTCAAGCAAACAGAAAACTGAATCAAGGAAGAAGTTTGAAAATCGCAAAACTCACATACTCTTTAGAACACTGTCCTTACCAGTAATCATGTAATCCACATGGTACAAGAACAAATCAGAGACTAACCACCATGTACATTCACCGTAGTCACCCACAATCTTGTCAATTCCCACCATAACTTAACAACATATCCCTTTAGTAAGCCAATCATCGCTGGGTCTCATCTCTGATCTCAATGTTAAGAACTTTCTAGACTCAGCTGTCATCCTATACCATAACAAGACAAACCTCACAACAACAATGACGTTTTCGTCTCCCCCACACTTAAATCCTTTGTTATTTGGGATCTAATTTTATTTTGTTTATGAAGGTAGAGATGGAAGTGAATAGTGGTCACATGATCACTCCAACCCTCACAGCGATCTCTACATTCATCATCTCCTTAAGAAGTAAAAATATTGGGGCTTAGATTTCTCTTACCCGCTTTTACTTCAAAGAATTATCTGGTCATTTATAAACTTAACCACAAAAGGTTTTTATTATTATTTTCTTTGGGGAGACTAGACATCATAACTTACTTTGGTTTTATCAGGTCAGTTATGAATGAAAAGTCAAGTTCTTAGACATCAATCACGTCAATGAGGTAAAAAGAACTGACAGAAATTAGCTCATGCTATAGTGGGCATCTGTTGTAAGTATGGAAGTCTCAAGTTAACCGGGCAGACTTGGAGTTTTTCCATTAGTTGAATCTGAATAAGTTCTGCAACAATGGTCACCGGAAAGCATAGGAAACAACAATAGACCAAGAGATAGTTCATAGTTTCTAACTAGGTTTTGACTCAATAAAAAAACAATTTGAAAAAGAAAAAAATTTGGGACTGACTCTCAAAAGAATAAATAGAGTTAGTAACAACCTCTCCCATACTTAAACTACACTATCCCCAGTGTAATTAAGCTTAAAGAAGGTTAAAAATAAATAAAATTGGAACAAAAGTGAATTGTTAAGTTCTGAAAATCGTGACCTTATATTGGTGTGTCGATCGACACACATATTGTGTGTCGGTCGACATGAGTGTGAAGATCGAAGAATGAAGTCTCACACCATTTATTGGGTCATTCAATCTGTTTTCTGACAATAAATCCTGATTAAGAGCTCCAAATCATGTCAAATAACAACATAATATGATAACATAACAAGTTCAAACAATATCCAAAGCAAATTAGAAACAAAAACAGAAGCAAAAGCAATAAAAAAAATGTCTCAAAAGAAAAAGAAAAAGAAAAAGAAAGAAGAACTAGGAACCAAATGTCTGAAAATATGACTAAACATTGTAATCATCTGAAGTCTGAGGAGTGTGAGGATCAAGAGGAGGACTACGGGAACACTGATGAGCTGAACTAGGCCTAGTACAAGTAACACCAGAAGCTAGAAGCTGCCACATAGTCCTCATGGCGCTCACCATGTATCTCCTAAATGCATGACCATCATCCTCATAACCTGAAGGAGGCTCTAGAAACACAAAGTCTGGAGTAGAAGTATCTGGAGGTAGATGCACAATCTCATCCTTAACAGCTGAAGGTGCAGTACAATGACTCATCTGGCGTGAAATACAACTTGGTGTGATCCTTCTTGATCCTGAAAGTCATGTTGGGTAACTTCACAGTCCTTACCTTGCTATCTTCATCACTAAATACCCACATGTTGTTAGGCATCATCCAAGTCACATGTCTAAGGAGATCAAGATCCATGGAGATGTAATCAGACTTGTGGGTGGCGTTGGAGAGGATGATACCAAAGTAGCTGAAGACTGGAGTCAAAAGGTTCCCAACATGCTCAAACTGCTTCTTGCCAAGCTTTCAGAGAAACCAAATGATGAGAAAACACAACACCCAAATTCAAATCATTGTTGGGTATATCATACCTTCAAGTCTCAGCAGGAAACATGTGGCAAACACCAAGCAAAAGAAGCATAAGATCTGACTTCCTAGCCTTGGTAGGATCAGACTTGCACAAGATAGTGCTAGCAATGAGGTGCATGACATACCTAATGGCGAGGGGGGGGGACAGATATCTGTCTGCTTTGAAGAACCGGTATCATACTCACTATTCCCAATATGGGACCAAAAAGTCTTGATATCTCCCCACTTTGTATCCATAGTAGCCTGAGTAGCATCTCTCCTAAGCCATACAAATCACAAAGATCAGTTAGGGTGATCCTGTACCTCACACCCTTTCACATGAAGGCAAGAACTTCCTGTGGTGCCACCTTGGCACTCTCATCAGCATAGTAAACTCTGAAGGATGCTAAGAACTGGCGTGCTAAGTCAGGATAGAGAGTGTGAGGCATGTACCCTATGGTACCTAAAACCATCGCTATAGTGATATCATTGACATCATCATCAATGTCCAGAGCTAGCATAGCTTCATGATCCTCCAACCGAGTAGGTCTCATATCAACTCCCTGCCACGCATTATAGAACAATGTATCATACTCATTATGATCCTCTGAAACAGGCCTTTGAGTACACTCAGCTTTGACTGTCTCAGTCTTTGGATCACTGTCCCAATGACGCTTCATCCTAATCATCTGAGCCTCAAGATTTGGCCAAGGGGTACGGATATGAGCATTGACTAGGAAATCTGAAGTAAGTGTGGTGGCAATGATGGCGGTAGGAGTAGCCTCAAGAATAGGCTCATCATCGGTGAGATCAACATCCTCTCTACAGGTACGCTTGTTCCTCGAAGATCTCTTAGTAGACATCTGCGAAAACACAAGAAACAGTGAAAATCAGTTCATGGTTGAAATTTGTGCATGCATGTCGACTGAAACGAGTGGACCATGTCGATCGACATGGTTCCAAATCGTATGCATCGTGTGAAATTCAAAAATCCCAAACAAGAGTAAGTTCAAATCAAAGTTTCATCACATATTCAACACAATCAACCATCAAAATCACCATATCAACATCAATCCATCATCCTAAACATCTCTAAATTCCGAATTCAAGTCAAAATAATTTTAGTTTTTATCAAAAGAAATTCATGACTTTTCTATCAATTCAACCTAAATTAACAACAATCTACACATAAATCCTTTTAAATTCATCATAATTAACTAAGATTAGTAAGTATTAAGAGCAAAATCAGAATTTAAAAGTGAGAATTTGACCTTGAAAAATTTCGTAATTAGAGATGGGATTTTGAAGAACATACCTTTGATTATGAGACATTTGATGATATAGGAATGTATGAAATCAAATTCTTGGGAGTTTAGAAACAGAAATTGGATGATTTGGTGAAGAATTAAAAATTTGCGATTTGGGGTTTATAGAGGCGGAGGTTCTCACGAAAAGGAAAAATCAGATTTTATACTAACCTAGGGTTCTTGTCGATCGACACAAGGTGTTCATGTCGATCGACACAGACAAAAATCTTGTGTTTCTTGGCCAAAAAATATGTAAAGTCCTCCACATTATGAGCAATCCTTTCCAAACTTATAATTAAGCACGTCTAGTTCCTGAGACGACAAAAATAAAGAAATTAGTAAAACAGGACACATAAAAACATATTCAAAGACTTACCGGTGGGTTGCCTCCCACCAAGCGCTTCTTTTCAGTCATTAACTTGACTTTGTCAAGCATCATGCTAGGGGAATGTCTCCAGAAGAATCCGAAGATGATGAAGATAAAGTCTTTGAACTGAGATCATCTTCACTTAGGTCCAACATCTTGAGTTTCAGAACCATATGCATCATCTCATCCATAGAAGCTTGTCCTTTAGCTTTAAACTCAGGAGTGATGATAGTTCTAACCTTAGAAAATGACCTTGAACCACTTCCATATTGAAGCTTATACTCAATGGTATCATCAACTTGTCTCACAGGAGTCAAAATCACAAGAGGTTCTTCAGTCACTTATTTTCTCTGCGGTTTCTTCTTCATAACCACAGCCTTTGAATTCTTTGCAGTGAACTCCTTAGAGTGAATCTCATTCACCTCTTGGTTACAAGCCTTCTCAACTTCTTTAGCAGAAACCTTAGGACTCAGTATCACACAACCATCAGATATGGCATCATAGAACACATCAGGACCCACATGCTTCAGAGAAATTATTGTACTTGGAAAATCAACCAAAGCTCCAGCAGTAGCAAGGAATGGTCTTCCTAAGATCAATGGCATATGAGTACCATTAGCCATCTCAACAACATGAAAATCACAGGGAAGCAGACAATTTCCAATCTTGACATGCAAGTTCTCAACCAATCTTGTTGAGGTCTTCACCGAAGCATCAGCCAATATAATACCAACTAGAGAACCCTTGATGTTGCACATTACCAACTTTGTTGCAATATCCGTAGACATGAGATTAACACTAGACCCAGTGTCACACAGAGAATCACAGAGTCTAACTCCAACAATGGAACATGGCACAATAAAATTTCCATGATCTTCCAACTTAGGAAATTTTTTGGAGAAAAGCCTTCTTAGCAGGGTGTGCGTGTCGATCGACACGGCCAGATGCCTGTCTATTGACATGAGTCAAATCATGACCGTCCTTAGTTGTGATTTTCAGCAAAGTTTCGGAATTTTGGGAGCATGTTGACCGAAACGAGTCAGTTGTGTCGATCAACGCGAGTTCCCTGATGAGTTTCTCAACCTTTTCCTTAGCATCAGAATGCACCTGACTCTCTTCAGTGATTTCTCTCTTGACCATATCACCCCAGGACAAAACAGCACCACACTGATACTTAGGATTTACATCAGTTTTTCCGGGTAAGACACCATTAGGGCGTTTAATGTTCACAGCAGATTGAGCAAACTGGGTATCCAACCTCTTAATGTGGTTGTTCAAAGTCCCATACCTCCCATTCAAATTTGCATACATAGCATCAAGATTACCAGTGAAGTCTACAGTCATCTTCTGCTGTCCCTCTAGAATTTGGTTAAACATATCTTTCATCTCAGAATCTAGAGTCCTAGCAGGTGGATTCTGGTAGTAAGACTTCCATAGTTCCTTGTGAAACCGCTGTTGTCTCTCTGAGTAGTCTGAACTTCAGTCTTAGGCGTGAATCCAGATGAGTTCTTGTTGTTTCCATAGATGTTCCTCTGACCATTATAGCTTCTGAAGTTGCCTTGAGAGTTGCCAAATCTTTGACAATTGAATCCATAACCATTCACATAGTTCACATCTTCTTAGTAGCTTCATCTTCAGCTTCAAAATCTTCAACCTCTTGAGCAAAGTAAACTGATTTCTTGTTCACCAGAAGGTTGTGCACAGTATCAAGCTTTGCCTTAACTTCTGCCATCTGACCATTGTCCAACCCAGCAGCTAACTTCTTCCTCTCAAAATCGGCATTCTTGGTGCTATTACTAGACGCCAAGTTCTCAATCAACTTGCTAGCTTCTCCTGGTCTCCTAGTCTTGAAGTTACCAGCACTGGCAGCATCTAAAGCAACCTGATATCTCCAATCAACTCCACAAAAGAAAGTCCTTAAGAGTTGGACTTAATCAAAACCATGGTGTGGACAATCTCTTTGGTAAGCTTTGCATCTTAACCAAACAACCTTGAAAGTCTCTGCAGGTCCCTGAGTAAACTGAATGATCATTTTTCTCAAGTCCTCTGACTTAGAATCATCATAGAAGTTGTCAAGAAAAGCTATCTTGATGTCCTTCCATGTAGTTAAAGATTATGGTTTCAATTGCTCCAACTAGTGAGCTGCTTCCCCAGGAAGCGAGTATGGGAAGAGCTTGCAGAATAGATAGTCCTCAGACACTCCATTGGGCTTGATAATAGAAGCCATGTCTTCAAACTTCTCTATGTGATCCATAGGATGTTCAGTAGGATGCATGAGCATGGAAAGTGTGTTGCCCCACAAGAGTGTACTATTGGGGTTTCAACTCAAAATCATTCCTCTCAAAAGCATGAGGATAAATAGCAGACCTATTAGTGTAGAACTCATTGGGCATGTTGTAGTCAGCTAATGATCTTTCCTCAGCATCAACCTCTGCATCCACAGCAGCCGGACCACGTCCGTTGGCAACATGTCGACCGACATGGTCACCATCTTGTCGATCGACATGACCAACCTCGTCGATGTTCTTGACACTTGGGTTTCCTGTAGCATTAAGCTTCCGACCCAGCTCATTGTGTAGGTTGCCCTCTAAGTCACGTAAGATCCCGACTTCATCTCTCAACAGCATAAGTGGTCTAACCATCTCTACTTTCCTCTGTGCTCTGCGATTAGCTCTCTCTAACTTCCCAATTTCCTCAGTAGCAACTAGTTCCCTGTTCTTGTTGCTCCTAAGATTCATGCACCTGAGATAAGAGAAAGTAGAGATGTGAGTAAAAAATAAAAGAAAAATCTACATTAAATTGTAACTGAAATCTAATGGTGAATTTTAGAGTCCCCGACAACAGCCCCAAAATTTGATAGGGGTCAAATTAACCCTCAGAACTACTCTCTCAAATTAAGAGATCAGTTGTAGCACTTAGGGATCAAATCCACAAGAACTCTAAAAACTCGAAAAATAGAAACACAGATTCGAAGTAAGTTAGATCAATAAAATTAATTAAAGTAAAAGCAATGCAATGAAAGATAAATAGATAAACGAGATGTAAATTCATATGATGAATGAGCTAAACCTAGGGAAGATCAATTAGGGATTCTATGGAATGTGAACTGGGCAGTCCAATAATTAGGATGCAATTGTATGTTCTGTTCTTAAACTCATAACACTACTATGATATCTATCTAACTCTCGCTGTGACGACATCTATCCTTTAAACAAAGGAAAACCAAATCTCTTTGCGAATCCAAATAAACAAAGTCTGCATAATTAACAAGTTTGATATGTTTACAAAATTTCTAAACCAGATCTCTCTGCGAGAAGGCTGTTTGCTCATCTAAGATTGAGTCAAGATATTAATAGCACTCTCGCGCCTACCATCATTCCTAAGATACTAGAAGTAAGGTGATCAATCTCAAGTCTAGCGTAAGTATCAAATCTTGATGAAGAACATTATAGATAACCTAACATGTTTATGCCCAATTTAACAAACCATTATAAACTCTGGAAATCCCTAGATCTAACAAGGTGACTACTCAGACATAGAAGATGAAACACAAATCATTGTCTGAATAATACTCATGAAATAGAATAAAAAATTAAAGGAGTTCAGAACCTTCTCTCTACAAAGGTGAGGTCTGATTCTTCTCTCCAATACAATCCTTGATTAGAAACTTCCAATGAAAACTTAGATTATCATAACTTAGTAATTTTGACTTCTAAAACATAGTTTAAACCTAAAACATGAACATGACATGAATTATAAACAATAGAACCTTCTGGGGAAAAGTTGCAATTCTTGAAATTTGATAAAACTCGAAGGCGTCATTCACGTCAGGTGTGTGTCGACCGACACGGTGTAGGCCTATCGATCGACATTGTCAGCAATATCTCCAAGTCGTTTTGCTCAGCTACAAGCCTCCAAAAGCTCCAAAGTGATCATCAAGGTCCATCTCGTATTTGTACCTAATAAGACTCAATATACAATAGAAAAGAATTTAAAACCAATGCATATATAATGGCTAAAAACCATAAAACCCATGATATATCAGGTGCGTAAGTAGCTCAAACCCACGAGTTCAGCCACCCCTCTAACTAAATCAACATTCTGTCCTCGACGGGAGCAGATAGCAACAAGTAGCAGGACATCAACACGCTGAATCAAAACAGCGGTCTTTACACTTGTTCTTGATAAACACTTATCACTCTAAAACACACCAAAAAAAACAAACCACACTAGTCTGAAATACAACCTAACTTCATTTACGCAAGCTCCCGCATAATGCCTCATGAAGGACTCCTGCAGTCCGTATAATCACGAATCAAAATCTCTGAAAAATCATGAAAAAATAATATTATATTTTGTCTCTCGAATACCGCATTCGGAATTCAAAAGACTGGTGGGCTATTGTTGGACCCGGAATGCCCCCTGGCTCCTGCTCATATTTACCCAGACAGACTTGGGTCTAAATGTTAACATAATCCCCCCCCCCAGCTGCAGTAAAGAGGCCACAACGCGTACTTAACACTTACTTGAGGTCCTGCCGTGAGACAACCTCCCGCAGGACGACCTCCCGTAGGGCGACAAGTAACAACTAGTCAAATGTTGGTCAGATCAAAGGGATGATATTTCGAAAGGAGTTACACCAGATCGTGGACGAGATTCAAGGAGGAAGTTAGAGTAAAAAGACCCTATTTAAGACCCGCAAAGTCAACAAATCGCCACAAGAAGGGATAATCTAGTTTTTACCTAATTCTTAGTCTAGACATTCATACTCCAACCTCTCGCATGAGCTCTCGCTTACTTCTTATTCATTATTCCTTTGTGTAATTCCGATCAAATATCAATAAAATCCTTTTTGATTCATTCAGCTATTAAGATTCGTTGTATTGCATGAGAGTCTAGCCCTTTGATTTATCCTTACGCTTATAAAACATAGTTTGTGATATTTAGCACCCACACTAACCCCAAATGTGTGACTTCTACCAAATCAGACACCCCATCAATTATCAGCAGATACTAAAATTAAGATTATAAAATTAAGCATTAAAAATTTGGGTAATAATACCTAACAAATTATAAATATGTTAACATTACTAATATAGAAATGATTGAAATGAGAAGACACAAAATTTGGTAATTTTTGGCCAAAAATCACACTAATTTAATCTTATCTCTTTTCACTCGATTTTTTTGAAATATATTGACACCTAGATAGATGATGCATAAATATATTTTTTTGTTTATTTTTTTGAAAATATATCTTATTTTTTCTGCATTTCAATTTGATATTTTTAATGTTAAATGTATTAAATTTTTAAAATGTTTAATTTTTTTATATCTTTGATTGATTAAATTTTAAATGACATATATTTTTATAAAGAAAGAGAGGAGAGGATGTGATTGTGAACAGCACAGCGGTTACAGTTGTTGTGAACAGCACAGCGTTTCTAACTATCCGGATCCTCGATGTATCCCTCAACCATCCTTGAGAATACGATGAAACCAATACCTCAAGGCTGGCCGCCATCACCTTGAGGTTTAACAAAAGAGAAACAAAAGGATTCCACAATAGCAGAGTTGGCAACAATCTCAATCGATGAAAGTTACTCTCAAAGTAGTTGAAACCACCAGGGTGGCTGCTCATACTTCTCCAGAAGCGCTTAAATATTTGAATTTCTTGGAGTAACCATAATCCTAAGTATGCTGAAACTTGTCAAATTTCCACCCTTATATTTTTCTAATGTACATGCATGCTTCTGTAAAAATCTATAGTTGGAACTTGAATAACTTCTTGTGTCTCCCTGGTTCTCTACTCTTGTTTGAACATTGTGATTGCTTGGGTATTCTCGTGCCATGGCTCTATGTTGGAATGCGTTTATCATTGTTTTGCTGGGTAAGTTAAAACTTTCAATGTATAATCATTTTTATAATTTCTATTCCTAACTTTACTAAATGTTTTGATTGTAAAAGCATGTCGAGAACCATCACTGATATTCATTGAACTATTGTTGAATCACAGAATTCAATGGGTAAAATTGTATTTATTATTGAGTAAAAAGGGTTTGTTACAAAGTGGTTTCTAGAGAGAGAAAATAGAGAGAGAGAGCAGAGCTGCTTTCTAGGGTTTTTCTCCCGAGTTTTCTTCGTCGTCCCTTGCTCGCGAAGCCACCCCGCTATTTATAAAGGTTTCTTGATGTGCCCCGGCCCAATGGGCCTAACTCCATCCTCCTTTCCTACTTTGACTTTGCTTGCTCCGGTTCATCCTAACCAACCCGGTTTCGGTCAGACCGGCCCGTATGCTGACTCGTCGGTTTGGACGTCTTTGGTGTGATCATTTCTACATCTCCCTCCGGGTCGATCTAAACAGGGTCGGATTTTGGTCGGGGTGCTAAACCCGGTACCAACAACTATCATCACTTTCGAGAGCCAAAAGTATGGTATGGAGTTTGAGGAAGCTATGAAACTTCCATATAGAAGGCAATGATAAAACATCCACAAGATCTACTTCATGAACTAGTTACTCAGTTTCCTCCTTCAGTTCTAAAAGATGAAGGAGTGCCGGTTTACCAGTTAGTTCAGCATTCTAAAATTCTGAGGAGATAATACTCCCTCAGTGTTGAATTTGCCGATAAACTGGCACACCTTCATCTTTTAAAATCAAAGAATAAAAATTGAGTAACTAGACCATGAAATAGATCTTGTTGTTTGTTGAAGAAATATAATATATTTGTTCTCATCCCCTTTTCTTTTGAATTTTCCTTGCTTCCTAGAACTCTATGCCATACTTTTGGTTCTCCAAAGTGACGATGACACAGTGAATATAAGTGATGCTCGTATACATGAATTTCAATTTTTAATCAAAGCATTTGGTGTAGTTGAGAAATTAAAATTACGAAACATATCTAGTTTGCCTTCAATCATATTTATCAATGCACATTATACTATGATTTGAACTATCTTGATTATCAGCAGAAGGTGGGGTTTAATCCTACAGTGTTATGTTGAATATTAAACTAGTACAAATGCACTACTTTGATAAATATATATGTGCCTCTGGAATACATAGAACACTGAAAAAAAAAATTTAGGGCTAAGAAAGATAGGTCCACAAGAGGAGGTGCTATCATCTCTATTTTGCAATTCCTAATAGAAATAGGGATATGAAAGGAGGTGCTATTGTCTCTAGATTGTTGAGTTGTCACATTTATATCAAGAACAATAACAGTTATACTTTATTGAAAGCTAAGCGAGTTTTACATTATTTTATTTTATTTTAGTTCTAAGGCCTTTAAATGATTTCTTTTAAGTTTTAAGTAATCAATTCAAGCCGATCTGATGTTCACATCAGAATGAGGGTAGGATTTACTGATTTATAAAGAGACGAAATCATACACAGTTTTAGAATTTTCTGAAAACGTCATAATGCTCAAAGGTTTGAAAATGAGAATCAGATATATAAAATATATATACACTTTCACTCTAATAATGATCTAATTTGATTTTTTAATATGCTACTTGAATAAATTTAAATTCAATTTGCCATCACGTAATATTGAAACCCAAAATTAGGTAAAAAGCAATAAGGGAATTTATCTAAGAAAACTTGTCTACGAGTACATTAAAAACAAATAAGCACTGATAAGAAAACAAACCTTTTGGTATGAGGGTCTGGCAAAAATTACAAGTAGTTTCCACTCCTAAGCATCTTCGTTCTCCACAGACGTTACGTTGCTACTGGTCATTTTCTCCTCAAGCTCTTAGAAGAGATCCTCTTAAAACCCCATTTCCTTCGTTTATTCTAACCAACTAGATATAGGTAATTTTTATTTCTTTTGATAAATGACCAATTAGATATAGTATATGTATTAACTAACTACCACGTTAAAAATCTATGGAGAGAGGGATGCTACACCGTTACAGCACAAAATTCACTGAAGTTGGAGACGATGATCTTCGCAGGCGTTACCAGGGAGACAACATCGGTGGATCCGACAGCGTCACACTGAGATGAGTTGCACCACAGAGACAACATCGATGGCTAATTTCTTTATCCGTTTTTCGGTAGCTCTTCACCATCGTTTCCTTCCACTCATTCATTTATTGAAGATGAAAATTAGAGGAAACTAAAGACATGGTTATTCAAAAATGCAGAAAAAATGTTGATGAAATGAATGATGAATCCATGTCTCTTCTCCTACAACAAAATGCCGTTGTACCGATCATAACCAGATCTAACTATTTCTCAATCTTCCTATCACTACACGATTCAGCTGATTAAAATACTCTTGCCTGGAATTGAGTTTCAAGTGAATATCTCAATTTCACTTTCAGCATAAACAGCATACACAATTCCGATCCTAGGTCTATTCTTTCAGCAAAAACATCATATTGTTTCTATTTCTCAATTTCAAGTGAACCTAAAGGGAATATATAACCAGCATAAAACAATTACGATCAAATCTATATTAAACGAGAGTTGTTCGGTACATGAAATTAAACTAACAATTCCATCTTCCCGAACAGAACCAGAAGTACGATGAAACACCATTGAAAACAGTATTTTGAGCTGTGCGTCTAACTTGCGCCTCTATCATATGGGAATATATAAACTATTAGCAATACAGAGAAAAAAAAGGATTCAGCAGCTGCAGAGTTGGCAACAATCTTGATCATCGGAAGTAAATATCAGAGTATTAGAAACCACCAGTTTACTCTCCCCAGCAAATCCCATCCATTTAATTCTCCTCTTGGGGTGGCTGCTCCTACTTGTTCAGAGGTGCTTAAGTATTTGATTTTTTGGAGTAACCCTAATCCTAACTATGCTGCAACGTGTCTAATTGCCACCCTTATCTTTTTGTAAGGTTCATGCATGCTTCTTTAACCCAAAAAAAAAAAAAAAACGAAAATGCATGCACTTATCTTGGATATTTTAACTAAAATACTTTATTAGTTTAATTAATATTTTTTTCTAATCAATTAAATATTCCATTCCATAATTTAAACATACTTCCACATTTGTTTAGATTTTCTGTTTTTTGGGTTCAAAATTTGTCATCTTTTTTTTTGTATAAGTGTAAAATTAATCAAATTCAGGAAATATAAAATTTAATTTGATTAAAATTTTCAAAAGTTAGTGAGTTGAGAAAATAATAATCTTATTCGATTATAAGCTCCAGAAGTAGACAACATATAGACCAAGTATTCGTCCACTGTTCTCCAATTGCAATAAGCTGGTTGTTTCGATCTGCTTTGTTTCTTGGAATGTTGCTCTTGAATGATAATCAACAAGGGTAAAAAAATATTTGTAACCATCATAAGAAGGTACAACATATGGACCTCATGTATCAATATGGATCATCTCAAAAGCTTTATTAGTCATTCCAAGTTACAAAAGGCAAATGCTATGTTTAGCCAAATGACAGACCTTACAATGCTTTTGGTCTGGAGTCTTATTTGTTAAATTTGAAATAGACAGAAGCTTTTGATGAGATGGATGATCCAGATGATGCCAGGTTTGTGAATCATCATTCTACAAACCAAAAGTAATATAAGTTTCTTAAAAATAATAACATAAGCGTAATCATACTTTTATCTATAGCGTACAATCTGAATTTGGGGTTTGAAATTCTACATCCAACCCTAAATAGTTTTAGTTCTGTGGTGGTGGAGATGCATAGAGTTCTTGGGATCTTTTTGTAGAGTTTCCTTGTAGAAATTTTTTCCTAATTTGCTCCTTATAAAATTAAGAATTATTCAATGTATCCACATTTGGTGCTTATGGTATTCCTACGCTTATTCATTTTGCTTAAAAATCAAACTCCTTAAATATGAAAAACAAAGATGAAAATGTTAGTGAGAAGAATATTTTGCAATCTGAAAGAACAATCCTTGAATAATACCATATTCATTCCTCCATGGAATCATTACATTCTACATCTGCTTGGTTTTCTCGAGATCAAAATTGAAGGCATTAAGTAATCTACGTAGCATATGGCAGTCATCGTGTTTATCTCAAAGAAACTCATGGATAAATTATAGATTAGTTAGAGAACACAAATCTCAAAAAATTATAGGCACTAACAGATTCAACACAAATGTGATGTCTGGTCTACAGTGAGGATCTGACAGTGAGAACAAATTACGATGTGCTGTCCGCATCCACTGTAACTGCCTCAGAGTCAAAGGAAGTGGCATTGATAGCTCTGGCTTAGAAGATGAATACTCTTACAAACTTCTTTAAAACCTCAAGGTATCCTAGGTTTCTTATACGCTAATATTTGATATAAAATTGCTCAAGCATTAAACTAATGTTAAACTACATTTTTCTAATTTTTTTTTTAGAGTTTGGTTCGTTGTGCAAATGGCTCCAAAAGAGATCTCATGACAAACGCGACAGGCATTGTACATGCAAACTGCATCCCTTCCGCGGTTTGGGCATTCCCTCTTAAGATGTCCGGTTTTTCTACACTGGTAACAAGCCTTAGCTTCCTCACCCTTATCATTTTGTTTCCCTTGATTCATTCGTGGACAGTTTTGGATCGAATGATCCTTACTACCACACCGACCACATGCTCCTATGGCCTTCCAGCATGTTCCACAATGATTCTTTCCACAAGTCGCGCATTCCCCACGTTTTGCCTCAGACTTGTCTTCCATTTTGTCGAACTTCCTTTTCTGGTCCGCAGATTTTCCTTGGTTACTAGATCGAGCCGCAAATTTCTCTTGATTCATTTGCTTCTCCTCCTCTATTCCAGATTCGATCATTGCTGCTCGTTCCACTAACTCTGATATGGAGTTGAACGTGCGTATCAGGCAATGGTTACGGATCTCGATCCTTAGCCCGCAAATGAAATGACGGACTTGAGCTTGCTCATCCTCGAGCTCTCTTCCCACATATCGCCTTAGGTGATTGAATTCTTCATCATATTCCCACAGAGTCCTATTTCCTAGTACCAGGTCAAGGTATGCGCATTCTAGCCAGTCCCATGCCTCGTGTGGGAATAATATCTTGTTAAACTACCTTTCAAAATCCGCAAAGGTTTAGGTCTCATCACCTCTACGTTTCTCCACGGTCAGCCACCAGTTGTGGGCATCTCCTTCGAGGAAATGTACCGCGATGTCTTTCCGGTAATCCTCTGGGCACCGAGTGGAGTTAAAGTTTCTCAAGATCCGACTCCTCCATTCGTCTGCAACGATGGGGTCAGAAATCCCCATAAAATGCCTCGTTCCCAGCCTTGAGACATGTTCCGACACGCTCAGATAATCTCCTCTTTTCTTTGATGAGCTCGGTGTTTGGATAATTTCACCTTCTTTCATATCATTACGGATTAGTTTCTCCCTGGTTTGTATCACAGGAGCCGATACAAGTGCTTGGGACAATGTAGCCAACTGAGCCATCATAGCTTTCATGGTGTCCAACTGTTCTTGGGCTGATGGCAACAAGTTTGAGTTTTCAGTTGTTACTCCGTTTCCATCAGTACCCTGACCAGTCTGATGTGCCGCATTTGATGTTTCGGCTGCCTCGTCTTGGGCATTTTGTTTTCCATCCGGAGTTTGGAGAACCGGTGGATTCTCCATCTGACAAGTCACATGTCCGACTAGGTCGTCTTCCACTTGTTCATCATGTGTTATCACAACATGAGTTTCTTCAGCAATTTCATTTTCCTTGCCTTTCCTTTCCTTCTTACTTCTCTCTGCCTTGCTCTTACCCATCTGCAGAACCTTTCATCGTTAGTCACAGTTAATCATATAAGAAAAACTGTTTGATGAGTAAGAAACACTACCGCGAGGAACCCATAAGCCGTCGAGTGGTGATTTCTTAACCCCTCCCACAATAATAATCCTAGATTCAAGCATGCTCTAAATACCAACTTATAAAGACATATTCCGGAATTTCTAAGTCTGGAACCAATCTTTATACTACTTAATCTGTTTTAAGGGTTTGATTCTTTAACAAGTCATTTTTCTGAGGTTCATTCTGATATTCATAATATTTAGTGTAAATAAACAAGGAATTAGAGTAAAAGAAAGAAACTGGAAACTTTATTTATTAAACATAGGATTCGATACAACTTAAGAGTTTGCATATAAGCTATTACAAGTTTACATGTTCGATCATAACTATCCAGTAGCATCACCACCCATCTTCCCGGCTTTGAGTCTCTCGCGCCTAAGTCCGACCTTCCCACGATCACCATCTTTTCTTGCATCCAAATATGCATCAGTTTCCCATAATTCCTTATTATTTTCGGATGCATGCATATGCAAGGTATGAACGTTTTTAAACGCTTTAACCCTAACCCAGAATCCCACTTAGTCATTCTTAGACTTTTAAGTAAGAAATCGGTCCGAGCACGAAGCCACAGTCCCGATCTTACCTTAATCTCACGGATTGATCTGGATGTCCAGTATTTCCCATTAAACCACCGACCCTTCCGTTCAACAACAACACTCACTGATACTTCGTATCGGTCTGCAGATTCTCTGATTCTCCTTTGATAATAACTCGGAATCCTCTGGTTATTTTATGGTGTTTTTCCTAGGTTTATCTGTCTCGAAAATTGAGTATGAGACACGTTATTTATAAGGTTTTTTGGTGGTAACCGTTTTTGAAACCGTCTGTCCCGATTCAATGAATCTCGGTAACTTCCACCCGCGTCCCATACTTGTGTCACTTTGGTACACTCGGTAACCGTTACCAGCTGTCCCGACCATCACTCGGCTGCCGAGCTAGTGTCCCAGTCGTCCCAGCTAGTCCAGCTTGCCATCAGTCCTTCCAGCTTATCCGAGCTTCCGGACTGATATTTAAGCTAGCTAGCTCGATCACTTAAGCTGTTTATCATTTGTTGAGCTGGCTTAAGTTTAGTTTTCCTCTTCCCAACTGATGGGTAGCTTTCTTAAGACTTGTCCGAGTTTTCCTTTATTTTTCTCGGACCAAGTCCCGGCCAACGATCCTATTGAGGATCGGGGTCGTCACAAGGGTTAAGGATTTACCCTGTGTGAGATATCACATTGTTTGAGGAACCCTAGATGCTGTCGGAGTAAAGTATTCTCAACAAAGGCGTTCTAGTGCGTTGTAGATTCTTATCCAAGACTTGTATCATTTGATGATGCCATGTGAATTGTTATAAACATGTGAAGTGTATGGCTAACCCAATAACGAAAGTTTCATAAGGGGACTGGAGCAGGCTACCATGAGACAAAATATCTTCTTTCAAAAAGAGATTTGATTCGAAACTCTTATATGTCCAAGGTTCAATATTGAAACATTACAGAGGTTTTCCATGTCAACAAACAATTAGAAATGCCTCAACTCTTTTAGAACAGGTCTGGGTCAAATAGCAATGATTCGAAGAACTTATTTTTACACTATTTCAGAAACCCAAGGACTCAATTGTATTGATATGTAAAATACAGGATTTCCAATCCTTGCAGGAAAAGGAGGGAAATGGAAACTGAATTTAAAAGTGAGTGATATGTTCCTGATCAGCCCTAAATATACGAGACATGGAATTGGAAACATCAAGAAAATAATAGACCTTCATGGAGAAAAATAAGCATGAAAACTGAATCTTGGAGCCAAAGGAGCATGTAAACTGAATCATGGAGTCAAAGGAGCATGGAAACTCATGCATGGATTTTATAAGGAAGCATGGAGACGATTGCATGGATGTTACAAAAGATGCTTAGGCCACATGGACCATATCCATCTCAAGACATTTCATCAAGACCTACGAGTGTCATTGTTCTCAAGAGATGCTCAAGAGGATCACTTGGACCCAAAAGGTTGTATTCATGCCACTTTGGTGTTGATACAATTCCAAGATGGTTAAGGCTTTGGTCATATGATCCACTTGCACTCTTTTTCTCTTGGCTCGGTTTTGTCCCAATGAGTTTTCCGAGCAAGGTTTTTACGAGGCTTGTGGCTCATATGCTCAGCCATGCCAACCCTTAGTCCGATCCATTACATGGCACGTTGCACCATCTTTGGCGTGGCCCATTATCTTTTCTTTTTTTCTTGCTTTTGAATTCAAATAATGTGTATATGTTGCATGGTCTTTGAGTGTTTACGAGGCATGTCTCGTAACTCTCTTGCCTTTAATTCTTTTGTTTCTTCACCTTCTCGCCTCCCCACTCTTTATATTGAGGCTGAGAACTCATTGTATTCTCATCTATATTTTATCAATAAAAATCTCTTTAAAATATAGATCATTGTATTTGTTTTCGACTGATTCGATCACAAACACTCTTAGGTAATTTCGCGTGATTCGATTGACCAAACTGTCTCATCAAAAGGCTTTTCCGCATCCTTTTGTGGCGACATTCGATCCATAAACCGCTAGGTGCTTGTTAATAAGGTCTTGAAAACCCTTCACTGTGATCTCACCCTCTTGGAATCAAAATTGGGAAATGTTTTCTCATCAGGAACGTATCATGTGGTATCAGAGCCGCATCGAGAGTTAAGTGGTTTTACAGTGTTTTGTTTCAATTTTCATTAATCAACCGTGTGTATTAAAATCGTGAAATCAATTGGATCTGAATTTAGAACGAGTCTAGTATTTGTTAAAATTAATTTTAGAATTCTTGGAGTTGATTTCATAGTTTTTTGAGATTAATCTTATAAGACAGTCGCGATTAGGGTTTATCATAATTTGATAGGTCATTTTCGTGTTTTTGTTATTTTCGATTGATTCTCTTTCAAAGAACGTTTATGGAGGCTGAGAACTCATTGTATTCTCATCTTTCTTTTATCAACAAAAATATCTTTAAACTATTGATCATTGTCTTTGTTTTCGACTGATTCGATCACAAACACTCTTAGGTAATTTCACGTGATTTGAT
Organism: Cardamine flexuosa; assembly: GCA_963555745.1. Lineage (NCBI taxonomy): Eukaryota > Viridiplantae > Streptophyta > Magnoliopsida > Brassicales > Brassicaceae > Cardamine > Cardamine flexuosa. Next base: position 11,852,396 of record OY743217.1, read on the forward strand.
TGACCAAACTGTCTCATCAAAAGGCTTTTCCGCATCCTTTTGTGGCGACATTTGATCCATAAACTGCTAGGTGCTTGTTAATAAGGTCCTGTAAACCCTTCACTGTGATCTCACCCTCTTGGTGTCAAAATTGGGAAATATTTTCTCATCAGGAACATATCATGCGGTATCAGAGCTGCATCGAGAGTTAAGTGGTTTTACAGTGTTTTGTTTCAATTTTCATTAATCAACCGTGTGTACTAAAATCGTGAAATCAATTGGATCTGAATTTAGAACGAGTCTAGTATTTGTTAAATTAATTTTAGAATTCTTGGAGTTGATTTGATAGATTTTCAAGATTAATCTTATTAGACAGTCGCGATTAGGGTTTATCATAATTTGATAGGTCATTTTCGTGTTCTTGTTATTTTCGATTGATTCTCTTTCAAAGAACGTTTTACTGGTGTAATGTGGTGCAAATAGTTCAGGTAGCCATGTCAGAAGAAGTGGAATCAAGCAACCAAGCCAATAAACGATTGATCGAGGCTCTCACGAAAACATTTGAAGACATGCTAACTGAGAAGATCGGAATACTAAGAGCGGAGATCATTCCTGTTCTTGCTGATATGATGTCTGATAATCCCCGACAAGATCCTGAAAGAAACAACGAGAGAGTGGATGAAGATCTACATAGACAACAAGGAGATGACGGACTAAACAATGGAGAACTTCTGCGAGACTTAATTACCGAGTGAGCGCAGATATAGAGATGTCGAGGAATATTACAGTGTGACATCAAGGAATAGTCATAGAAGAGCTAGGAGAGATCATCCTGATCGGAATCCTCGACATGACCATCTTAGTGGATCGAAGTTACGTATCCCACAGTTTCAAGGCAAGAATGATCTGGACGCATACCTGGAATGGGAGAAGAAGATCGAGATGGTCTTCAATTGTCAATACTATATGGAAGCCAACCGAGTGAAAGTAGCAGCTACTGAGTTTAGCGACTATGCTTTATGTTAATGGGATCAGTTGGTAACGTCTAGGAGAAGGAATCAAGAGTTTTTGGTGGGAACTTGGCATGAGATGAAGACTATTATGCAAAAATGGTTCGTGCCCAACTATTATTATCGAGAGCTGCATAACCAACTAAGGAAGCTTGCATAAGGACGCAAGAAGGTGGAAGATTATTATCAAGAACTTGAGGCATTGATGATCAAAGCTGATGTTTGGGAAGATCAGGAAACTACCATGTCTAGGTTTCTTGGAGGATTGCATCGCAGATATACAAGACCGGCTAGAAATGCAACCTCATGTTGACTTACAAGAAATGTTGTATCAAGCCATTCTTATTGAGCAGCAACTAGAAGAAGTTCTACACGAACTTATCATGGAAAACCTTCTTCTGTAAGAGGAAACTTTGTGAGAGTGACAAACTCAAGGCACAAACAAGCAACAACCCGTCTAATGCTACGAGAATTGGAGCTAAGCCATTTGGTACTGAACCATTGGAGAAAGCTAGGGTTGATACTAAGACAAGCAACATCAAATGCTACAAGTGCCATGGAATAGGACACTATGCAAATGAGTGTGTCAACAAGCATGTCATGATACTCACAGAGGATGAGCAATGGAATCAGAAGAGGAAAATACTAGCACTAGGAAAAAAGAAGAAGAAGAGGAGAAGGAGTTGGTTGAGTCTCCAGTCCAAGGAGAATTGCTAGTTGCTATGAGAAAGTCTAGAGCAAGCACACGCGATACTATGTAAAAGGGAAAGTGTGTTGTCTCATTATCGATGGAGGAAGCTGCACCAACGTTGCGAGTGAGACTATGATTAATAAGTTGGGTTTGGAAGTTAAGAAGCATCATATGCCTTATGATCTTCAATGGATCAATTAACAAAGAGAAATGAAGGTCAAACATCAAGTAGAGGTACCTATATCTATCGGAAAATATGAAGATAAGATTCTATGTGACGTATTGCCTATGTAAGCGGGACAAATCTTGCTCGGAAGACCATGGCAATCTGATCGTAGAGTCATACATGATGGTTACACCAATCGCCACACCTTCGAGTTTAAAGGACGCAAGACCACTCTTGTATCAATGTCTCCTCATGAGGTATATCTTGACCAAATACAAGTCAAAGGAAAGAAGGATTCGGGTAAGAAACCTAATCTATTCGCCATGGTTGGAAAAACATTGTATGATGATCCTTTTGACCCTAAGACTTTTACTGGTGTCAATGCTTTTGCTTGTTACACTAACCTTGCACCAGTATTACTGAGTGATTTACAAACTTTTCAGGTTTCACCAAAGGACAATCATCAAAGGCAAGAAGCATAACATCATTATATAACAGAGCTACAATACAAGCAGAAGAGTCAAAAGCAACATCTTGTCTTCAAGAGTGATCAAACCAAGCCGGGTGCCATACACTTTTCTTATGATGGCGAGAAGACTATATTCGTCTTCAAAGTCTTGGATGAACACCAACGCGGGACTAAACTACATGTTCAAGCCATTGATATCTCCAACCTACCAGGCTATCCTAAAATTTTCAAAATAGCTCATAATGGTTTTAAGTAGATGATAGTACAACCTGGTCCGGTTGTTGTTTTTCTTTGTACTAACCTTGAAAAGCCTCCTTGCTTATATAGCAATAGAGAATTATTTGTTTGCAGAACAACAAGGCTCCATTCACAAAACATGGAATCACCTAATGGAGATAAATAACATCAAGGCTCCATTCACAGAACATCAAGGCTCCATTCACAGAACATGGAATCACCTAATGAAGATAAAGAACACAAGGCTCCATTCACAGAACATCAAGGCTCCATTCACAGAACAGGGAATCACCTAATGAAGACAAAGAACATCAAGGCTCCATTCACAGAACATCAAGACTCCATTCAGAGAATATGGATTCATCTAGAGGATCATTCAAGAAAAGAATATTCTTAACAGCTACTTCCGTAATGTTAAGAATATTGAACAAGGGAATATGGTTCACAAGCTTGGGAAAGGAGTTACTCGGATCGCTCACAACTACCATGCAGAATCTCACTTGGAGATTTATGATCATCTTCTTAATCTCTTCTGTTTCCATTCTTATGGTTTTCTAATGCCCTTGATAAATGATGTATCTAACTTAAGGTATTTTATGGCAGGCAAAACAGATTGACCAATCTTTTTCAAACCCAGGAGGATGATACGTTCTTGATCAGCCCTAAATACACGAGACATGGAGTTGGCAACATCAAGAAAGCAATGGACCTTCTTGGAGCAAAAGGAGCATGAAAACTGAATCTTGGAACCAAAGGAGCATGAAAACTGAATCATGGAGTCAAAGGAGCATGGAAACTCATGCATGGATTTTATAAGGAAGCATGGAGACGATTTCATGGATGTTACAAAGGATGCTTAGGCCACATGGATCATATCCATCTCAAGAAATTTCATCAAGATCTACGAGTGTCATTGTTCTCAAGAGATACTCAAGAGGATCAGTTAGACTCAAGAGGTTGTTTTCATGCCACGTTGGTGTTGATACAAGTCAAAGATGGCTAAGGCTTTGGCCATATGATCCACTTGCACTCTTTTTCTCTTGGTTTGGTTTTGTCCCAATGGGTTTTCCGAGTAAGGTTTTTAATGAGGCTTGTGGCTCATATGCTCATCTATGCCAACCCTTAGTCTGATCCATCACATGGCCCGTTGCACAATCTTTGGCGTGGCCCATTATCTTTTCTTTCTTTCTTGCTTTTGAATTCAAATAATGTGTTTATGTTGCATGGTCTTTGAGTGTTTACGAGGCATATCTCGTAACTCTCATGCCTTTACTCTTTTGTCTCTTCTTCTTCTCGCCTCCTCACTCTTTATATTGAGGCTGAGAACTCATTGTATTCTCATGTATATTTTATCAATAAAAGTATCTTTAAAATATATATCATTATCTTTGATCACAAACACTCTTAGGGCATTTCGTGTGATTCGATTGACCAAACCGTCTCATCAAAAGTCTTTTTTGCATCCTTTTGTGGTGACATTCAATCCATAAACTGCAAAGTGCTTGTTAATCAGATCTTGCAAACCCTTCAGTGTGATCTCACCTTCTTGGTTTCGAAATTGGGAAACGTCTCCTCATTAGGAACGTATCAGTGAGTAAACAGAATTCCATACTCGATTCCATAGATACATATAGAATTCTGTGGAAAGTCGTATTCGATGAAAGTCGTATGTACGGTTTGGAGGGAGATCTTTCATATCTTTCGAGATCCACCCTACAATATGGGGTCAAAAAGCCAAAATAAAAGACTTTAGCCCTTATTATATCCTACTAAATCAATGTCAATAAAATACAACAATATCTGATTATATTTGTAATACTAAATCAGAATTCAACATTTTTAATATATATGTAAATTAATTTATATTCCTTCTTCTCGAGAATCTCAAGCAGGAATCGCGTATGCCTTATTTCCTCTTGTAGATGCTGCTGTAGACTGCTTCTTATCGATTCTCATATACACTAGTTTGGATTTGTGAAAATTTTGCAGTTTAATCTTCCATACTCCATGCGGAATCAGTTCAAGGAGTGATTAATAGCTTGTTGGATGCGGCGGACATACCTACCACGGCTGCGTCTTCCTTGGTGTTCATCGACGCTTTTGTGGTTCCAAAGTATTGATATGATGCTGTTAAGAAGAAGTTCATCATCGAGTAAGGCTTCTACAATGTCCTAGTCTTTTTTTTTTGTTTTTTTCTAATGTTTTCCACTCCTCGGTCAATGGGTAGTGGTAAAAGTTTTTTTACTAAGACAATTAGTATGTTTACAAATTCTGGGGCTTCTGCGAAAACAGAATTATACAGAGAACGATTCATGTTGCTGTGGCAGAAAGTTTTTCGCTCAAAGTATTTTTCTAGGCCAGCATTTGGGAGCTGTGAGGTTTGGTCAAATGTGTTGGTTCCAATCCAGTCTCTACTTTTTCAAATGGGAAAGAAATGGGTAATGGGCTTGATATCACAATTGGAAGATGGATATATCTACCTTGAAGACCTTTCAGCTTCTGTAGACATTGATTTGTCCAAAGCAATATCCTTTTTCTCAATTGGTAACATCGAAAATCTGCAAAAAATTTCCACAGAATATTTACATTTTCATGCATGAGCAAATAATTGCGTTTGAGTTCTTTGATAACCAGTACAAGATAACCACAGGATTTTTCACAGAGAATACTATAATTTTGGCAAAAGGGGAAATGCACAACGGTATCTTTCAGGTAAATTAGGGCTGCAACAAAACTATGTTTTAAACGATAACATTTGAAAGTTTCTAACACACAGTCTTTGACTAACTCGTCCTCTTCTAAAAGCCTTTTTCTCATGTTTTTGTAAAGGTCATTACATGCTGAATTCCTCCTTTAGAAGACAGGAATACAAAACTTAGGACACTTTCTGGATACAACTTCTTCGGAGCTGGCACGCCACGTAAAGAAGAGATGGTAATCCTTTTTAGTACTCCTTGGTTGAGATAGTTGTAAATTAGAGGTATTATCGCAAATAAATGTGTTCTCTTTGCCTCTGGTCACAGATTAGACTAGCAGACCTAGAAAGACAAGCGGTGAATGACACATTTGTCATATTATCTGATCGATGCTACTGTCGTTGTTCTGCTGACGTAACCTTTATGCCTGTCTTTATCTGAAAATTGTTTTAACTAACAAAATATCTGTCCTTTCCCTCACAAAATACCAAACAAATTTAATTAGTTCAAAGATCAAGGATCAAAGTCACCAATATTTTTAGTTATATTATTGCAATACGGAGAATTAGTACTTTTGTTTGGAGCTTGTGTTTGGAACTTTGGTTTCTGACTTTCTTTTCTACAACTAGGACTAGTTATAAACACTCTAATTTTTTTCTTTACATTATATATACTCCGTCTATCCCACAAATTAAACAAATCTCACTATGCAAAAAGTATTTAATTACATTTACCATATGATTAATACATGACTGGTCCATTAACATGGTTGTTCAAATCAAGAAATCAACTTTGTGACCTTTTATATAACTTTCGTTATCAACGACGGTGAATGACACATTTGTCATATTATTTGATGAAGAGCTGAGTTGGAGTACCAACAACTGTAGCATCGATCTTTGTGATAATGACTCCTTATGTGCTTGATCCACCAAAGAAAGTGTTGTCCGTGAAGGTTCTCGGGAAGCTGGAAACGGTTCTTGATGGTTTTGAAAGTGCGGAGAGAGTGCCTTCTTTTTTGTTTTCATGGGAAACTGTTGTTCTCGCCCATGCAACTTATCGTTTGGTTTTTATTCAAGCCTGAGGTAAGGGGTCGTTGTAGTTAGAATCTGCTCTTTTTTCATCAGAAAATGTGTTCTCATCCATTTCATTTTCCAGGCAGCATTTTGGTAAACTTGGGAGAATTATTGGAAACCATCAACGGCTAAAGGAAAAGAGTCTGTTTTTATTTATTCCAGGTCCTGATGACGCAGGTACGTACCATGTCCATCACCATCTAAGAAAATCCAGGGTCCACGAGGAGACATGACTGATAGAAACTCATTATATCTGACAGGTCCATCGACAGTCTTGCCAAGATGCCGTTTACCAAAGTATTTAACCGAAGAGCTCAGAGCCGTTATTCCCAATGTGGTATTTTTAAGCAATCCTTGCAGGTGAGTTTTTCTCTCGATTTGTGAATTTAGAGCAAATTTTTGATTTCTACCGAAATGGACCAAATGGGAAAGCTCAAGGAATGATCTTGTCTTTGTAAAATGCAGAGTAAAGTGGTACAACCAGGATATCATGTTCTTCCGACAAGACCTTCTGTACAAGATGCGCCGTTTATGCTTAATGACCCCTTCCTCAGAAGAAACTGATGATCCGTTTCAGCGTAAAAACATCTCTCGTCTCCATTATTTTCCAATTTTTGATTTTACAGTTTTTCGGGGAATCTGAAACTTGTGAAAATCTGTTGGTTGTTCAGCTTGTCTCCACAATAACTCACCAGAGCTGTTAGATGAATTGAGAAAGAGGAAGAAGAAGTTTGTTAGAGTCAACAGACAGAATCAACGAATCCATTCTCATTCAACTTAGTCAACGATTACATGTTACATTTCTTATATAGATTGGTTGATATCCGGTTTATAACATTGAACCGAATTTTACATTAAACCATTAAACCTATACCCCTAATACCCTCCCTCAAGATGGCGTGTTATAGAAAACAAAGCCATCTTGGAAATAAGAGAGTGAAAATGTCCCGGGAGTAAGGTTTTGTGAATGCATCTGCCAGCTGTTGATCCGTCTTGACATGTAACATTTTGATCAGTCCATTCGCAATCGCTTCGCTGACTTTATGACAAACTAAGTCCAAGAACTTTGTTCTTTCATGAAATATAGCATTGTTAGCAATATGTATTGCTGCTGTAGAATCACAGAAGAAAGCAACTGATTTGTGTTGTGGAGCTTGAAGTTCTTTAAGAAATTGACTAACCAAATCACCTCTTTAACACCAAAGCACATTGCCCTATATTCAGATTCTGAGATGAAAGAGACACTGTTGGTTGTTTCTTGGATTTCCATGAGATTAATGAAGTTCCCAGAAACATGCAATAACCTAACACAGATCGTCTTGTATCTTTGCAAGTTCCCCAATCAGCATCCGTAAAATCTTTCAAAACCAAATCAGATTCTGCACTATAGAACAATCCCAAACCAATGGTTCCTTTCAAGTAGTGTAGAACCTTATAAGCCGCTTGAAGATGAGACGCTTTTGGAGCAGATGTAAATTGACATAATCTGTTAACAGAATATGTAATATCTGGCCTAGTTATTGTCAAATACATCATTCTCCCCACCAATCGTCTCTATAACTGTGGATCTTCAAGAACATGTTCAAACATGTTTCTTAAAGAAGTTCCAAAATGTATTTTCTTTCAGAAAAAAATATTCCCTTTGCAGTTCTTGCTATTTCAAGACCAAGAAAATACTGTAAGGGGGCAAGATCTCTGAGTTTGAAAGAACTTTTCAAAGCATCCTTCAGTTGATAATCTCATCATCATCATTCTACGCAATGATGATGTCATCGACATAAACCAATACAGCCACAAACTTACCATTGATATTACGCAGGAAGAGTGTGTGATCCGTTAAGAGTTTTGAAATCCAAGTGTCGACAGAACAGAGCTAAACTTCAGAAACCATTGATGAGATGCTTGCTTTAATCCATATAAAGATTTATGTAGCTTACACACAGGATTCTCCTTGCTTTGCTGTATATCCTGGAGGAAGCTCCATATATATCTCTTCATGAAGTTCACCATTCAGAAAAGCATTGGAGATATCTAATTGAGTTAAACTCCATTTCTTTGCGAAGTGACAGCTAAAAGTGTTTTGACTGTACTCATTTTAGCAACAGGTGAGAATGTGTCGGCATAGGCAACCCCCTCCTGCTGTGTATATCTTTTAGCAACAAGGCGTGCCTTGTAACGCTCCAAACTCCCATCAGCATTCAGATTGGTTTTATAAACCCATCTGCAACCAATAGCTCGTTTATCCGGTGGTAAAGAACAGATAGACCAAGTATGAGTACTCTCAAGAGCAATAAGTTCCTCATTCATCGCAGAAAGCCATTCATCAAATTCCTTGGCCTGCTTGAAACTATTTGGCTCAGAAAACTAGGTTACCACACAGATATAAGACTTGCAATCCTCTGTTATCCGTTCATATGACACATAAGCATATAAAGGATGCGGGATATCAGTCGCAGTGATGCCGCAGTCGTAGTCATGAAAATATTCTGGAGGTTTAGATACCCTTTTTCTTTTATCAATAGAACCATCATCAACAGAACAATCATTACCAGGAGAACTAGAAGATTCCCGCACTTCTATATCATTAGCATCATTCTCAACTATAGAAGGTGTACTAAGATCGATGTTCTGCCTATGTAAGTTCTCTTATTCAAAAACGGAGAAGAAAACTGATGAAGACGAGTTTGACATACCTATTGTATAAGGAAAAATGTCCTCATGGAAAACAACGTTTCTGGATATGTGAATGGTCTGCGTCTCCAAGTCTAATAGCTTGTATCCTTTATATCATGCTGGATAACCAAGAAACAAAAAGGCTTTGGACCTTGGTTGAAATTTATTTCGATTCTTGGAAGATGTTGACCGATAACATAAGCAACCAAATACGCGTAAGCCTCTGTAATCAGTTTTCTTCAATGCAGGACCTGAAATGGAGTCTTGTTCTGTAACAGTGGAGTAGGAAGTCGATTGATCGGAAAGACTGCTGTTAATATACAATCACCCCAAAATTCTAGAGGAAGATGCGATTGAAACATCAATGATCTTGCAACGTTCAAGATATGCTGGTGTTTCCTTTCCTCTAATGAGTTTTATTCTGGAGTTTCTGGACATGAATGAAAAGATTGAATACCTTTGGACTTGTATAATTCTGTAAACTGTAACTCGGGAGCATTATCTGATCTCACTCCTTTAACTACAGCCTTATACTGAGTCTGAACCATCTTCAAGAAATCTGGAAACACTTGAAGAACTTGTGACTTTTTTTTCAGCAAATAAACCCATGTTACTCTACTGTGATTGTCGACAATGGTCAAAAAGTAATGATATCCTTCCACAGTTGGTACAGAAAAAGGTCCCCAAATGTCAATATGCAATAAGTCAAAAACATTTTAACATATATGATTATGTGATATATAAGGAAGATGTTTCTGCTTAGCAAGTGGACAAATGGAACAATGGAAACCTTTATTATTAATCTGTTTGAAACCAAGTACATCAGCTATTGAATCAAGCCCAGAATCAGATATATGGCCTAGTTTATTATGCCACAATGTCTTATCACCAACAACATTAACAGAACAAGATATTTCCTGAGTATTTGTAGCAGTAATCGAAGCTCTATCCAGAACATAGGGATTAGCGATCTGCTCACCATGACCAATCATCACTCCCTTGATAGGATCCTGTATCATACAAGATTCTTGATCAATCATTACACGACATCCCAAATATTTCGTTACCTGACTTACGCTAAGGAGATTCAGTCGAAAATCTGGAATGTATTGAACATTATTCAACACAAAGCAATCATTCAGCCTAATCTGACCAATGCCTGCAATCTTAATATCAGATCCAGTGGGTAATGTAACTGATTTAGCCGAATAATTTCCTGACATGTTCACAAAGAGACTTCTATCATGCAAGACATGAGGAGTAGCACCACTGTCAATGATCAAGGACTGAGACAAAAATGTATTTCATGTGGCTTTCAAAACCCCAACAAAGTGTAAAGTAGAGGATGAGAAAGCCATACCAGGTAATACAGTGATCATTCCAGATGATGATGGCAATGAAGATTGATCAAGTGGTGTGGTCAACTGTGTGTTGAAATAGGCAATAACACTCTGCATCTGGTCTTGAGTAAGAGCATCGACATTCTGCATCTGATTCTGAGTGAGTTGCATATCCTCTTGTTTAACATCAGAGCTACTTGAGCCACAACGGGTTTGGTTTAACTCATAGTAGGCTTCGTCTTATGTTTTGAAACCCACTAGATAACCATGGATTTTGTAACACTTATCAATAGTGTGTCCATTGTAACCACAGTGTGAACAAATAGGCCTACTAGTCTTCGAAGTATTGAAAGCCGCGTTGACAGAAGCTGATGTGACTTCTGGTGTAGCTACATGAAACACAGAAGCATTCTGAAGCGTACTGATATTTCTTTGATTATAATCCTGATCAAGAAGATTATATATCTAAGCCAAGTCTGGAATGTTCTTCTTCATTATGATTTGACTTCTAATGCCTGAGTAAGACTCATTTAAACCAGCCAGAAACTTGATAGTCTTGTTGTGTTCAAGCTTCAAAGCATTAGCTTTGCTACAGTTACAATTCTTACATGTCTTAACACAATCCGCTCCTTCAAGATCATCCCACAACGTTTTCAGATTCGTATAATATGTTGATAAGTCTGTGGAGCCTTGCTGAAGAGACCAGATTTGTTGTGTAAGTTTATATGATCTCGACATATTAGTAATGTGAAAATCTTGACATAAGATCTTTCCATATCTCACAAACATCGTTGAACCTCAAAATGCTTCCATAGATTTGCTTCGTGACTGAGTTTAAAATTCAGGATTTAACCATTCTGTTACACCTAGACCAAATGCGATAGTATGGATGCATCTCCGATAGTTGTGGTAAAGATCCATCAATGAAAGCTAGCTTATTCTTGGCGTCTAAAGCAAATGTACTGGCTATACTCCAGGTATTATAATTCGATCCATCCTACACTTCAGAAATGATTGAAACTCCAGGATTATCACCACTACTCAAGAAATACGGTGTACTGAAATAAATCGAAATTGAACTGTTCTTGCGATGAATTTTGAAGCCTAAGGCAGGGTTATAAAAAGGTTGAATCGGTACCGTGAATCGATTAAAATCAGCTGCAGTTCTCATCAGAATTGATGTATTTTGTGCATATGCCACCGGAATTGGCTCTATTGTTGCCGGAATTGGCTCTGATGTTGCCGGAATAGGCTGAGACGTCTGAATAGACTCTAAAATTGCCAGAATAGCTCGATTAGTCACTGACTGAGATACAGATTTTGTCGCAGAACCTGAATCAGCTCCACGAGCCACACGCTTCGATGTCCGACGAAGAGTAACCATTTTCAAGCTCGATTTTGAAAAGAAGTTTAAGGAAATTGATTAATCGGTGAAAGATCCCGATCAATCTAGGTTAATGAACATAAAGAAAGGAAGAAGATGAAAGGTTAGATCGTAAAAGTGAATGTAGTTTCACTTGCTCTGATACCATGTTAGATGAATTGAGAAAGAGGAAGAAGAAGTTTGTTAGAGTCAACAAACAGAATCAACGAATCCATTCTCATTCAACTTAGTCAACGATTACATGTTAACATTTCTTATACAGATTGGTTGATATCCGGTTTATAACATTGAATTAGATTTTACATTAAACCATTAAACCAATATACCAAATAAGAACCATCAATGTCCTCAACCTCTCATGTTGCAGCCTATCATTTGGAACTATGATCACTGTCTTCGACTATACCCAACTCCTCATACGGTATATTATTAAATTTCGTAATATAGATTGAATTCCGCCTAGTTTGGTAAACAAAATAAAATAAAATAAAGTACTAAATTATAGGATTGTTGATGTTTTAAAACAGATTGTATTAGGTGATAAGAGTGCGCAAAAGGTGTCCAAACTTGGGGAAACAACATGTTTCAGTCCAGGATCCTTTTCAACTGATCAAACTTTCATAGCTTATCGACCATGCACACAAGAAGTCCAACTCTCTGCTCTGTGATTCTCATTTCAGACAAAAAGCCTAAGATTCAAACAAACTTCACATCCTCGTCTTAATTTTCTTCTGTCGTATTCTTATAATCTCGTACATCATGAACTTAATTTAACAAATTTTTCATAACTTATTCAATCATCATTAATCATTATATTTTTTGCAAACGAAAGCCTCATGCATAGTTGATAGACTTCGTTTCCTTGACTAGACCAAAAGAAAAAAAGAAAACCATGTTACACATTTGAAGCATTGGATGAGTGCTTATAAGGAAAACTGAAAACTAATGTTATTGAAAACCCCTTGATTATTTATAAACCATTGTTTTCAAAGTTTCATTGTTAATGATCATTCTTAGAAACTACAAAAACAATTACATATACGTTTTATGATTCACTTATGTGGGGAAAATGTAAAAAAATCCTCAAGTTTCAAAAAGTTTCATCAACTTGAAATCCTAGATTCTAGAAGTTTCCATGTCCCCTACAAAGTTAATCTCTTATGTAACCTCAGCTCCTTCATCATTACCATAATCTTGAATGTTCAGCCCTTGCTTCGTAATTGCATGCACCTGGGAACAAATACAAATTGGAGATAAATCAATTAGAAAAAAACTCAAAATAAAATAAAGAGGATCAATTGATCTTGAAGAGGATCAATCAATCTCATGTGCGCAAAAAAAAAAGTATCATAGACTAGACTTGAAACAAGAATCTGTACTCCCTAGGCAACATATTGGTCCTCAACCAGAAAGACATAAAACCTAACCTAGACTGAATAAATAACACTAAAAACCTATGCAATCAAATAACCAATGGGAAAAAACTATTAAAACCATGGCACATCAATTTAGAAGAAATGTTCGAAAACAGGAACTTACACACTTCTTTAGACTAAACTATTAAAACCATGACACATCAATTTCTCCAGACATGAACCTTATGATGCGTTCCTCGTGAGGAAACACTTCTGAATTTTGACAACGAGAGAGTGAGATCAATGTGAGGGGTTGCAAGACCTGATTAACAAGCACCTTGCGGTTTAATGGGTCGAATGTTGCCACAAAAGGATGTGGAATAGCTTTTTGATGAGACGGGTTGTTCAATCGAATCACACGAAATGACCTAAGAGTTTTCTTAGTTTGAATCACACGAAAAAGGATGAACAATGATCTATACTTGAAAGGGTTTTTAATTAAAAAGATAGATAGGTTTACAATGAATCTCAGCCTCAATATAAAGGAGAGGTGGCGAGAAGGAGAAAAGACAAAGCGATAAAGGCAAAGAGAGTTACGAGACATGCCTCGTGAACACTCAAAGACCATGCAATAAACACAAGTTCAAATTCAAACAAAAGATAGCAAGATAAGAGATCATGGGCCACACCCAAAGATGAAGAAGGGGCATGCAATGGATCGGACTAAGGGTTGGCAAAGATGAGCATATGAGCCACAAACCGCATTAAAAAGCTTGTTCGGAAAACCCATTGGGACAAAACCAAACTAAGGGAAAAAGAGTGCTAGTAGATCATATGGCCAAAGCCTTAGCCATCTTGGACATGTATCACAACCAATGTGGTATGAATACAACCCTTAAGGTCCAAGTGATCCTCATGAGTACCCTTGGATGAAAAGGACACTCGCAAGTCTTGATGAAACGTTTTAGCCGGGAAGAAACCCATGGATACTTGGCGACTCCCATGCACTCCTTGACACACTTTCTTGTGGACCTTATGCATGAGTTGCAATGTTCCTGGACTTCCATGCTTCAGTTTCCGGTTGCTTTTTATTCCAAGATTCTGTTTCCGGTTTCTTCTTGTTCCAAGATTCAATTTTCGGTTTCTTCTTGTTCCAAGATTCAGTTTCCGGTTTCTTCTTGTTCCTTGGTAGTCCATTGCCTTCTTATTATTGTCCATTCCTTGACTTGCATTGTTAGGCCCAATCAGGAACGCATCATCCTTCCGGGGTTGAAAAATATTTGTCCTCAAATATGCTAATCCTGCCATAAACAACCTCAAGTTAGACTGAGTTTTTCGCACATAATCTAAATGAAAAGGGGAGGAAAAATAAAAGTTATCGGAAATCTTCAATGGAAATTCGGCTTGATGGTTGGGAGCGATCCGGATAAGTCTCTGATCAAACTGGTGATCCAATTTTCCTTGACCAATATTCTTAACATTACGAAAGTAATTATTAAGAACATTCCACTAGATGAGGTCACCTGGAGTCTTGATGTCCAGTAAATGGAGCCTTGATGTTCTTTTGTCCCGTTAGGCAAATCCATGTCCTGTGATTGGAGCTTTGAAGTCCTGCCAGTTAAATTTTCTCTTTTGCTATACAAGCAAGGAGGTGTTTCCAAGTTAGTACAAAGTAAATCAATAACCGGACCAGGTTGTACTATCATCTGCTTAAAACCATTATGAGTGATTTTGAAAAGTTTAGAAAAGCCTGGATGGTTAGTGATGTCAATGGCTTGGACATGAAGGGCAGTTCCAAGCTGGTGCTCATCCAAGATCTTGAAGATGAATAGAGTCTTCTCGCCATCATAAGCAAAGTGTTTGGCGTTTGGTGAGGCTCGCTCCTTTGGGAAAACAACATGTTGCTTTCGATTCTCTTGAGTGTATTGTAGCCCTTTTCTATGATGATGCTTGGTTTCCATCTCGGCATGCCTTTCTTTGAACAATACCTGCAAAGTTTGTAAATCACTCGGTATTGCTGGTGCAAGGTTAGTGTAACAAGCAACAACATTGGGACTGATATAAGTTTTGGGGTCAAAAGGATCATCATACAATGTTTTTCCATTCATGGTAAAAAGTGTAGGTTTCTTACCTGGACCCTTCTTTCCCTTGAGTTGTATTTGATCAAGATAAACTTCATGAGGGGTCATTGGTACGAGCGTGGTCTTGCGTCCTTTGAATTTGAAAGTATGACGATTTGTGTAACCATCATGTATCACTCTTCGATCGGACTGCCACCAAGTAATATATGACCAGCCTCCATGGGCAAAACATCGCATAAAACTTCATCTTCATAGTTTCCAATGGATATGAGTACTTCCACTTGATGCTTCACTTTCAGTTCTCCTTGTTCATTGATCCACTGAAGGTCATAAGGCATAGGATTTTTCTTGATCTCCAATCCTAGCTTCTTCACCATTGTCTCACTAGCCACATTAGTACAACTCCCACCATTGATGATTAAACTACACACCTTTCCCTTTACATAACATCGCGAGTTGAACAAGTTAACTCGTTGGGCCTGTTCTTCGGTTTTGGATTTGAGACTTAAGGTGCGCATAGCTACAAGTAGCTCTCCTTTAACTGGAGACTCGGTCACTTCCTTCTCCTCTTCTTCTTCTTTTGTCCTAGTGTCTCCTTCCTCTTCTTCCGTTTCTACTTCCCCATCGCCTTTGAGTATCATCACTCGTTTGTTGACACACTCATTCGAATAATGTCCTATTCCATAACATTTATAGCACTTGATATTGCTAGTTCTGGTGGCCACCTTGGCTTTCTCTTCTGGTTGGGCTCCCAAAGGTTTAGCCCCAATACGCGTAGTATTAGATGGGTTGCTACTAGCTGGTATCCTCATCCTTTCATTCTTTCCCAAATTTCTCGTAAGAGATGAGCTTCCATGATAAGTTTGTGTAGATTTTATTCTTGTCAATTGCTGCTCAATCAGGATGGCTTGATGTAACATTTCTTGTAGATCAACATGAGACTGCATTTCCAACCGGTCTTGTATTTCACGTTGTAATCCACCAAGAAATCGGGACATGGTAGCTTCTCGATCTTCACGAACATCAGCCTTGATCAATAGAGCTTCCAACTCTTGGTAATAGGTTTCCACGTTCCTTGTGCTTTGCACAAGCTTGCTAAGTTGGTTGTGAAGCTCCCAATGGTAGTAACTAGGAATAAACTGTCGTCGCATGATCGCTTTCATTTCAGCCCGTGTCCACTGTTGGCTCAAATTTTCTTCTTTGAGACGTTATGAGTTGATCCCACCTACATAGAGCATAATCACTGAGCTCAGTAGTTGCTGCTTTGACCTTGTTCACCTCCGTGTAGTATTGGTAATCGAAAACAATTTCGATTTTCTTTTCCCACTCGAGATATACATCAGGATCCCTTTTCTCTTGGAATGGAGGGATGCGTAGCTTTAAGCTTCCAAAACTGTCTTGACGTGGTCTCCAGTCTTCACGATCTCTCCTATGTCTTCAGGAATTGCTTCGAGAGGATTGGCTATAGTACGCCTCGGAGTCTTGATCTTGGTGCTCACGAGGTAATTCCCCGAGATGGTCTTCTTGTTGTAATACCCGACCATTGTTGACGCCTTGTTGCCTTTCAGGATCTATCTTGCCTTCATGATGTCGATCTTGAGCATTCCTTGGATTGTTAGACATGACATCGGCAAGCACCGGTACGATTTCTTCACGTAGCATGCCGATCTTTTGAATCAGTTGCTTGTGGCTTGACTCCAGTTATTCTGACATGGTAGCTGAAAGATTAACACACAAACTACACCAGTAAAACGTTCTTTTGAAAGGAAAAACAATCGAAAATAACAAGAACACAAAAATGACTTATCAAATTCTGATAAACTCTAATCGCGACTGTCTTATACGATTGATCCCGAAGAATTATCAAATCAACTCTAAAAATTCTCAAATCAATTTTAACAAATACTAGACTCAATCTAGGTTCAGATCCAATTAATTTCACGATTTTAGCACAAGTAGTCCATTTATGAAAATTGAAACAATAACACAGAAAAATCACTTAACTCTCGATGCAGCTCAGATACCACATGATGCATTCCTCATGAGGAAACACTTCCCAATTTCGACAACGAGAGAGTGAGATCAATGTGAGGGGTTGCAAGACCTGATTAACAAGCACCTTGCGGTTTAATGGATCGAATGTCGCCACAAAAAGATGCGGAATAGCCTTTGGATGAGACGGGTTGGTCAATTGAATCACACGAAATGACCTAAGAGTTTTCCTAGTTCGAATCACACAAAAAAGGATGAACAATGATCTATATTTGAAAGGTTTTTTGATTAAAAAGATAGATAGGTTTAAAATGAATCTCAGCCTCAATATAAAGGAGAGGAGGCGAGAAGGAGATGAGACAAAGCGATAAAGGCAAAGAGAGTTACGAGACATGCCTCGTGAACACTCAAAGACAATGCAATAAACACAAGTTCAAATTCAAACTAAAAATAGTGAGATAAGAGATCATCGGCCATGCCAAAAGATGAAGACGGGCCATGCAATGGATCTGACTAAGGGTTGGCAAAGATGAGCATATGAGCCACAAGCCTCATTAAAAACCTTGTTCGGAAAACCCATTCGGACTACCGGTTTACCAGTTAGTTCTGAATTCAGGGGAGTAAGTTCCAAAATTCTGAGGAGATAATACGCCCTCAATGTTGAATTTGCCGATAAACTGGCACACCTTCATCTTTATAATCAAAGAATAAAAATTGAGTAACTAGACCATGAAATATATCTGATTGTTTGTTGCAGAGATCTGGTATATTTTTTTGTCATAGCTTTCTCTTTGGAATTTTCCTTGCTTCCTATAACTATATTCCATACTTTTAGTTCTCCAAAGTGATGATGACTCAGTGAATATAAGTGATGCTCCTATACATGAATTTTCAATCTTCAATCAAAACATTTTTGGTGAAGTTTAGAAATAAAAATTACAAAACAAATCTAGTTTGCCTTCAATCATATTGATCAATGCACATTACACTATGATTTGAACTATCTTGATTATCAGGAAAAGGTGGGGTTTAATCCTACAGTGTTATGTTGAATATTAAATTAGTAAATGCACTATTTTGATAAATATATATGTGCCTCAGGAATACATAGAACACTGAAAAAAACAGTTTGAGCTAAGAAACATTGGTCCACAAGTGGAGGTGCTATTATCTCTATTTTGTAATTCCTAATAGAAATACAAATACCAAAGGAGGTGCTACTGTCTCTAGAAAAATAGTTGTTGAGTTACCACAATTATATCAAGAACAATAAGAGTTTTAGATTGTTCAGTTTTGCGAGATTTTCTAAACATTAATAAAGAAAGTTATTCTTTATTGAAAGCTAAGCTTGTTCTAGATTATTTAATTTTATTTTAGCTCTAAGGCGTTTAAATAGTGTCTTTTAAGTTTTATGAAATCAATTCAAGAAGATCTAATGTTCACATGAGAATGAGGGAAAGAGTTACCGATTTATAAAGAGACAAAATCATACACAGTTTTAGAATTTTCTGAAAACATCATAATGCTCATAGGTTTAAAAAAGAGACTCGAGTATATAAAATATATAGACGCATGCACTGTAATAATGATCTAATTTTCTTTTTTGAATATGCTACTTGAATAAATTTAAATTCAATTTGCCATCAGGTAATATTGGAACCCAAAATTAGGTGAAAAGCAATAAGAGAATTTATCTAAGAAAACTTGTATACCAGTACATATAAATAAACAAATGAGCTTGGAAAAGGAAAAAAAAATTACAACTGATTTCAACTCTTAGGCATCTTCGATCTCCACAGCCATTACGTTGCTACTTGTCATTTTCTCCTCAAACTCTTAGAAGAGATCCTCTTAAAACCCCATTTCCTTGGTTTTGTTTCTTTTGATAAAGAACCAATTAGAAATAGTATATGTATTAACTAATTACCTTGTTAACAATCTATGGAGAGAGGGATGCTACATCGTTACAGCACGAAATAAACTAAAGTTGGAGAAGATGATCCTCTCAGGCATTACCAGAGAGGCACGATCGGTGGATCCGACAGCGTCGCACTGAGATGAGTTGCACCACAGAGACAACATCGATGGCTAGTTTCTTTATCCGTTTTTCGGAAGCTCTTCACCATCACTTCCTTCCACTCATTCATGCAACCTAAATCATGAATAAATTAATTATTAAGTAATTTTATAGAAGATAAAAATTAGGGGAAACTAAAGACATGGTTGTTCAAAAATGCAGAAGAAATGTTGAAGAAATGAATAATGAATCAATGTCTCTTCTTCTACAACAAACTGCCGTTGTACCGATCTTAACCAGATCCAACTACTTCTCAAGCTTCCTATCACTACACGATTCAGCTGATTTAAAATACTTTTGCCTGGAATTGAGTTTCAAGTGAATTTCTCAGATTTACTTTCAGCATAAGAAGCATAAACAATTCTGATCCTCAGTCTATTCTTTCAGCACAAATGTCATATTATTTATATTTCTCAATCTCAAGCGAACCTCCGTAACGTAAAACATAACCAGCATAAAACAAGTCTGATCAAATCTATACTAAAGAAGAGTTCTTCGGTATATGAATTTAAACAATCAATTCCATCTTCCTGAACAGAACCAGAGAATATGATGAAACACCATTAAAAAAAGTATTAGAGCTGTGCGTCCAACTTGCACCTATATCATATGGTAATATATAAACTATTAGCAATACAGAGAAATAAAAAGATTCAGCAACTGCGGAGTTGGCAACAATCTTGATCGTCAGAAGTAAATCTCAGAGTATTAGAAACCACCGGTTTACTCTCCCCTGAAAATCCCAGCCATTTAATTTTCATCTTGGGCTGGCTGATCCTACTTTTTCAGAGGTGCTTACCTATGTTATTTTGGAGTAACCCTACACCTAAGAATGCTGCAATGTGTCTAACTGTCACCCTTATCTTTTAGTAAGGTTCATACATGCGTTCTTTAACCCAAGAAAAAAAAACAAAACAGAACGGCAATGCATGCACTTATCTTCGATATTTTAACTAAAATACTTTATCAGTTTAATTAAGATTTTATTTCTTGAGCCAAGGTCAAAATTTGTGGACCTAGAGAAGTCAGTGTGGGAGGAAACCTCAATGTGACACGATAAGAATGCCTCAAGAGAACTATACGAATAAGAGTTGCCAATGTCGTGGTGCCAATTGGCAAGAGAACTATATGAATATTGAAGAGGTTAAAGTTTCTGGTTCATTTTTTGAGGGAGGATTATTGGGAGTCAAGCCAATGTCCCACAACAAAAGGTTAGAAATTATACTGTATGTCTAATATATGAGTCAACTCAATCACCAATTAGTATGAAGCATTTTGGGAAGGAGCCCAAAAACAAATCTGTGCAGGCTTTGCCACTTAGGCCCAAAGCGGACAGTTTTACATATGTGATTGTGATCCTCAGTGACGAGAGTGATGCTGAAAATGACAATCCTCCAAGGAAGAGAAATATTACCCGTCAACGGTCTGTTGGTAAGAAAAAAGAAGCAAAAGTGCAGCAACAGAGCCAAGTTACCAAACATAAACCATCTACCATCGTCTTCGTCGTCATCATCATCAGATGACGAAATGATTGTTCAGCGTCCGGTTATAAGATCCTGGGAGGGATGATTAAAGCCGGTCTTGTTGCTCCCTCTCTTAGGTTAATGTAGTAGTTAATCTCTTGTATTGTTTTTTTGGATTTGGGGAGCTAGTACAACAGATAATATCTTCTTCAGTGAATTTGTATGAGCATGTATCTTGTTCATTTATCAATTAGTATCCACAGTCATGAACACAGTTTTATAAACACAGAAGTTCTTTTGGAATCCAAACGAAGTCTACTATTTTTGTTTTGTTTTGAAAGAAAGTCTAATACTATAAATTATAAATATCTAAATTCAGAAATAAAAGTATTCTTAGAGATAGTACGTAGTAAAAATAGATTCTTGGAATAAAGAAATTGGGTCATCTTCCTCAGTCTCCACAGTCGCTCTCTCTAAAACTCCTTTGATTTTCTCTCAAATTCCTGCTGAGAAATTCTTCGATCTTCATCGGGTGGTCACCTAGGAATATGCAAGATTTCCAGAGAAAAATC
The DNA here is from genome assembly GCA_963555745.1 of Cardamine flexuosa. Classification (NCBI taxonomy): domain Eukaryota; kingdom Viridiplantae; phylum Streptophyta; class Magnoliopsida; order Brassicales; family Brassicaceae; genus Cardamine; species Cardamine flexuosa. The sequence continues at coordinate 11,873,657 of OY743217.1, forward strand.
CTACCTAGGAATATGCAACTTCATCATCTCATCCAAGTCGTCTACAATCTTACTCCTTTCCTCTAGAAATTTGTATTCTTTTAGCAGCACCTCATGATCCTCCTCCAGAATCTGATATTTTACCACCAATTTATTAATCTCTTGAGCAAACAAATTGCTACTCCCAGCATTATGATAGCAATTTGGTAGCTCAAGAGGATAACATATTGGCGGTAAAATATCAGATTCTGGAGGAGGATCATGACGTGCTGCTAAAAGAATACAAATTTCTAGAGGAAAGGAGTAAGATTGTAGACGACTTGGATGAGATGACGAAGTTGCATATTCTGGCCGTTTGGAAGTGGCATTGTATATTGGACTTTATCGTGGGTGAAAGAAATGATGAATTGAGGTAATGAGATTGAGTATGAAATGTTTATGGTTTCATGGCTCTCACATTTCCATTTCCTAATTCAGAGCATGATGTCTGTTGACAGATAGATAAGTTGTTTCCCTCTGTGATTAAGCTTGTTAAAGGGGTTCGGTTAGCTCTGGCTCCAGCTATTCTCGCTATTCTCTTCTAGCTAAAACAGCTAGCGTCAGAGCTAACCTAAACCCTTTTAACAAGCTGAATCACATCCGGAAAACCATAAAATCATAATTCTCAATCTCATTCCTTGACTGGAAAGATGTAGAGACTGGTGTTGTTTTTGATATGTAGAGAAGAATGATGATTACGATATTTATAGAGAGACTGAGATTTAGGGAAATAAGAAGAGGAGGGCTAATAGAGCCGAGGTGGGTTTTGGAATTTTTGGGAGGAGGAATGTGTTTAAAGTTTTCAGACAAGATTAGAAAAGAAGTTACACATAAAAAGAACAAATTAAGCACAAAATCTTCATATTAGATCAAATAGTGACAAATGGTCAACTATTTATTTTCTTTTTATATTTTCTTTGTGTATTATACCTTTTTTTGTTAAATTGTGGCTTTGAATACAGCCAGAATTCTTAAGAACTGATGTGGATACAAATCATGATATCCAACAGCATATTTTTAATTTTTATATATTATTAGTTTTTTAAAATTTGCTATTACAGTTTTTTTATTCTTCTAAATTTTAATTATTCGTATTGCCTAAATGGAAACGATTTCATTTTTTTTACATGGTCATTAGTCAATAAAATTATATTTTCCTTAAAGTTTTTTTGGTCAGTATTTCCTTATTTCCTTCCATATGTTTGGTCAAATTTGTGAAGTTTCTAAACAAAATATAAATGATAAATTAAGGACCAACTATGCCCAAGCTAAGTCACTTGAGAGATCAAGATCCAATAGCCTCAACTCATTACTCTCATCCAGTTAAGAAAATATGAGTCATCCTGAGAAAGAAATAATAGAGAATTCTGATGACAATGACTACCTTTGGAGTGATGAAGAATTAGAAAATCGATAAATTGTGCTTCCTCTTCTGCACCGAGAGTTTCTGAAGTCCCAATGTGAATAAAATCATTTGTAACAAAGCTGTTGTTGCGGTGCAACTTCTTGTGGCTACTGCCAATTACAAATATGTATTGTGGATACAGAATCCACACCCAATAATTTAGTAGAATGAGTTAATCGGAAAAGTTGGTAGCTCTGAATGTATATTTCTCTTAGAATCGGCCCAGATCCCTTTTACAACGCCCTTCTCTTTCTATTTATACATGTTTTTGACTATCAATTCTATCAATAAATTACAATAAATCATATGATTCTAGTTAAATATGTCAGTTTTTATATGGTCTTGAATGACGTATAACATTTTGAAATAACTTCGCCTTTTGACTTGATGGCTAGGTCCTTCCTGCATAGTCCTTTTCTCCATTGATCTCCTATAGTTGAGCGACCTCTCTGAGCTCGTTACTTCGTCTTCTTACCAGTTCGCTGATCCCTTCCTCTTATCTCGAAGTCTACTCCTACGAACCGGACTCTCTCTTGTTTGTCATGATGACTTGGCTGACATGTGTCCCGTATTTTTAATGGTGATGGATCCTCAGAGAGGTCGCTGAACTCTTCAGTGTCCGAGTGTCTCAGAAGGACACTGAGGCGCTCGATCGTCGCCATGTCTCTTTCGTGACACTCGGACACTGAAGAGTTCGTCCTTGTCAGGAAACCCGGTGACTAGAGCTCTATCAAAGTGAGGATGACACGAGACATGGCGACGATCGAGCACCTCAGGAAGGAAAGAAATGAATTCAAAGAGAAATTCAAGGTTTCCCGTACTGCAGCTGATAGTTTGGCAAAGCGTTATGAAGAGAAATATGCTGTCCTTTGCTCAGAACAGAATACCATTCAAGCTTCAAATCGACCACTAAAATGTGAGACAGTTGCTGTACAAGACCAGCTGGCGGAGAATTCTCTTAAGTACAATGCATTGCTCATGTTCCGTGACTACGATGTCCAGAAGCTGGCTAGTTCAGCCCAGAAGGAGGTAAAGGAGAATGGCAAAGTTCTTCTAAGTCTGCTGTTCGAATATGTCAGCTCCATCGAAGCTTGTGCTATTCTTCAGGCTGATGTCAACAAAATCGGGAGTAACCTAACGCTTCTCAAGAAAATTAAAGATGGCGAGATTAATCCAGACAAGGAGATTGCCGAGCTGACGAGTTCACTAGCTGAATCAGCTTCCAAGCTGAAGAAATTTGTGACTGCAGCTTGGGATCAGGAACAGTTTGCCAATGCTTTTGCAAACTCTCCTCCTCTCCCTGAACCCAATCTTGATTTGTCCGTTGAACAAACCTCTCCGCGTCCCATCGAAGCTATTATCTCTCCACTTAACCCTGCTGATAAGGTACGATTCAATCAATTAGATCAAATTTATCCCTTATAACAAATAGTAGTCTTATCCGGCTTAAGGAACGGCGTTATCCATTATAACTAGTATAACTGGAACGTTCAGGATCTGCCCGAAGACATTTTTCCCGAGCTTACTCCTTCTGAACCAGAAGCTTGTCCCATGGAGCTGTCTCCTCAACAGGATACCAGTAACAATCCTCCGGAGACAAATGTTGTGGATCCTGCTGCTGAACCCGTATCTGAAATGGTTGAAGATGCTTTAAGGGTTGATCTTGTTTAAATTTTGTTGATCGTGTGGCTGTGTTCAACTAATTCGAGACTTGTCCCATAATTTAAACTTGCTTCTGTTTTCGTTTGTCTTTGCTTTTGCCCAAGGAGGTTTCGAATATTGACTTGATCATTTTCCTTTAAGAAAATCTGATTTTTAGATGCTTATTTTGATAAGACTTTTGCATCTGACCGGGTTTGCAAAGTCCGGTATACTCAGAAAACTTTGTGTCGAGTTGTTTTCGAGAGAAAATTGGTTTATCAGACCCTTACCATTTTTAAGGAACAACTATATCCAGCTTTCTCGGTAAAAGTGCGAGGATGGAGCTCGGCTTTAAGCGAGGTCTGATCTTGGCTTTGAATTAGGTGCACCTCTTATTGTATAAGAAACGTCTGTGTGGATTGCTTTGTTAGTTCAGAATTTTATATGAATTAAATAATTCCTTATTGAACTGTTAAGTTGTTCGGAATAAGAGAGATAGTCTTGCAAGGTCAATAGTTCGCTTTATTGAAAAACTGGTTCAAAATGACTGGGCCTCCCCTTTTTAAGACTCCTTTTGATTGGGCCGATTATATTTTTTACCTCTTAGGGTATTGTCCTAGGTTTTTAATGATTCACTTAGCGTGTGTCATTTAAACCTTACTTCGAGTTCCAAAATTTGCGTGTTCTTTTAAAGAAGCAATTATTACTCTCAATAAATGCCCTTCGTTTGGGATTTCGTCTTATTCCACTGATACTTCTGACACTCCCCTTATTCTGTCCTTACTTTAATTTCTCTTGTCTCTGCCCTCTCTTCTCCTCTCCCTCTCATCTTCTTTTTCTCCATCATGGATACCTTTGGATACTAACCTTGACATACTTCCTCTTCTGGTTCTCCATCAAGGCCTCCACCTTTTTCTGGTGATGCCTTCACCCCGAGCCTGGTCCGTTGCCCTAATTTCATTGACTCCCTTATCGGACCAGAGAAAGAAGTTGCCGATATCTTCATGGAAATGGTTTGTTCTTATAAATCCTTTCCTAAATATTATTAACACCTTTGTCTCTACTGAATTTACATCTATTTATCAGCTTTTGGCCGAACACACTCGTACATGCAATGGCCGTCAGTATTATGGAAAGAATAGAAGATCTTTGGAGAGGAGAATTCGGAGGCTGGAGAAGAAGATCTTACACCTGGAAAGTCATTCTCTTTCCTGGGAAAGGAACAACATTAACTCCATCGTTCCCATACCTGAGGTACTTTGCTCCTACCTCTGGGATTTAAGGGAGAAGGCAACAATCAAACGTGAAAGTGCTTCGACCTTTGTTCCGACAGAGGATTCATCATCCGGGCTGAAGGAAGAAATTACTCTCGATAATGAAGAGGATGACGGAAATGTTTCCTGAGCCCAAACCCTAAATGTAATAATAACAAGTTTGTTTTTATTCCGCGGGGCCTAGGCCCATTGTTGCTTTTGTTTGGACTCGTCATTTTTATTTTCATTTGCAATCCGGTTTCATTAAATTGCATCCAACACATTTATTTCTTGAATATCTCCAAATCGTCATGCCGAGTCTTGATTTACGTTATTACGGTAAATTAAATCCCTTATGGTGATTCCTAGGAGCGCAATCTGGCATGATTTGCCTTGATAACTTGTTATATAATTTACTGAGAATTCAGGATATGGAAAAGAAGCAGTTCCAGATTTCCCGAGAACTGTGTGTCCTTGAAGCTCATCCGTCGGACTGCATCGAACTTAATTTCAAAGAGTTCGGGCATTACATGCCGGCAAGTGTGCCTGGGATTGTTGACCTAGCGGGACAGGGAGCCGTGATTTTCTGCAAAAAGATCGATCATGCATCTCCTTAATCGGTCCTCGTTGCTTTCTCTTTCTCTTGCGAGCTGCTGTTGTTGCTTCCCAGATCGTGAGGAGGATTCCCCTTATCTAATCATGAGAATATATATATAAATATATATATATATATATATATATATATATATATATATTTATAATAATAATAATAGCTGCACTCTAAATGAGTTGCCTACGTACCCATGTCCGGATCAAGCCAAATCGTAGTTCATTAAAATATTTGTAACAATTTTTTTTATGAATAAAACTTTTTTAAGTTCAGAATATTCCATGGTGTCCGAACTGGAACTCCATCTTGGTCTGCTAATTTGTAAACACCATTGCGAACTACTTTGGTTACTTGATGTGGACCTTCCTAGTTAATTCCAAGCTTTTCAGCTCCGATCTCTTTTGTATTTTTGAACACTTTAAGCAGAACTAAATCACCAACTTGAAGGGGTCGGTTATTTAGTTTTGAATTATAGTACCGTGCGATTGTTTGTTGATAATTCTGGAGCTGAATTAAAGCTTGGTCTTGCCTTTCATCGATAGTATCCAATGCATCTTCCATCATTTGTGTGTTACATGATTCATTATCAGCGAGTTCGGTTCGTCGGAGTCCTTGAACATTCAGTTCGGCTGGAACCACGGCCTCCATTCCATAAACTAATGAGAAAGGAGTTTCTCCACTAGCTCTTCGCAGAGTAGTTTGGTATGCCCATAAAACTGGTTGGAGTTCGTCGACCATCCTCCTTTATATGAACCGAGTCGCTTCTTTAGATTACTCAATACAGTTTTGTTTGCAGCTTCTGCTTGCCCATTCCCCTGTGGGTATTGCGGGGTAGAATAACTCATCTTTATTCCCCATGCTGAAACGAAATCTTCAAAGTCTTTGGATATGAATTGGGATCTATTATCCGTAACGATCTCGGATGGAACTCCGTAATGACATCATGTTTTTCCGCAGAAATGTTTTTACCATTGAGTCCTTAATTGTAATGTATGCCTCTGCTTCAATCCATTTGGAAAAATAGTCTGTTAGGACAAGAAGATGTTGCACACCTCGGGTTGACTAATGCATTGGTCCAATAATGTCCATTGACCATCGCATAAACGGATAAGGAGCTGCGATTGATGACAGGAGTTCCAAAGGTTGAAGAATAAGCGGGGCATGTTGCTGACTTTTTACACATCACTGGGAGTATTTGATACAGTCCATGAACGTTTGATTTTGAAAGCCATCGATCGTCCTGACGCATGGTTCCCACAAAGCCTTCATGAACTTCACTCATAACCACTTCTACACCTGAGCCATAAACACATATCAAATATGGATCACTAGCACCTCGCTTGAATAGTGATTCCTTAATCAAGCAATAGTTCACGCTAACGATTCATAATTTCCTTGCTTCCCACTTCGCTTTTGGAAGTACACCAGTTCGGATATATTCTTTAATAGGATCCCTCCAGTCAGCCCCCCAATCGTTAGTGGGAATATCCTCTTGATTACTTGGAAGCATAAATTTATCATCATCTGGTTCATGATTACAAAGTTTTTCCTGCTCTACCTCGGGCTCATCCATGAGGTAAATGGGTTCCATGACCATAGGTGATGGTGTGTCCGTATTTGGTTGGTCTTCTGAAATTGGGACAACTTCGGGCTCTGATGTTTAGTTCCCATCGGTAATAATTGTGGGATTTTTAATCTTTGGGGGCGCCCACATCATTGTATTGGGAGACTAATCTGTGGTATTTGATCATCTGTTTGAGAAGTTTGGGGGGTTTGATCGTGAGAATGAGATCGGGTTACCGCTATAGTTTCATCTTTTACAGTTATGCTCTGAGACTCAATGCATTCAACTGCAATGATCCCCTTTAAGGTAGGATCAGACGTTGATGCCAAGGCAGCCAGCGCATCGGCTGTAGTGTTTTCACTTTGTGGAACCCAGACTAAATCAAAAGCATCGAATTGTTCTGCAAGTTTTTTGTTAAGTTCTAAATACACTTACATCCTTGAATATTTGGCCTCATATTTGCCTTTGTATTGGTTCACGATCAATTAGGAATCGCTATATGCTATTATTTCCTGAGCTCCTACTTCATTTGCGAGGCGGAGGCCGGCTTGTAATGCTTTGTACTCTACCTCATTAATTGACGCGGGGAAACCACGGCAGAATGATTGCTCAATAACTTCACCATTGGGGGTTACCAAACTTATTCCAACCCCAGATCCTTGTTTTGAAGATGATCCATCAACGTTAAGTTTCCACACCTTGTCTCCAGGTTCGGCTTCTGTTCCGCCAGTTGGTAACTTGGTCAGAAAATTGGCTAAGACTTGAGCTTTTGCACTGGTTCGATTCTTGTACTCAATATCATACTCGCTCAATTAGATAGCCCACTTTGCTAAACGCCCCGATTGACTTGGACTATGTAGAATAGTCCGTAATAGTTGCGAAGTTAACACTTTTATTGGATGTGATTGGAAATAGGGCCTTAGGTTTAGTTCCGAAACAACAACTGCAAGAGCTAGTTTTTCTATCATGGTATAACGGGTCTCCAGACTAGTTAGACTCTTGCTTATTAAATATATAATAGATCAGTCGCTGCTCCCCTCTATCTTCTCGTATAATAACTCTGCTAACTGCATGTTCTGAAACAGACACATATAAAAATAATCTTTACCCGGACTCAGGTTTGGAAAGTACTGGTGGGGTCGTTAGGTATGATTTTAGCTGTTTAAAATCATCATCACATTTATCATCCTATACGAACTGTTTATTGCCCTTCAATAGTTGGTAAAACGAAAGACATCTATAAGTTGAACGAGATATGAATCTGTTCAAAGCAGCTATTCACCCTGTTAAATGTTGCACTTCTTTTTTATTTCTTGGGGGAGGCATCGTTAGAAAGGCGTTTATTTGATTTGGGTTGGCTTCAATCCCTCTCTTTGTCATGATATACCCTAAAAATTCACCAGATGGTACTCCGAATGTACACTTCACCTGGTTATACTTCATTCTGAACTCATTTAAAATTTCGAAACATTTAGCGAGGTGCTTCACATGATCAGTATGCTGGAGAGATTTTACCAACATGTCATCTATGTAAACTTCCATTGTTTTTCAAAGATGCTCTGCGAACATCTTATTTACAAGACGCTGATAAGTGGCTCCTACATTCTTCAGACCAAATGGCATTACAATATAATAATATATACCTCTGTCTGTTATGAAAGAAGTATTTTCTTGATCCTCGGGATGCATCTTGATTTGATTGTATCCTGAGAAAGCATCCATAAAGCTTAGGAGTTTGTGACCAGCGGTTGACTCTACCAACCGATCAATATCTTGAAGAGGAAAACTATCTTTTGGACATGCTTTGTTGATGTCAGTGAAATCAACACATACTCTCCATTTTCCATTCTTTTTCTTCACTACAACTTTCAAGCCATTTTGGATACTTCACTTCTCGTATGGATCATGCTTTTAACAATCTATCTACTTCATTGTTGACTGCCATTGCACGATCCGGTCCGAGCTTCCTCCTTTTTTGCTTAATTGGTTTAAAATTTTCATCTACCTGCAATTCATGTGATATTATACTCAGGTCAATACCTGGCATATCTTCTACTGACCACGCAAAGGAGTCTCTGTTGTTCAACAAAAACTCAATGAGTTTGGTTTTTAACTCGATGCTTAATCCTGAACCAATCTTTATTTTTTTGATCTGGTCTTGCATTGTCAATCAAAATCTCCTGAGTTATATCGTCTAGTTTTTGTCCATTAGGAAAGCACGGCTCTTTTCCTATAGTCGGAGTCATTAATTGCTATTGCAATTTCATTCTATGATTCATCAGATAACAAGATCTTGAGATTTCAAGATTGCCTTTAATTGTTTCTACTCCAGTCGGGGTTGGGAATTTAATGCACTGGTGATAGGTTGATGGGACTGTCTTCATTTAATATATCCATGGAGTTCCTAGGATTATATTATACGCAGCTGGTTGGTTAAAATCCGTGAAATCTACCACTTTTGATACTCCAGATGTGAACACATGAAGTTTAATGGTCCCAAGTGACATAGTTTTTTCACTTGTGAAAGCTATCAAGGGAGCTGGTGGTTCCACTATTTCAGTTCGATTGATTCCCATCTTATGTGACGTGCTGAGGAAAATTAAATCAACCGAACTACCAGTATCAATTAATACCCTTGACACCTTGTAGTTCGCTACGTCAAGAGTTATGACTAGAGTATTATCGTGTGGCCTGGCTAAGCTGCGAGTTTCAGTCTTCAAATGTTATCGCAGTGTTGTACTCGAAGGACTCGGTTATTGCATTTACCGCCATAACTGATGCTGGCTTGTGTTTTTTGATTGCACAAATTGAATCATGGCATAACTTGGGAGCCACCAATAATGATATCTATCCGCCCTTTAGATGGTGCAGGTTGGTCTGATGCTTTTTGCTTTTTTGTCAGCGGTCGGAATTTTGGTCATCCTTTCGATATTTGTTATAATTTCGGACAAATTCTTCCAAACTGATTTTCGCGAGTCTGCCTGAAGCCCAAAGCTTAGCGAGATGTCGTTTGAGGACACTACACTCTTGTTGCATGACCAATCATCCGTTGTATTTTGCAGTAAGAATTATTGTTCCAACCCAAGTATTATTTGATGAATACCCAGGCCTTTCTCCTTGGGAATAGGGTCATCCAACATTGTTATTGCTCGGGGTTATACCAAAATGTTTTATTCCGCCACCTTCTATTGGCTCGAACTTCCTTACCGATTGACTTATAAGAGGTTTAGGAGAACGATACTTTCATGCGAAAGTTGCTTTTTCCTCCACGGCTTCAATCCAGCTATTGGCTCAGAATAGAGCATCTTGAATTGTCTACGGTCAGTGTGCCGTTAATTCCTCCCTGAACCTTGTTTCATGCCAAAGTCCATTCTTAAGTTCTGACAATGCTGCAGTTTGAGAAATTCCTGGTATTTTTGCCAATAAATCTTTAAATTTGGCGATGTGCTTCTGGAGTGGCTCCTGTGGTCCTTGTGACAAGTTCCACATGTCACTATCAGATTTTCCTTTCTCCATTAAGACGGAGTATTGAGTAAGGAAGGTGGAGGAAAGCTGGTTGAAGCTATTGATTGTTCCCGGACCAAGCTGAGTAAACCATAGTAACGCTTGTCTGGAGAGATTTTCAGAAAATAATTTACAAAATCCAGCATCTTCTTCGTGTGGTTCTAGATCGATTCATCCTGCTGTAATTTGAAATGCAGCTAGATGGCTCCTCGGATTTCCTTGTCCATCATAGGTTGGTAAATTGATTCTTTGGGCATCTTTGATTTTGACACTTGCAATCCATGAGCTGAAGGGGGATCACCTGGTCTCTTCAATTACCCAATCAATATCCGGAGCCGAGCTAGTAGCTCGGTGGATTTTGACTTCATTTTCCTCATTTCACGACGAACAGAGTCAAGCTCATCATCGGTAGTCTGGAGCGTTGGGTCATCTCCATCTTCATTTGTCTGTTTGTTTCCTGTATTTTGCCCCTCCCCATCAACCGGTTGTGGTGTTCCATCCGCGGTTTGATTTGAAGAAGTGGTCGCCATAGGCGTATGGAACAAAACTCGTTGATGAGAATTCCTGCGCCTGGAACCTGTATTTGAAGCATCTACACGCGCAGTAAGAGTTACCTGACCAGTTTTCAGCAACTCCATGTCTTGCTGCATGGTGACAAAGCTAGCTGTCAAGCTTGATAAATTCTCGCTTATTTTTGCCAAAGTGTCTGTTACGCCACACATGGTTCGGTATATGGAGATCTTTTAGCTTGATTGTCGAAAGATTTCTTGCTTAGCTTGAAGATCCCCTCATTCTAACGCTAAAATGTGGATACAGAATCCATACCCAATAATTTAGTAAAATGAGTTAATCGGAAACAGTTGGTATTTGCTCTGGATGTATATTTCTCTTAGAATCGGGCCCAGATCCCTTTTACAACGCCCTTATCTTTCTATTTATAAATTTTTTTTGACTATCAATGCTATCAATAAATTACAATAAATCGTATGTTTATAATTATATATGTCGGTTTTGATTTGGTCTTGAATGTTATAACGTATAACGTTTTGAAATAACTTCGCCTTTTGACTTGATGGCTAGGTCCTTCCTGCGAACTCCTTTTCTCCTCCGTTCTCCTATAGTTCAGAGACCTCTCTGATCTCGTTACTTCTTCTTCTTACCAGTTCGCTGATCCCTTCCTCTTATCTCAAAGTCTACTCCTGCGAACCGGACTGTGTCTTGTTTGTCATGATGACTTGGCTGACATGTGTCCCGTATTTTTAATAGTGCTGGATCCTCGGTGCGAGATCCGGTATCAATATGTATTAATTGTCCTTCTCCTTCTTCTTCATCTTCTTCATCTTTAGAGTTTGTGATTTCTCCACATTTGGCCTCTGTTGTCTTCTCAGAGTTTTTTTCACCTTCTTTGCTTGATGCATCATCTACTACATGTGGTTCTTCCTATTTCTTGGTTAGCTTCTCAATGACATCCATCATTTCTCTATTCACATCAAACATTGTATTGAGCCAAGTAACTACACTGGGATTTACAACAAAATTGGTAAATAAATGTGGTTAAATATTTCATGCTACAGTTTCTACCCTTTCATGACATTGAAAGTTTCAATTAACAAACAAATCAACTCATATTTATTACTTTATTTAATTGTGTTCAAACTTTAAACTCTTTCTACACACATTGTCACAATACAATATTATGCATGAGCATTTGATAAAATACTTACAACTTATTAAATGCTGTTAATTAAGTTAACCAATGAACTAACTTCATCCATTTCTAGCAAACAAAACAATGGTAACGCAAATAATTAAAATTTTATATGTAAGAAGCATGCTTAAGGCATACATTATAATTAATCAATGTAAGAAAGAGAAAAAATTTATTTACCTGAAGGATTCTTTGCACTTAGTGGACGTCCGTCTCCCTCAGGTGAGCTATCCCAGCAGTAAGCATGCATTGCAGAAGTTATGACCACAAAGCGTTGTCACCGGAAGACTCATAACTTTCCGACAGATTTGGGCACTAAATTCTGTGTTTCCACAAAAACAAATAACAATTGACATGGTAGTTTTTTTAAGTTTGCAAGCCACATTTGTGGAACCCAAAACACAACTAAAATTGATATTCTATGTAGTCTGTTATTTATTAAAAATAAAATTAGTACAACAGATGCATATATAATAGAATTGGAGACACTGAGATAACACACGTACGTATCACCAAATTTTCCTTAATAGTGGCCAGTACTCATCCTCTTCTTCTCATCATACGTATCCGAATCATCAGCAAGCTTTCTGCGAGCAACAAAGATGTTAAAAACCAAGATATCAAAAGTGATGGATATATACAGAGACATAAAAGAATAGCTTACCATCTGTTTTAGATTGGGTAGGCGAGTGAGGCTGCTAGATCAGCATTGAGATATCAGCTCTCCATTGAGACAGATTTTCTTGCCACTCAAAAGCTTTTCTTTTTAATGTTTATACCACTTTGAAATTCACATGTCAATAGAATGATGATCAAGCTTCAAACTGAGACAAACTAACAACTTTCCAATTGAAAATCAAACATCCTAGTTTGTGGATGCAATAGAAAAATTCCCTAGAATAGCATGAAAAGAGGTTTTTGTGACAAATTTAGCACGGACAAAAATAGCATTTTTATAAAAAGAAATATTTTAATGTTTTGGTTAGGATTAAGTATTTTAGAATTTAGGGTATAGCTTTTAGAGATAGGAGGTATGATTTAGGGTTAGGGCTTAGGGTTTAGAAAACCCTAAATCTTAAACCCTGAAAGTATGAGGTTAAATTTTTTGTGCTATATAAGAGAACTGACCTTTAATGAAAATGATATTTTTGTCTTAAACAAAAATGGATGCTATTTGTGTCTCAAAAGCTTAATTAATTTTGTGCAATTTTAAGAATTGCCCTACTATATACTTGTGTTCTCGATAAAATCTGAGGTGCATCTACAAGTACAACACCACTAATCTAACAAGTTGCTGAACTAGCTTTGTAAACTAAGCATTTTTATGCAGGCATTTTTTTTCCATTTTACTGAACTTGAGGTTTGACAACATCTAATCTTGAACTTCCATGCTAACTCAGAAGCTTTCACTTCATTTACAAACATAGCTTCATTGGGTTGAGGCACTGTGAAAGGTGGAACTGCAAGCTGCAGCGCTGGCCTTTAGCATATGCCACCTAAGCGACTGCTTAGGGCCTTCTAGGGGCGGATCCACTTAGAAAGTGGGGTAGGCAAGTGCCCCACACTATTTGTTTTTCTTTAAGATTTTTTTTTTAAGTTTCTTTGAAAAAAATTAAATGTGCCTCACTCTAATTTTTTTTCTTGTAAAGTGCCTAATCCAAATTAATTTTTTTAGTCAAATAGGCCAAATAAACATTTAAAACTTTTTCATAAAGCTTATAATTTATATCTAATATAACGTAAAACTAATTAAAAAGTCTAGTTAATAAACAAATAACATATACTAGGTGAGGTACCCGCACCTTGCGCGGGTGAATACATTTTATTAGTAATTTTATGACCTAAATTATATATATATATATATATATATATTATCTGATAGAAGAATGAGCTATAATTTTAGTTACAAAAATAATGAGTCAAAATTAAAAATTATAATTTATTTAAAAACACACTTGAATCATCAATCATGCACTCAAGACCTATCAACAACTGCTACAGCAACAACTAAAGCTGTGGAGCAGAACTATCCGGTTATAATTTATCCAGTTAGCACCCTATGCATAGTGAAGAAGGTGGAGATGCCAGAATCCGTTGGTCAATCTCGGTTATCAACTGTCGCAGAGGCACAACAAGACTGGATTCTCAAAAATATTCACTATCTTATGTTGGCATACACACATCGTAAGCCTAATAACCAGAAAGATATCAAAGGTGAAGTTGTCTTGTTGAAACAACAATTTCACAACAAGAATGATTCAGTCTTTCCTACATCTCTGGATTATTGTGGCATGGAGAAGGATCCAAGAGTTCATATATTCTTATCGTATTGGAATGGTGTGTGTTGGAAAATGTGACGGACTGAACTCTCTAAGTTTCATGGTCGATTTTTGAAGACCAGACTTGAGGAAAATTCTGTTTTGAAGCGGTCGGCAATGATACGAATATTTCTATTTAATAATTTAGGAAATTATTTAGTATTTCTATTTTCTTATTTCCTTTTCTCATAGGGTTTCACTTTTACCTTTTATTATATATAGAGATATGAAGTTTTGGTTGTGAGACTCATCCAAGCTAGGGTAAGCTTAGGAGGTTTCTGTCGGATTAGGCCGAGGGAGAGAACTTAATTCTCTTGGGAGTTTTTACTCTGTTATCTTTATTTCAGTTTTAATATAAAGAGAGTTTTGGGGTTTATTCTTGTTCTGGATTATCACAAGCAAGACTTCATATCTATGTATAATGAAACGTAAAAGCAAAACCCTATGAGAAAAGGAAATACTAAATAATTTCCTAAAATATGAAATAGAAATATTTGTATCATCATCATGGCATGATATACTCAAATATACGTTATTGTCATTCCCAGGAGTTCCAGAGAGATATATTTATAGCAGCTGAGGCATTTACTTCCATTGGTCTCACACACATTGAAGCAGGTACTTATGAGTGAGTGTTTTGTGCTGCCTATTTCTGACGATGATACATTTGTTGGTTTTTTAAATAATCTTTTATATGTCGAGAATTAAAATGGTTTATGCTAATTTTTTATCTGTTATTTCAGCTACTTTCAATGTTGCCGCTCTCATCATTAATGTTGTGGCTGCTATTTCAAGTGGTGACGTTCCAATTACCGCTGTGCAGGTTTGATATTCTGTTGCATATAACTTTCCCCAGATATCTCTCTCCATAAATAGTTTTGCTCATACATTTAACGTACAGCTTCTCTGGGTTAATATGATAATGGACACTCTTGGAGCATTGGCTTTGGCTAATGAACCACCCACTGATCATTGGCTTTTCGTTGTATATATATCTGCTTTGAAATCTTTTTGCAGAGAACCTCTTATTACCAACATCATGTGGAGAAACTTATCAATACAGGTAAAAAAACCAGTGATAAACTTTCTGATTATTTGAAATCAACACTCATGTTTAATAAAAAGTTGAAATTAACATCTTTCAGGGATCTATCAAGTGAGTGTACTGTTAACTTGATATCTCCTTGGGTCAAGATATGAAGTCCCATTTGAGTATTGAAGCAGATGAAAGCCATAAAAGCTTGATGAAATCTTTCTTCTTCTTGATGAAAGGCATTTGAGTACCTCCTTGGGTCTAGATTTATTCCTTTTTGATTATCGCAACAGCTTGCCACAGGGACAGGAATTGCTTCTTTCCGGTCTTCCTTATGGAAGATGTTCTTTGAGAAACATGATGACTATATGGTGAGTTAATGCTGCTGTAAATAAGCTTTTTAAGTTTAGGTCAAACATATGTATTGAAACCCAACATCTTTGCAATCGTTGTGATGCAGTTCAAATGGCTTCGATTCTGCAAATGTATATGAGGTAATGTTTTTGTTTTCCCATTTCATCAGTTTGTAATCACTCCATCAAGAACCCACATCTCTGATCTCCCTAGCTTGCCTTTAGGTATTATTTGATTATATTCTATAAAACAAAAAAATCATATGACAATGAATTCAAGAGGGAAGTACTACTGAACTTTTCTCGAGGTTTCAGAATTCTTCTCAAAAGATAGCTTATAGTTGTGTGGCTATTATTTCATCTACTGAAATACATATTTGTCTCTATTTTAAGCTGCTAACATAATTCATCATCAAGAACCAGGAGACGCGGGGACATGTTTTCTCTGGTTCGGGTTTTGGAAGCTCAGAATGCAAAGGAGAGGAAGCTTTTAGACAGTGCAGACAAATAGCATGTAAAAATGCAGAAATATCCATGGGTGATTTCTTCCAAAGAAATCAACATTTAAAGCAAGATGGTACCAGTTTCTTTCCAAGTCTTTCTGTTTTTTGAATAAAATGTAAAATTTATTCAAAAGCCTTTTTTACATCAAGTGCAACATGATTATAGAGAGATTATAAAAGTTCTAAATAATAAAAATCATAGGTACACTGTTTTATCTAGTGGCAAATCACATCTCAATTCCTTTATCAAGTCTCGAGTCACGCATGGCCCGAATTGTTGATAGTCTATTCCCAACTTGCTTGTCTATGATTTTGGTGAGATTTTTTCCAAGTCTTTCATCTGCATCTTTAAGATACTAAACATTACACCATTGATGTATATCTTTAAGAGCGGACTGAATGTTGTGTCAATGGGACACAGATTGCTTTTATCCGCAGAGGTAAAGAAACTGACTTTATCTGCTATTTCATGTTCCTATTCATTTGAAGTGTGTTTTGATACTATAGTGAATGGTTCTAATCACATCTTAAATACATGTAAATGAACCAGGTGGATGATGTGAAGAAGGATTACAAGTTTGGTTTGGGTGTTAAGGTTGGCTAATCCCATTAAACAACCTTGACAATAAGTTAAAAGACCCAAGATTCAATTATCATTTGGCTGGTAGATTTTTTTATAAGTTTAGGAAGTGAGGCTCTCTCTTTATTTTTGGTCATTAGCCATAATGAAATCTATTTTGTATTGCCTAAACTTTAATGAATGTTGTTAAAATTTGTATCAGTTTGTTCTAGAAGCTGCTACAAAGCACTGTGCTGAGATTGTCACTCATCAGCATGGATGTTGTGTCCTTCAGTCCTGTTTTTCAAACACTACTGGAGAGCAACGTGAGAGACTCATCACTAAGATAGCCAGAAATTCACTTCGCCTATCTCAATATCCTTTTGGGTAAACTCTAGACTCAAAGATTTTAACTTATGACCACTTGGTTTTGTGTGAAAAAACTCTCTTTAATTATGGGTTATGGAATTTTCAGGAACTATGTGGTGCAGTACCTAATAGAGCATAAAGTATCTGCAGTGAAGTTACTGACTCAGTTTAGACTACAATACGAGGGCTAGCAAATCAGAAGTTTAGTAGCCATGTAGTGGAAAAGTGTCTAAGGCAATATCCAGAGAGAATAGCCGAGATTGTTCGTGAGCTTCTCTCTGTTCTAAACTTTCAACATCTCTTGCAAGATCATTATTCAAACTATATGATCCAAACTGCTCTCTTTGTAACCAAGGTAAATGTAACGCCCGACCGTCCCTACCAGTGAGCACCCACGTCCTCTCTCGGGCCCGTGGGCCCCACCCTTGTCTGAAGGCTCTAAAGACTTGTATCTATCCCTACAAATCACCACATGATATTTCCCCGTGTTTTGGCCTCACTCACACGGTACCGGGAATCACTTCCCGATAGGTCACCCATTCTAATACTACTCCAGCCCAAGCATGCTTAACTTTGGATTTCTCTCAGGATGGTTGACAGAAAAGATAAGTGCATTTTGGTGGTATAGGTAGCCAAATCAAATCTCTTAAGCTCTCCTTATGCACCTATATATATACTGGTAACCGGGATGTTACAATAACCCCCACTAACAGACCACAACGTCCTTGTTGCGCACCTATCGCCCTCAGTACTGCCTCCCAGGTCAGAACTGGTTTGGCATAACCTAAGGCTCTGATACCACTTGTAACTTTCCGACCATCCTTACTAGTGAGCACCCACGTCCTCTCTCGGGCCTGTGGACCCCACCCCTGTCCGACGGTCGGTCCGTTAATTCTGAAGGATCTAAAGACTTGTTACTATCCCTTCAAATCACCACATGATCTTTTCCCGTGTTTTGGCCTCACTCACACGGTACCAGGAATCACTTCCCGATAGGTTACCCATTCTAGTACTACTCCAGCCCAAGCACGGTTAACTCTGGAGTTCTCTCAGGATGATTGACAGAAAAGATAAGTGCACTTTGGTGATATAGGTAGCCAAATCAAATCTCTTAAGCTCTCCTTATGCACCTATATATATACTAGAAACCGCGATGTTACAGTAAAGTCACAAAATCATACAACAAACCAAAGCTTTCAAAAACCAAAATTTGACTTGGGTTTGAAACAGGGACCAGTTCATGCTAGATTGGTGCAGAAGGTTTATAGGTTAGGGAAACTACAGTCAGGTCCTTATAGCAAGAAGATATTCTTCAAGACCAGCTTGAAGAAAAGACTTGATTAGTCACAAACCTGAACATTTTTTTGTTGATTTGTGTTTCAGTATCAGAATAAGAGGGATTAAGGAAAACAAGCAATGCCCTTTTTGGATATGTTGTCAAGACTATGTGTTACACATAACTCCACATGTTTACCACATAAGTCCATATTTTACACATAATTCCACATGTTTTTAGATTTACTTTTTGTTCGGGTTCAAAATGTTCTTGTTTTTAAAAAATTTTAAATGTAAAGTTAAGAAAGTGTAGAAAATATAAATTTAATTAGATTCAAATTTTCCAGAGTGAGTGAGTTTAGAAATTAATAATCTTATTTGATTATAAGCTCCGGAGGTAGACAACATATTGACCAAGTATTTTTCAATTGTTCACCAAATGCAATAAGCTGGTTGTTTTTCGGTTTTCTTGTTGTGTCAAGAATCACCAACTGGTCATCATATGTTTTTTTTTTTACTATGATAGTGATAACACTGCATTTTACTTGTTTTAAGCATACATTTATCATCATATTAGTGGATATTCATTTCCTGTTTATACCATTATATGTATATTTCACTCACTTTAGAGTTTTAGGGTCCTTTACGTAAGCATTGCATATTGTGGGTTGTTTACAGGTAAAAATGGATGCTATGGAAGGTTTGGAGCATTGAGGAGCTCGATAGGAGTTTTGGATCAGCTCAAAAAGGAGATTGAAGGAAGATGGAAGCTACTCGACCAGCCACTCGATCACTATGGTCGAGCGATATTTCTGGATTAGTAGGATAGCTATTTTATCTTTACCTTAACCTTATACTTTAGTATAAAAGCACATGTGTTAACCCTAATAAAGGGTGTGCTCATTTTTAGACCTGAAATATTATCTCTCTCTGCCTCCTAATTACTCTCTCTCTTGTTCTTAATTTTAGATATTTTGTAAACTGGATATCTTTTTAATTAATCAGTACTTGCATTTATTTTTTTCATCAAACCTTCTTATCTCAATCTGATCTAACTCATATGTCAGATTTAGAACTTTCTGGGTTTGCATATTTAGTTATGATTATGATTAGTGAGTAGTTAACTTTAGGGTTATTAGGGATGGATGAGATTAGGATAGATCTTGATTAACCTGGTAGTTTTAAGTCCTTAATTTCTTTAAATCCTTTTTGGGTGAGAATGCTTAATGCTTATTCATTTCTGATCAACTTGAATATGATCTTAGATGATCTCTTCACGACGGTGCTTTGAGGTTGTTTGATCAGCTCTTTCCAAAGACTTAGTTACATGAAACAAGATATTTCGGTGTCCTAAGAGGTTTCAATTCTCAATCAATGTAGTACTTGAGGTGTCAATCCATAATGGGTAATATAAGCAATCAGGATGTGAAAAACAATCTTAATCCAAGCCAAGCATAGTAAAAGGTGTTTTTTTTTAACAACCTAAGTGAATAAAAATCCACTCGACATGAAGGATCGAGTAGAACAGTCTAGCAGACTAAACGAACAACGCACTCGATCAGATGGATCAAGTACACGGACCGAGTAAGCTACGAAACTGAAATGAAACTTAGATAAGAACTTGATGAGCAAACGAACTAGATAAACAGGATTGTGTAAACAGATTATGACTAAATAGGGATCATAGGGATGAGATTAATCGACCTATAGATGGTAGTAAACCTTTCTGATACTTATCAAGCAACAACCACAAATACTTTGGGCTATTCCCTAGAAAATGGATTTCTAAAAAAGCCTAATCCACTGTTGTGACAAAAGGCCTCAAGATCCACCACTGACACACCCGATTTTGCCAGGGCCACCATGATGAATCAGGCATAAGGAACCAATCCATTAAAGCCAAAACACATTCCTACAGCCCGATTTTTCCAGGGTAGTGTATGTGGATCTCTGGAAACTTTTCTTCCAATGAATCCACCACTGTCGTGAAGGATTTATTTGAGATCATGCTCCATTTGATCAGAGAGGAGCAAGGACTAAGAACACTCACCCAAAAGGGATTTTCAATGAAAGCACATAATACAAGTTAATCAGATCAATAAACCAAGCATCCACGGATCTATCCCATCCCTAATCTCCCTAATGAAACTACTCAGAAATTAAACTCATACTTGGATCTAAGATCCCAAAAATTATCAAAGAAGGCATGGAGATGAAGATCCTAGAGAGATAAGCAAGTATGATTCAAGTAATAAAAGCAAATACTGATTATACTCAAACGGAAATGAAGGTTCAAATACAATAAAAACTTAAGAAAACTAGATAGAGAAAGTTGTGATTAAAAAGCTAAGAACAAAAATAAAACTAGGTTCAAGGTTGCGTATGCGGCGCTCCGATCCAACAATCCCTTTATAGGGAAGGATCAGAAGCCCTAATCCTATGGATAAGTCCAAGGATAAGTCCCTATTAATCCGGATTAAATGTGCTCGGGGGCCTTGGTCGAGTAGGAGATCGAGTGGTCCAGTGAGAAGTGAGTAAGATGCCTCCACTTGATCATGGGATCGAGTTCTTGGTCCGAGCAGCTTCCCCGAGCATGTTGACATGGGCACAGACCGAGTAGGTGGGTCGAGTGTTCGAGCATAGTCTGCTGGTGCTTCTACTCGAGTGGTCTGGGTCAAGTCAATGGATCGAGACAGAGTCCTGATGTCCATCTTTGGCCATTTTGCTCCATTTGTAACTGAAATAACCCCAATATGCAACATGTATGCAATGCATATGCATGACTCTCTAAGAGACCTAAAATGACAAAATATGGTATAAACAATGGATGAAACTAACCTAAAGTGATCATAAAACTATGCCTAAAACAGGTAAAATATGGTGTTATCAACTCCCCCAAACTTAGTTTTTGCTTGGCCTGAAGAAAAATTAGGTTGAAGGAGAGGTTTGAAAGTGGGAACTCAGAACCAGATGCAAACTAACCAAGTTTATAAACTCAATGTCAAATTCTTAAGTTCTAAAATGCAATGCTTGTGAACCTTACTTAAAAACTTTAGCCATTCTCATCAAAACATGCATCAAAATTTCAGCCCTAACTAAAATAAACATTCAAAGTAATCATTCCCTTTAACATTGATTGATTGTAACCGGTGGATCATGCTAATGAATGCAAGTGAACTCATTTGGTTTGAGGGACAGGTTTTAAGAGAAAAAAGGCCTATTCTTCCTCTTTTTGGCCCTACTTCTTTCACTTGGCCTCTCTGTAGGGTCTTCACCTGTAACTACATCATGTAGGCACCTTGTGCACGTCAGGTTCTGATCGCCCTTTTCCGCAAGCTTTTGTTGGAGCCACTTGATCTGGCCACCCATCTTCTTTATCGTCTTCATCATGGCCCTGTTAGTCCTATCTTGGAACTTGTTCCAGGTTTGGAGCAGACTAGTCCTCCTTGTTGCCTCCTTTAAAGACTTGCATTCATCCTCCTCGTCCAAAGGAGCATTCAGATCATGAAGCAGCTCCAAGTCCAGGACAAAAGCCGGGTTTCCCCCATTGTAGATCTTTGGATACCTCTCACTAACCAAAGGAAGGAGAACTTGCGCCTTCTCCACATGAGGGTGTGTGAAGTTGTAGACGTGCTTGCCTCCGACCAAGGTACTCTCGAGGATTCGGGAAATCCTTAGATACGAGATGTCTATGCGTGTTGCTAGGATTTTATTCCCTTGAAGCTCAACCCCAAATCTCATTAGAATAGGAGTGACGATCCCTCCTAGAGCCATATCAACTTTGTTGAGCATCCTCACATTCTTAAGAATCATTTTTGCGTGGCTCCTTATCTGCTTGATCAATATGATCGAGTTGCCTACTCGAGCTTGATCCCCTTCCATGGGAAATGGCATGAAATCCTTAAGAGCCATTGCTAGCATGCGAAACTCTCCATCATTGACCGTGCCCGTGGTCCTCCTTGAAAACATAGTGCTTGCCAAAGTCTGGTGGAGATACCTTATGGCCGGATGCCTTATCTTAACTCTTTGATCTTGAGGACTTGAAAGCATCCTTGCCTCCCAAGTGGTACCAAAACTTTACCAGCTCTTCTTTGTCAAAGTCTTGATCAAAGTTCTTCCCCTTCTTGAAACCAAAAGCGTCGACTATCAAACTCAAGGGAGGTGTGTACCTCTTTCCCTTGATTTTGAAGCTCTCCATCATTGGCTTCCCTTTCTTCCTCATCATAAGTATGGAGAACAATAGTAGCCAGGAAGTGGCACATCTCTTCCTTGAAACCATTGAATGGTTTATTGACCAGTCCCATCCTGTTGGCTGCCTTGAAGAGACTCCTTGTCTCCTTGCAAATCCCTAGAGCCAACATATCTCTTTGTCGGGGTATCTAGTCCCGAGGAACTCAACCTTGCCCAAGGACTCCACACGGTTGTCATAGGGAGTTTGGCCCCTTTCCTCAACATATCTGAGGTTCTCCTCACTCTCCTCACTCTCATCCACACTCCTCTCGTGTTCGCTTTCCCTTTCATTTTCATCTTGAACCACAACTATTTCCTCTTTGTATCTCCTCTCTTCTTCTCGTGGCTACTCTCTGAGCTCTTGTCGTGGCTCTGGATTGTCCGGCATGTTCCTCAGTGTCCCTAGAATAAGAGAAATAGGAGTTTAGTTTGCGATTTTTTACTTACTCGAACAACTTACTCGGTTGATGGTTCGAGTGGTATAAAATATTTTCAAACCAAACGTTGACTCGATCCATCGGATCGAGTAGCTGGGTCGAGCGAATGTATATTATTTCACAATTAGAACTTTAAATCACTGTGCTTACTTGAATCAACTAGTTTTAAATATGAACGCTTATTCAAACATCAATTCTTAAACATGTTCAATCAAACGAATCAGTTTCTTCCTAGATCTAATCATGATTAGATAATCCTTCAGATTAAAACAAAACTGGGTTGATTGGATTTTTAATTTGTTTTCTCAGATCATATCTAGCATCTTAAAATTCGTAGTTTTGTTTACATAAGACATGCAAACCCAGAAATCATCAAGATCAAGATCAATGAAATTTCTTGGTTGACTCGATCGTTTCCATCGAGTTAGCTAATGATCAGAGAAACTTACATGTTCAAAGCAGAATCAAAGTTGGATGCAGACATGGTCGATTCAAAGGTGCTTTGATTTTAAAAAGGGTTTGAGAAATTTTTGAGCTTTGAAAGTGTAAAAATCGCAAATATCTTGATCTAAAAAAAGCTTGAAATCGCGAAAATGGCAAGTAGAAGAGAGAGAGGAGCGTGTAGGGGTTATATAAAAGAGGAGATAGGGTTTTGGGGGGGGGGGGGGCTAAATAGATCGTGTGGCTGAGATTTAAACTTAAAAATTTTCAAATTAAACCTGGCCACTCGACCTGGGGATCGAGTGGAGTAGTCGAGTAGATTTTCTCCTCCTCACGATCGCCATCAAATTCCCTTGTCCTCTTCCAATTTGATCCCCTTATCTCCTGAGCATGTTTTCCTGGAACTTAATACAATCGAAAAGCCATTAAACAACCTAAATCTAGAAAGTTAAATAGAAGATATATATACAAAGATAACCACGGGATTTCCTCCCAAGTGAGCTTGTTTAATGTCTCTGAGCTTGACTTTCCTTACAGAGGTTAGGCATGGTATGGATCATTGAAAGGCTCTAAGGTCCTTCCAGGCTCCATTACTGGAAAATCTCTGGCTACATAAGGGAAAGCTCTCTTAGCTCTTGGTCCTCTAGCCACTGGCCTTTGTGGAACTACCCTGTCATTGTTGCCACCTCCATAGACAATCGTTGTGAGTGAATGCACTTCATAAGAGAGACTAGCAATGTCTTTCTTGAGTGACTCAATCATTTCTCCTTGTGCCATAACCACCGAATTGATTGACGGGGTCGAGTAGGAAAGTTGGCCAATTCATGCCTGAACATATTCGATGTGTTAATTTTATACCTGAACTATACCCAATGCAAATTTATACATTAACGATTAAATTTTTTAATTCAATACATAAACTTACAAAATGGAGCAAATATATACATGTTGACTAACTTTGTTAACAAATCGTTAACCCCTGATGATGTGGTGATGACATGGAATCCATATAATAAAAAGGAACAAAAATTGTTCAAAATTAACCCTCTAAGAGTCGAACCCTTGACCTCTTTCATAAAGAAAAAGACTCATTACCACTAAGCTATGACAATAATTGTTAATATTATAAACACACAAATATTAATTAAAGAAACTAAAAGCTTGAACATACATTGAGCTGTCTAGGAGAAGCAGATTTGTCACAGCCTTGAATTCCGATGAAAGCGTCAATGAGCTTCATCTCAGCATTGTTGAAAGACGATTGTTGTGTTTGGTCAGTGACAGCAGAGGAAGATGAACAACTTATGCGCAGAGTCCTACAGTTTCTGGATGAATCAAATCTCTTATTAAGAAAATGGTATCTAGTAGAAGACGATAGAGAGAAATTGGCAATGAGGAGATAAACATGGTACCGACATCTCTACTGTGTAGAAACTAAACCTATATATTTCTCAATTAATAAAATATTTTCCTCACAATTTGCAAAACCAAAAGCATGAATATTTGTGTTGATTCTTCATATGATTAAAGAACCCAAGAAAAAAATCAGATCTTTGCTTTGTATGACTTATAAACAACAAATTCATAGACTTTGTCTCAGAAATAATTAGCAATGAGAACGGCTTCTCTACATCTAGCTCTAGCTTGTTCAATTCTCTCTTTGTTGTATTTGGGTTATTGACATAGAAGTGAAATTTATTTTTTTCAGCATGATTTTGCTTTTAATTGATTTAAAAGATAGATTCGATCTGGTTTGATTACATCACAATAAGAAAATCCAAGAGAAAGCAAAACAGAAAGTGAATTTAAAAACATCTAAAAGTCAACAACATAAATTCAATCTAAAAGCGTAATTTTAGAATTTCTTCCCCAAATCTTCAATTCAACGAAATTCTTCACAGTTCAAGAACTGATGAACTTCGTGACGGTCTTGGTACCTTCAGATATAGTGTGTCTTCCCCAGATCATGTACCCTTCTTCTTCGTCTTCATCTCCTTCATTTGGATCTTGAAACTTCATTTGAAAAAGAATGCAGCTAATGAAATATGTGAGATCAGAGAAAACGAAGTTGAAGAATGTTGTGGTTATGGGTTGAATCATTGGCTCAAATGTCCTTAACCATGAAATAATTTTCTCAATTGGCCCCTTCTTAGTTTCTTATATTTGTTAAGTTTAATTTAAATCAAAAATTAAGATAGTTACTCGTCAACCCTTATCATTTTAAAAGAATTACAGACCCAACCAGCTATTTTCCCGTGTATCCATAGTAATTGGGTCGACCAGTGGACTGTAGCGTAAAATTAAATTACTAAGAATAAATCAGAAATGCACAACTTGGTACTAACTGGTACAACTTGCCTCGTTTTTTTTTGGATTGCATGATACTGATGAGTAAAAATCTGATGATATTTTCTGTAATGAGAAGATAGATAATATGTGAATTATTAGTGATATCAGTTTGTATATATTTGTACAATTTGCAATAATTATACCAGTTTGTATCATTTGCACTAGTTGTACTACATCGTGAAATTGGGTATGTTCAAACTAAAACGTCCTCTACCTATGATTCATTGTAAATCAACCACTAAAATCCATCATTCACCAACCCAATATCTTAATCGACTCTTAATACAAATCTCTAATCCAATATGAATACAAAAAAATATAAATTTGAAATATATTGAAATCTTAGTTGAATGCAAACATCCCAAATTGAAACTAGATTGATAACCAAACTGTAATTAAAATCTATTTTGTGCAATTTAAACTAAATTTAAAAACCCAAAATATATTTCATTCATTGTTTTCTTCTGG
This sequence comes from Cardamine flexuosa, assembly GCA_963555745.1. Classification (NCBI taxonomy): domain Eukaryota; kingdom Viridiplantae; phylum Streptophyta; class Magnoliopsida; order Brassicales; family Brassicaceae; genus Cardamine; species Cardamine flexuosa. The sequence continues at coordinate 11,899,695 of OY743217.1, forward strand.
TATAGTGAGAGAAACAAAGAAAGAAAACGAACTTTTTGTGAAAAAGAATAAAACTATGTGGATAAAAAAGAAAATAAAAAAACAATTGAAAAAGGAGGAAAAAGAGGGAAAAACCATTAAAAAAAAAGAAGGCCCAAATTTTTTGTAAAGTGCGTGCGTGACGCCGTCATTTCAATTTAAATATTAAAAATATTATCAAACAGTTATACCCATTTTTCAAGTTGTACACCATTACATGTAGTTGTACCTTTACGAGTTTTTTATTTAGTTAGTTATACCATGTATAAAGTTAATTTATATTACTTTTAATCAATAATACTTATGATTCTTAGTGTTCAAAGTACATTTATAATGGTTTAAAGCAATGATATGATTTAAAACACATTTTTTTGTTTATTTGGCATCATTTTTTGCAAAGTGATCACAAAGTATAAGGTATATGATGTGAAAAGAAGAAGATGATCCAACTACTATGAATTTTTTTTTTTAGTATCACTAATTAATGTTAGTTTGATTACTACTTACTATCTCATATGGAAAAAGTTGTTTTACTTTATTTAGATTTTGTTTTATATAATTTGTTGTGTGTATTTAGTAAATAGAATTGAGTTTAGTTCTACTTTTCTAAATCCAGTAATATGTCATTGTACCAATACAATTAGTTACACAAATGTGATACAAATATATACATGAAATAACATTGACGATCATGTAAGATTATGCGACCAACGTTGTTTATTGTCCCTAGAAAATAATTAAAATAACATACTATTGTTTAGTGATACCAGTTTGTACCAGGTTGTACCACTTGCAATAGTGGTACCAGTTTGCACTAATTTGTACCATTTACGATAATAATACCAATTTGCACCAGTTGTACTATATCACGAATCTGGGTTTGTTTAGGCCAAAATTATTAATCTACTATGATTCATTGTAAATCAATCATTAAAATCTATTAATTAAGAACCCAATGTCCAAATATATTCACAATACAAGGTTACTAACCCAATGTTCAATAAGCTCAAAATTTTCAAATCTATTGAAATCTGTTCGGACCCTCTTCCTCAAACTTGTTGTTGCCCTCTATGGCAAACAGATGTCCATCAATGGTGAGTTTCTCATGACTCTTCTCTACATCAAACTTCAGATGCAGATCCTTTCCCAATCTCAATTCAATCTTCCCTCTCTTGATATCAATGATAGCCCCAGCACTCGCCAAGAATGGCTTTCCCAAGATCAGAGGATTTTTAGGTTCCTCATTCATCTCTAACACAATGAAATCAGTGGAGACTTCAATGTGACCTATTCTCACTGAAAGGTTTTCCAGCATTCCTTTTGGCATTCTCATTTACTTATCAGCCAAAATCAGAGAGATCTTGCTCGGCTTGAGTTCATCAAACCCAAGTTTCTTTGCAACAGACCATGGCATTATGCTTACAGAGGCTCCCAAGTCACATAGAGAATTTTGGAAGTCTTGATGGTTCAAAGAGCAAGGAAGAGTGAATGATCCTGGTTCCTCAAGCTTTTCTTGTACCAAAACCTTCTTCTCTATAACAGCTTTGCATTCGTGAAGTTCTTTTGCTGCTAATTCCTTTGCTTATATTCTCTTCATGACTTCGGCTCTCAATCTATGCTGACTCACGGGAATGAGCTCATAAGCTTCTATTATAGGCATCTTGGCCTCTGCTTCTTCAAAGCACTGATCAATAGGGGCATCATATTTCCTTTGAATCTTCTTCTTGAACCTTTTTGGGTATGGACAGGTCTTCAAGATCTCGAGATTGGTGTACACAGGTTGTTTGCGAGGAACATGCTCTCTTACTCGATCAGTAGACTGACTGGAACGATCGAGTGAAGACTTGTCTGGATGATTTTTCTTGACTCTGTCAGTAGACCGAGTAAGTCCATCGAGTAAGACCGATTTTTCATAAATCGGGGCCATGACTCGGTCAGTGGACCAAGTAAGCAGGTTGACTAGGTTCACTGAGAGTTCCTTCTGAGCTTCCTTCTTCTTTAAATATTTGATTCTATCCTCCCCTTCTTGAGCAACACTGTCCCCAGTGTACAGAGAGTATATTTTCTTCATTGGGAGATGCATAAGTGATCCAATGGTCACAGCGTTCACATTGGCAAAGTCCTTAGGGTTTTGCACTTATTTCCCTGGTAGTTGACCACTGGGCTTGGATGATGTAGAGGCTGATACAGACTCTAGGTACTTCAATCTGGAATTGAGCACTTCAAACTTGTTGTTGAGATCATTGTAGGATCCATCTATATGATTCTTCAAATCAGATAGCCTCTTGTTGTTCTCTTGAACTGCAGCAACTTGTCCTTGAAGCAACTGTTGGAACATAACCTTCACATCAATGTCAGGTGCCTGGGGCATTGCAAAACCAGGTGGTGGAATCAATAGGAAGATTCTGCTTCGAAATGAAAGCTTGGTTCTGATTTGGAACAAAAAATCTTGTTCCTTGTTGTTAGTTGGGATAAACCTGATCTTGAGGATTTGCAACATTTGTGCTGCGATAGGAGAGGTTAGGATGTTGCCTGAAGTTGTTGTAACCTCTAAACCCTCCTTGATTCATGAAGCAAGCTTCTTCAAACAACTCATTCTCCATATCTTGGATTTGTTGGTCTTTATCACCAACAGAGTGAACCAACTTTTGCTGAGCCAACAATAGTCTATCAAGCTTTGACAGGGGTCAAAAGTAACGCTAGAACTACTCTCTCAAATTAAGAGATCAATTGCAGCACTTAGGGGTCGCATCCACAAGGACTCTGAAAATTCAAACAATAGATGGAACAGATTCGAATTAAGCTAGATCAATAAATAAAAAAAAACTAAATAAAGCAATGCAATAAACAAAAATGGGAATAATGGGATTAATTCAAATGATTAAAATGCTAGACCAAGGGACAAACTAGATCTAAATTTTTTGTGCGGTTCTTGAACTCATAACACTAATATGATATCTCATCCAACTCTCGCTGCAACGACATATATCCTCTAAACCGAAGCAAACCGACTCTTTTTGCGAAATACCAATAAATAGAGTCTCTATGATATGCGGGTACAATATGTTTACAAAATTCCTAAACCAACTCTCACTGTGAAAAGGCTGTTTGCTCATCTAAGATTTGGTCGGGGTATCAATCGCACTCTCATGCCTACCAATATTCCTACGGTACCAGGATTAAGGTGATCAATCTTAAGACTAGTGTGATAATCAAATCTAGAAGAAGAACATAATAGATAACCTAACAAGACTATACCCAATTCAACAATCCATCATAAACCCTTTTGAAACCCTAGATCTAACAAGGTGACTACTCAGACATGGAAGAGAAAACACAATTCATTGTCTGAATAATAGTCATTAAAATCGAAAATAGAAAAACAAAGGGAGTTAAAAATTCTTTTCTCTACAAAATTTGAGATCTGAATCTTCTCTCCAACAAACTCCTTGGAACTTACAATAAACTTAGAACTTCTCCAAAACTTAGAGAATGACAAAACTTAGTCTCTGGGAATTCGAAAACAAAGTTTAACCAAAAAACACAATTAGGCATGAAGTATAAACTTTGGAAACTTCTAGGGCAAAGTTGCAATTCTTGAAACTTGATAAAATTCGAAGGCGTCATTCACGTCGTGGTTGTGTCGACAGACACAGGTAGGGTCTGTTGGTCGACATGGACATCAATATTCGTCTCCTTATTGATTTTCTCAGCTGCAAGCGTCCAAATGCTCCAAAGTGCTCATCAGGTTCCATCTCGTGTTCGTACCTAATAAGACTCAATATATATACAAAAGACATTAAAACCAATACATATATCATGTCATAAAACCATAAAATCCATGATATATCAACTCCCCCAGACTTAGCTTTTGCTTACCCTCAAGCAAACAGAAGACCAAACCAAGGAAAAAGTTTGAAAACGCGGAATTCACCTACTCTTTAGAACATTGTGCTTACAAGTCATCATGTAATCCACATGGTACAAGAACAATTCAGAGACTAACCACCATGTACATTCACCGTAGTCACTCACAGTCTTCTCAATTCCCACCACAACTTAACAACATATCCCTTTAGTAAGCCAATCATCACTAGGTCTCATTTTTGATTTCAATGCCCTAGAGCCTTCTAGACTTAGCCGTCATCCTATACCATAACAAGACAAACCTCAAAACAACAATGATGTTTTCATCTCCCCCACACTTATTTTCTTTTTATTTTGAACTTATTTTCTTTTTCTTTTGTCTATGAAGGTTGGCTATTAGAAGTGAATAACGGGTCACGAGATGGCTCCTACTCTCACAGCAACCCTACTTTCATCATCTCCTTAAGAAGTAGAAATATGGGGGCATAGATTTTTCTTACCCGCTTCTACCTCAGAGAATCACTTGGTCATTCATAGACTATACCTAAAGGCTTTTATTATTATGATCTTTTTCTTTCTTTCTTTGGGGAGACTAGACATCATAACTTACTTTGGTTTTATCAGGTCAGGTATGGATGAAAAGTCAAACTCTCAAACATCAATTTCGTCCATGTGGTAAAAGGAACTGACAGAAATTAGCTCAGGCTACAGCGGGCATCTGTTGTAAGTATGGGAGTCTCAAGTTAACCGGTCAGACTTGGGGTTTTTCCATTAGTTGAATCTGAATAAGCTCTGCAACAATGGTCACTAGAAGACATAGCAAACAACAATAGACCAAGAGATAGCTCATAGTTCCTGGACAAGTTTTGACTCAATAAATCAAAGATTTTGAAAAACAAAAATTTGGGACTGACTCTCAAAAGAATAAATATAGTTAGCAACTACCTCCCTCTGACTTAAACTACACTGTCTCCAGTGTAAATAAGCCTAACGAAGGTGATAAAAAGAAATAAAATTGAATAGAGATTGAACTGTTATGTTTTGAAAAATGTGACCTGGGATGGTGTGTGTGTGTCGACCGACACACACCCTACGTGTCGATCTACACAAGAAAGTATGTGAAGTTCCAAATTCTGACACCATTCAACTGATCATTCAACTCGTTTTTTGACATTAGATGCTTATTAAGAGCTCCAAACATGTCAAATAACAAGAAAATATATAACATAGTAGGTTCAACAATACTCAATAAAAGTTAGAAAAAGTAAAAAGTAAGAAGATATGATAGATTGGGTTATCTCCCACTAAGCGCTTGTTTAAATTCATGAGCTAGACGTATGGTGGTGAATCAAGTCGATGGAGGTTCCTTCAGGTCCAAAAGATGTCCATCTGGAATTGTTGTCTCAGCTCAATATTGTTTGACTCGTTGACCATTGACTGTAAAGTCTTCTCCATTGGGATTGTTCAAGACCAAAGCACCATATGGCCGAACCTCTTTGATTGTGAAGGGACCTGACCAACGAGAACGCAATTTCCCAGGAAATAAATTCAAACGAGAATTATATAGAAGTACCTGGTCGTTTGGCTCAAAGGTTCTGTGAATGATTTTCTTATCATGATATGCCTTAGTCCTCTTCTTATACAACTTCAAATTCTTGTAGGCATGATGCCTTATCTCATCTAACTCATTCAGCTGTACCAATCTCCTTTCCGCAGCAGGTTTGATATCAAAGTTCAGCAACTTAACAGCCCAGGTGGCATTATGTTCAAGTTCAACTAAAAGATGACAAGCTTTTCCATAAAGGAGATGGAAATGTGTGGTTCCAAGTGGTGTCTTATATGCTGTCCGATATGCCCAGAGTGTGTTGTCAAGTTTTGCGGACCAATCCTTGTGTGTCCGACCCACTGTCTTCTCAAGGATCTCCTTCGTCTGCCTATTCAAAACTTCCACTTGAGCACGTCTGTGGATGATAAGGTGTCGCGACACGGTGTTGCACTCCATGCTCCCTCAAAATTTTAGCAAATACCTTATTGATAAAGTGTGATCATCCATCGCTAATGACTATGCGAGGCACTCCAAATCATGGAAAGATTATGGACTTAAAAAGTTTGATCACAACAGATGCATCATTGGTGGGACTAGGCACCGCTTCCACCCACTTATAAACATAATCCACAGCAACAAGGATGTACCTATTCCCAAAAGATGATGGGAAAGGACCCATAAAATCAATACCCCAACAGTCAAACACTTCTACCTCTAGAATGAAGTTCTGTGGCATCTCATTCCTCTTACTGATCTTCCCTCTTCTCTGACAGACATCGCAGCGTGCTATAAACGCATGAGCATCATGAAATATTGTGGGCCACCAGAACCCAGCTTTAAGTACCTTAGAAACTGTTTTGAAAGTTGCGAAGTATCCATCATATTCAGATCCATGGCAATGAAACAGTATCTCAGCAACCTCTGTCTCAGCTACACATCTCCTATATATCCCATCAAAACAATGCCTGAATAGGTAAGGTTCATCCCAAAAGTACCTTCTAAGCTCTCTAAAGAACCTCTTCTTTGCATAATCCTGAAGGTGATTTGGGGGTACATAACCAGGAAGGTAATTGGCAATATCAGCATACAATGGTTTGGTGGGAACAACCTAAACTGCAAAACATGTACGCACAAGAGTAGCTCCGAAGTGATCTCTTGGAACTGTGCCGGCCCACACAGGTGGAGCCTGTCGGTCAACATGAGTGTCAACTCGCGTGGCCTCTGAAATTTTTCCATCCAAACTTGTTTCCACTAGATAGATATTCTCCTCAAGTAAGAAATCATTAATAGGCACGTCGTCATTGATTCTTATCCTTGAAAGGTGATTGGCAACTCCATTTTCAATACCTTTTTTGTCTCTAACTTGAATATTAAACTCTTGGAGAAGAAGTATCCATTGCAACAACCTTGGTTTAGCATCCTTCTTGTTCATTAAGTACTTCAAAGCAGCATGATCAGTATGAACAATCACCTCTGAATTACCTCTCAAGCATCTGATCAATAAAGGGCAAAGGGAAGTTATCTTTCCCTGTGGCTGCATTAAATTTCCTGTAGTCTATACACATCCTGATGGAGGCACGAGTAGCACTAGTCCCGATCCGGATGCCGATGAGACCGAGCAAGAGGGAACTGACACGGCTCCGACCCTACCATCGTTCGGGATAACCAAAAAGCCAGGAAGAGCTTACCGGCATAGCCTCAGCATGTTCGTGACACCGGTCATGGAGCAGGAAGCACTACACCCGAGCATCCACCCGGAGACCGCGAAGGATGTTCGACCCACCAGTCTCAGCATCCTTACCATCTCTTGGTAAGGATGCTCCATAAGTCATTGAGGAAGATATACTCTTTTTCCCTATCTGGATTTATCCCAAAGGGTAGGGTTTGTCGGGTAGGTTTTTAATGAGGTATCCGATTCAATGCATCAAGGGTCAAATCCACTAAGTACCTCCTCGGAAATGTGGCATGACGAGCTAGGGTACTTAGGAACCGTGATCCTATCGTGGGAGCCAAATCACCGAGGTTCCCGCATCCTTATCTTTCCGTTTCTTATTTTATTTTCAGTTTTATAGCATTAGTCTTGTCATGTAGTGCCCGAGGTGGAGCGTGTTCCGCCAAAGGCATTCGAGTCTTTATGTTTTCAAGGCAGCCCTAAAACACTTTCTATTTAAGGAATGAACCTCCTCTTTTATCCGGTTACACATTTTCGAATAAAATTACCCTTAAGAGATTTCTCTCTTCTTTGTTCATTGAGTCGTAGCTCGTGAACCTCAGCCGCTAAGTATTCTTCGGAGTTGTTGCTTGGAATCATTATCGGTTAGCCGTATCGTGAGTTTGTCATAGCTCGCGTGTTACCATCAAACCATCCATCTCTTTCACGTCCTCCGGTTGAATCATCCCCGAGTTTGTGCCATCATCACTCATCTCCATTGCTTCTGTGAGCTTCAGTGAATCATCCTCAAGCTCACCCCATCTTCCATCACTATCCTTACGAGTCTGGAGTTTGCCGAGTCATTTGCACTCCTACCCATGTTCGTACCGTTCCGATCATCCATCCGACAGCCATACCGGACATTCCACTGATCCGAGTATCCGCTCGTGTATCAACTCATGTCACCAGTCACTGTCCTAGTAAGAACCAACTCATCTTTATCATTCTTTACCACAGAAACCCCTCCTTTCTTCAGAACCACATGAACCGGACTAACTCACTTTCTGTCCAAAATTGGAAAGATGATTCCCGCATCCAATAGCTTCATGATCTCTTTCTTAACAACCTCCTTCAAATTTGGATTCAGCCTCCTTTGATGCTCAATTGATGTCTTTACATCATCCTTAAGATGTATCCTATGAATGCACAGTTCCAGAGATATACCTGTATTATCATCAAGGGAATAGCCAAGCTTTGCGATACTTGCGCAGCTTGCTTAGCAACAAGGTTAGTTCTGCGGAATCTAAAGCTGAATTGACAATAACAGGATAAGAGCTATTATTACCAAGAAATGTATACTTGAGCCCCTTAGGGAGTGGTTTGAGTTCAAGCTTCGGAGCTGCTGCGGCGCTCCAGTCGGGGACCGTGTCGACCGACATGACGGTCTTATGTCGATCAACACGAGTGGACGTTTTGCCAACAGTTTCTGTAGTAACCAGCTTCATGACTTGTGCATTATCATCCAATTGTTTAGCATAATCAGCAGCCTCAATGTCCAGATAACGTGCTTCCTCAGTGGATGCAATCAAAGCTCTTTCCAGTGGATCATCTAGATGAATCACCTTGAATATGTCCACAGCAAGGTTAGTTAGTGTATCCATATAGTATGTCTGCACATCTATGGTTGGTCTTTGTATCAGCCTGTTCATATCAAAGTTCATTACCCAATCACCAACATTCAAACCAATTCTTCCTCCTCTCACATCAATCATAGCACCAGAAGTGGCCAAAAAGGGTCTTCCTAAAATCAATGGGTCCTTGGATTCCTCTTCATATTGAAGTACCACAAAATCTGTAGGAATGAGACAATTACCTATCTTGACCGGAACATCCTCCAAAACACCATCAGGAATCCGAGCTGATCTGTCAGATAGTATAAGTGTGATTCTCGTGGGTTTAAGATCTGTCATACCCAACTTCAGTGCAAACGACCTAGGCATCAAACTCACACTAGAACCAAGGTCACAAAGAGATCTACCAAACTTCTCAAAGAAGATAGTGCATCCTAGAACAAAGCTTCCTGGATCTAAAAGTTTCTCTGGAATCCTATTCTGAATCACATAACTGACTTGACCTGAACTCATAATAACTCCTTCCTCAATACTCAAGTTCTTGGTGACAATCCTCTTAACATATCTCCTAATCATAGGGGATCTCATAACAGCTTCAATGAGTGGAATCTCAACAATAAATTTATCAATGATAGCCTTGCATCTAGCATCTTCCAACTCTTGTTTAGTCTTCTTATGAGTATTAGGGAATGAAATTTTGGGGTTTTTAAACTCTTTCCTCAGGTTTCAAAGTCGGATTAGGTAAAATCGGTGTTGTCTCGGCAGTGTGTCAACCGACATAGGCAGAGGCCTGTCGATCAACATGATGAGGAATTTTACCCTCGTCCTTGTTTTCCAAAATCTGTATAGCAGAATTTCCTATGCGTGTCGACCGACAGGGAAGGACTGGATCGATCGACACAGATAGGAAATTCTGCTATACAGATGTACAACTGTCCACGGGAAATTCCTCATCTTCCACTTCTTCAAGGTCTATCACCTCTTCAGATGACAATCCGTTTCTCATTACAGGCTCTAATTTTTTCCCACTTCTCAAGGTAACTGCATGACAAGGTGAACCAGGTCCCTCTCCAATTCCTTTGGAAGAACTAGCCATTTGTGAAGTCCGAACATCTAATCTTTTGACATGATTATCCTAAGTTTCAAACTTCCCATTCAAATCTGCATATAAGGCATTAATCTTGCCATCAAAATCTGCCTTCAGCTGTTGTTGTCCTTCCAAGATCTTGTTAAGCATAACCTTTTTATCATCCTCAGAAGTTCTAGCGGAGGGTTCGGACAGGAAGTGTTCTCATAGTCCTTAGTAAAGCTCCTTCCTTGAAACTCCTTGCGAGAATCTTGTCCCAGAATTTTGATTATTTCCATTACTATTCCTCTTATTATTACCACCAAAATTTCTGGAGTTTCCAAACCTTTGACCACCAAACCTAGAACCATTCACAAAATTCACATCTTCCTCATTGCACACGCCATCTTGTTCTATGCTTTCAACTTCTTGAGCGAATTTGAAAGATTTCCTGTTGACTAGAAGATTGTGCATAGAATCAAGTCTCGCTTTAAGCTCTCCCATCTGATCGTTGTCCACACCAGTATCTAGCTTTTTCCTCTCATACTCGGCATTCTTAGATCTGTTGCTAATCACCAAGTTTTCAATCAACTTAACAGCTTCCACGGGTGTCCTAGTCTTGAAAATTACCTTTGCTTGCAGCATCCAAAGCAACCTGATATATCCAATCAATTCCATAAAATAAATTCCTAATGAGCTGGACTTCATCAATAGCATGGTGCGGAAAATCACTTTGGTAACCCTTGAATCTTTACCAAGCAGCTTTCAGAGTCTCCGCAGGTCCTTGAGTGAACTGGATGATCAAATCCCTCAAGTCATCTGTCTTAGCATCATCATAGAAATTTTTCAAGAAAGCTGTCTTAATATCCTTCCAACTGTTTTAACCATTGAGCTGCTTCCCCAGCAAGAGAGTATGGGAAGATCTTGCAGAATAGATAGTCTTCAGACACTCCATAGGCTTTAATGCTCGAAGCCAAGTCTTCAAACTTCACTACATGGTCCATTGGATGTTCCACAAGATGAACATGGAAAGTGTGTTGCCCCACAAGAGTGTAGTATTGGGATGTCAACTCAATATCTTTCCTCTAAAAAGCAGGAGGACATATAGCAGACCTGTTGGAGTAAAACTCATCGGGTTTGTTGAAATCAGCCAGTGTTCTTCCCACAACTCCAACCCAAGCATCCAAGTCGTCGGGACCATTGTCACCGTGTCGACCGACACCAGTATTGCCCTGTCGGTCGACATGACAAGTATTGTCAACAGTTTCGACGATGGGGTTCCCTTCAGCATCATGTTTCTGACCTTGATCATTGAATTAGTTGCCCTCTAATCCCTCACAAGCACCACAGTTCTAACCATCTCTGATTCTCTTAGTGCTTTGCGATTAGCTCTCTCTAACTTCCTAATCTCCTCAGTAGCAACTAGTTCTGTGTCCCTGCTGCTCCTAAGTTTCATGCACCTGAGATAAAAGAAAGTAGAGTCGTATGTAACAAAATAAAAGGATAAATCTATACTAAACTCTATTTGAAATCTAATGGTTAATTTAGAGTCCTCGGCAACGGCACCAAAATTTGACAGGGGTCAAAAGTAACCCTAAAACTAATCTCTCAAATTAAGAGATCAATTGCGGCACTTAGGGGTCGAATCCACAAGGACTTTGAAAACTAACACAATACACGGAACAGATTCGAGTTGAGCTAGATTAATAAATAAGAAAACTAAATAAAGCGATGCAATAAACGAAAACAGGAATAATGGGATTAATTCAAGTGATTAAAACGCTAGACCTAGGGACAATCAATCAGGAACACTCAGGAAAGTGAACTGGGGAGTTCATAAATCAGGTCTACATTGTTTGTGCGGTTCTTAAACTCGTAACACTAATATGATATCTCACCCAACTCTCGCTGCGACGACATCTATCCTCTAAATAGAAGCAAACCAATTCTCTTTGCGAAATACCAATAAATATAGTCTCTATGATATGCGGGTACGATATGTTTACAAAATTCCTAAAACAACTCTCGCTGCAAAAAGGTTGTTCGCTCATCTAAGATTGGGTCGGGGTATCAATAGCATTCTCGCGACTACCAGTATTCCTACGGTACCAGGATTAAGGTGATCAATCTTAAGACTAGTGTGATAATCAAATGTAGATGAAGAACATACTAGATAGCTAACAAGAGTATGTTCTTCATCTAGATAACCAATTCTACAATCCATCATAAACCCTTTTGAAACCCTAGATCTAAAAAGGTGACTACTCAGACATGGAAGAGAAAACACAATTCATTGTCTGAATAATACTCATTAAAATCATAAATAGAAAAACAAAGGGAGTTTAGAATACTTCTCTCTACAAAGTTTGAGATCTGAATCTTTTCTCCAACAAACTCCTTGGAACTTACAATAAACTTAGAACTTCTCAAAAACTTAGAGAATGACAAAACTTAGTCTCTAGGACTTCTAAAACATAGTTTAACCTAAAAAAACGATTAGGCATAAAGTATAAACTTTGGAAACTTCTGGGCAAAGTTGCAATTCTTAAAACTTGATAAAACTCGAAGGCGTCACTCACGTCGTGGTTGTGTCGACCGACGCAGTAAGGGCCCTTCGGTTGACATGGACAGCAATATTCATCTCCTTGTTGATTTTCTCAGCTACAAGCCTCCAAATGCTCCAAAGTGCTCATCAGGGTCCATCTCGTGTTTGCACCGAATAAGACTCAATATATATACAAAAGACTCTAAAACCAATACATATATCATGTCATAGATCCATAAAACCCATGATATATCAAACTTTTCATTCAGAGCCTTGAGATCCTTTGAATGTCCTAAATTCACCTTTGTGCTTCCCCTTGGAGTCCTATCAAAATCTTCATTATATGTCCCCTCAGATGTGGCTAGGTTCTCATCCAATTCCCATCCCTTCTCAACACCCTGACTAAGGAAGTTCCCATTGCTAGCAGTGTCAAGGATGGTCCTGATAGTAGGCAAAGCTCCTCTATACAGTGTACTCAGCAAGGTTTCATCACTGAAAGTATGATGTGGGCATTTGAAGGTGTACAGCTTGAATATTTCCCATGCCTCAGAGAAAGGCTCTCCATTCTTTTGAGAGAAGCTGGAAATCTGATTCTTGATTCTTGCTGTCCAAGCCATGGAGAAGAACTTAGCAAGAAAAGCTTTCTTGCATTCATCCCATGTAGTGATGGTCCCGGATGGCAAACTCTTCTCCCATTGGTAAGTTTTATCTCCTAAGGGAGAATGGGAATAATCTCAGCTTGAAACCGTCCTCAGTGATGCCACTTACCTTTGTCAAACCACACAACCTATCAAAGGCATCTCCATGATACAATGGATCTTCCATCGGTAAGCCGTGGAACTTGTTGCCCTGAATCATGGAGATCAATCCGCTTTTGATCTCGAAGTTGTTGTTCTGAACCAAGGGAGGCACGATCCCTTGGTGTTGAGTATGAGTGTTAGGTGCATCTCCAGCACCTATCACACGTGGACGAGGTTGATCGTCGACCATTGGTGCAGTGTGTTGTGGTATGACTCGTTCCTCTTGCTGTCTTGGTCTCTCAGATGAGATTGTGGCTACCTTGTGATCGTGTTTGCATGAACTGTGACTCGATCCCTCACATCGAGTAGAGAGATCGAGTAGGGTACCTGAAAAGTGAAAAATGGATACAAGTTAGTATCTAGAGATAAAAAGTAGTAGAACTTGGTCTAAAGCCTGTAGAAATCCTAATGGAATATAAACCCAAATGGCAACGGCGCCAAATTGAATAAAGATATTTCGGTGTCCTAAGAGGTTTCAATTCCTCAATCAATGTAGTACTTGATGTGTCAATCCATAATGGGTAATTTAAGCAATCAGGATGTGATCCAGCAATCTTAATCCAAGCCAAGCATAGTAAAAGGTGTGGTTTTCTAACAACTTCAGTGAATAAAAATCCACTCGACATGAAGGATCGAGTAGAACAGTCGAGCAGACTAAACGAAAAATGCACTCAATCGGATGGATCGAGTACACGGACCGAGTAAGCTAACAAACTGAAATGAAACTAAGATAAGAACTTGATGAGCAGATCTAGAAAAACAGGACAGTGTAAACAGATTATGACTAACTAGGGATCAAAGGGATGAGATTAATCGACCTATAGATGCTGGTAAACCTTTCTGATACTTATCAAGCAACAACCACAAATACTTAGGGCTAATCCCTAGACAATGTATTTCTAAAACAGCCTAATCCACTCCCGTGACAGAAGGCCTCAAGATCCACCACCAACACACCAAATTTTGCCAGGGCCACCATGATGAATCAGGCATAAGGAACCAATCCATTAAAGCCAAAACCCATTCCTGTAGCCCGATTTTGCCAGGGTAGTGCATGTGGATCTCTGGAAAAAGTTCTTCCAATGAATCCACCACTGTCATGTAGGATTCATTTGAGATCATGCTCCAATTGATCAGAGGAGCAAGCACTATGAACACTCACCCAAAAGGGATTTTCATTAAAGCACATAATATAAGTTAATCAGATCAATAAACCAAGCATCCAAGGATCTATCCAATACTTGGATCTAAGATCCCAAAATTTATCAAAGAAGGCATGGAGATGAAGATCCTAGAGAGATAAGCAAGTATGATTCAAGCAATAAAAGAAAATACTGATTATATTCAAACAGAAATAAAGTTTCAAATAAAATAAAAACTTAAGAAAACTAGAGAGAGAAAAAGTTGTGATTAAAAAGCTAAGAACAAAAATAAAACTAGGTTCAAGGTTGCGTATGCGGTGCTCTTATCCAACAATCCCTTTATAGGGAAGGAACAGAAGCCCTAATCCTATGGATAAGTCCAAGGATAAGTCCCTATTAATACGGATTAAATGTGCTTGGGCGCCTTGGTCGAGTAGGAGATTGAGTGGTCCGGTGAGAAGTGAGTAAGATGCTTCCACTCGATCGTGGCATCGAGTTCTTGGTCCGAGAAACTTCCCTGAGCATGTTGACATGGGCACAGATGGAGTAGGTGGGTCGAGTGATCGAGCAAAGTCCGCTGGTGCTTCTACTAGAGTTGTCTGGGTCGAGGCAATGGATCGAGTCAAACTCTTGATATCCATCCTTGGCCATTTTGCTCGATTTGTACCTGAAATAACCCCAATATGCAACATGTATGCAATGCATACGCATGACTCTCTAAGTGACCTAAAATGACACAAAATGGTATAAACAATGGATGAAACTAACCTAAAGTGATCATAAAACTATGCCTAAAACAGGTAAAATATGGTGTTATCTTACAATAGCGAGTAGAGAATATGCTTCAATGGCATTAGAATCCATGATATTCAAAGCTCTTGTTAGGAAGTTTTGTTGGCTTAGGTAGATTGGTTCTTTATGCTTGTCCAATGGCTTGACTCTGGCAAACTCGGGTATGCTGAGCCATTGGATTCGAGGTCATTCACCACGACGGTGGGCTTGACTGGTCCAGACATCTAGCGTCAAAGGATTAGCCTTGGAATTGGTTGTGTTTGTTAAGTACCCAGGTTATGAAAGTGATCCCTTAGTCTATTGATTCATCCCTATGATCCCTATCTTTTTATTATTGCATTACAAGCTTAGTTACTCGTTATATTTAGTGATTCTTTGTTCTTACAATTCCACTCGACCACACCACTCGACCGTATCGATCGAGTGGCTTTCTACTTTTCTTTCCCTGCTTTGTTTGTTTACCCTTTGATCATTTGAATTGACATCTCAAGTGTTCATTGCTTTAATTATTCATTATTTGCATTTACAATCATTATGTTTTTAGTTCCAACTATTATCTCTGATTTGGCTTTAGTTATTATGCATTGATACATTGTGATTGCTTGCACAAAACCAATTATGGATTGACACCTAATGTATCACAACAACAATGAGGAATTGAAGCCCTCCATGCTTATTTAGAACTGAGAAAATATCTGTTTAAATTTGGCGTCGTTGCCATTGGGTTTATTTGTGCTCCATTCACAATTTCTTTGCTTTTAAGATTAAGTTATTTAGTTAATTTTACTTGGTTACTGATTTGGTTTGATTTTTGCCCTCTGTTTGTATCATGTACCTAACTCGACCTACCTACTCAATCACACTGGTCGAGTACTAACATCGAGTCATTTTTACCAACTAAATGCATACAAGATCTCAAGGCAGCCATGAAAGGGGTCAAAAGTAACCCTAGAACTACTCTCTCAAATTAAGAGATTAATTGCAGCACTAAGGGGTCGAATCCACAAGGACTCTGAAAACTCACACAATAGATGAAACAGATTCGAGTTAAGCTAAATCAATAAATAAGAAAACTAAGTAAATCAATGTAATTCAAGTGATTAAAACGCTAGACCTAGGGACAATCAATCAGGAAAACTCAGGAAACTGAATTGGGCAGTTTGTAAATCAGGTCTAAATTGTTTTTGCGGTTCTTAAACTCGTAACACTAATATGATATCTCATCCAACTTTCGCCGCGACGACATTTATCCTTTAAACAGAAGCAAACCAAATCTCTTTGCAAATTACCAATAAATAGAGTCTCTATGATATGCGGGTACGATATGTTTATAAAATTCCTAAACCAACTCTCGCTGCGAAATGGCTATTTGCTAATCTAAGATTGGGTCGGGGTATAGAACTCTTGCGCCTACCAATATTCCTACGCTACAAGGATTAAGGTTATCAATCTTAAGACTAGTGTGATAATCAAATCTAGATGAAGAACATAATAGATAACCTAACAATACTATGCCCAATTCAACAATACATCATAAACCCTTTCGAAACCCTAGATCTAACAAGGTGACTACTCAGACATAGAAGAGAAAACACAAATCATTGTCTGAATAATACTCATTTAAATCGGAAATAGAAAAACAAAGGGAGTTCAAAATTCTTCTCTCTACAAATTTGAGATCTGAATCTTCTCTCCAACAAAACTCCTTGGAACTTACAAAGAACTTTCCACTTCTCAAAAACTTAGAGTATGACAAAACTTAGTCTTTGGGACTTCTAAAACATAGTTTAACCTAAAAACATGATTAGCCATGAAGTATAAACTTTGGAAACTTCTGTGGCAAAGTTGCAATTCTTGAAACTTGATAAAACTCGAAGGTGTTATTCAAGTCATGGTTATGTCGACTAACACAGGACAGGCCTGTCGGTCGACATGGACAACAATATTCGTCTCCTTGTTGATTTGCTCAGCTACAAGCCTCCAAATGCTCCAAGACAAAATATATATACAAAAGACTCTAAAACCAATATATATATCATGTCATAAAACCATAAATTTCATGATATATCAACTCCCCCAGACTTAGCTTTTTGTCTCCCCCACATTTGAATCTTTTTTTTTTTACTTATTTTCTTTTTCTTTTGTCTATGAAGGTAGGCTATTAGAAGTGAATAATGGGTCACGGGATCGCTCCTACCCTCACAGCAACCCTAATTTTATCATCTCCTTAAGAAGTAGAAATATGGGGGCATAGATTTTTCTTACCCTCTTTTACCTCATAGAATCACTTGGTCATTCATAGACTATACCTAAAGGCTTTTATTCTTATATTTTTTTTATTTCTTTCTTTGGGGAGACTAGACTTCATAACTTAGTTTGGTTTTATCAGGTCAGGTATGAATTAAAAGTCAAGCTCTCAAACAACAATTTTGTCAATGAGGTAAAAGGAACTGACAGAAATTAGTTCAGGCTATAGCGGGCATCTGTTGTAAGTATGGGAGTCTCAAGTTAACCGGTCAGACTCGAGGGTTTTTCCATTAGTTAAATCTGAATAAGCTCTACAACAATGCTTACCAGAAGACATAGCGAACAACAATAGACCAAGACATATCTTATAGTTCCTTGACAAGTTTTGACTCAATAAAACAAAGGTTTTGAAAAACAAAAATTCTGGGACTGATTTTCAAAAGAATAAATATAGTTAGTAACTACCTCCCCCTGACTTAAACTACACTGTCGCCAATGTAAATAAGCCTAAGGAAAGTGATAAAAAGAAATAAAATTAAATAGAGATTGAACTGTTATGTTTTGAAAAACGTGACCTGAGATGGTGTGTGCGTGTTGACCGACACAGATCTTGCATGTCGATCAACACGAGCAAGAATGTAAAGTTCCAAAATTCTGACACCATTCAACTGATCATTCAACTCGTTTTATGATATTAGATCCTGATTAAGAGCTCCAAACATGTCAAATAACAAGAAACTATATAACATAAAAGGTTCAACAATACTCTATAGAAGTTAGAAAAAGTAAAAAAGTAAGAAGATACGATAGAGTGGGTTGCCTCCTACTAAGCGCTTGTTTAAAGTCATGAGCTAGATTTATGGTGGTGGATCAAGTCAATGTAGGTTCCTTCAGGTCCAAAAGATGTCCATCAGGAATCGTTGTCTCAGCACAATAATGTTTGACACGTTGACCATTGACTGTAAAGTCTTCTCCATTGGGATTGTTCAAGACCAAAACACCATATGGGCGAACCTCTTTGATTGTGAAGGGACCTAACCAACGAGAACGCAATTACCCCGAAAATAACTTTAAACAAAAATAATAGAGAAGTACCTGATCGTTAGGCTCAGAGGTTCTGTGAATGATCTTCTTATCATGATATGCCATAGTCCTCTCCTTATACAACTTTGAATTCTCATAGGCGTGATGCCTTATCTCATCTAACTCATTCAGCTGTATCAATCTCCTTTCCACAGCAGGTTTGGTATCGTAGTTCAGCAACTCTACAGCCCAATCGGGATTATGTTCACGTTCAACCGAGAGATGACAAGCTTTACCATAAAGGAGATGGAAACATGTGGTTCCAAGTGGTGTCTTATAAGCTGTCCGATATGCACATAGTACTTCGTCAAGTTTTGCGGACCAATCCTTGCGTGTCTGACCCATTTGACCACTTGTCTGTGGATGATAAGGTGTAGCAACACGGTGTTGCACTCCATGCTTCCTCAAAAGTTTAGAAAATACCTTATTGATAAAGTGTGATCATCCATCGCTAATGACTATGCGAGGCACACCAAATCATAAAAATATTATGGACTTAAAAAGTTTGATCACAACAGATGCAGCATTGGTGGGACTAGCCACCGCTTCCACCCACTTAGAAACATAATCCACAGCAACAAGGATGTACCAATTCCCAAAAGGTGATGTGAAAAAGCCCATAAAATCAATACCCCAACTGTTAAACACTTCTACCTCTAAGTTCTGTGGCATCTCATTCCTCTTACTGATCTTCCCTCTTCTCTGACAGACATCGCAGCACGATATAAACGCATGAGCATCATGAAGCATTGTGGGCCACCAAAACCCAGCTTAAAGTATCTTAGAAACTGTTTTGAAAGTTGCGCAGTGTCCAGCATATTCAGATCCATGGCAATGAAACAGTATCTCAGCAACCTTTGTCTCAGCTACACATCTCCTATATATCCCATCAGAACAATGCTTGAATAGGTAAGGTTCATCCCAAAAGTACCTTCTTAGCTCTCTAAAGAACCTCTTATTTGCATAATCCTTAAGGTGATTTAGGGGTACATCAGCAGCAAGGTAAATTGGCAATATCAGCATACCATGGTTTGGTGGGAACAACCTTCACTGTGAAACATGTACGCACAAGAGTAGCTCCGGGGTGATCACTTGGCAATGTTTCAACCAAAACAGGTGAAGCCTGTCGGTCAACATGAGTGTCAACTCGCGTGTCCTCTGATATTTTTCCATCCAAAATTGTTTTCACTATATAGATATTTTCCTCAGGTAAGAAATCATTAATAGACACGTCATCAGTGATCCTTATCCTTGAAATATAATCAGCAACTCCATTTTCAATGCCTTTCTTGTCTCTAACTTCAATATTCAACTCTTGGAGTAGAAGTATCCATCGCAACAACCTTGGTTTAGCATCCTTCTTGTTCATTAAGTATTTCAAAGCAGCATGATCAGTATGAACAATCACCTTAGAACCGACAAGATAATTCCTGAACTTCTCTATAGCAAACACCACAGCCAACAATTCTTTCTCAGTAGTTGCATACTTCTTTTGAGCATCATCCAATGTTTTACTCTCATAGTACACAGCATGCAACTTTTTATCTTTTCTCTGACCCAACACGGCACCAACAGCATAATCACTTGCATCACACATCACTTCAAAAGCTAATTCCCAATCTGGTAGTTCTACATGGGTACTAATCAAAGCTTTCTTGATGTGTTCAAAGGCTTCAAGACACTCAGGTGTAAAATGAAACATAACTTCTTTGCATAGCAGCGCAGTAAGTGGTCTAGCAATCTTGCTGAAAGCCTTGATGAATCTCCTATAAAAACCAGCATGTCCCAAGAAACTTCTAACAGCTTTCACACAATCTGGAGGCTGCAAACTCATCATCACTTCTATCTTAGCGCGGTCTACCACAATACCAGCTTCCGAAACTCTATGTCCTAACGCAATCCCCCTCTAACCATAAAGTGACACTTCTCCCAATTTAAAACTAAATACTTCTCTTCACATCTCTTAAGTACCAAGCATAAATTATTCAAACAATCCTTGAAGGAAGGGCCATAAACAGAGAAGTCATCCATAAATACCTCCATAAACTTCTCAATCATGTCGGAGAAAATATACATCATGCATCTCTGAAAAATAGCCTGAGCATTGCATAAGCCAACCAGCATCTTAGCATAAGCGAAAGTACCATAGGGGCAGGTGAAGGTGGTCTTCTCTTGGTCATCCGGGTGAATAGGGATCTGGAAGAACCCTGAGTATCCATCCAAAAAGCAGTAGTATCGGTAATTAGCCAACCTCTCAAGCATCTGTTAAATAAAGGGAAAAGGGAAGTGATCCTTCCTTGTGGCTGCATTAAGTTTACCATAGTCTATACACATCTTTTGATCAGTCACTGTCCTAGTATGAATCAACTCATCTAATCATTATTTACCACAGTAACTCCTCCTTTATTCGGAACTACATGAACCGGACTAACCCACTTACTGTCCGAAATTGGAA
Source organism: Cardamine flexuosa (assembly GCA_963555745.1). NCBI lineage: Eukaryota > Viridiplantae > Streptophyta > Magnoliopsida > Brassicales > Brassicaceae > Cardamine > Cardamine flexuosa. The sequence continues at coordinate 11,920,538 of OY743217.1, forward strand.
AGATGATTCCCGCATCCAATAGCTTCATGATCTCTTTCTTAACAACCTTTTTTAAATTTGGATTCAGCCTCCTCTGATGCTCAATTAATGTCTTCGCATCATCCTCAAGATGTATCCTATGCATGCACAATTCCGGAGATATACCTGTAATATCATCAAGAGAATAGCCAAGAGCTTTGCAGTACTTGCACAGCTTGCTTAGCAACAAGGTAAGTTCTGCGGAATTAAAAGCTTAACTGACAATAACATGATAGGAGTTAGTAGGACCAAGAAACGCATACTTGAGCCCCTTAGGGAGTGGTTTAAGTTCAAGCTTCGGAGCTGCTGTGGCGCTCCAGTCGCGGACCGTGTTGACTGACATGATGGTCTTGTGTCGATCCACACGAGTGGATGTTTTGCCGACAGTTTCTGTAGTAACCAGCTTCATGAATTGTGCATTACCATCCAATAGTTTCCAATAACCAGCAGCCTCAGTGTCCAGATAATGTGCTTCCTCAGCAGATGCAACCAAAGCTCTTTCCAGTGGATAATCCAGATGAATCTCCTTGAATATGTCCTCAGCAAGGTTAGTGAGTGTATCCACATAGTATGTCTGTCCATCTATGGCAGCTTTTTTTTGTTTCACAATAAGACCTGGACAATTATCCCTAACCTCGGTAGCTTACAGTTTCCTTTAGATTTCTCCCTTGTTCTCTTGCTCTAGGCCTTTTCTTTTACTATTCCTATTAGCTGCTCTACTTAATCTACGAGGAGGCTGGCCTTTGTATCAGCTTGTTCATATCGAAGTTCATTACCAAATAACCAACATTAAAACCAACTCTTCCTCCTCTCACATCAATCATAGCACCAGCAGTGGCCAAAAAGGGTCTTTCTAAAACCAATGGGTCCTTGGGTTCCTCTTCATATTGAAGTACCACAAAATCTGTAGGAATGAGGCAATTACCTATCTTGACCGGAACATCCTCTAAAACACCATGAGGAATCCGAGCTGATCTGTCAGCTAGTATAAGTGTGATTCTCGTGGGCTTAAGATTTGTCATACGCAACTTCAGTGAAACTGACCTAGGCATCAAACTCACACTAGAACCAAGGTCACAAAGAGATCTACCAAACATCTCAGAGAAATAGTGCATCCTAGAACAAAGCTTCCTGGATCTGAAAGTTTCTCTGGAATCCTATTCTAAACCACAGAACTGACTTGAGCTGAAATCATCATAACTCTTTCCTCAGCACTCAAGTTCTTGGTGACCATCCTCTTAACATATCTCCTAATCATAGGGGATGTCTTAACAGCTTCAATGAGTGGAATCTCAACAATAAGTTTATCAATGATAGCCTTGCATCTAGCATCCTCCAACTCTTGTTTGGTTCTCTTATGAGCATTAGGGAATCAAATCTTGGGTTTGTAGACTCTTTCCTCAGGTTTCGAAGTCGAATTAGGAAAAATTGGTGTTGTCTCAGCAGTGTGTCGACCGACATAGGCAGGGGCCTGTCGATCAACATGATCATGAAGTTTACTCCCGTCCTTGTTCTCCAAAATCTGTATTGCAGGATTTCCCATGCATGTTGACCGTCATGGAAAATCTTGATCGATCGACACAGGCACAACTGTCTCGAGAAATTCTTCAGCTACTAGAGTCTCTGCAGGTCCTTGAGTAAACTGAATAATCAAATACCTCAAGTCAACTGTCTTAGCATCATCATAGAAATTATTCAAGAAAGCTGTTTTGATATCCTTCCAAATGGTTAAGGAACCTGGTTTCAACCATTGAGCTGCTTCCCCACCAAGAAAATATGGGAAAAGCTTGCAGAATTGATAGTTTTCAGACACTCCATTGGCTTGAATACTCAAAGCCAAGTCTTCAAACTTCTCTATATGGCCCATTGGATATTCCGCAAGATGAGCATGGAAAGTGTGTTGCCCCACAAGAGTGTAGTATTGGGGTTTAAACTCAAAATCATTCCTCTGAAAAGCAGGAGGACATATAGTAGACCTGTTGAATTAAAACTCATTGGGTCTGTTAAAATAAGCAAGTGTTCTTCCCACAGTTTCAGCCCGAGCATCCAAATTATCTGGACCGTTGTCACCGTGTGAACCGACAGGGTTGAGATTCCGTCGGTCGACGTGACCAGCATTGTTGACAGCTTCGACGATGGGGTTCCCTTCAGCATCCAGTTTCTGACCACTATCATTGAATTGGTTGCCCTCTAAATCACGTAAGATCCCAGCAGCATCCCTCACAATCACAACAGTTCTAACCATCTCTGATTCTCTTAGTGCGTTGCGATTAGCTCAGTCTAACTTCCCAATTTCCTCAGTAGCAACTAGTTTTTTGTCTATGTTGCTCCTAAGTTTCATGGACCTGAGATAAGAGAAAGTAGAGGCATAAGAAACCAAATAAAAGAAAAATCTAAACTAAACTCTAACTGAAAACTAATGGTGAATTTAGAGTCCCTGGCAACGGTGCCAAAATTTGACAGGGGTCAAAAGTAACCCTAGAACTACTCTCTCGAATTATGAGATTAACTGCAGCACTTAGGGGTCGAATCCACAAGGACTCTGAAAACTCACACAATAGACGGAACAATTTCGAGTAAAGCTAGATCAATAAGAAAACTAAGTAAAGCAATGTAATAAACGAAATAGCAATTAAAAAGGATGTAATTCAAGTTATTAAATGCTAGACCTAGGGACAATCAATCAGGAAAACTTAGGAAAGTGAACTGGGCAGTTCGTAAATCAGGTCAAAATTGTTTGTGCGGTTCTTAAACTCGTAACATTAATATGATATCTCATCCAACTCTCGCTGCAACGACATCTATCCTCTAGACAAAAGCAAATCAAATCTCTTTGCGAAATACCAATAAATAGAGTCTCTATGATATGCAGGTACAATATGTTTACAAAATTCCTAAACCAACTCTCGCTGCGAAATAGCTGTTTGCTCATCTAAGATTGGGTCGGGGTATCAATAGCACTCTCGTGCCTACCAATATTCCTACGGTACCAGGATTAAAGTTATCAATCTTAAGACTAGTGTGATAATCAAATCCATGATATATCAAGCCACAATCTCGTACAGTAACTTGATCATATCAATCGTCTACAACCTAGAACCCTTCAAGATAGAGTAATACCTATCCGACCTGTTTGCAATGGCTGAACCTCAACCAAGACCTAGGGTCATTGGAGCTGGAGATGCTCCTAGTACGCATACACAGAGACAAGGCATAGTTCCACCACCAGTTCAGAACAACAATTTTGAGATCCGTGGAAGTCTCATCAACATGGTACAAGGGAACAAATTCCATGGCTTACCAATGGAAAACCCTCTTGGACACTTAGACCAGTTTGATCGCCTTTGCAGCCTCACAAAGATAAATGGAGTGAGTGAAGATGCTTTAAAGCTCAGATTTTTTCCATTCTCACTTGGAGACAAGGTCGAGTAGAAGTTATCCTTGCAAGAAATAAGAAGATTTCCAATTTGAAAGAACTTCTATCTTGTCCATATCCTGGAAGGCTCAAGGAACAGATAACAGCAATCTATGAGGATATTCTTAAAGATCAGATGCAAGAGGAAGAAGCAAAGAAGTCTTTGAATGATGCTAGCAAAGAGATTGATCCCTCAGAAACTTCTGTTGGGAAAACCTTAGTGGAAGAGACTCAGAATGAAGAAGAGTTAGTTGCAAAGGATCATGAATGCAAGACGATCACTGAGAAGGAAGTAATAGTCCAAAAAAAGCTTGAAGATCCAGGGACCTTCACCATTCCTTGTTCCATAAAGGAAACAGTCTTAAGAGACTCTTTGTTTGATCTTGGCTCATCTGTGAACATAATGCCCTTGAACATTGCAACAAAGCTTGGATTTGAAGACTTCAAACAAAGTAAGATTTCTCTGAGGTTTGCTGATAAGAAAATCCGGAAACCCTATGGCATGCTTGAGGATTTACCAGTGAGGATAGGCCACGTTGAGGTGCCTACAGACTTCATAATCCTCAAAATGGATGAAGAGTCAACGAGTCACCTGATTCTAGGAAGGCCATTCTTGGCTAGTGCTGGTGCAATTATTGATGTAAAAGGAGGAAAGACTGATCTGAAGTTTGGAAAAGATTTAGTGATGAGGTTTGACATTGGTCGAGGACCCAGAGATCACACCAGTCTGAAGCAGCTGTATGCTATTGAGGATTATTATAAGGAACCTGATGTGATAACAAGTGGTCTTCCCAGTTGCATTCCCCTCAGTGGTGAGATAAGAACTCCAAGTCCACCACAATAATCTTTGTCTTTGCTGAATCAGAGAGACTACCAAAGCGATGAGGAGATAGTGTACCTGAACAACTTGACACTAGAGAACCAGTTGAGTAAATCAGCAAGGGAGAGTGTGGAAAAGTTCTGTGATTCTGAATCTTATTCAGGGAGCACATCACCAGATCCAACAAGCATAGCCAAGGTAGAGCTATCATCTCTTTACAAGAAACTGTTTAGTTTCTGATCAAAGAAGTGGACTGTCTGAAGAAACAAGTCCTAGAGCTGAACGGGAGCCAGTATGGTTCCAATGGTATGAGTGAGGCTGAATACAAGAGCAGATAGAAGTGGGCAACTCAAACTTCATCTTATGGAAAACCGCCAAAGGAAATCAAGGAGAAGACCTTAGAGCCTGTCCCTAATCCACCACCCATCTAAGCTCTGTAAGCAAGTCAAGCAATGAGACTTTAAACAGGCTCACTTGGAAGGAAATTCCATGACTATCTCTTGTATATAAATTTTTTATCTTTCAAGTTATTGTTTATTTTGGTATTTTAATGCTTTTATCTAGTGTCTAGTAATCCATGAATGGGTTGAAGAGTGCCATTGACCAAGGAAAATGTAGAGCATGGAGAATAATTGATTATCAGAATGATCTGGAAATGTACTCGATCACACCACTCGACTTCTAATTTCAGCCGTCCATTTAAAACCTGATTCAAACCCTACCTCACTTTTTAAAACCCCAACACACATCTCTCGCTCTCCTACCTCAGTTTTCACGATTTACTCACTCTATCTAAAACCACTATTTGCGATTTGAAGTTTCAAAAGATTTTTCAAACTCTTCTCACATTTTCGTTTTAACATCAAGCATGTCTGAATTAAACCTTGATTATGATGCTCAACTGTAAGTAATCCCAATCTTTTGATATGTTCTATTAAGAATTCAAATCCGTAAATCTTTTCAATCTTGTAGGTTGAACATTTTTATGGATGCATGCAACTAAAGATTGGGCATATAAGCTTTAGGATGTTATATTTTGTTAGAAATCTGGGTTTGGACGCAAAAATCGAATTGGTTGTTGATTAATTCCTATTTGCAAAAAATTCATTTAATAAACTTGTTATGAGCAACAAAGTATTTCCTTGTTTTGGTACTTTCATATGAAAATGAACCTTAATAATACACCCCTGTGATCTAGTGGTGTTGGACGAAATCTGATTTCAAATGAACTTGAACCAAAGCTGCTTGACCAGCGACTCGATCTCACTGGTCCAGTCATGTTCGGTAAAAATTTTAACTTCAAGTTTTCTCTTGTTTCAGGTACCAAACCAGAGAAGGACTCGTTCGATGACTGCTGCACAAGGCCACCATAACTACTCAAGAAACAGGGATGACATTGCAAGAGGGAAGAGGCCAGTGAATGAAGAAGAAGACGAGGAAGGTAGTGAAGAAGAGGTCAGTGTAGAGGGAAGTGAAGCAAATGAAGGCTTTGTTGAGGAAAGGGGGCAAACACAGAGTGAAAGCAAGAGAATTAGTTCTCTGATGAACATGAAGTTCCTGGGAACAAGATACCCAGATAGGCACACAATGCAAGAACTAGGGATTTGCATGGAATTAGGGAAACTCTTCCACAGTGCCAACTTGGTGAGCTTCACCAGCAAGCAATTCAATGGATTGCAGGAAGAAACCTGTCACTTCCTTGGTACTCTGGTGTTACACTTATACACAAGGGAAGAAAAGGAAAGCAACAATGGCGAATTGGGATGAAAGCATAAGCTTCAACATAAGGGGGAAGAGATTTACGCCTCCTTTGAGTCTCATAGATGACATTTTTGATTTCAAGAAGGGTCCTGGGATTGATCAAGATTACCGTAACGAAGAGCTTACAAAACTTTGGGCTCATTTGGGAGGCAAGGACGAGTTTAGGTCTTCAAGGTCCAAGGGATCAGAGATCAGGCACCCGGCGATTAGATACTTTCACAAGTCTGTTGCAAGTACACTATTTGCAAGGAAGATAGCCGGAGCTGTGAATGATGGAGAGCTCCGAATGCTAGAAAAGACCCTCCAGGACTATGCACCGTTTCCTATGGAAGGAGACAGAGCTCAAGTGGAAGAGAAGTATGTTGATAACTTCAACCACCCAGAGCGAGAAAATGCCAAGGCACTCCTGCCTTTGCCAAGAGATGCTTACAAGACTTTGTACAACAATGGAAGCATGGCCTTCATTTTGCCAATGGGACTCCTATACCGGAAGTCTGATGGGTCAGATGAATTTGAAGTACCCCTGAGGCAATTCGCTCAAGCTCACAAGGAACCTGAGATGGACTACTTTGATGATTCAGAGTGCAAGAACCTAAAGGAGGCCAACCACAAGATAGGCCTTCTCCAGCAATGGAGCAAGTTCCAGGACAAAGCCATTAAGTCAATGGCAAAGACCATCAAGGTCATCTCGGGTCAGCTTAAGAGCTTTCAAAAAAAGGGTGAATCCTCCAGAGCAAAGGAGAGAAGCAAGTCACCCGCAAGGTCCTCAGAAGATAGGATGGCTCGCAGGGACAGGCCAAGGAAGAGAATATCGGATCTCACAGCTAAGGAGTTGGAGGCTCACACCTCGACTCGACCAGATGAGTCGAGTCCATTGGTCGAGCTCAACACCGGAGCGGATCCAACCTTTGATCCAGACCAACCAGGCTCTTCTCACGTCCCCATGGAAGCAACCTACACATAGGAGACTATGGCAGCTGTTGTAGATGACCTCTTCAGCTCCAACCCAGCAAGATCCACCATAATGAGGTACCACAATCAACCGACACCATTTTAAAAACCACTTGCATATTAGTTTGTTTTTACTTTGTCTTTAAATCTCTCAAATAATCCCCTGGATTTTTATTACACAAGGGACTGTGTAATTTAAGTTTGGGGGAGAGTCTGAGAGATTCATCTAATCATGTTTTATATTTTCTTATTCAAATTTCAAATAATTGAGTCAGCATCTATATGCATTTAAAAACCATAAAAATTTTAAAAATTTCTGAAAAACAATTTAAAAAACAAAGTGTCATGTAGTTCATTTGCATAATTAGGATTGAGTCAAGAATCATTCAAATTAGGATTGTTGCATTGCATAGGGGACAATGATTAATTTAAACCAAACCGCCTCATAATTAAAATTTTAATCTCAATACCATGGTTTTTAGTTGTTCAATGCTTGCATTTGATCCTGAAAATTAAGGCATCACCATGTTTGGAATTTAAATTCACCATTCATACATAGGTTAAAACTTGCTGTGAATAAGAAACTCTATCCCTAATTATAAGAACCTAATCTAAAATTTTAATTATCAAACTTAAACATTTTTTATGAACTCATGGCAACCATAAAATACTTGGATACTCTTATTCCTTTTTTCCACTCTTGTTTATCCAAGTAGCTGTTCCCACCTTTGGAACAGTTCCAAATAATCACCAAACCTACCTTCTTTTCAAATCATGAATTAATCTTGAGTTGAGGCCTATTTTTGGATTGAATTTAGGAGAAAGTGTTTGGTATAAGCCGACATGAATAGATTCTCATGTAGAATCTGGTTCACGATTTTTGGACCAGAATAGGATAAGAAGTTTGATAACACCACTTTTATACACGTTTGATAACACCATTGTTCATACCATTCTATGCATTTATCCTTCATATAGGATGTTTAGTATTTCTGTATAGGCATTGCATGCATTTTGCATATTTGGGGTCTTATCAGGTACTTATGGAGCATATGGGGCATACTTGGATTTTGGCTCATGAAGTGAAGCTTGGATCAAGCTGTTGGGCTATGGAAGATGTGCAGTGAAGCTCTATGGACTCGAGTGAAGATTCCAGAGAAGAGAGACGGCTCACTCGACATGCCCACTCGACCAGGAACTTGAGTGAGCACTCACTATAGGCTCACTAGAGCTCAGGCTCACTCGACCTCAGCACCACCTGCCTACTCCACCGGCCTACTTGAGTGACCACTCACTGACCAACCACAGGCCCACTTGACCGATGGGTCGAGTGGACACTCCTCGACTGCTGGGTCGAGTGGGCATTCCTCGGAATTGTAATAAGCGCTTTTTTCACTTAGTATAAAAGTGCCTCATTAAACATTTTTATTGTAATCAAGGTTTATCTTGTAATCTAGGTTTATCTCTTAGTTTTCTCTCTCTTGTTCTTGAGCTGTTCTTCATTTTTGCAACTTTGTATCTTTGATAACTTTTAATAAAATCAGTACTTGCATTTTATTTCTTCTTCACTCGTGCTCACAATCCCATAGGCTATCACATATGTCTCTTTTAGAGATTTCTGGGTTTCAGACCCAAGCTATGATTTTTGTGAGTGAGTAGTAAAGTTGGGGTTTTTGGGGATTGATTAGGGTAGCTTCACTCTGTTTTGCTATGGTTTAGATAGGTTGATCATCACTCAGTTGCGACTCCCTCTTGGGTGAGTGTTTTTAATGCTTATTCTCCCCTGATCAAGGAGAACATGATTTTAGATGGTCTCATGAGCACGACACATGCCTGGAGCCATTAAATAGAGTTTTTCCTTTAGAGTACAATAGAGTGGGGGTGGATGCATCAGACATTGATTTATGTCACGACTCCACCTATTCACTTGTTATGAACTCTTCTCGACTTGAATAGGCTGAATCTTCATGTCTGGTCCGATCAACTCACACTATGCTGACCGGGTTGGACCTTCAGGCTCTCTACCACGACCCATGGATTGAGATGGTTATGAAGTCTGTTGTCTAGGGTAGTCCTGTGATGAAATTGCTAGTTGATAGTTATAGTAGTACAGAATGTTTGCGATCCTATTAATTTCATCTCTAAAGTCCCTATGTTTTCCCCATAGTTCACAGTGTGCTTAGAATTCGTTCCCTGTAGTTTTTCTCTATTTTTACTGAAGCACTCGACCTCACCACTCGATCAGTGTGGTCGAGTCGTCCCTAGTACTGCGATTTTAACTGTTTAGTTCCATGATGTGTTAAAGTGTGACAGACTTTGGCATCTCTAGTATAATAGTAGTTCATTTAACTTGTTAGTGAACCAACCCTTTTTGATAAATTTACTTGAATAGCTAGCTTTAATCATCTACTAGTTGTTGTAGACCACTCTTGATTGGTTCGACATTGTTACTATCATTACCACTATACTTCAATTGATAAACTTTGTATTTTTTCTCTCTAGGCTTAGGTTGATTGCTTGGCTGTCTTTCTTTGCTTAGAGTAGGCTAAAATCCTTGTTTCAATTTGGCGCCGTTGCCAGTTTTGAGTGTTTTTTTTTTTGTTTACACAATTAGTAGTTTAAGGCTTACTAGATCAAGTCTGTTACTTTTGAAATCTGGAAACTGATTTGGTTTTGAAATTTTGTCTGTTTTGCATCAGGTACTGTAGCACTCTACCCCCACTCGACCTTACCACTCGAGTACTAGATCGAGTCACTACTTCTCTGAATGCAAACGCGTTCTCAAGGCAGCCAAAACCTAATCCAGTTACTTGATCACATACATCGCATCAACCAGCATACTCGTCAAGCCACACCTGCACCTGCTACTCTCATTCCTGCACAACCAATTCCCGAGACACATGTAGTCATGGCAGAACAAGTTTCTCAGCCTAGGGTGATTGGAGCAGGAGACACTCCAAACACTCACTCTCAGAGGCAGGGAATCATAGCTCCGCCAGTCAACAACAATAATTTCAAGATCAAGACGGGTCTGATCTCCATGGACCAGAACCACAAATTTCATGGACTTCCTTTGGAGAACCAGCTTGTTCATATGGACTAGTTTGATAGACTGTGAGAGCTCACAAAGATCAATGGAATCTCAGAGGCCAGCTTCAAGCTATGCCTCTTTCCATTTTCTCTCGGTGACAAGGCTTCCTACTGGGAACGAGCATTGTCTCAAGGTTCTATAACCACTTGGGAAGACTGCAAGAAGGCTTCTCTATGTCAAGAACTGCCAAGTTCAAGAACGAAATCTCCAGCTTCACTCAAAGGACCAATGCGAGTTTCTCTGAAGCATGGGAAAGATACAAGGAGTTCACTACTCAGTGTCCTCATCATGGCTTCACCAAAGTCACTACTCAGTACACTCTCAGAGGAGCAAGCCCTAAGATAAGGATGTTATTGGATACTGTTAGTAATGGCAACTTTCTCAACAGAGATGTGGTAACTGGTTGGGAGCTAGTGGAGAACCTTGCAATATCTGATGGCAACTACTGTGAGGATTTTGATAGATCTATCAGATGACAAGTCCTTTCCCAGAACGGTTCAAAGCTGAGATTGAGAAGGAGTATGTCATTATGCTTGAGGAAGAGCTCTCTGAGCTTGAAGCTAAAATGACTTGGGATGAAGCTGTGAAGTCATTTGGGCCTTTTGACAGTGGTTTGAGAAAAAGAGCCTTGATGAAAATTCAAGATAAGAGGGCAGCACCTACTAAAGCTTATGAGTGTAAGATGATCATTCAGCAGGAACTGGTGGTGCAAAGGAAGCTGAAGGATCCTGGATCAACAATACCCTGCACCATCAGAAACCAGACTTTCAAGAATTCTCTCTGTGATCTGGGTGCTTCAGTCAGCATAATGCCATTGTCTGTGGCAGAAAAGCTGGGCTATAACAAATTTCTGCCAAGCACGCGGTCTCTAGTCCTAGCTGACAGAACCATCAGATTTCCCCATGGCTTGCTAGAGAATGTCCTAGTGAGAGTAGGGAACATGGAGATCCTTACTGACTTCATAGTGATGAAGATGGAAGAAGAGCCAATGGACCCCCTTATACTAGGCAGACCATTCTTGCCATCCTCTGGAGCTGCTATTGACACCAAAAGTGGTGAACTTGCTCTTCGAACAGGCAATGACTTGGTGATGCATTTTGACACCTCTTATGGCTTGAAGAATCCAACTTTTGAGAGACAGCTCTTCTTCATGGAAGAAGTTGAGCGTTATGAAAAGACAAACTTTGGAAAGTTTGAACAATACTCTCAGACACCATCCAGGCCTCCAGGGTTCACAGTTACCATGGGCAGTCCCTCTGATGGAGCAGTTTATAAGTTTGATGTGTTTGTAGCAGAAGGTGACTCTGATGAAGACATCACAGGGAACACTCAACCAGCCAACTTGACTGGTCACTCGAGTCATCACCAGAGAGCACAGCCGACCCATACGAAACCACCTGGTTCGATTTGGTACTCGGACCAGGAATATTTTTGTACATGGAAGAGCAACTCAACATACCTACTCACAACACCAGGATCAGACCAGAGCACAATCCTGGCCTTACAAGGTGTTGGTAGAGAAGGTGGACATGCTTGAGAAGGAAGTTCTCAAGCTCAAGAAGTCTCAACAACCACCACCAGGGATGGGAAGAAGGAGGCCCAAGCCACCAGAAATGAGTGATAGTTTCTATCACGCTCTCATGCCATCAACCTTCATTCAGGAGAAGCCGAGTCCAGAGGGGTCAACACAGCCTCTCAAGGACCTTCCACCTGCCTAAATAGAGTGAGAGTCAAGCTAAGTGACTTTAAACAAGCTCACTTGGGAGGAATTCCCATGTTTATCATTGTATATACTAGCTTTGATTTATCTTATGTCTTTATGGATTTTGTGATTTTTAATGTGTTTTCTTAGTGTTGTGAGTTTTAGGAGAATATAGGAGATGATTATGAGCCAAGATGAAGCTTCAGAAGGGAAAACCCGAAGTTAGTTTTTCACTCGACCCCCAAGTCGAGTGGGGCAGGTTTTTCTGAAATATTCAAACTTTTAATCTGAGCCAGACGTTTGATCACTCGCCTTCCTTAAAGTCAAGCGACCTTTCTTCTTCAGTTTTCACAAAAAATTTCATCTCTCTAAAAAACTCAAACTCTCCAAATTCTCTCTAAATTTTTCACTAAAATCTTCAAAGTATTCAACCCAATTTTCATCATGTCTCACCACTCACACGATTCCGAAACCCAGATGTAAGTTTTTAAGCAATTTGAACCAAATTTTGAAATTCTGATTTCAAAGCTTGTTTTTGAGATTTTTCAAAATTTTGAGCTTTCATGTGGTTAAAATCGGTTGATAAGAGTAGTATAAGGAATCGGATGAGCTATGCATTAATTTCTATGGTTAAAATTGCTAGAAACTGAAATTTTGTTCTTAGTGATGCACTTGAAAATTTTCGAAATTTTTTATGAAATCTTAGATCAAATTTTGGTTTAGCTAATGCTTGTTTGATGATTAGAGAACCCATATTGATCATCATTGTTTGAATTGAACAAGTTTCATAATCTTCAAAATCATGCATGTAAAAATCGAATTGGAACTTGATGAATTTGGAAAATGTATGAGCCTAAGGTTTTTAAATCCTTGCTAAGCTTGAAATTTGATGCATATGAATGTTAATTTAGTTACTCGATCAAAGCACTCGAGTGGGTCAAGTCGGGCAAAAATTTATTTGGAAAATTTTTGCCCACTCGACCTCACCACTCGAGTGGTCCAATTTTTTGCTAAATTTTCAGTTTTTGAATTTGCTTCAGGTACTCTGGTAACACAATGTCAAGAGCAACAAGAAGCTAAACCGCAGCAAGAGCCACACGAGCCGGAGCCACTCGACCATCTGGGTCACGGCTAGACAAGGCTAAGGACAAGAGGGTTCAAGAAGAAGAATCAGTGAGAAGGGATTGTGAGGAGGAGACTGGTTTTGAGAGTTCATAGGAGATCCAGGCTGAGATCTCTGAGGAAGCTAAGCTTATTTGCATCCTTGAGAGGGTGAAATTCCTTGGGACTAGGTACCCACATCGCCCCACCATGCAAGCTTTGGGAATTTGCAGAGAGGTGGTGAAGCTCTATGAGTCTGCTGACATTGTGGGACTTACCCACAGCCCACGTGATGTTTCAAGACGGAGACCTGCCATTTCTTGGCAACAGTGGATCTCCACCTCTATGAGACGAGAGACATGGCTGGTACAGCAGAGATGGGGCATGTGAGTTTCAAAGCCAGAGGGACAGAGTATCAGCTACCCCTCAGTATGGTCGACATATTGTTTGACTTCCGCAAAGGAACAGGGCAAGCCCAAGACTTTGAGAAGAAAGAGCTCAACGAGTTGGGGTTAGCGCTTGAAGGAAGGGAACACTATCAGTCTGCTAGAGCCAAGGGTAGTGAGATCAGGCACCCAGTAGTGAGATCAGGCACCCAGCAGTGAGATACCTCCACAAGACTCTCGCAAAGACAATGTTTGCAAAGAAGTCAACAGGCCAAGTGAATGAGAGCAAGCTGAAGATGCTCGACAAGGCTCTTTGTGATTACCTCATCTACTCATCTGAGGAGAACAGAGCCAACAGGATTGACATGCGGGGAGATAGAGCTTACACAGGGAACTCCATTATCTTGGTGAGACATCTCATGAGCTATAGAGCAAATGCCATCAAGAATGACAAGATGTTGAACAAGGCAGAGTTCACTGTGGGAGGCATAGTTACTCCATTTTTGGAAGCTGCTGAGAAGAAGTTGAGTGCTGGCTTGTCAAGAAGGACCTCAGCTGAGCAGAAGGAGGGAAAGAGGCGCCCAGATCACCCCATAGAGGATCTGGAGCATTCGTCACCAGACGAAGCCATCCGACCATCTGGGTCGAGTGAGCCACTCGAGTGCCATCAAGAATTTGATCTGAGTGCGCCTATTGAGCCTTACCCATGCTATGATCAGGGTGCACAGCTTCCATCTTACCCGGGGTACTACCAGAGCGTACCATTCGACCACGCTGAGTCGAGTGCACGGTACATGCCTGCCCACTCGACTGCTGGGTCGAGTGGACCAGTCGAGTCACACCCCGGAGCTGAGCAGATGCACCACGTTGATCCTCTCACCACCACAGTTCCAGCTTACACCCAGGGGACCATGGAAGCCAACACTGACGCCTTCTTCACTGCTCAAGAATGAGGTACCACCCCACTCCACTATCACTATATATACAATTGGATGTTTTTATTAACTTTTGTTTTTTTGTCTCTCAAATCACCTTCTGGATTTATTTTACACAAGGGACTGAGTAATTTAAGTTTGGGGGAGGGTCTGAGAGAAGTATTTGACATGTTTCCTTATTTTCTTATTCAAATTTGCATCATTTATGTGCATTGAAAAAAACCTAAAAATTTGAAAATTTTTAGAAAACTATTTTACAAAAACAGAGTGCCATGTAGTTGCATTATCATTTTAGGATTGAGTTTTAGAATTTCGCTTAGGATTGTAAATATGCATAGGGGATGATGATGAGTCAAAATGTAAAAAGCTTAAGAACCAAACATATAATTTCAAGGCCACAGTTATAAGTTGTCTAATGCATTCACCAAAGTTTGAAACATAAGGCTGCACCTTGCTTTGAATTTCATTTAGCACTCTGACTTGGTTGAACCTTGCTGTGATTTGTCAAACTATCCCTATGAATTAGAACCTAATTTGAAAAACTTAATTATCATGATATGCTCTAAAACTTTCACTCATTGATACCTCAAAATACTTGGATTTTCTTTCACCTTTTACCACTCTTGCTAATCCAAGTAGATGTCTCCACCATTGAGACAGTTCCACAAAAACCAAACCCAAAACTTCATTTCAGACCATACATTAATTTTGAGAGAAGTGAGGCCTATTTCCGGATTGAATTAGAGAGAAAGTGTTAGGTTTTGGCGACAGAAGTAGCCTCTCATGTAGTCTCTGGTTCAAAATTTTTGAACCAAATTTAGGCTAAGAGTTTGAATAAGGTGGCGTTTGAGTCTGGGAAAAGAAAGGAAAAGAGAAAAAGAGTTTGCTAAAAATCATAAGCCTTTGGAGAGGATAGGTTCAAAAATATGAGTCTAGTAAAGGATTTGGGAGAAAAAGATAAGACTTGGCTCAGTAAAAGAAACAGAAACAAATCATGTAGTAGCCACTAGACCACACCACTCGAGTGAATGGTCGAGCCATAGCTAAGTGAAAAAATTAAAAATTCCAAATCCGCTAGAAGTAAAAAGTGTAAAGTATCCTCTCCTTAGAAGAAAACAGAAAATCGGTCCTTGAGTCAAAGAAATGAAAAGAAAAGCTTTTAAGCACAAGGGTAGAACTAGGATGAAGTTTCTGGGATTTTAGAGTTAGGAGAGTCATTGGTTCTTCATGGGTATATGATAGTCTGCTCCTGTATGCACCAGTTGTCTCTACCTTTAGCATTCTTTTATAATTCAATATATTTCATTAAGAGATCCTGATACATGCTCTTAAACCAGAGGAAAAAGAAATCATTTTTATCTCTTAAAACTTTTCCCTCAACCAACTGAGTTACAGTTATTGCATATAATGATTCACCAGTTCGTGCTTAATCAATGTTAAAGGGATTGTTTGCTTTGAATGTTTGCTTGTGGCTGAGTCTTAGTGTTAAATTTGATGTGATGATTATGGCTAAAGGTTTTAAGTAGAACTTCTGTGAATTGCATTCTAGAACTATTAACTGTGACATTGACATTAGAGGTTTGCTTAGTCAGCTTAGGTTCTGAGTCACCACTTTTCACACTACTCCTTTCATCTTATCCTTTCTATTTGCTTGAGGGCAAGCAAATGGTAAGTTTGGGGGAGTTGATAACACCACTTTTATGCTCCTTTTTACCAGCCTTTTATCATGCCTTAGTGTAGATTTTATCCATTGTTTATACCATTCTATGCATTTATCCTTCATATAGGATGTTTAGTATTTCTGTATAGGCATTGCATGCATTTTGCATATTTGGGGTCTTATCATGTACTTATGGAGCGTATGGAACATACTTTGATTTTGGCTCATGAAGTGAAGCTTGGATCAAGCTGCTGGGCTATGGAAGATGTGCAGTGAAGCCCTATGGACTCGAGTGATGATTGCAGAGAAGACAGACGGCTCACTCGACTTGCCCACCCAACCAGGCACTCGAGTGAGCACTCACCATAGGCTCACTCAACCTCAGGCTCACTCGACCTCCACACCACCATCCTACTCCACCTACCTACACGAGTGACCACTCACTGACCAATCACAACCCACTCGACCTTACCACTCGACTGCTAGGTCGAGTGGGCACTCCTCGACTATTTTTTCCTAAAAAATTGGAATTGTAATAAGCGCTTTTGTCACTTAGTATAAAAGCGCCTCATTCAACCTAATGACGGATACCAAGTAGAATCCACATTTTTAGTGTAATCTAGGTTTATCTCTTAGTTTTCTCTCTCTTGTTCTTGAGCTGTTCTTCATTTTTGCAACTTTGTATCTTTGATAACTTTTAATAAAAATCAGTACTTGCATTTTATTTCTTCTTCACTCGTGCTCACAATCCCATAGGCTATCACATATGTCTCTTTTAGAGATTTCTGGGTTTCGGACCCAAGCTATGATTTTTGTGAGTAAGTAGTAAAGTTGGGGTTTTTGGGGATTGATTAGGGTAGCTTCACTCTGTTTTGCTATGGTTTAGATAAGTTGATCATCACTCAGTTGCGACTCCCTCTTGGGTGAGTGTTTTTAATGCTTATTCTCCCCTGATCAAGGAGAACATGATTTTAGATGGTCTCATGAGCACGACACATGCCTTGAGCCATTAAATAGAGTTTTTCCTTTAGAGTACAATAGAGTGGGGGTGGATGCATCAGACATTGATTTATGTCATGACTCCACCTATTCACTTGTTATGAACTCTTCTCGACTTGAATATACTGAATCTTAATGCCTGGTCCGATCAACTCACACTATGCTGACCGGGTTGGACCTTGAGGCTCTCTACCACGACGCATGGATTGAGCTGGTTATGAAGTCTATTGTCTAGGGTAGTCATGTGATGAAATTGCTAGTTCATAGCTAAAGTAGTACAGAGTGTTTGCGATCCTATGATTTCCATCCCTAAAGTCTCTATGTTTTCCCCATAGTTCACAGTCTGGTTAGTATTCTTTCACTGTAGTTTTTCTCTGTTTTTACTGTAGCACTCAACCTGACCACTCGATTAGTGTGGTTGAGTCGTCCCTAGTACTGTGATTTTACCTGTTTAGTTCCACGATGTGTTAAAGTGTGACAGACTTTGGCATCTCTAGTATAATAATAGTTCATTTAGCTTGTTAGTGAACCAACCCCTTTTGATAAATTAGCTAGCTTTAATCATCTACTAGTTGTTGTAGACTACTCTTGATTGGTTCAACATGGTTACTATCATTACCACTATACTTCAATTGATAAACTTTGTATTTTGTCTCTCTAGGCTTAGGTTGATTGCTTGACTGTCTTTCTTTGCTTAGAGTGGGCTAAAATCCTAGTTTCAAAGTTTGAACTAGGGGTTGGTTGATGTTTTGAGTAGTAAAAAGAGAGAGAAAAAAGAGTGCTAAACAATTCTTTGGAAAGGATAAAACACCAAAAATATAACAATAAGTGTCTAGTAAAGGATCTGGATGATTTATTATGAAGGTAGACTTAGGAAATAGAAAAAATTAAAACATAAGCAAAAGTGAATAGATGTGACTCGATCACACAGCTCGACCAAGTGGTCGAGTAGATGCCTTAGCCCAGAAAAGAAATTTCTGAGATCCGCTAGAAGAGTTTCAAAGAGTAAATATCCTTTCCTTAGAAAATAAAAAGAGAGAAAGAATCCTAAGTTTAGAGGAAAACAATGTATTGCCTTGAGAGAAAAGAAAAGGAAAGGTTGAAAAACTAAGATATATTTCTAAGTATAGATTTAGGTAGAATCAGTTGTGTGT
Source organism: Cardamine flexuosa (assembly GCA_963555745.1). Taxonomy (NCBI): domain Eukaryota; kingdom Viridiplantae; phylum Streptophyta; class Magnoliopsida; order Brassicales; family Brassicaceae; genus Cardamine; species Cardamine flexuosa. Next base: position 11,938,531 of record OY743217.1, read on the forward strand.
TCTTGGGTAGGTGAGAATCTGCTCTTGTATGCATCAGTTGGTTTTAACCTTTAGCATTCTCCCAAAGTTCAATCCATTCATTGAGAGATCCTTGTTACTAATGCGCTAAAACCAGAGGAATAAGAGACCATTTTAGTCTCTTCAAACCTGTCCCTCAAACCAAATGAGTTCTTAACCAATGTTTAATTTGACCTAATGTTCTCGTTTAATAAATGTTAAAGGGATAGAGTTCTTTTAATGCTTGTTGTTTCTACTATGATAGTGATAACACTGCATTTTACTTGTTTTAAGCATACATTTATCATCATATTAGTGCATATTCGTTCCCTGTTTATACCATTATATGCATATTTCACTCACTTTAAAGTTTTAGGGTCTTTTGCATAAGCATTCCATATATATTGCATATTGTGGGTTGTTTACAGGTAAAAATGGATGCTATGGAAGCTTTGGAGCATTGAGGAGCTGGATAGGAGTTTTGGATCAGCTCAAAAAGGAGATTGAAGGAAGATGAAAGTTACTCAACCAGCCACTCGATCACTATGGTCGAGTGGTATTTCCGAATTAGTAGGATAGCTATTTTGTCTTTACCTTAACCTTATCCTTTGGTATAGAAGCACATGTGTTAACCCTAATAAAGGGTGTGCTCATTTTTAGACCTGAAATATTATCACTCTCTGCCTCCTAATTACTCTCTCTCTCTTGTTTTTCATTTTAGATCTTTGTAAACTTGATATCTTTTTGATTAATCAGTACTTTCATTTATTTTCTTCTCAAACCTTCTTATCTCCTATCTCATATGTCAGATTTAGAACTTTCTGGGTTTGCATATTTAGTTATGATTATGATTAGTGAGTAGTTAACTTTAGAGTTATTAGGGATGGATTAGATTAGGGTGGATCTTGATTAATCTGGTAGTTTTAAGTCCTTAATTGCTTTAAATCCTTTTTGGGTGAGAATACTTAATGCTTATTCATTTCTGATCAACTTGAATATGATCTTAGATGATCTCTTCACGACGGTGCTTTGATGTTGTTTGATCAGCTCTTTCCAGAGACTTAGTTACACTAGCGAGTAGATAATATGCTTCGATGGCATTAAAATCCATGATATTCAAAGCTCTTGTTAGGAAGTTTTGTTGGCTAGGTATATTGGTTATTTATGCTTGTCCAATAGCTTGACTCTGGCAAAATCGGGTATGCTGAGCCATTGGATTCGAGGTCATTGATAACATCATATTTTGACCCGTTTTTACTATGGTTTTCATATTTTTTTAAGATAGATTTGGTATGATTTCAAAGCTAAATAGCTATTATCAAGTATTGTTAGTGTCAAAGAGGCTTTATAGGTTTTATGGGAATATGGATCAAAAAGGAGCAAAGACCCGTTTTGAGGCAGTTTCAAAGCATCAGAAGTTTGACAACATTTGAAGACTTTCCTGTGAACGAAAATTGGATTTCTCTATATCATTGGAAAGCTTTAAGAGTCAAGATTCGTATGGGACAATAATCAAAGCAATCCATTCATCCATTTGGAAGATGCATCCCAGAAGATGAAGATATGTCAAACCAGCGCCAAAGCACCAAACCTCGATCACTAAGCTCATGACCGAGGCCAGGCCTCTTGGGCACCCCATTCACTAAGCTCGTGACTGAGGCCAGCCTCCTTCCCTGCATTAGACGTTTGGCCCATCACCAAGATTGGCCCATTGCCTCCACACTCACCAAAGACGAGTCTGCCCTTCCTAAACCCTAGAAGCCAATCTCTTGCGCCCCAAGACCTATAAATACAAGCTTATGAAGCTAGGGTTTCGTGTGCCTCATCAAAGTTTCAAACCACCACCTAAGTTCATCACAAAAAACCCTAGAAGTTCCTCCATCACCTCAAGAAGCCGACGCCGCCTCCAAGGAGCCGCAGAAGCCAATTGATCTCGCTGAAGCTTTGAAGTTCCACCATCTCTTTCTCTATTCTTTTGGAACTTTGTCAAAGGAGAAGTCCTTACATCTTGTTATTTTTTGATCTAAAGAAGTAATCTCTAAACCTTTACCTTATTGCATTAGATCTATGTTTTACTCTTTCATATCATCGATGACAACCTTGAGCATGACCGAGTAGACTATCCAGTTGGGTCTAAAGGGCCAGTTAATGGGGTGAGATGATCATTGTCTTTTGAGTGGGGAGTTTTATTGTATTTGCATATCCGTTTACACTATCTTTCGGTCTTATCTCATTCTTAATGCATATAGTTAGAGTCATGAACTAGCTATTGATCTTAGGCATCTAAGTAATTTAAACCGTTTGCTTAGTTTGTTGGAACCTAGATTTTATGAGTCTCGCATCATAACAAGAACATACCCCTTAGTTATGGAGTCTTATGGATTAGGATTTAACTTTATTTTAATGCTTTGAAACCTATGTTATTGCCTGCGATAGTTGAGTACTAGAATTTGTGGATTTCAGCCGGTTTTTTCTATGATAATAGGTTAACCGAACTTTCGTGTTTCATAGTCCGAGACTTAGGAGTAGACATGCATTACATTGAACTTATTTCGAATAGACAGATCATTGAACCCTAGAGACCCCCTTAAGCGCCACACATTCATCTCATATTGATTTACATTCATTTTATTTGCTTTGCGTGATTTGCATGATACAAAACCCCTTTTTATTATTGAGTTCTAGCTTTACTTGTTCCTTTTGATTTGCAATACATCTTCTCTCTCTGTGGGGTCGATATACCTTAAGTTCTACGATTGATTGCTGTGCACATGCAGCTTATTCATTGTGTGGTTTACTTGAGGAAAACTTTACGACACATCAAGTTTTTGGCGCCGTTGCTGGGGAGAGATAGCTCTGTTTGCAAATTTGCGAACTAGAGTAACGTCTAGAAAATTGTGCTACTGATTTTCCTTTGTGATTTGCATTGTTTCAGGAGACCTTGAGGATGAATCTCGACACTCACCCAGAGAAGTTTTGCAACCTTACTCTTGCGCAGCTGTTGGCGCAACACAACTCTATGCACAGAGACATTTCTGGACCACTCTCTAACTCACCTTCTGGAGCTCACCATGGCTACTCTCAGCCATCTCGTGGTACACCTATGATGAGACACTCTGGATGTCCATCACTTTCTCGATCCTCTAGAGATCGCTCAATGAGATTATCTCATTCACTCAGTCCAGACTACTCGGACCAGTTATATTATTCTATGGATCAAGACTTTGATTCACATGAAGTTATGAGCATTGACGTCAATGACATCTATTCTATTGACACTTGTGAACCATTCACCTCATGAAGCTCACACACTAATGGCAAGATCATGGATCTTATGCAACCATTTGTGTTTTAGAAACAGAGAAGTGCATGGAAAGACTCGATCCTAACTTCTCAAAGATGGAATTGATTTTGATACAAAAATCTCTGATTTGGCTTCCCATGTCAAGCGTGCTGATGAGCTTAACAACGAGCTTCTTAAACAGGAGGAGTATGCTCAACCCCACGATGCCATGATCATGAATATAGTATCTGCCATCGACACCATGGATGGTAGTTTTGAACTAAAGGTATAAGCTTTGGAACATGGATTCTTTGATCTTAATGAATACACCAAGTGGAAGGGTGAACAAGCAAGCATCACTTGTGAAAAAGAAGAAGAATTCGAAGTTCAACAACAACAGCCACGACCTCAAGAAGCAACCCAAGCGCAGGGCACTCCTAGCCCACTGGCTCACTCGCCACAAGATGGTGAAAACAATGATTGGAATCCGGCACCAATCACTTCTTGGCGTCCACCTTTGCTTAATAAAGAACAAGATACTATTGTTTCTTCCCCTCAGCACCAAGTTCTTGAAGATAATGAAGCACCACGTCCTGATATGTGTGTGCAAGAAGATCAAGAAGAAGAAAACAAGGAGATAAGAAGAGTTTGTGGTCAAAGAGAAGCTTATCTGGTAAAAGGAGCTAATGAGAGTCAACATGAAACTGTTTTAGAAAAAAATGGTGAGTATCCTAGCTGCTCTACTGATGTTCAAGAGGAAAATTTTCCATACCTACAGGAAACTTAAGAGATCAAGACGAAAAGCTCAGAGAAGTGAACCTCCATGACCAAAAGGAAGTCCTATTTCAACTAGGAAAAGAAAAAGATTATGAACATCACTTTTTTGATGAAAAAGGAGACCAACCCCTTGGCTCTAGGAGAGAAGGAGATTTGTGGCATACTGAGCTATGTAGTGCAATCACATGTCAAGGAAACTACCAGCCCCATAGAAAACTTGAAGGCCAAATAGTTGAAAAGGATGAAAGCTTTGAAGAAAATGTGGAAGATAAGCTTAAAAGAGAGGTGGACCAAAACGTGGTGAACATCAAGGAATCTGAGAAATCTCTAAAGAAGAGGCCCAAAGAAGGAGCATATGAAGAAAAATTCACTGATGCTTACACTTGTACGGCTACAAGGACCCAGCAAGAAGAAATCATTGAAAACCCTATCTTTGGGCGATTTCAACATCGAAGAGTAACTCTCGGGCATACTAACTTTAGAGCACGACCTCCTCCATCACCTCACATCACCAATGAAGGTCAAGGATCAGTTTCAATACTTCTTTCCTCCACGACCTCATGATCACATAGAAAACAAGACAGCTCAGAATGGTGTTGACAAAAACCTTTGCAAAAGGGTGAACAGATTTGTCAAGGATTTCGAAGATATTTCTTCCCATGTTGCTGAACGTGAAGATGATAAAGGAAGCACCAAGAAACATTGTCATAGGACAGAGGATTCTCCTCATCTCTCATAAGAGAAAGACAAAGTCTAGCCAAGGACTTTAACCAAGGGTGCTTAGTGGGAGGCAACCCACTTTGTAAGTTTTCTTTTTCCTTATAGATTAGATTTCCTTTTGCTTTGATTTTTGCATGTTTTATCTCAGGTATTCCACATAAACAGAAAAGAAAATACAAAATAAGAAAATAGAAGAGCATAAAAAGAGAAGAGAATCGAGTTAGAGCCGACCTAGGTCACAAGCCCCGTCACGAAGCCTGTGACCGAGGTTTTGAGTATGGCAACTCCGAAGTTCATGTTTCAAAGTGGCAAGAAGATTTCACAAGTCTGGTCAGATTCATTTAGCCAATGCCTGTAGAAGGCAACATATTGATTATACCGAAGATCAATGCTGAAAGTCCCCACAAAGCATAACTCACCTCTAACTTTAAGAAGGATAACATCAGGCCCAATACCCCGGTCACAAGCCCCATGACCGAGGTCCCATGAAGCCCATACCCCGGTCACGAAGCCAGTGACCGAGGTTTTCCGAGCAAAACCGCCAAGAGCCAATTTTCGGGTTCTAAGGAGATTTTGAGAAATTTTGTCGATCTGGTACGTTTCTGACCTTATGGAGCCTATTGGAGCTAACTAAAGCATCTTCCCGGACCTCATCCATTGAATTTTACTAAGCCAAGGCCAAAGTTGAAAACTAGGCCGTGACTAGGTCAAAACCAAGCCTCATGAAGAATTTTCAAGTTCCACTCAACCAAAGGATCAAGGATCAGGTACTCAAAATATTATGGGTATTCTAGGAGTAATGGTCCAGTCACTTTCTGGAAAAGGATTCATGGGAAGAAGATCATTCCACCTCAAGCTTCACTGTTGCATATTTCACTAAAGTAGAAGGATATTGAAATCTATTCGAGCCAAAGTTATCCAACTTGATACACGCCTAAAGGATAACCCTGGGGAAGCTTTGGTCAAAGAAATTTCAGAAAAAGAGGCTCAGAGAAGAAAAGGGCCAATCATCAAAACCGAGTCCGCAGACGGCAATCCACGGCTAGGAAATTCACAAATCTTTGGCCATTTTGCTATTGGTTCGATGGATTGACACAAGATTCAATATCTAAGAATATAGGGATATTTGGAAAGTTATCATCAAAGAAAATGTAGCCATGATCGGGCTAGATTTTGAGATTCACCATTGGACCCTATTTTGAAGGATACCCAGACCGTGAGGGCGTAAAACTTCAATGGGACATCCAAATCTCGGATCCACAAATAAGTATACATTCCTTTGGTAAATTTTCAAGCATGGGATGATATATTTGCATGAAAAGAAGAAGGAACAAGGAAGAAGAGGGCAGCCACAATCCATTCCGGGTTCGGAAGGACGACCTGATATACTCGTATTTTTGCCTATATTTCATATGTTTTTGGCAGGAAAATCATGAAGAAACAAGAGATTATAGAAGCTTTGTGGCCACTTTCCACGATTTACACTTCCAAAAGACATTTGAGAGTTTTCGAACAAAAAGGACCCAAAGGCAAGCAAAACACGTTTTAAGCCAGTTTCAGAGCATCAGAAGTTGGGCAACATTTGAAGACCTTCCCATGAGACAACTTTGGATTTCTCTATATCCATAGAAAGAAAAAAGAGTCAAGATTCACCTCGTACAAGAATCGAAGCAATCCATTCAGCCGTTTGGAAGATTCACCCCTAAGAGTGAAGACATGTCTACCTCGGTCACAAGACCTGTTACCGAGGTTAGGCCTCTTGAAGACCTCGGGCACTACCCCTAGTGACCGGTGCTGAATTACTCCGACCTAAGGATCTCAGACCATGACCAGGCTCGGCCCATTGCCTACACACTTATCAAAATGACGTAGTTATGGATGCCTTTTGACCTAATCTGGTGGAGAAGCCTATATAAACCATTCTTAGGGTTTTGGAAACACTAAGCGAGCACAGCCACCCACAAGGAACATCCCTAGTAGTTAGACAAGGAGATCCACGTTCTAATTTTGCTTCTCACACCGCCGCTTTCCTCCTTTGTCGCCTCCACCTAGAAGACCATCTCCTTGAAGTTTCATCTATTGTTCTTCATTCTTTCTCTTTTCTACTCTTTTTACTTGCTATTGGGGAGACGAGATCTCATATGTGACATCTAGAGAAGTTTTTCTTTGATCCCCCTGTGATTTATTGAATCGTTTATTTGATGTTTTCCATGATGTCTATTGCGTTTCTTTACACCATGAGCGAGTAGTTCTTTGTTGGGTTTGATGGGGTAATATCTTAGGAAAACATGGTTGCATTCATTTAGGTTGTTAGATCCGATTTTCATCTAGTTTATGAGTTCTCTTGGGATATCTTTTACTTAATGCATGTTTCTTGAATTGATCACCAAGCACTGATCTAGGAGAATAGGAGCGCTATCCGCGTAAACCTACTAGTATTACCGAAGCCTCTTGTTATAACATGCGATAGTTGAGTTATAGGATTTTGTAAACATATCGAACTTTTTTATACGGTTGGTCTAAGCGTGTTGTTACCTGCGGAAGTTGAATACCAGGGTGTGGTGACTTAAGACGCCTCTGTCATGAACTATGGCTTGGGTGTGTATTCGTGTTCGTAGTTGAGAACCATTGATGAAAACTTATTAGTTAGAGCTATCCTCTTTTTGTTAGAAATCATGGAAACCTTAGATAAACCCTAGACGCCCAACCTCTTAATCATATAGCTTACAAATCAATCATTCACTTTGCTTCCATTCATTCATTTGCATTCACTCATTATAAAACCCAAAACCAAAACCCTTTATTGCATTGTCTTAGTTAGATATCTTTGCTTGAATTGAATCCGCATACTTGCTACTCTCTGTGGGATCGATACCTTAAGTACTACTACTGATTTGCTGTGCACTTGCAATTCATTCATTGTGTGGTTTTCTTGAGGAAAACTTAATATCACATCAAGTTTTTGGTGCCGTTGCCAGGGAGTCTACAAGCTACCTTTGAATTCGATAAGATCTCTCGTCTAAGATACTTTGAATTTTTCATTTGAATCTTTCAATTTTATTCTCTTTTACTCTTTTACATTGTGTTCCCTTCTTGTTTCTATCTCAGGATTCGTGGTGCATGACAAGGAGCCAAAACTCTGAAGCTGTCACTCCAATCCAAGACATAGACTGACTTGAACGCGAACTCAGAAAACTCCGGAGACAACAACTCATGGCCGAATTACAAAATTAAGATCAAGGTGACCTTGATGATCACCACGTTGTTGCCAATGATGCTGAGAGGCGACAGATGCAAGATGAGGATAATAACCCCATCTATGGACCTGAAGAAGCACCTCACATGCCTCCTGATGTTGTCCATGCACCTAATCATGCGAATGTTGGTGCTAGACAAGCTGCTTATGTGCACCCTCTGAGGTGTGCCAATCAGAACCGTACCATTGCCAACTTTGACATACCTAATCAGTATCCTCAAGACCAAGCTGCCATACGAGTTCCCAATCCACCAAGGCGTGACTATGAGATTAAATCTCAAATCATTGGTTTGGTGAAGCAAAACCAGTTCCATGGACTCACCATGGAACACCCTATGGATCACATTGATCTTTTTGAAGAAATCTGCAGCACTACGAGAACCAACAGAGTGCCCGAAGACTATTTAAAGTGTAAGCTTTTTCCTTTCTCTTTGGCCGACAAGGCTCATAGATGGTTGAAGTCTTTCCCCCTTGGATCGATCACTACTTGGGAAGGATGCAAGTCAACCTTTCTTAATCACTTCTACACGAAGTCGAGATCCAACTATCTTAGGAATAAACTTCAAAGTTTTTAACAAGGACCTGTCGAGACATTCTATGAAGCTTGGGAGCGCTTTAAGGACTATGAACGAGATTGTCCTCACCACGGCTTCAGTGGAGGTAATATTCTAAGTACAGAGGATTACATCCAAAATTTTAGTTGTCACTCGACACGGCCAGCAATGGAGATTTCACCACTAAGACTGTTCTAGAAGGAAGATCTCTCATTGAGAACCTCGCTGCAAGTAGTAGGAACTCTTGCACTGATTTTGATAGAACCACACGTTCTAGTGACTCTGATGCTAAGCAGATCACCGAGCTTAAGAACATGATGAGCCAGCTTCTAAGGAATCAAACTGTGCTAACAATTCTTGTGGTACGATTGATGATGGAAAAAATGAAGGTTTTCATGAGTTTGATGATTCAGTTGATCAAGAAGAAGATGTTAACTATGTTGGTACTCAAGGTTCATTCCTGAACTGCGGCTACAACAACTTCAACAACAACTTCCGGTACAATTCTAACCTATCTTATACGAATCCTAATGTTGAGAACCCTCAAGATCAGACCTATCCACAGCAGAAGCCGAGACCATTTCAAAACCGGTTTCAAAACAACAACAACAACTTTGGTGGCAACTTTCAGCCGCGACCTCCATTTAACACTAACAACAAGGTGACCTTTCCAGCCGCACAAGCTCAAGCTCCAAAACCACAAGGTGATAGACTTAAAACTATGATGCGGCAATTGCTTGTTTCTCATCAACAAGCGACAAGGGATATCATTGCCAAGGTGGATAACAACTATGGCAAGTTGAATGGTAAGTTTGATGGCCTTTCCACATTTGTGAAGAAGCTGGAAACTCAGGTTGCTCAAACCGCGAATCAAGCCCCAAGACAAGTTGGTGTACTTCTGCGTAAGCCTGAGGAAAATCCAAAAGGTTATTACAATGTAATCTCCACCATCCCAGTCTCTACAAGGCGTGTGAGTGAGCCATTGGTTCCGCTTTTTGATTCTTATGAAGACATGGTGCGTATGACATGTACCATGGAAGATGACGAGCAACAACAGTATCCGATGAGGAGACTACCGATAGTAGAAGATCCTGGATGCTTTGTTTGCTCTTGCTCCATAACAGGCATTGAATTCTCTAACTCTCTATGTGATTCCGGTGCTAATGTCAATGTTATGTCAAGAAATGTTGCTTAGAATCTTGGACTTAGAGACTTGTCTCCGTCCAACTTGAGTCTTGTGTTTGGAGACTCATCGCAGAAGATCCCGGATGGACTAGTTTGAGATTTGCAACTAGTTGTAGAAGACTGCATAGTCCCTACAGATTTTCACATTCTTGAGATGGATGAGAAGAATGAGAGACCTTTGATTTTGGGAAGACCATTCCTTGCCACTGTTGGAGCCATCATGGATCACAACAACAAGAGGACAACCTTCACCAATGTCAGCAAAAAGACCAATGTGGGAACTAAGAGTTTCACTAAAAGACTCGGAAGCTACCATCACAGCCTCCTGAGCAGCCCCATATTTCAAAGATTTAAGATCAGTGTTCCTCCGGAACTTAGCAAGGAGAGCAAAGATCGGATTGAAGTAATGATAAGTCACACCAAGGAAGTTCTTCTTCAAGCCAAAGTTTTTGAAACTTCATCAAAAGGACAACTTGTGATAGAAGCTGGAGCTGACTATCAAGATCTTAATAAGCTTCCCAAGTCTAGCCAAATACTTTAAACAAGTGCGCTTTATGGGAGGCAACCCACTTGTAATTTTTCTTTTATCTTTTTAGATTAGATTTCATTTTGCTTTTGATCCTTGCATGTTTTATCTCAGATTTCACATAAACAAGAAAACCAAATACAAAAGAAGAAAACAGAAAAACAAAAAAGAGGAAGAAGGTTAGCCTTTGGGTCAAGTTGGAAATGACCAAGGCGACATGATGCAAACCTTGGTCACAAGTCCCATGACCGAGGCCCGTGCAAGGCATCACCCCGGTCACAAGCCCCGTGACTGAGGCCTCGAGAAGGCTACACCCCGGTCATGAGCCCTGTGACAGAGGTTTTTGAAGATTTTGGCCCAAATCGTGTTTATTGCACTTTTGATGTATTGGAGTCTTCCCGAGCCATCCTTACTACCCCAGGGAGCTATGAAACCTTCCCCAACCACGTCCATAACGTTTACAAAGTCAAGGCCAAGGTTCACCCCATTTCCGAGCCGAGACTAGGTCATTCATGACCCATTGAAGAATTTTCAGGTTCCACTCGTCCAAATGACCAAAGATCAGGTACTTAACACCATATGGGTATTCTAGGAGTAATGGCCGAGATACTTTTTGGAGAAAGACTCATGGGTAGGAGATCCTTCCATCTTAATCTTCACGGTTGCATAATTCACCAAAGTGGGAGGAAATTGAAATCTACTTGAGCAAAAGTGCTCCAACTTGACACACACTAAGAGGTTGACCATTGGGATGTTTTGGTTGAAGAAACTTCAGAAAAAGAAGCTCAGATTTGAAAAGGGCCAACTATTCATTCCGCACCCTTTAGCCGGCACCTTCCGCAGCTACGAAAATCACCAAGGTAAGAGAATTTCCAAGAAATAATCGAGCAAATGAACTATAATTGGGTACTCTATATAATTGAGTATTTTTGAGAGCGATTATCGAGGAAAATCTTAGAGGATGAAATTTGAAACTAGAAATTATTCCAATTCCTTGTCGCAATCGACCCACGACAGCACCATCACCGAGCCGCAACTACGGAATTCACAAAAGTTGGAGGATCTTGCAAATGGTTCAATGAAACGATTTGATATTGGATGTCTAATGATATGAGGACATCTAAGAGGTAATCATCGAAGGAGAATTGGCAATGCACGGATTGAAAGTCACAATTTCCAATAGACCATCACTTTGGACCTCTTTTAGGAAATATGACAAAAGGATCCAACCAATCTCCATCCCATGAAGGTAAGTATTATTCCTAGTCTCTATAATTATTGTGGGATGCCATTCTACTTTACAAGTTGAGAAAATTGATTCCCAAGATGCTTTTGGCCAAAACCAAAGTTTTGACCACGAGGAGCCAAAACCCCGGACACGAGGCCTGTGGCCAAGGTGCCAAGAAGGGCTGGGCCCGGTCATGAAACCTGTGACCGAGGTTCTTCATCAAACCCGGCAAAAGTTCCCTCCGGTTCCCGTTTGTCCGAATCTTTGATCCTGAGCCGTGTTGAGAGTTTCCCGGTTCGTTTGTACAATCCGTGAATCCACAACTTCCTATTGAACCGTATTTCACAACCAACAAAATGGACAACTCCCGGAACTCACTGTAAGTTTTCGTGAAACCCCCAGTTCTGTGGGCCTCACAGGTAAGTTTCCCTTCCTTTTTAAAAAGCCCAACCTTTTTAGGTTAAAACATGTTTTTATTTTGGAAAGAGGATTTTAAAGATTCAATAAGCTTTTTATAATCTCTCAAAGTCCATTGGGAGATAGATTACTTTGAATCCAAACTTTCCAAAATTAGGGTTTTTACAAATTGATTGGAAATCCCAATACCCAATCATCAAGAGATCACAAATCTCTTATCACATTCATCAAACACCGAGGTATGTTCTCTTAACTCTAATTTTCTCTTTGAGCTTAAAAAGAGGTATTTCTAGATTCTCTTGATTCATTGACTTTTGTTACTAGGAAGTGATAGAGAACTTATAGATTAGCCTTTAGGTTATCTAAGAACCGATTTTTGTGATGTATTATTGATGGAATTTGATTTTTGCTTTGCTAAAATTTGGTGACCATAGGGAAAAATGGAATTAATGATGAAATTGTTTAGGAATTGAAATTTTTAAACATTACTCACACTTGATAAGAGAACTTAGAATGATTTTTCACTTAGTATTGCTTTGAACTTGATTTAGGATGCAATTTTTTTGAATGTCACCATTGAATCCAAAAATTTGAACATGAGTTTTGATTTCTTGATTTATAATATTGAACATACACTTACTTGTCTATTTCAATCCCATTGTTACATCTCATATGTAATGGATTGAAATATGTTTGTCATTGAGCCTCCTTGCTAACTTGTATCAATCTCTTTTGCTCTAGGTACCAAACAATGGACAATAGATCCTCAAAGAAGAAATTTGGGACCATCACTAGTGATGAGATAAGGACTAAGATGGTACATGACAAAGCAACACTTGAGAACAAAGGCAAAAGAATTGTAGATGAAGGCGCCAACTCTAAGGACAAGGGTGATGAGATTCAAGATGATAGCGATTATGATACAACAATCAGGCTATGCGTACCATGCTATCTTAGAGCTGGAGTAGCTCACCGCTTACAAAAAAGACGCAAGAAGAAGGAGCTGCCTTTGACCTTTGTTGGAAAGAAGATGGATGAAAGTCTTGATTATCTCACACCACTCTATGGGTTCAAGCTTTTACCCACCTTGAGAGTTGAATACACATCCTTGCATGCTCTTGGATTGGCAAGTGTTGTTGAATGGATGTTGAATGCTCTAGGACTCAGCACTTTCCTAGCATCTACTCGCCAAGAGATCTATGAAGAAGAGACAAGGCAATTTCTTGCCACGGTCACACTAGCCTATCTGCGCACACAAGCCCCATTGGCGTGAGATGGAAAACTCTTCTTCACCATCAATGGTGAGCACCACCACATCTCCATTCTTAATGCACTTGGATTTGAATACCAAGATGCTATTGAGTTTGGACAAGTTAATACCAATTCTTATTGGTCATGCTTTGGACAAGGAAGTTTTGATAGTGGAAAAAAGGCTGCCTCACTATCATACCCATCGAACCGGTATGTACAGAAGCTTCTCGCCAACACTCTCTTCTCACGCACAGCCCAGAACAATGTGATTAGTGATAAGCTCAATATCTTGAGCATCCCTTTTGTTGAGCATCCACAGAGAGCCAACTATGCTGCCCTCCTAGACAAGAGACTTGTGAAAATCAAGCATGATGCTATCACAAGTAGAGACAATCAAGCTTGCATAAGATTTGGAGGAATCATCACTACCATCCTTGAGACCGCTGGAGTCAACATCGTGGACCGTCGTCACACAATCAAGGATCCCATTTGGACCTTGCAGTTACAAAATGGAAAGAAAAAAAAAGGAAAGGAAACAGTTACAAAATAATCTCATAAACACTGGAAATCCCGAGAAGAAAGTTATGAAGAAAAGAAGTTATTAAGATGGTGCAAAGAACCCAACAGAAACATCTAAGTCTGGGGGAATCACAAGAAGAAAAGAAGTAAAGGAACAAGGTGTTGACATGAAGAAGTGGTTGGAAGCTGTGAACATCAATGGGTTCATACTCTCTTGCGGGTCTGTGACATAGCTGCGCTCCGAAATAACGGTGCACTCTAAACACTTTAAACTCCATTTAAACACCAAAAGCCTTTTTATACGAAGCGCAGTCTACCCCGAATGATGCTCCCTCTTGAGAAATCCATGCCACCTTTAATGAATGTTAAGGAGTTGACTGAAGTGAATTCCAAAGTCTCTGGATGGTTTGCGATGGAAGGATCAGATCAGAGATTGAGAATGTTAAGAGGGAGCATCATTCAGGGTAGACGGCGCTTCAGTCAACTCCTTACATTCATTAAAGGTGGCGTGGATTTCTCAAGATGGAGCATCATTCGGGGTAGACGGTGCTTCATATAAAAAGGCTTTTGGTCTTTAAGTGGAGTTTAAAGTGTTTAGAGTGTACGGTGATTTCGGAGGGCAGCTATGTCGCAAACCCGCTAGAGAGTATGAACCCATTGATGTTCACAGCTTCTAACCACTTCTTCATGTCAACACCTTGTTCCTTTACTTCTTTTCTTCTTCTGGTTCCCCCAGACTTGGATGTTTCTGTGGGGCTCTTTGCACCATCTTCATAATTTCTTTTTTTCATAACCTTCTTCTCGGGATTTTCTGGGCTTATGAGATTATTTTGTAACCGTTTCCTTTCCTTTCTTTTCTTTTTTTTTTCTTTTTTTTTGTTTTCTCTTTCTTTTTCTTTTCTTTTTCTTTTCTTTTCCTTTTTGGTAAAAGGGGAAACGGTACATAAATTTACAAGTCTCAAGCACAAGATATCAGTACATTTTCTTGTTGGTTCCGAGTTGTAATGTTGTGAAGACCAAATCATGACTCTCTCTCTATCTCTTGTTTGATTCCTTCAAGCTCTCCATCTTCAAGTGGTTGGAAAACTGTGTCAGAAATTTCTCTCTCGCGTTTCTACGCATATCTGCCAACGAGATCACAAGAAAGATTGGTGAGAGGTCTGAAAAGAGATATATGGTGTAAGGGTAAACCACTAAAAATGAGTGGCCATTCAGGACCAGCAAAAAGTGGTAAAATGGATAAGAAGTCCTGAATGTGCTGCTCGATTCCCTGATCTAATGAGCTCATGAGAAATAATGGAAGTCACGATTATGGTTCAGATAGAGTGGAGTCAACGTCCGTTCCAACCATGTTCTCCGTAGGATGAAACTTGGGGAGAAAGGTCCAGCGGTGAGCTTCTAGGTGTTTTTCGTAGGTCAATCCTGAAAAACTTCTCCTTAGGAGTTATATCAGAGCACATATAGGTCACATCATGTCACAGAGTCATTATTTCCAACTAGTTTTGACTCAATAAAAAATTTTAACTCGATAAAATTGCATATATAGGCATAATCATTGATGTAAAAAGTGGCAAAAGGTCTCAGGTCAACAAAATAGAGGTGTCAGTAAAGGATGAACATCGTTCCCCCCAGACATAAATCACACCGTCCTCAGTGGGAAAACAAGAAGAAGAAAAAGATGGAAATCATAAAGAAAAGTTGATTTAAGAAAAATGTCACCTGAATTGGAATGTTGGTGACTAACCGGTGTTTCTTCCTTGAAACTTGACATTGCATGGACTTGGTTCTAGTCCATTGAATATTTTGTGAAGATCTTCTTCTAAATGCATCTTTCCTGAGACAAAAACCTAAAAACCATCAATGATAATGCTATAACATAAGATAACGATAAAATGGTGGTAGTGTTGATGGTGAGATGGTGGTGATATTATCTCTTTGATGTCATTGTTGCCATGGTTGAGATCTTCCCATAGTGACTGATATGCTCCAAATATGCTTGTGGTTGGATTGGTGAAGTGATCTTGATCAGTGAAGTGACATGGTAAAAGAGGAGTGTCCAGTTTGACAACTTTTGCTCGAATAGATTTCAATATCCTTCAACTTTAGTGAAATATGCAATCATAAGCTTGAGGTGAAATGATCTTCTTCCCATGAATCCTTTTCCAAAAAGTGACTCGACCATTACTCCTAGAATACCCGTAGATGTTGAGTACCTGAGCCTTGATCGTTTGGTTAAGTGGAACATGAAAATCTTCATGAGGCTTGGTTTTGACCTAGTAGCGGCCCAGTTTTCAGCTTTGGCCTTGGCTTAGTAAAACTCAATGGATGAGGTCGGGGAAGGTTGCATAGGTTCCTAAGATGATGTAGTTATATCCAACAAGCTCCATAAGGTCAGAAAAGTACCAGATCAACAAAATTCTTCAAAATCCCCTTGGAACATGGAAATCGGCTCTAGGAGCTTTTTGCTCAGAATCCTCGGTCACTGGCTTCATGACCGGGTGTGGCCTTCTTGGGACCTCGGTCATGGGGCTTCTGAATAGGGTATGTGTAAGGACCTGTCCCGACTCCTCCAAGCCTAGGACGAATCCCCTCTCATACTTAGCCATTTTTAGGTCTGATTCTTTAAACTAGTCATTTTCGAGGTTTATTATGAGATTCGAGATTAGAGTGAATAAATAACAATGAGAGATAAAAGCAAACCAGATACTTTATTTATTTCACATAAAGATTCGTAACAACATGAGAGTTTGCTTATAAGCTATTAGAAGTGTACGATCCTATATACCCGGTCTTCACCACTCGTGTTTCCCGGCCTTGAGTCGTCACGCCTAAGCCACATTATTCCCACATTCACCTTTGTTTCCTAAAAGCCAACGTAACATAAGTATTCCATAATTTACTTAACAAATGGTCAGATGAATGCATATGAACAATATGACGGCTTCGCCGTATTCAACCCTTAACCCCCATTTCCCTTAGTCATTCTAGACTACATTTTTCTTAAGTCACGATTCCAAGCCCAAAGCCATGGAAATCATACTCACCTTGATCACGTTAATTGATTTGGGTTAGGGTGTTTTTACTTCCAATCACCAAACACTTGTTTCGGCACAGTTACTCGCTATCACGCGTTTTCTTCCTTCGTATTTTCCTCTAGATTATTCTTCCAAAGTTTCTGTGTGTTTCTCGGGAATTTTCTGTGTTGAAAACGAGTCACGACAACCCTTTTTATAGGTTTTCTCGATCCAGACGCTTATCAGAACGGAATTGCAAATTCGTTGAATTTGGTATCCGTTTGGCAGTTATTGGCCCGTTCCTCAGACACGTCTGTTTGGCCAGGTTGGGTAACTTCCTCAGTCACTTCGTAGCTTAGCTGACCTTCCCAGCTGGCCCAGCTGTTACTCAGTCCATCCAGCTGACCGACCTACCGAGCAGCTGACTGAGCTTCCTTTCTTGGTTTACTTGGTTTCCTTGTGTTATTTTTTTGTCTTTCTCCTTTAAGTATCGAATCCTCCCATGATCCAACACTTCCTTTACTTAACCCAAGAATACCCCACTAATTCTCGGACCAAGTCGTATCCGACGATCCTATTCATGATCGGGGATGCTACAAGTCTCCCCCACCAGAAAAGGTTTCATCACGAATCTGAGTCTAGTTGATTCTTGCCAATCTCCTTAAACCACTCGGGAAAGTCGGCCTTCATTTTTTTTTTCTGTTTCCCAAGTAGGTTCTTCCCTTCCACCACAGTCCCAAAGGACTTGGATCATTTGTATCTTCTTTGTTCGTGTACCCTTTTAAGCACGGTCTAAAATCCTTATTGGATTAGCTTCCACCATGAAGTTTTCCTTCAGATTTGAGGGAACTTTGGGCGCTAATTCGTCCTGATCACTTAAGCATTTCTTAAGTTGTGATACATGGAAAACTTTGTGAAAAGCTTCAAGTCCCAGGGGTAGAAGTAGTTTGTATGTGACTTTAACAACCCGTTCGGCTAACTTCAAGTATTTCTCCCAGTTACCGCCCCAATCCAATACACAAGAATGCAACATGTCTTCTAGTGTTTGTTTGGTTCGTTCTGATTGTCCGTCCATCTGTGGGTGATACGCGGTACTCATGGTTACTCTTGTTCCCAAGGCTTTTTGGAAAGCCATCCAGAAATTAGAAGTAAACCGGGTATCCCGATCGGACACAATGCTCACCAGAATTCCATGTAATCGAACTATCTCGTCAATGTATAGTGCAGTGATCTCCTCTGCACCATCTGTTTCTTTGTTTGCGAGAAAGTGAGCCGATTTGGTTAATCTATCCACGACTACCCAAACCGCATTCCTCTTGGACTTCCCCATGGGAAATCTAGTCACAAAGTCCGTTGTGACATGATCCCATTTCCATTCGGGTATTGGTAATTTTTTCATCAATCCACTTGGATTTTGATGTTCCGCCTTTACGTGTTGATAAGCCGATAATTTTGCGATCCACTTAGCCACATCATTCTTCATTCCGATCCAATGATAGTACCGTTTAAGGTCCTGATACATCTTATTCATTCAGAGATGGATTGAAAATTGTGACTTGTGCGCCTCCTTAAGGATTTCCTCCTTTAATTCTTTGATATCGGGTACAAACACTCATCCCTTTACAATGATTGTACCATTGTTTGAAATCTGGTACTCGGTGTGATCATTCTGAGCTTCTTGGTTTAACTTCTCATCAATTCCTTGAGCTATGCGGAATTTACTTAGTAAATCCTTCTGATCAGTTATTGCCAATCCGAGTGCTTCAACTTCGCTCGTTATGGCATTCAAATGCAATGTCCCGATAACATTCACTAATACCTCCTGGTTCTTTTCTGCTTCAATGTCATATCTTCTTCGACTTAGAGCGTCAGCAACTTGGTTTGCCTTACCAGGATGATAAGCAATATCCATGTCATAATCGGCCACCAACTCCATCCATCTCCTTTGCCTAAGGTTTAGATATGGTTGGGTGAATATGTATTTTGAACTCTTGTGATCGGTAAACATTTGAACTTTGGCACCATATAAATATGATCGCCAAGTCTTTAATGCGAACACCACCGCAGCCATTTCCAAAACATGGGTTTGATAATTTTCTTCATGTTTCCGCAACTGCCTTGACGCGTATGCGATCACACTGCCTTTCTGTATTAGGACACAACCAAGTCCTGTAATTGATGCATCTGTGTAAAGAACATAAGCCTCGTTGGCTTCCAGAAGGGTCAACACCGGTGCACACGTTAACATTGTCTTTAAGGCCGAGAAGCTTTTCTCACACTCCTCTGACCATGCAAACTTGGTCTCCTTCCTGGTTAAGCGAGTCAATGGTTGTGCCATACTCCCGAATCCCTTAACAAATTTCTGATAGTAACCAGCCAACCCAAGGAAACTCCTTATCTCCATTACGTTCCTTGGCCGTGACCATTCCTTGATCGCCTTTATTTTCTCTGGATCCACTGACACACCTTGTTCCCATACTCTTCTACCAAAAGCTACACTTGCTTAGTTTGGCACACAACTCGTGCTCCCGAAGTCGTTCTAATATCGCCTTCAAATGAGTTTGATGCGACTCCTTATCCTTGGAGAAAATGAGAATATCATCAATGAAGATGATCATGAATTTGTCCAACCAATCTTGGAAAATTCTACTCACCATCCTCATGAATGCCGACGGGACATTAGTTAGTCTGAACGGCATGACCACAAACTTGTAGTGGCCATATCAAGTCCGAAATGCCGTCTTCCAAATATCCATTGGATCAATCAGAATTTGATGATATCCCGAAGCTAAGTCGATCTTCGAGAACCATTTGGCCCAACGTAGTTGATCCAACAACTCGTCTATCCGGGGAAGAGGGTACTTATTCTTTATCGTCACCCGATTCAATCTTCGGTAATCAATGCATAGCCGGAAACTCCGTCCTTCTTTATGAACAAAACCGGTGCACCCCATGGTGAACTACTCGGTCATATAAATCCCTTGTCCAACAACTCTTCGAGTTGTTTCTTCAATTCAACCATTTCTGCTGGTGTCATCCGGTACAGATCTTTAGATATCGGGGTTGTTCTGGGTTTGAGCTCAATCGTGAATGAATCAGACCGATCCGGTGGTATTCCATTCAATGATCGGAACACATCCTCAAACTCCCTTACGATTAGGATATTTTTTATCTCTATCCCGGGTCCAACTTCATTCATAGAGATTGTTGCCAAGTAGGCTTCACATCCTTTCTCCAGCATCCTTTCAGCCTGGATTACCGAGATTACAATACTTCCCAATGTGGTTTTTATCCCTTGGAATACCAACTTCCCTTTTTCCCTTTCAAAACATACTTGGCCTCGGTGGCAGTCAAGATGCACCCTGTACTCGCCTAACCAGTCCATTCCCAAAATAAAATCGTATGTTTGGAGGGGAACAATGATCAGATCCGTTGGCATGTTAACACCTTCAACAACCACGGTGACATCTCGTACCCAGCATTTGATGAACATCTTTTGTCCACCGGCTGCCGTTACTATTTTTTTTCCTGGGTCAAGTTCCATTTGGAATCCACCTTTCTTAATCAATTCAGCGCTAACAAAACTATGTCTAGCCCCTGAATCAAACAAGGTGTGTGTTATCACACCACCTATTTCCAAGGTCCCTACACATTCCCCTAGAATGCTAAGTAACCCGCTTTATGCTTTATGCTTTATGCAATGCATGTATTTTACTAGAATAGGTATAGCAATGTGCCAGTGAACGCATGTATGTTGTCTTCAACGCTATTCTCTTCCGACAGTTTGTACACTCGCGGTGCCCCTGCTTTCTGCTTCGGCGGTTGCGGTAGATCATTCCCTCTGCGGTTACTTTTCTGTCCCCATTGCCAACTCGCTTCGAGCATCGGATACTCCCTCTTAAAGTGCCCCGATTTCCCGCAATTGTAACAAGTCCTTGATTCCTCAGTACTTCCTTTCTGAGTTCTTTGATCCCTTCCGGGACAGTTTTGGATTCCATGATCCTTACTTCCACATCAAGGACAAGCACCTGATGCCTTCCAACATTCACCACCGTGCCTTTTTCCACATGTTGCACAATCATTCCTCTTTTCCTCGGTCTTGTTATCATCGATCTTGTCGAACTTCCTTTTTATGTCTGTGGTTTTAACCACTTGGTTGTTACGAGCTTGAAACTTTGCCCGGTTTGCCCGTTTCTCTTCTACGATCCCAGCTTCAATCATTGCAGCCCGTTCCACTAACTCCAAGATGGAGTTGAACATGCGTATCAAGCAATGATTGCGGATCTTGATCCTTAGCTCATGAATGAAACGGCAAACTTGATCCTGTTCTTCTTCGAGCTCGTGTCCCACATAGCACCTGAGACGGTTAAACTCTTCATCATATTCTCTCAGCATTCTGTTTCCTTGTACCAACTCTAGGTAAGCACACTCCAGTCTATCCCACGCTTCAGGTGGGAAGAAATTTTTGTTGAACTTGTGTTCAAAGTCGGCAAGGTTTCAATCTCATTACCCTTCTGCTTTTCCATGGTCAACCACCAGCTGTGGGCATCTCCTTTGAGAAAGTGAACCGCGATATTCTTCCGGTAATCTTCCGGGCAACGAGTGGAATTGAAATTCCTTAGGAGACGACTCCTTCATTCATCCTCTGCAATCGGATCAGCAGTACCGGTAAAGTGTCGAGTACCTAACCTGGAAACATGTTCCAGCAAGTTAAGGTAATCTCCACATTTCCTTGAGGAACTTGCGGTTGGATCCAAGTCAATCACCTCCGCATTTTTCAGCGTTTGTTTCTCAGCCACTTGACCCACAGGAACCGGTGTAAGCATCTTGGTAAAACCAGCCATTTGATCCATCATTGTCTTCATGACATTCCATTGTTCTTGAGCCGATGGCATCATATTCGGATTTTCCATCGTCACTCCCGCTCCAACAGGATCTGTGTTCGATTCACGAGCCGCTGATGTCTCAGCATTATCATGAGCATTCTTTTTTCCCTCCGGTGTTTGATCAACCGGCATTTCTTGAGACTTTCCAGTCACATGTCCAACTGGGTTTTGTTCCACTTGCTCATCATGTGTTATCGTTATCGTTGTCTCATTGAGCACATCTTTCTCTTTGCCCTTATTCCTCTGAAACTTAGATTTTATCTACCCTAAGCAAAGAAAGACAGCAATGCAATCAACGTAAGCCTAGAGAGACCAAATACAAAGTTTATCAATTGTAGTATAGTGGTAAAAGTTGAGGATTTGAGAACAATGTCGAACCTATCAAGAGTGGTCTACAGCAATTAGTTGACTAACAAGGCTAGCTATTCAAGTAATTATCAAAAGGGTATGGTACTAGCAGTCTAACTGAGAAATCTACTAAAAACCCTAAATGATACTAGAGGTACCAAATTCTGTCACACTTTAGCACATCATGGATCTAAGCAGGAAAAATCACAGTACTAAGACGACTCGACCACACTGATCGAGTGGTGAGGTCAAGTGCTACAGTAAAAACAGAGAAAAACTATAGTGAACAATTACTAAGCAAGCTGTAAACTATGGGGATAAACAGGGACTCTAGGGATGGAAATCACAGGATCGCAAACACTCTGTTCCATTGCAGCTATCAACTAGAAATTTCATCACAGGACTACCCTAGACAACAGACTTCATAACCAGCTCAATCCATGGTTCGTGGTAGAGAGCCCCAAGACCCAACCCAGTCAGCATAGTGTGAGGAGTCGGATCATGCATGAAGAATCAGCCTATTAAAGTCGAGAAGAGTTCATAACAAGTGAATAGGTGGAGTCGTAACATAAATCAATGTCTGATGCATCCACCCTCACGGTATTGTACTCTAAACCCCAGAAAAATTCTATCCAATGGCTTAAGGCATGGTTCGTGCTCATGAGACCATCTAGGATCATGTTCTCCTTGATCAGGGGAGAACAAGCATTAAAATCACTCATTCAAGAGGGAGTCAAAACTGAGTGATGATCAAACTATCTATGCAAAAACAAAATAGAGAGAAGCTACCCTAATCCATCCCCAAAAATCCCAAAAACACTACTCACACACTGAGATCATGGCTGGGGGTCCGAAACCCAGAAAAGCTTGAACTTTTCATATGTTATAGCCAATGATCTAGTGAGCAAGGTTGGAGAAGAAATAAAAAGCAAGTACTGATTTTATAAAAAGATATGAAAGTTACAAAGTTGCTGGAAAATGAAAAAACAGTCAAGAACAGCAAGAACAAGAGAGAGAAAAATGAGAGCAAAACCTAAAAATTACTAAGCCCAAGTGGCGCTATTCGATTCTCCTAATTAGGTTTAATCAGGCACTTTTATACATAGTCTTAAACGCTTATAACATTTTGCAAATTTGTAGGAGAAAAAGTCGAAGAGTGCCCACTCGACCAAGCAGTCGAGTGGGGTGGTCGATTGGCTTCTCGAGTAAGCAGGCGGTGCTAAACTCTAGTGAGCCTGTGATGCTGAGGTCGAGAGTGCCTGTCAAGAGTGCTTCACTCGAGTGTCTGGTCCAGAGTGCTTCACTCGAGTGCCTGTCGAGAGTGCTTCACTTGAGTGCCTGTCGAGAGTGCTTTACTCGAGTGCCTGGTCGAGGGTGCCTGTTGAGAGTGCTTCACTGGAGTGCCTGGTCAAGAGTGCCTGTCAAGAGTGCTTCACTCGAGTGCCTGGTCAAGAGTGCCTGTCGAGAGTGCTTCACTCGAGTGCCTGGTCGAGTAGGCTGGTCGAGTGAGCCATATGTCTTCTCTGCAATCTTCACTCGACTCCATAGGGCTTGACTGCATATCTTCACTTCATGAGCCAAAATCCAAGTATGCTCCATATGCCCCATAAGTACCTGATAAGACCCCAAATATGCAAAATGTATGCAATGCCTATAGAGAAATATGAAACATCCCATATGAAGCGTAAATGCACGAAATGGTATAATCAATGGATGAAATCTACTCTAAGGCATGATAACAAGGTAGTAAAAATGTGTATAAAAGTGGTGTTATCAACTCCCCCATACTTACCCTTTGCTTGCCCTCAAGAAAATAGAAAGGATAAGATGAAAGGAGTAGTGTGAAAGGTGGGGACTCAGAACCTAAGTAAACTAAGCAAACCTCTAATGTCAATGTCACAGTTATAAGTTCTAGAATAAAATTCACAGAAGTTCTACTTAAAAGCTTTAGCCATACTCATCACATCAAATTCAACACTAAGACTCAGCCACAAGCAAACATTCAAAGCAAAATATCCCTTTAACATTGATTAAGCACGAACTGGTGAATCATCAATAACTGTAATTCATTTGGTTGAGGGACAAGTTTTAAGAGATAAAAAATGATCTCTTCTTCCTCTGGTTTTAAGCGCATGTATCAGGGTCTCTCAATGAAATGGATTGAATTATAAGATAATGCTAAAGTTAGAGCCAATTGGTGCATACAGGAGCAGACTATCATCTACCCATGAAGAACCAAATGACTCTCCTAACTCTAAAATCCCAGAAACTTCATCCTAGTTCTACTCTTGTGCTTAAAAGCTTTTCTTATTCATTTGGTTTGACTCAAGGACCAATTTTCTGTTTTCTTCTAAGGAGAGGATACTTTATTTTTTTTACTTCTAGTGGATTTGGGAATTTTGATTTTTCACTAAGTTTTGACTCGACCACTCACTCGAGTGGCCTGGTCGAGTGGCTACTATACGATTTTTTTCTGTTTCTTTTACTGAGCCAACTTTTATCTTTTTCATCCAAATCCTTTACTAGACTCATCATTTTTTTTTCTTTTGAACCTATCCTCTCCAGAGGCTTATAACTTTTAGCAAACTCTTTTTCTCTTTTCTTTTCTTTTCCCAGACTCAAACCTCAACTTATTCAAACTCCTAGCCTAAATCTGGTTCAAAAATTGTGAACCAGAGACTACATGAGAGGCTACTCTTGTCGGCAACACCTAACATTTTCTCTCTTATTCAATCCTGAGCTTGCCCTGTTCCTCTGCGGAAATCAAACAAGATGTCGACCACACTCAGGGGCAGCTGATAGTCTATCCCTCTGACTCTGAAGCTCATATGCCCCATCTCTGCTGTACCAGCCATGCCTCTTGTCTCATAGAGGTGGAGTTCCACTGTTGCCAAGAAATGGCAGGTCTCAGTCTTGAAACCATCACGAGGGTTGTGGGTGAGTCCCACGATGTCAGCAGACTCATAGAGCTTCCCCACCTCTCTGAAAATTCCCAAAGCTTGCATGGTGGGGCGATCTGGGTACCTAGTCCCAAGGAACTTCACCCTCTCCAGGATGGAGATGAGCTTAGCTTCCTCAGAGGTCTCAGCCAGGATGTCCTCTGAGCTCTCAAAACCAGTCTCCTCCTCACTGTTCCTTCTCACTGATTCTTCTTCTTGAACCTTCTTGCCCTTAGCCTTGTCTTGCCGTGACCCAGATGGTCGAGTGGCTCTTGCAGCGGTTTGGCTTCTTGTTGCCCTTGTCTTTGTAGTGCCAGTTTTCCTGAAACGAATTCACAAATCAAAAATTTAGCAAACAATTTGGACCACTCGACCCAGCTACTCGAGTGGGCAAAAATTTCCAAATAAAATTTTGCCCGACTTGACCTACTTGAGTGCTTTGATCGAGTAACTAAATTAACAATCATATGCATCCAATTTCAAGCCTAGCAAGGATCTAAACAACTTAGGCTCAAAAATTTTCCAAAATCATCAAGTTCCAAAGCGAATTTTTTTATATGCATGATTTCAAAAAATTTCTAAAACTTGTTCAATTTCAACAATAATGATCAATGTGGGTTCTCCAATTATCAAACAAACAATAGATAAACCGAAATTTGTCCTAAGGTGCAGTACTAAGAACAAATTTTGATTTCAAGCAATTTCAACCATAGAAATCAATGCATACTTATTCCGATTCCTTATACTACTCTAATCAATCAATTTTAACTACATGCAAGCCAAAAAATTTCAAAAAAAATCAAAAAAAATTTAACCTGTATTTTCGCAAAAACGAGTTCAAAGGGTTTAAAAACTTACAAGTGAGTTTCGGGATTGCTAGAGTAGTGACACATGATTGAAATTTGGTTGAAAACTTTGAAGATTTGAGTGAAAATTTGTAGAGAGAAGTTGGAGAGTTCTGCGCTTTCTGGAGAGATAAAAATCATAAAAATTGGGAAGAAGAAGATGGTGGGTCGCGTGGGTATTAAATGATGGAGTGATTTCAAATGAACGGCCTATATTAAAAGTTGAGACTCCACTTTGGCTCATACTCAGCTCCTATCCTCTCCTGAAACTCAAAACACTAAGAAAACACAATAAAAATAACAAAATTCAAACAGACATGAGAAAAATCAAAGCTAGTATATACAGTGATAAACATGGGAATTCCTCCCAAGTGAGCTTGTTTAAAGTCACTTAGCTTGACTCTCACTCTTTTTAGGCAGGTGGAAGGTCTTTGAGAGACTGTGTTGACCCCTCTGACTCTCGAAACCCCTCTGGTCTTTGAGAGACTGTGTTGACCCTTCTGGACTCGGCTTCTCTACTATGAAGGTTAATGCCATGATAGTGTGATAGAAGCTATCACTCATTCCTGGTGGCTTAGGCCTCCTTCTTCCCATCTCTGGTGGGGGTTGATGAGCTTCCTTGAGCTTGATAGCTTCTGGAACTTGTTGAGCCTCTTTGAGCTTCAGAAATTCCTTCTCAAGCCTGTCCACCTTCTTTGCCAACTCAACAACAACACCTTGTAGAGCAAAGATTGTGCTCTGGTCTGACGCTGGTGTTGTGAGTGGGTATGTTGAGTTGCACTTCCTTGTGCAAAAATATTCCTGGTCTGAGTACCAAATCAAACCAGGTGCTCTCTGGTGATGACTCGAGTGGTCACTTGACCTATCACTCGAGTGGACTGGTCGAGTGTGCCATGTTCTGTCTTCATCAGAGTCACCTTCTGCTACAAACGCATCTAACTTGTGCACTGCTCCATTAGAGTGACTACCCATGGTGACTGTGAACCCTGGAGGTCTGGATGGTGTCTGACAGTACTGTTCAAAGTTTCCCAAGTTTGTCTTTTCATAGCACTCAGCTTCTTCCATGTAGAAACACTGTCTGTCAAAATCAGGGTTCTTCAAGCCGGAAGAGGTGTCAAAACGCATCACCAAGTCATTACCGGTTCAAAGAACTATTTCACCACTTCTGTTGTCTATAACAGCTCCAGAGGATGCCAAGAATGGTCTGCCTAGTATGAGGGGATCCATTGGCTCTTTTTCCATCTTCATCAATATGAAGTCAGTAGGGATCTCCATGTTTCCTACTCTCACTGGGACATTCTCTAGCAAGCCATGGGGAAATCTGATGGTTCTGTCATCTAAGACTAGAGACCTGGTGCTTGGCCGAAATTTGTGATAGCCCAGCTTTCCTGCAACAGACAATGGCATTATGCTGACTGAAGCACTCAGATCATAGAGAGAATTCTGGAAAGTCTGGTTTCTGATGGTGCAGGGTATTGTGAAAGATCCAGGATCCGTCAGCTTCTTTTGCACTACCACTTTCTGCTGAGTGATCATTTTACACTCATAGGCCTTAGCAGCTGCTGCTCTCTTATCTTGAATTATCTTCAAGGCTCTTTTTCTCAAACCACTGTCAAAAGGTCCAAGTGACTTCACAGCTTCATCCCAAGTCATTTTATCTTCAAGCTCTGATAGCTCTTCTTCAAGCATAATAGCATACTCCTTCTCAATCTCAGCCTTGAACCGTTCTGGGAAAGGACTTGTCATCATCGCATGCAGATCCAGTATGCGCTTCTCCTTTGCAGTCTCGGGAGTGCCTACTCGACCACTCACTCGAGTGGTGTGGTCGAATGGTACAGTGCTCGAGCGAATTTCAGCAGCAGATTGAAAGGTTACCCCCCCCCCCCCGAACTTGAGTATCACTGTCCCCAGTGATGTTGGAGAATCTCTTCTTGAAAGGAAGAAGATGGAGAGCTGGTGTTGTGCTCACTGCATAGAGAGGTGCAGGTTCCTTAGGGTTCTGCACAGCTTTTCCAGGAAGTTGGCATGTGGTCTTAGTAGAGGCTGAAGCAGCACTGGACTCAACAACCTTTAGTTTGCTGTTGAGAACCTCAATCTTATGGTTCAAATCATCATAACAGCAATCGATGTGGGTTTTGAGTTCAGTGAACCTCTTTGACGTCTCTTGAGTAGCAGTATTCTGGCCTTAAAGAAGTTGGAGTAGAAAAGGCTTAAGGTCACCATCAGCTTGTGGAGGTGATCTTGGGAAAATCCAGGTGGATTGGCTGGAGCTTGTGGCACAAAAAGCTTGTTTTGGCCTGGGTTCTGAGTAGGCTAGACTTGATCCTGAGGTTTGGCTACGTTGGGATTCCTATAGGAGAGATTTAGATTGTTCCTATAGTTGATGTTACCTCTGTTGAAGCCAGCTTGATTCTGTATATACAGGATCTCTTCAACCTGATCATCTTCACTTTCCAGAGCCTGAGTAGCAGAAACTTCACCAACAAAGTTCACAGATTTCTGCTGAGCCAGGATGAGCTTGTCAAGTTTCTCACTAAGAGACTGGATCTCCTGCTTGGTCTTATCAGAAGACGAAGATGGTCCTCTAACTGATCTGTCAAAGTCCTCACTGTAATTTCCATCAGAGACTGCAAGGTTCTCCAGTAGCTCCCAGCCAGTGACTACGTCTCTATTGAGGAAATTTCCATTACTGGCTGTATCTAATAGCATTCTGATATTCGGGCTTGCCCCTCTGTAGAGCGTACTGAGCAAAGACTCCTTGGTGAAACCATGGTGAGGACACTGCGTTGTGTACTCCTTAAACCTCTCCCATGCTTCAGAGAAACTCTCATTGGTTCGCTGAGTGAAGCTGGAGATTTCATCTTGAACTTTGCAGTCCTTGACATAGAGAAGAATTTCAGAAGGAAAACTTTCTTGCAGTCATCCCAGGTGGTTATAGAACCCTGAGGCAGTGCTCGTTCCCAGTGGGAAGCCTTATCACCGAGAAAAAATGGAAAGAGGCGTAGCTTGAAGCTGTCCTCTGAGATTCTGTTCATCTTGGTGAGCTCGTACAGTCTATCAAACTGGTCCAAATGAGCAAGCGGGTTTTCCATAAGAAGTCCATGGAATTTGTGGCTCTGGACCATGGAGATCAAACCCGTCTTGATCTTGAAGTTATTATTGTTGACGGGAGGGGCTACAATTCCCTGCCTCTGAGAGTGAGTGTTTGGAGCGTCTCCTGCCCTAATCACCCTAGGATGAGGAACTTGTTCTGCCATGACTGCAGGTGTCTCTGGAACTGGTTGTGCAGGAATGGGTGTAGCAGATGTGGGTGTAGCTTGACGAGTATGGTGGTTGATGCGATGTGTGTGATCAAGTAACTGGATTAGGTTTTGGCTGCCTTGAGAACGCATTTGCATTCAGAGAGTAGTGACTCGATCAAGTACTCGAGTGGTAAGGTCGAGTAGGGGTCGAGTGCTACAGTACCTGATGCAAAACAGACACAATTTCAAAACAAAATCACTACCCAGATCTCGAAAGTAACAGACTTGATCTAGTAAGCGTTAACCAACTAACTGTGTAGACAAAAACACTCAAAACTGGCAACGGCGCCAAATTGAAACTTAGATTTTATCTACCCTCAGCAAAGAAAGCTAGCAATGCAATCAACCTAAGCCTAGAGAGTCCAAATACAAAGTTTATCAATTGTAGTATAGTGGTAAGAGTTGAGGATTTGAGAACAATGTCAACCAATCAAGAGTGGTCTACAGCAATTAGTTGATTAATAAGGCTAGCTATTCAAGTAATTATCAAAAGGGTGTGGTACTAGCAGTCTAAATGAGAAAGCTACTAAAAACCCTAAATGATACTAGAGGTACCAAAGTCTGTCACACTTTAGCACATCATGGAACTAAGCAGGAAAAATCACAGTACTAAAACAACTCGACCACACTGATCGAGTGGTAAGATCGAGTGCTACAGTAAAAACAGAGAAAAATTACAGTGAACGATTACTAAGCAAGCTATGAACTATGGGGAAAAACAGGGACTCTAGGGATGGAAATCACAGGATCGCAAACACTTTGTTCCATTGCAGCTATCAACTAGCAATTTCATCACATGACTACCCTAGATAACAGACTTCATAACCCGCTCAATCCATGGTTCGTGGTAGAGAGCCCCAAGACCCAAACTAGTCAGCATAGTGTGAGGAGTCGGATCAGGCATGAAGAATCAGCCTATTAAAGTCGAGAAGAGTTCATAACAAGTGAATAGGTGGAGTCGTGACATAAATCAATGTCTGATGCATCCACCCTCATGCAATTGTACTCTAAACCCAGGAAAAAGTCAATCCAATGGCTCAAGGCATGGTTCGTACTCATGAGACCATCTAGGATCATGTTCTCCTTGATCAGGGGAGAACAAGCATTAAAATCACTCACCCAAGAGGGAGTGAAAACTGAGTGATGATCAAACTATCTAAGCAAAAACAAAACAGAGAGAAGCTACCCTAATCCATCCCCAAAAATCCCAAAATCACTACTCACACACTGAGATCATGGCTGGGGTCCAAAACCCAGAAATGCTTGAACTTTTCATATGTTATAGCCAATGATCTAGTGAGCAAGGTTGGAGAAGAAATCAAAAGCAAGTACTGATTTTATAAAAAGATATGAAAGTTACAAAGTTGCTGGAAAATGAAAAAATTGTCAAGAACAGCAAGAACAAGAGAGAGAGAAACGAGAACAAAACCTAAAAATTACTAAGCCCAAGTGGCGCTATTCGATTCTTCTAATTAGGTTTAATCAGGCACTTTTATACATAGTCTTAAACGCTTATAACATTTTGCAAATTTGTAGGAGAAAAAGTCGGAGAGTGCCCACTCGACCCAGCAGTCGAGTGGGGTAGTCGAGCGGCTTCTCGAGTAGGCAGACGGTGCTGAACTCTAGTGAGCCTGTGATGCTGAGGTCCATAGTGCCTATCAAGAGTGCTTCACTCGAGTGCCTGGTTGAGAGTGCATGTCGAGAGTGCTTCACTCGGGTGCCTGGTCGAGAGTGCTTGTCGAGAGTGCTTCACTCGAGTGCCTGGTCGAGAGTTATTCACTCGAGTGCCTGGTCGAGAGTGCCTGTCAAGAGTGCTTCACTCGAGTGCCTGGTCAAGAGTGCCTATCGAAAGTGCTTCACTCGAGTGCCTGATCGAGAGTGCCTGTTGAGAGTGCTTCAATCGAGTGCATGGTCGAGTAGCCTGGTCGAGTGAGCCATCTGTCTTCTCTGCAATCTTCACTCGACTCCATAGGGCTTGACTGCATATCTTCACTTCATGAGCCAAAATCCAAGTATGCTCCATATGCCCCATAAGTACCTGATAAGACCCCATATATGAAAAATGCATGCAATGCCTATACAGAAATATGAAACATCCTATATGAAGTGTAAATGCACGAAATGGTATAAACAATGGATGAAATCTACTCTAAGGCATGATAAAAAGGTGGTAAAAATGTGTATAAAAGTGGTGTTATCACCTTCTTACTTTTATCTGATTTTCTGCTCTTACCCATCTGCAAATTCGTACATTAGTCACGGTAAATTACTCTAAATAAACCGTTAGTACGTTTAAATGAATAAGGCACTATCGTGAGATCTCTTTAGCCGACGAGTGGTGACTTCTTCAAAACACACATTAATGATCGTAGAATCAAGCATGCTCTGATACCAACTTTTAAGGACCCGTCCCGACTATTCCAAGCCTTGGACGAATCCCCACTCATACTTAGCCATTTTCATGTCTGATTCTTTAAACTAGTCATTTTCGAGGTTTATTCTGAGATTCGAGATTAGAGTGAATGAATAACAATTAGAGATAAAAGGAAACCAGATACTTTATTTATTTCACATAAGGATTTGTAACAACATGAGAGTTTGCTTATAAGCTATTACAAGTGTATGATCCTATCTACCCGGTCTTCACCACTCATTTTTCCTGGCCTTGAGTCGTCACGCCTAAGCCACATTATTCCCATGTTCACCTTCGTTTCCTGAAAGCCAACGTAACATAAGTACTCCATAATTTACTTAACAAATGGTTGGGTGAATGCATATGAACAATATGACTGCGTTGCCGTATTCAACCCGTAACCCCCATTTCCCTTAGTCATTCTAGACTATATTTTCTGTAAGTCACGAGTCCGAGCACGAAGCCATGGAAATCGTACTCACCTTGATCACGCTGATCGATTTGAGTTGGGGTTGTTTTACTTCCGATCACCAAACATTTTTTTCGGCACCGTTACTCGCTATCACGCGTTTTCTTCCTTCGTATTTTCCTCTAGATTATTCTTCCAAAGTTTATGTGCTTTTCTCGGGAATATTCTGTGTTGAAATTGAGTCACGACAACCCTTTTTATAGTTTTTCTCGATCCAGACGGTTATCAGAACCGGATTGCAGATTCGTTAAATTTGCTAACCGTTCGGCAGTTATATGCCCCGTTCCTCGGACACGTCTGTTCGGCCAGGTTGGGTAACTGCCTCAGTCACTTTGTAGCTTAGCTGCCCTTCCCAGCTGGCCCAGCTATCACTCAGTCCATCCAGCTGACCGAGCTACCGAGCAGCTGACTGAACTACCGGGCACCTGTCCGAGCTTCCGGAAAACTGTCTGAGGTATTGTTCAGCTTCCCTGAGCTAACATTCAGCTCCTTTATTGGGTTACTTGGTTTCTTTGTGTTATTATTCCGTCTTTCTCTTTTAAGTATCGAATCCTCCCATGATCTGACACTTCCCTTACTTAGCCCAAGAATTCCCCACTTATTCACAGACCTAGTCGTATCACCCGATCCTATTGAGGATTGGGGATGCTACAGTATGGCCTTGATGTTGTCCTTTTCAAGTTGGAGGTGGGTTATGATTCGTGGGGACTTTCAGCATTGACCTTGGACATAATCAATATGTTGCCTTATGCATTCTTTGATCAAAACAACTTGACCAGACTTGTGAAATCTTCTTGCCACTTTGAAACATGAACTCCGGAGCTGCCATACTCAAAACCTCGGTCACAGGCTTTGTGACCGGGGTTGGCTCTCCTTGGGACCTCGGTCACGAGCCTTGTGATCTAAGTCGGATCCAACTTGATTCTCTTCTCTTTTTCTGCTTTTCTATTTTCTTCTTCTGTGTTTTCTTTTCTGTTTATGTGGAATACCTGAGATAAAACATACAAAAATCAAAAGCATAAGGAAATCTAATCTATTAAAGGGAAAGAAAACTTACAAAGTGGGTTGCCTCCCACTAAGCACATTTGTTTAAAGTCCTTGGCTAGACTTGGTATTTCTCTTATGAGAGATGAGGAGAATCCTCTGCCCTAAGACAAAGTTTCTCGGTATTTCCCTTGTCGTCTCCTTGTTCAACCTCTTGGGAGAATAGTGTGTCAAGATTCTTGCTTAGAACTTCTAGCTTGTCATGTAGATCATCATATCCGGAACTTACTTGGATGTCCTCATTAGGAGTAGGAGGCTGCTCCTGATCTTCTCTAGACCTGGAATCCTGACCTTTTAATTCTTCATCACTTTTATTGGTTGTGTTCTCGGCCAAATACTCCAATTTCTATGTCAATTCTGTCATTCGGCTACCAAGTCCCCACACGCTTCTTTCAATAATGTTGATCTTCTTTATAAGCTCCAACGAATTCTTCTCTTGAGTAGCAAGGCGTTGCATGGTTGATCTCTTGAGTCTCCTTGCTTTAACCTTTTGTAGACTTCTTTGTAACAAAGCTTTGGAACGGGAGTAGTTGCGGGACTGACATATTGGAAATCGTCTTTGGCATCCTCTTGTCAAAACATAGAGCTTCTTGTGGTCAAGATTATAGGCTGAGGGTGGTATAGGGTCTACATGGTGGTCACATTCAACAGACTTTGTGAGGCATTTCCATCTACAATGTTTTCGCAAGGGATCTCCATGGTCATAAAACAGGACTTTTTCTGGAAATATTCGCCTGTATCTTCTTTAGTAAGGTGATCACACTCTTCATAGTGGCAACCTTCATCCTCGGGCCAGTCCAACAATTCAGCTTTGGCTGCGAGTTCTTCCCTTAGAACTCTTTCTTCTTCTTCCTTGTTGTGAATTAGATAGTCTGGCTCATTTTGCCATTCCGCATAGTCATTTGGATTATTGAAACCTTGTTGTCGTGCTTCAATCTTCCACTCCAAGTGTTGTTCCAGCTGATCCATGTTGCACTTCATGCAATAGAATCTTGACCCATGCTCATCAATAGCCACTCTATTAAGACTTGTTTGGATTTGGATTTCTTGAACTCGGCTTTCCAATCTTTGAATGTGGCTGGTTAGATCCAAAATCTTTGAATCAAATTCAGGCTCCCATCTTAGTGAACTTGGCATCAAGCTCTTCATGATGCTTCTTTTGTTCAGAGGAGAATTGTTGCATAAGCTTCATCATCTTATCAGTGAAAGCATCAGAGTGTGGTGCTTCATAGCCTTCATATGCCTCAATTCTCATGACTTCTCTTGAATCATAGTGATGATCCATAGAGGGACAGATTCGGTCTGAGTGGTGTGGACTAAAAGAATGAGATAATCACATTAGGCGATCTCCAGAGGATCGAGAAAGTGATGGACATCCAGAATGTATCATCATAGGTGTACCACCAGATGGCTGAGAGTAGCCGTGGTAATCTCCAGAAGGTGAGTTGTGTTGCGCCAACAGCTGCGCAAGAGTAAGGTTGTGAAACTTCTCTGGGAGAGCGTCGAGGTTCATCCTCAAGGTCTCCTGAAACAGTGCAAATCACAAAGTAAAATCAGTATCACAATGTTCTCGACATTACTCTAGTTCGTAAATTTGCAAACAGAGCAATCTCTCCCCGGCAACGGCGCCAAAAACTTGATGTGTCGTAAAGTTTTCCTCAAGGAAACCACACAATGAATAAACTTCAAGTGCACAGCAATCAATCATAGTACTTAAGGTATATCGATCCCACAAAGAGAGAAGATGTATTGCAAATCAAGAGGAACAAGTAAAGCTAGAACTCAATAATAAAAAGGGGGTTTTGTGTCACACAAATCATGTAAAGCAAATAAATTGAATGTAAACCAATATGAGATGAATGTTGGGCGCTTAAGGGGGTCTCTAGGGTTCAATGATCTGTCTATTCAAAATAAGTTCAGTGTAATGCATGTCTACTCCTAAGTCTCGGACTATGAAACAAAAAAGTTCGGCTAACCTATTGTCATCGAGAAAACCGGCTGAAATCCACAAATCCTATTACTCAACTATCGCAGGAAATAACATAGGTTACAAAGTATTAAAATCTAGTTCAATCCTAATCCATAAGACTCCATAACTAAGGGGTATGTGCTTGTTATGACGCGATACTCATCAAATTTAAGTTCCAACAAACTAAGCAAACGGTTCGAATTACTTACATGCCTAAGATCAATAGCTAGTTCATGACTCTAACTATATGCATTAAGAATGAGATAATACCAAAAGACAGTGTAGACGGATATGCAAATACAATAAAACTCGCCACTCGAAAGACAATGATCATCTCACCCAATTGACTGGCCCTTTAGACCCAACTGGATTGTCTACTCGGCCATGCTCAAGGTTGTCATCGATGATATGAAAGAGTAAAACATAGATTTAATGCAATAAGGTAAAGGTTTAGAGATTACTTCTTTAGATCCGAAAATAACAAGATGTAAGGACTTCTCCTTTGACAAAGTTTCAAAAGAATAGAGAAAGAGATGGTGGAACTTCAAAGCTTCAGCAAGATTAAGTTGCTTCTGCAGCTCCTTGGAGGCGGCGTCGGCTTCTTGAAGTGGTGATGGACTTTCTAGGGTTTATGTGGTGAACTTAGGTGGTGGTTTGAAACTTTGATGAGGCACACGAAACCCTAGCTTCATAAACTTGTATATATAAGTCTTGGGGCGCAAGAGATTGACTTCTAGGGTTTAGGAAGGGCAGACTCGTCATCTTGGTAAGTGTGGAGGCAATGGGCCAATCTTTGTGATGTGCCAAGCATCGAAGGCGGTGAAGGAGGCTGGCCTCGATCACGAGCTTAGTGACCGGGGTGCCCAAGAGGTCTTGCCTCGGTCACGAGTTTAGTGACCGAGGTTTGGTGCTTTGGTGCTGGTTTAACATAGCTTCATCTTCTAGGATACATCTTCCAAACGGCTGAATGGATTGCTTTGATTCTTGTCCCATACAAATTTTGACTCTTCAAGCTTTCCAATGATATAGAGAACTCCAATTTTGGTTCACATGAAGTTCTTCAAATGTTTTCAAACTTCTGATGCTTTGAAACTGCCTCAAAACGGGTCTTTGCTCCTTTTTGATCCATATTCCCATAAAACCTGTAAAACCTCTTTGACACTAACAATACTTGATAATAGCCTATTTAGCTTTGAAATCATACCAAATCTCACTTAAAACAATATGAAAACCTTAGTAAAAATGGGTCAAAATACGATGTTATCAGATGCAAAACTCATTCTCAATACGGAGCCAGATGTCACAAGCCATACCACCCTTTTTGAACACAGATTTAGGAGCAAGTGTGCCATAGATCCATAGCTTCACCAAGCTATCACATTTGATCCAAGATGGACCGTTAACACCTGCAGTATTAGGCATGCCATCGATATGTGCCAATACATCAAATGTCAGACAGTGGATGTGAAACAACTCTCGCCTAGCGTCATAGTTTTGATCGTCGGAATCTAAGATGAGAAGGATATGTGACTTAATGTTTTTCACACCAAAAGCACGTTCCATAGGAGCAGGACCAGCCATGTCAACAGAAAAGATAAATTAAAGACGAGACTTGACTGAGAAGAAGCAAAGAGAAGAACAAGAGAGAAGAAGAGAAAAGAAAAAAACGAAATTTTCTCTGATTAGGTTCAGAAGCGTAGAGGCTCTGATACCATGGAAGAGGAATGTATTCCCTTGATTTTTATTGATACGATTACAGTGATTATATACACACTAAAGTTACAATCAGATCCCATGATTCTGGAAATCAAATCAATTTTGAATGTACGAGAATATATTAGAATCAGATATGGACATATTCTCTTTTGTTTTCTAAATGATGAGAATGAGTTTTTGTTTGATTTAAACGAAATCTCACCAAGAGAAAAAAGTTTTAACAATGACGATGGAGATTTTCCGGAAAGTTGGCCAATTCCGGCATGTACTATTGCTATGTGTTAAATTTATACATGAACTATACCCCAATGCGTACACATGCCTGAACTATTAAAATTTTTGAATTCAATACATAAACTTATGAACTTGTGTTATTTTATACATATTGACTAACAGTGTTAACTCCACGTTAACTCTTGATGACGTCGCTCGGTGGCTCGATGATGCGGCATCCACGAAATTAAAAACGAAAAAAACTGCGTAGCTAGTAAGACTCGAACCCATAATCTTTAATATAAAAATTACTCTTAATATCAGTTGGGCTATGACAATTATTATGTAAATCATAAACATACAAATATTTATAGCTTAAAATATACATATGTCTTTCTGATAAAGAGGAAAGAATTCGACGGCGGACGTTAAGGTTTCGGAGGAGGAATCTTATTATATGTCCAGTCCTCTGTAAAATTATCAAAATCCCCCCCCCTCGGAATCGCATCTCTGGGGTGTTGTATTTTTGCTTGGCAGTCTTTGGCCTTCTATTCCCTTCCGATTTGGAGTGTGGCGGCCTTGACTAGCGGACCATTGTAACGGTGGAGGTACTGTTCTGGTGTTGCTTCCGGTGGAGGTGTTCTGTTCCCCGGATGTTTAAGCGATGACAATTAAGCGGCAGCAATGGTCTTCTTCTAGGTCTTGTCCTT
Organism: Cardamine flexuosa; assembly: GCA_963555745.1. NCBI lineage: Eukaryota > Viridiplantae > Streptophyta > Magnoliopsida > Brassicales > Brassicaceae > Cardamine > Cardamine flexuosa. Next base: position 11,976,112 of record OY743217.1, read on the forward strand.
TAGGGTTTGTAAACCGGTTCACCCGGTTTCTCTTGGTTCAGTGCCAGTTTTTTTTTCTGTAATTTCTTTGGTTGAAGTTCATAACAGGGCCCAATTCGGAATTGTGGATTGGTTTTATCTAGTTATATATTGTATTAAAGAAAAACCCACAAAATTTTCAATATATGTACCAACATTTTCAATTTTTTTTTTTAATCAAAATTCATGCTTATGTAATTGCTAGACATTCAGAATTAATCGGTTTTAAAATACCAAATTAAACCGAACCAGGTCAAATAACTACATATGTAATCGAACTGAATCAAAATTGAATGGTCGTTTGGGCAACTGTGGTTGAAGAAGAAGACAAAACTATTTGGTAAAGCAATATTTTAAGCTATATATATTTGTATATTTGTAATTTACATAATAATTGTCACAGCCCAACTGATATTAAGAATTATTTTAATATTAAAGGTTATGGATTCGAGTCTTACTAGCTACACATTTTTTTCCACTTTAATTTCGTGGATGCCACATCATCGAGCCACGTCACCAAAAGTTAACGCCGAGTTAACACTGTTAGTCAATATGTATAAAATATCACAAATTCATAAATTTATATATCGAATTCAAAAAATTTAATAATTCAGGCATGTGTACGCATTGGGGTATATTTCATATATAAATTTAACACATGGCCATAGTACAGGCCGGAATTGGCTAACTTTCCGAGATTTTCCACTTATTCCAGGTATTTTTTTGTTTGTTTTAGTCTTCTTTTTTAAAAAAAAAATCGTCTTCCCTTTTAGATAAAACTGGTGTTACGTATAGGCACCGTAATTTCAGCAAGATGAGTAATACACTTTGTGTTTTTTTTTGCATAATAAAACTAGAGCTTACAGCTTTGACTTTTCTGTTCCCATTTTTCTTCTTTTTGTTTCCCTTAATTAGTCCACGTTGTAGTATTCTTTGTTTGAGGAGTAGTTTCTAATTGTTTTGATATCCCAGTTATTTACCACTTTTACAATTAGTTAAACTATTGTTGTTTACATAGTTTAACGACATGAATCGATCATGACAAATAAATAATCTGTTTATTATGTTTTTTCTAATTTGTTTTCTTAAACTTAATTTTTTTTAAACAGAAGATGAAGTTGCAACTCAAGATGAACAAAGTTCCCAGAAAACCAGAAGAAATCTTTTAAATGAGGAACGGTTGAAGATTTTCAATGCTTTGCTAAAGAGAAGTATTAATGGGGATGTGGGGAAAACTATTACAAGAGAAGTTTTTAATCAATTTTGGTGCCTATACGTATGGTGCAAAATATTTGGAAAATAGCAAAAGAAACGGCTAATAGTGGAAAGTGGATGTATCTTATCGAAAATCTGTAAATTGTGGTTGCAAAAGAGTCTCGCTTGATCTACAACAAGTCGCTAATATTCCATTACAAAGACGAACAACTTTGAGGTCGACAGCCATAGCTATAGATATGAGTCTTACAACAATATTTAGGCAGAAGAAAAAAGGGTTAATTCAATGTCATACCAATAGCATCAAGCCTCATTTGAAGGAAGACAATATGAAAGGTAAACTACAATTTTGCATGTCCATGTTGGATAAATATACTTTATCTCATGCACACAAATTTTGTTGATATGTACAATATGGTGCATATCGATGAAAAATGGTTATATATCACGAGGAAGACCCAGAAACATTATTTACTTCTGATGGAAGAAGAGCTGCAACGTACGTGTCAAAGTAAGAATGACATTGGGAAAGTAATGTTTTTAGCTGTGATGGCTCGTCCAAAATTTAACAAGGAAGGAAAAGAGGTATTTTCTGGAAAGATTGGAATCTTTCCGTTTGTTACTATGGAGCCAGTTAAGAGACGGATTAAAAATAGAGATACTAGAACTTTGGAACTAAAAGCAGCAAGATCTATAAAAAGAGAAGATATAAAAGTATGTTTGATTGAAAAAGTTCTTCCCGTTATTCATGAAAAGTGGTCACAAGAAGATCGAAGAAAGACTATCTTTATTCAACATGATAATGCAAGAACACGTATTGCATGTGGGGATAAAGATTTCCAAGAAGTTGCGTTAAAGAATGGTTCTGATATTCAATTGATGTGTCTAACTACCGAACTCGCCGGATCTAAATATTTTAGATCTTTAATTTTTTGGTGCTATTCAATCACTACAACATAAGGAGTGCCCAAAAACCATAGAAGATCCTGTTGGTGATGTAGAAAAGTCTTTTAAAGAATAACCCATGAAGGATGTAAATAGTATGTTTTTAACTCTTCAATAGTGCATGCAAGAGATTATAAAAGTTGGAGGATCAAACAAGTACAAGATACCACATATGAAAAAAGCTGCATTAGAAAAAGATGATCAGCTTCCTATACAAATTAGTTGTGATCTTGTGATCTTGGATTAGTCCTGTGATGAACATACTAAGTCCGTTGGATTAGTGAACTTATTTTTTTTTTGTCGTTGGTTTTATTGTCATGTGTTTGGTTTTCAATTGCTAGTTGGATTATGTTTTGATAGATTTTTTCTTTTATTGTTAGAGGTCAGACATTTATTTGTCCTTGTGTTGATATCAGTTTATAAAAATGTTACTTCAAGCACTAAATGTCTCGTCAGCTTAATTGTTATGTTTTTCTCTCTGTGACAACTAAAAGATGAGTGGAAATATATTATTATCAGATTCTATAGTCTTATTATTATCAATAAGAGGGAATTGCTATAAAAACAACATATCATGACATGATCTTTTGATTCTATAGTCTTATTATTACCAATAAGAGGGATAGAAAAACATATCATAACATGATCTTTCAAAATATATTTTATTTAATTTATTTTCATAGTCTTATTATCTTCTTCTTTCTTACACTTATTATTCTTCATGTTCATAACAAACATAGTAAGAAACCATAATAAGGAAACTCACATAGAAAAACAGAGAAAAGAAATATCAAAACTAAAAATGATTTGGGCAAATTAATCTTCAACACAGCCTAAATAGTGTCTTGTATTTCTTTGTTCGGATGAAGCTTTCCTTCGTAGAAATAAATCTTCTTGTTTAAATTAAAATCTTGAGGGTTGCTTGGACTAATTGGGTGAGAAGGTTGAACATTTTCTTCTTTGATTTTGTTTTGTTCTGATTTTTTTTTATCCATTTTAGTGATAAGAAGACATTTATTTTATGTTATAGTTAGTAGTACTAAGAATATGTCTTGATTTTATAGTGAGTTTTGGAAAGAATTAACAAGTCTCGTGAGATGAAAAGTAATAAATTAGGACAGCTAAATCTTGAAAACTAATTTGTTTGACTTTATTGTAAGTTGTGCATAAATCTAGAAGGTCTAAAAGCACTTAGAGTAGGAGAACCTCAGAAGACTCTCTTAAACATAAAAATAATTTAAGAGGACACATGCTCAATTAAATTTAAGATACGTTTCTTAAACCAAAAAGTATGAATTTTCAAAATGAAGATGTTTTAATCTTCAATTTTGAAAATTCCATTTAAACGCCAAACTTTTTGTTGACTTTCAAATTAAATAAATAACTTCTTTGACTGGGCTGTTTAAAACACGTCGTTCAATCTATTGACGGAAAAACTAATGGGATTAAGTTTTCCGTCTGAATTTCGGTTAACTTCCAACATAACGTCATTGTCTTTTTGTAAATTTAAAAAATTCTCTCCTACCAATATTTGAACTCTCCACCTCTCAGATGAATTAAAGACACATTACCATCAAAGCTAACACATTATATTGATAATCTATGGTTTTCATGGGTTAATTATTTACCAACAAATATTTAATAATTTTATTTTAACATTAAATCAAATTTTACCCGTTTTCATATAATTACACCAGAAAATATCAAATTTTATTTTAAAAGAGAATTATTTTTATTTAATGAATTTATTTATTAAAAAATGAAATAAAACTAATATAAAAATATTTAATATATAAAATCAATTTTATATATAGAAAATAATATATAAAATATGTAACATCATTTTCTATATTACATATTTGTTTTTATTTAATTTTGTTTAATTAATTAATTCAATAAATAAATATAATTCGCTTTTTTATAATAAAATTGGATATTGTTTTGGTTCCAGAATGAAAAAATGATGTTACATATTTTATTTATTATTTTCTATATATAATACATATTTTACATATATTACATATTTTTATATTATTTTTCTTTCATTTGTTTAATAAATAAATTTAATAAACACATATATTTCACTTTTAAAATCAAATTGGGTATTTTCTGGTTTAGTTATATGAAATCGAGTTAAATTTGATTTAAAGTTAAAATAAATTTCTTAAATTAATTTTGGTGAACAATTAACCCATGAAAACCATAGATTATGGGTATTTAAGATGTATATTTGTGAAATAATCAATATAATGTGTTAGCTCAATGGTAGTGTGTATGTGATTCATCTCGGTAGGACAATATTTTTTAGTTTACGAAACGACATTGTTTTAAAAGTGACTAGAAATTCAAACCGACCAAAACGATGTTGTTTTGGAAGATAACCAAAATTAAAACGGAAAACTTAACCCCGTTAGTTTTCCCGTCAGTGGAGCCCGGTCAAAGAAAATTTTCTATTTAACTTGAAAGTCAACAAAAAGTTTGGCGTTTAAATGACATTTTCAAAGTTAAGGATTAAAACGTTCTCATTTTGAAAGTTCAGGGTTTTTTTTTGACATTTTCCCATTATTTTTTATATATGAGGATGTGAAACCCCTTATATATTGAAACAGAAAAAGTCTTCTAAACTGTCTTACATAGTGAAACGGAGGGAGTAATTAGTATAAAGGTTAAAAGTTCATCACAAATAGAATTTAACTACGACAAAAAATCATGATTAGCTTGCAATGTGACTCTTTTGATAACATATTTGTAGTGCTTGATGAAATTTAAAATGTTTTAGTCTTTTCATTTTGATAATTTCAGTTCGCTCGAAAGTTTGATTTTTGAAGTTTTCTTTAGATTTTCAACTCTAACTAACTTGACTTTCATTTCTCAAATTCTCTCATTTTTACCTCTAAACATCAGTTTTGAATATTATTCATAATTTTATTGAGTCTATAGAGCTGCATTAAAAATATTGTGTTTTAATTTTTCTCATCTTTCAATAACTATTATAGAACTAACATTGAATCAAAATCAATTAAACCTAAACCCACATATACATCCCTAATTATTTTATTATAATGATGTAAAATAAAACAATGGTAACCCAACAGCCCAAGTCCAAAAAGGCCCAAGAAGATAAAAGTCTGCAGTGGTATTCTTTATTATATAAAGCACATGTCATATGACCAATAAGAATCTTGCAAATAGATTTTGTTTCTCAATTTTAATTTCAAAATATAACAAAAATTAGAAAAAAGTTGGGGAAAAAACAAAAAATAAAGAAATAAAAATCTATTTTTCTCTCTTTGTTCCACCTAAATTTGCTCAACTACATCATATTGAAGTAAAAACTGTTTCATGATCTAAAACTCCATTCTTCTTATTTATAACTCCTACTTAATTTCAATTTTCTTCATATTTCCTTTTACTTTCACAATTTTACTTTGTTTCTATCTCTTCAATTTAAATCTTCAATCTTTAATTGAGAAGTACAATAAAAACAATAAGGAGAAGGAGAAGAAGCTAATTAACCTAGATGTTGCTTACTGAAGAAAATTTTCTCTTTTTCATTCGAACTTCAAAGTCTATTATTTATTTTGGATTCAAGAGAATGAAAGTGCTAATATTAAAATCATTTACTCAATTTATTAATTTATTGTTTGCATCTCTTTTTTAAATTTTCCTCATATTAATGTTTTGATTTCAAATGTTAAACTAAATTTTAGAAAAATGTCTTAACTAATAATTTAAGTAAATAATATATATTAAATCAAAGATTTCTAGTAATATTTTCATTTTAAAAATATAAGTGTTAAATTTCAAAATTTTAAAACACAAACTGGACTTGACATCATGTTCTTATAATTTCTTGATCCGTTAGATGTGTTATAAATTATGTAAATTTATCATTTATATTTCTTTCTTTTTCTTTGGGTCAACACAATTATATTTATTTGAAAGAAAAATAATTTTATAAAATATTTAGTTAAACAAATATTAGTAACTGCAAATATTATTATAAATTTTAAATATGATTTATTTTATTAATTAAGCACAAGTCATAAATGATTAGTTGACACATATATTATGCTTTTTAATGAATTAGATTTACAAATATATATTTAAATGCAACAGTTCATTTATAATCTAAATTAAAATGTCAAAATAAAAATGGATTTCATATATTTCCTAACTGTTCTTATTCTCTTAAAACCCAAACATAAATTAATTCTTTTCATAACTATTTTATTAACGAGCCGTGCAAGAACGCGGGAATATAGCAAGGAAGCAGCAAGGTTCTTTCGGACCGACTACAACAAAACAGGTCCCTCTGATTTCGCGCGTAGGAGATCGAGACACAGCCCAAGGGCTATGGAGAATTAATTGAAAACCGTTTATTTTTTCTTTCACACTTTTTATTTATCAAACAAAACATAATAATTCAAAAATACATAAATCTATTTTTTCGCGTACGTAGTACGGGTTTTTATATTAGTATATAAATAATATTGGGGTTTTCTTTTTAATTATTTTCAGAATTTTGGGGTTGATATTGGGGATAGGGTTCAGAAAGCGTCAGATCTGGCTTTTACATTTGATTTCAGCGTCTGTTGTTTGTTTGTCCGATTTGAAGTGTTTAGGAGATGGACTACAAAATTTCCAAATGGATTGGGTGTGTTCTATAAGCAAATATATAAGATTGTAGATGATCCTGCATCGGATCCAATAATCTCGTGGAGCAAAAGCAACAATAGTTTCGTTATTTGGAATATGGAAGAGCTAATTCGCAGAGACATGCTTTCAATATTCAGTTGCAGCAAATTCTCAGAGTTTCACGACGAGCTTAAATATTATGCAAGTTTTGTATATCTCCGACTCCGAGGTTTGAACTCGACTCTCTCTTGCTTTATGCGTTATAGTTGTTGGTAGGGATTTAGAAGAATTAAGAAGGGGAATAGGGAAATTGTGAGAGGTCAACCTAAGCGTTTGAGGACCATGGCGCTTAAAACAAAGAGTAAGAGGATGGCAAAATTTAGAGCTAAAGAAAAAAAGGCTAATGAAGCAGCAGATAGCATGAAACAGTTACAGATTTGATCAGAAGCATCTATGCGTGCTTCTATCTACGAATAAACTTGTTGTTGTTGGTGCTTTCTTGTAACAGTTGAAAGGATAACCTCTAATATTATGTTTCATCTACTCTATATATTGTCATTCGGATATTTTATATATAATGTTTCAACAACTTACCACTTACTTGAAGATTTAATTGAAAGTTTGATCTTTGAGATTTTTCTTGAATGTTCCGTAAAGATCTTATTGCACTAACAACCAAAAACACTTTGGGGACTTATCAGATGGGCAAGATTTACCTGCTGAAGACTTAAAGATGTACTATGGGAAGCAGTTACATATAATGATGACCGCAAGTTCTTCAGATAGGGATTTTACTCAGTTATAATTATGGCAAGATTCTGGAATAAATGAAATACTGTGAGCATATGCAGCCATGTTAATAGATGTTCTCAGTATCCTTCATCTGTTCCTAATGTAGCTTTGTGGAGCCAAGGAAACACCTCTGTAAGCTCATGTGAGGAAGTTGTCTTCTCTTTGTTTTTTTTTGCTGAGTATGATTTGTTATTTTGTGATTTCAGTGTTTCAACAGCTGGTTTAAAACCCTGTCCAATGGAGCTAATGAGTTTGGATTCAGAGGTTAGTTCATTAGTAACTACTAAACCCTACTTTGTTCTGCTGCAGATAAGCTGAAGAACTTTGCAGACTTTCACACAACTTGATTGGTGAATTCCTGCAGATCCTTAGGAATATGTTCCTGTTCGAATATCTATATATAGATCATGTTTCCAAGTTAGATGAGGTCTCACGCCTCAAGATCATGTGTGTGAAGGTACAATGGTATCTTCTTTTTCTCTCTTACGATTTCTTCTTTTATCTTGTAAACAATGGTATCTATCTTTTTGCTGTTCCAGAAACCTTTTAAGTAATCCTCACTAAATCTCTCTACTCCTGGTGCATCTCACTATCGATGGGTCCCTTGGTCTTTTGTGGAGTTCTTTACTCAAACTTCTCTCTGTGTTATGTGTTGATGCTGGAATTGAATCTTCTGATTTAGTTTTCTTCGTAATAAGGCTTTAGTTTCACCTTGACATTGATGAGTTTTTGTGCTATTATTTCTGTAAAATGATTCAGAAGCTTTTGCTCCAAACTATTATCTCGTTTTTGATTAATCACGGCTCTAATAACTAGGAATCAAGCAAAGGTTGTGGCTCATAACAACTTGGTATCAGAGCAGCACAATTCGATGGGAGAGACACAGAACATTCAAACACAATTGTCAAAACTTATGGAGACAATGGAGGCGATGAGAACTGAGATGAACGAGTAGCTGTCTCCAATGAAGGCTGACAGCGTTACGGCTCAGCAAGAGGAGCGTGAGCAAACCAAATCCATGGTTGAAGAGCTTCGCAAAGAGCATGAGAAGTTGAAGGAAAACTGGGCAGTGGAACAAAAAGAAGTTGGGAACAGAGTAGAAACTCTGGTTGTAGCAATGAAAACGGGGTTAGGAAAGATGAAAAAGAAACTGGCTCGGAAAAGGATACTGGCTCTGTAGCCAAGGTAAAACAGAATAGTGGAGGAGATTTGATGTGTTCCTCGTGAGGAAACACTTCCCAATTTCGACAACGAGAGAGTGAGTTCAGTGTGAGGGGTTGCAAGACCTGATTAACAAATACCTTGCGGTCTAATAGATCCAATATCATCACAATAGGATGCGAATAGCCTTTTGATGAGACGGGTTGGTCAATCGAATCACATTAAATAACCTAAGAGTTTTCCTAGTTCGAATCACACAAAAATGATGAACAATGATCTATATTTTGAAAGGGTTTTTGATTAAAAATATTGATAAAGATTACAATGAGTCTCAGCTTCAATATAAAGAGGAGGAGGCGAAAAGGAGAAGAGACAGAGTGATAAAGGCAAGGAGAGTTATGAGACATGTCTTGTGAACACTCAAAGACCATGCAATAAAACAAGTTCAAATTCAAACTTAAGATAGAGAGATAAGAGATCATAGGCCACGCCAAAAGATGAAGATGGGCCATGCAATGGATCGGATTAAGCGTTGGCAATGATGAGCATATGAGCCACAAGCCTCATTAAAAACCTTGTTCGGAAAACCCATCGGGACAAAACCGAACTAAGGGAAAAAAGTGCTAGTGGATCATATGGTCAATGCCTTAGCCAACTTGGACATGTATCACAACCAATGTGGCATGAATACAACCCTTAAGGTCCAAGTGATCCTCTTAAATATCCTTTGATGATAAGGACACTCGCAAATCTTGACGAAATGTTTTGACCGGGAAGAAACCCATGGATCCTTGGCGACTCCCATACAATCCTTGACACACCTTCTTGTGAACTCTATGCATGAGTTGCAATGCTCATTGACTTCCATGCTTCAGTTTCTGGTTTCTTTTTGTTCCAAGATTCAGTTTCTGGTTTCTTTTTGTTCCAAGATTCAGTTTCCAGTTTCTTTTTGTTCCAAGATTCAGTTTCCAGTTTCTTTTTGTTCCTTGGTAGTCCATTGCCTTCTTGATATTATCCATTCCTTGACTTGTGTTTTTAGGGCCAACCAGGAACGCATCATCCTCCCGGGGTTGAAAAAGATTTGCCCTCAAATCTGCTAGTCTTGCCATAAACAACCTCAAGTTAGATTTAATTTTCCGCAAATAATCAAAGTGAAAATGGGAGGGAAAATAAAGATTATCAGAAATGTTCAATGGAAATTCTGCTTGACGGTTGGGAGTGATGCAGATAAGTCTCTGATCAAACTGGTGAACCAATTTTCCTTGAGCATTATTCTTAACATGACTGAAGTAATCATTAATAACAATCCACTTTAAGCAAAATAGAGCATAATCACTGAACTCGGTAGTTGCGGCTTTGACCTTGTTTGCCTCAGTGTAGTATTGGTAATCGAAAACCATTTCGATTTTCTTTTCCCACTCGAGATATACATCAGGATCACTTTTTCCTTGGAACGGAGGGATGCGTAGCTTTAAGCTTTCAAAACTGTCTTGAGGTGGTCTCCGGTCTTCACGATCTCTCCTATGTCTTCTTGAATTGCTTCAAGAAGATTGGCTATAGTATGCCTTGGAGTCTCGATCTTGGTGCTCACGAGGTAATTCCCGGAGATGGTCTTCTTGTTGTAATACCCTACCATTGTTAACGCCTTGTTGCCTTTCAGGATCTACGTTGCCTTCATGATGTCGATCTTGAGCATTCCTTGGATTGTTAGACATGACATCGGCAAACACCAGTACGATTTCTTCACGTAGCATGCCAATCTTTTCATTCATCATGGCTTTGAAGGTCTTAGTGAGGGTATCGATCAGTTGCTTGTTGCTTCACTCTACTTCTTCTGACATGGTACCTGAAAGATTGACACAAACTACACCAGTAAAACGTTCTTTTGAAAGAAAAACAATCGAAAATAACAAAACACACGAAAATGACCTATCAACTTCTGATAAACCCTAATCGCGACTGTCTTATAAGATTTATCCCGAAAAATTATCAAATCAACTCTAAAAATTCTCAAATCAATTTTAACAAATATTAGACTCAATCTAGGTTCAGATCCAGTTAATTTCACAATTTTAGCACAAGTAGTCGATTTATGCAAATTGAAACAAGAACACAGAAAGCTCACTTAACTCTCGATGCGGCTCTGATACCACATGATGCGTTCCTCGTGAGGAAACACTTACCAATTTCGACAACGAAAGAGTGAGTTCAGTGTGAGAGGTTGCAAGACATGATTAACAAGCACCTTTCGGTTTAATGGATCGAATGTCGCCATAAAAGGATGCAGAATAGCCTTTTGATGAGACGGGTTGGTCAATCGAATCACATGAAATGACCTAAGAGTTTTCCTAGTTAGAATCACATAAAAAAGGATGAACAATGATCTATATTTTGAAAGGGTTTTTGATTAAAAAGATAGATAAAGATTACAATGAGTCTCAGCCTCAATATAAAGGAGAGGAGGCGAGAAGGAGAAGAGACAAAGTAATAAAGGCAAGGAGAGTTACGAGACGCCTCGTGAACACTCAAAGACCATGCAATAAAAAATATTCAAATTCAAACTTAAGCTAGAGAGATAAGAGATCATGGGCCACGTCAAAAGATGAAGACAGAACATGCAATGGATCGGACTAAGGGTTGGCAATGATGAGCATATGAGCCATAAGCCTCATTAAAAACCTTGTTCGGAAAACCCATTGGGACAAAACCGAACTAAGGGAAAAAGAGTGCTAGTGGATCATATGGTCAATGCCTTAGCCAACTTGGACATGTATCACAACCAATGTGGCATGAATACAACCCTTAAGGTCCAAGTGATCCTCTGGACTATCCCTTGATGATAAGGACACTCGCAAATCTTGACGAAATGTTTTGACCGGGAAGAAACCCATGGATCCTTGGCGACTCCCATGCAATCCTTGACACACCTTCTTGTGGAATCTATGCATGAGTTGCAATGCTCCTTGACTTCTATGCTTCAGTTTCCGGTTTCTTTTTGTTCCAAGATTCAGTTTCTAGTTTCTTTTTGTTCCAAGATTCAGTTTCTGGTTTCTTTTTGTTCCAAGATTCAGTTTCCGGTTTCTTTTTGTTCCTTGGTAGTCCATTGCCTTCTTGATATTATTCATTCCTTGACTTGCATTTTTAGGGTCAACCAGGAACGCATCAAGATTTCAAACAGGATCATTCAAGAGGTCTGTGGACGAAACATAAGGTTGGCGTGGAGGGAAGCCACCGTCTAACTGACCAGTGAGATCGAATGGGGCAATTCCAGAGGAAGAAATTTCTGGTTATATGTCAGGGGACCTCCAAGAAAACAAGAAAATAGGGAGAAAAGGTGGCTCTAACAGAAGAGAGAATTTCAGAAGAGATAATGATGTGTTTGTGGGAAACCCTGCTAAGATGGAGTTTCCACAGTACGATGGAATTTCTACAGTATGATGGAAGAACCAATGCTATTGAATCGTTACAGATGTGTGAAAATTACTTTGAAGACCAAGGTGTGTTTCATGATTATGCAAGAGTACCGCAAGCAACATTTTTATTAACTGGCCAAGCGTATCATTGGAACCATAACTTGCGGAGGTTGATCCATTGAATTGGGTGGGCTGAATTTAAAAGAATATGTAAAAGCAGGTTTGGAAAAGCTGATGCAGTAAATCCCGTGGGTGAGTTTAGCAATTTACGACACACCGGAACAGTTGACGAATACTGTAATCAATTCGAAGAGTGTCTTGGAAGACAAACAAGGTTAACAGGCGACCATCAACTATGGCAATTTTGTCCAGGATTAACAGATAATTTACCGAAGAAAGTGGAGTATCTGCGGCAGGAAACAGTTTTTGAAGTTATGGAATACGCAAAGGACAACGACTATAAGATTGTAGATGACAAACAGGTTCGAACGTTTGGCGGACATACAGCCCCAGCGGCACGCTATTCAACTCCGATCCCGAAGTCAATGATGACATGAAGCCGCGGGAACCAAGGTGGCAAAAATGAGGAAGCACCGTTGCCTCAAAACAAAAAAGCAAAAAAAGATCCTCAAAAACAATTTTGGAAGAAGTTGACTAGTGCAGAGGTGGCAGAACGATGCTTAAAAGGACTATGTTTTAGTTGTGATGAATTTTTCACGTCATACCATGTCTGCAGATCAGTTCTTTTCTACATTATGCCAGTCATGGATTGGGATGATCAAGAGGATCAAGAGGATGAACCATATGTGGGAGGGCGTGGAGAAGCTGCTAGTGGCAAACCCAGAGTTGGAGTTTGAGGACAAGCTCCAATTCGACAAGGGGAGTATTAATACGTTTAAAAGATTTATGTTTTGGTTTTATTTGGTTCAGTGACTTTCTTTTTAATTTTGGATTAAGTTTTGATAATTTTCCTTTTAGTTATGGTTTTAAGTTAGTTGTAAAGAGATCTATAAAATGATCTCTAAACATCAATAATATTTTACTTTCAAAAATTAACCTTAATCTCCAAGAGAGAATTAGAGTTAAGAGAAAACTTTGCCCTAAACTATTATATCTTTTTTGATTAATCATGGCTCCAATAATTAGGAATCAAGCAAAGGTTATGGCTCATAACAACTTGGTATCGGAGTAGCACGAATCGATGGGAGAGACACAGAGTATTCAAACACAGTTGTCAAAACTTATGGAGACAATGGAGGCGATGAGAACCGAGATGAACGAGAAGCTGTCTCCGATGAAGGCTGATATCGTTACATAGATCGACACATAAAATATTGTAATAACCCGTTTATAAAATGTTCTACATTTTCTTTTTCAATTCATAAAATTTAATTCTAGTTGAATAACAAAATCTATTGGAATCCTAGATAATTAAGTTTAGTTTATTACAGACGAAAATATGTTCTTTTATCCTAACTGATTAAAACATGAGTATTGTAAATTACTTATTTTGTGAATTAATTTGTGAGTAAATGCATTTTGAAGTTTCTCGAATAAGAAATGACATTAATATGAATTTAGTAAAAATAAAAAGAATTAAATTAGTTAAATCGTATATTTTTGTTATCTTATCTTTGTTTTGATAATTTTTTAGAAAGCGAGAAAATGAACTTCTATTCATTATTTTCTCTGGTTGTATAAAGTAAAAAAGCTTCCTTCCAAGATAACGGAAGTTTTGTATCAATTTTAAGTTTTTAACAATTCCTAATATAGGAGTATAGTATAATTAATATGCTGGCCAAAGAATCGCGTACATGAGTATTGTAGTACTTATTTTGTGAATTAATTTGTGAGTAAATGCATTTTGAAGTTTCTGGAATAATAAATGACATTAATATTAAAGAATTTGTTACTAGTACCATTATGGATATACCATTTTTACAAATATCACTCTTTTTTGATTATTTTAAAAAATACCACTATATAGTATATCAAAATAAATAATTTATATTTTGAGAAAGTGTCACTAATACCACTATGCTCATACAACTTTCTACAAATACCACTCATTTTTTTGTTATTTTCAAAATACAATTATGAAATATGTCAAAAGCAATCATTTAATTTTTTTGTTTGGATTAAGTATTTTAAGATTTAGAGTATAATTTGTAGGATTAAGAGATACGGTTTAGGGTTTATCAGGCAGAACGGGCGTGTGGGTTTTATCAGGCAGGCATTTTTTGTTGTATGTGACATATCCCTTGAGTCTAACTGATAATACCTTGTCACGACAGCCTTTGCCAAGATTAGGTGAAGGCAAAACTACAACACTCGAAACTTGTACCACATTGTTTGGAACATGCAGAGGTAGAGCCAAAATCTCAACTGGCTCAATATTTGTATGGGTTTTACCATCTTCATTCAGGTCAGGATTCCCTCTGGACGATGTTGTCTCGGTACATTTTTCAGAGATATCTAGTCAAATAGGTAGCATATGCAGAGGAAGATGTTCGCTTGTCTTCTCAACAAAATACGGAAACCCCACTTAACACAACATTCCATGACACAAATAATTCACTCTTGTCAAGACCATACAGTTTCCAGCCTCGCCTACCGGAAGGATACCCAACAAAAACACAATGACGACTTCGCTCACCAAATTTATCAGTCCCGTGCTGACCTATGAGCGTAAACTAAGCACCCAAACACTCTCAACTATTCATACAATGGAGCCTTCCCATGAAAACACTCGTAAGGCATCTTTTCTTGTAACAAACTCGATGGTGTCCTATTTATTATGTGAGTTGCAGCTAGAACCCTCTCACCCCAGAACTTAATTGGTAAATTCGCCTGAAACCTCAGTGAGCAAGAGACTTTTAAGGTATGTATGTGCTTGTGTTCCACTCGCTCATTTTGTTGCGGAATCGCATCACAAAAAGTTTGGTGGATGATACCGTTCTCGAAAAAATATTTTGATAGGCACATAAACTCCGTGCCATTATTGCTACGTATTGTTTTAACTTCCTTTCAAAATTGTCGCTTGACCATGTTACAAAAATTTGGAAGTACGGTTTTGAACTCTGATTTTTTGAGAAGTAAATATATCTACACCGCCTGAGAAAATTCATCTATGATGGTTAGAAAATAGACCGCTTCACACAAAGCCAGAACTCTATAAGGGCCCCACAAATCACAATGTACTAACTAAAAAGAACTTGAAGCTTTATTAGAACTTTCAGCAAATGCCTCACGCCTACGGGTTTGCTTAGATTTGAAAAAAATGTCACAACCACCAAACTTATCAGAAACGTTTTAACACCAGAAAGAAACAAAAAAAGATATCCTAAAACACCAAACAAAGATGCCTTAATCTACGATGCCACAAAGTCTGATCTTCCGCAGCCTTAACTCTAAAGTCTCTCGCAACTGTCACATCACGATAAACATAAACACCATCCCGTACTTCACCTGCTCCAATCAGGATCCTCATAAAATGGTCATGCAATAGGCAAATTTTACCAGAAAACAAAGCAAGACAACCAGTTTGTTTGAGTAATTTTGCTACCGAGAGTAGAGTACAATTCAAATTTGGAAGAAACATAACATTTAAGAGAGTGAGTTTTGAATATAATCGCAAATTCCCACTCAGCTCCCATCAGCAAAACTCACATGACACAACGCAATGTCCTGCAAATTTGTAAGTAACCCCACATCACCGATCATGTAGTGTGAGGCTCCGGTATCAATAATCACATCACTTGTATGTTCCTTACCATCCAAGCGATCGGTAATTGGAGATAGCTTTTGTTGCAAGTAACGCGGTGAGAGATGCCCACTGTTTAGTGCTCAAGGTCGGAACTGCAGCTGGAGCAGCCTGTGCAACGTTTTAACGCACCGGTCCACTTCTGCCACAGCCTCATCCTCTGTTTGTTCTTCTTCCGCAATCAGCTCTCTCCTTGTACCATTCAATGAACCCAATCAACTGCCAACAATCTTTCTTCTCATGACCACTCCACCCACAATGCCCACACAATGACGAAGAACAACCCCGATATGCTGCAGCAATGAAACCATTCATCATTGGAGAGTTCACGACATTGTGATCTGCTCTAGCCACAAACCCGACTTCCTCTTGTTTCGCCTCTGCTCGTGTAGATTTGACACACCTCTCTTCACGCACCACACGCTGATAGACAGAGTTAATGTCCGTAAGTGGTTCAAGCTCGATCATATTGGTGCAAATATGTCTGAACCTTGCTTCATCATGCCCCATTAGGAACTGGTGCACGCGTTCTTCTTCATAGTAAGAGATGATATTCTCTGATGCAGCACATGTACACTTTTGGATCGGCTTGTAATTCAGCATCTCCTCCTATTTCTTCGACAAACGGCCAAAGTAATATAAAACCGTTGACCCATCTTATTGATACGACGCCAATTCTCCCTTGAGTTGATAAAGACGTACTGCATTACCAATAGAGAATCGCTTCTTAAAGTTTTTCCACATATGTAGAGCATCTGGAGTAAACGTCACAGTGGAGCGAACCGCCGGCGAGATCGAGGTGCGTATTCATCCAACAAGCATCGAGTTCACCGTGTGCCATATCTCGGCATCAACAGGATTATTTTCTTCGTCTGGACAGGGCAAGCTTCCATCAATAAAATCAGTTTTGCCCTTAGCACGTAGCGTGTTAAACAATTAAGAAGTTTTGGATTAAACAAGTTACCATTCAATAAAACCCACATTTTAAACATAATTCCACATGTTTTAGATTTACTGGGTTTTTTTTGTACACAATTATTCATGTTTTTAATTTAAATTTAAGATTAAGAAAATTCAACAAATATGAAATATAAGGGAAAATACTCGAAAATGGATCATTTCATAAATTTATTTTTAAATAAGACCCACTATAGTTGAAAATTTATTCCTAGTGGAACTTGTTTGAAAATAAATTTCTCAAAAGGTCCATTTTAGACAATGGTCCAAAACTTAATTAGATTAAAAAAAATTCAAAGTGAGAGTTGAGAAAATATCTTATTCGATTATAAGCTCTGGAGGTAGACTAGATTTTTGTCATAACAAAAATAAAATGAATGAGAATAAGGTACTCCACTACTCACATAATAACAATGATAATTTTGTAGATAAAGCTAGTTGTTTTGATCTTCTTGTTGTGTCAGTAATCACCAATTGGTCATCAGTTTTTTTTTTTTGGTTACTATGATATCATCTGAATCTTCAACATATATAGCTTCTGTTTCATATTTATTTGATTTGAAACTGTGATAATTGCAGAGTCTTCATTTCTCAAGGGAAACAAACCTTCATGGAAGATCACATGTCTTGATATGAAAACATCATGTGTCTCATATCCAGAAGTTTTTTAATAACTTTTGTAACCTGTGGGATAACCCAAAAAAAACACAAGCTCTTCTTAGAGTAAATTTATGTATTTTCTGAGATGATGTTGAAACATATCATTTATCCTTATTGTTATAACGGATGTGAGCAAGATAACATAAAACGTAAAAACAAGATACAAATTTAACGTGGTTCACCAACTATTACGTTGAGTACGTCCACGGAAAAAGAGGAGGCCGATTTATTACTGGAGATACAAGTTTCAGAATACATTGGAAGCTAGGATTAAGAGAGTATTAATAGTAAAACCCTAATTAACAGAGTCCTAATTAATTCTCAGTAGACTGGGCCTAATATGGGCCCAACAGAACCTTGATTAATCTCAACAGATTGGGCCTAATGTTATGGGCCCAATTTATTCAAGTCACATCTAACAAATCTCCACCTTGACTTGAATCCTCCAAACAGATTTACCGGATGCACTGTTCACAGTGCCCGATGTATCAGATTTCTCCATCAGACAGTTATACCAGACTGCACTAACAGCATGTTGTACCAGACTGCACTAACAGCATGTTGTACCAGACTGCACTAACAGCCTGTTGTACCATCAAACAGTTGTGCAAGATGTACCAGACTTCTCTAGGTGACATAAGTACCAGAATCCTCTTTTTCCTCAGATGTCCCATCAGAGACTTGTTTCTTCTTCAGAAACATGTTGCCTCTTCAGAGACCAGATATCATGTCTTGCTAGTTGCTCCATCAGGAACCTGCTTGCCTCAATACTGCATGATGTCTCATCAAATGACTCCATGTCCCGCTATGGAACGTTGTGCCTTACCTGAATCTTGATGCTTCACCAGAAACCTGATGCTTCACCAGAGACCTGATGTTTCACCAGAAGCCTGATGCTTCACCAGAAGCCAAATGCTTTGTCAAGCCAGAATGCCCAACTGGAATCAGATGTTCCATCAGGAACTTGCTTATTCCTCAGAAGCCTGATGTCCCTTTAAAAGGTCGGATGTCCCATCAAGGACCAGAGCACTTTATCAGAAATAAGAATATCTTTCCTTGGGCCAGATGCTCGTCTTGAGCCAGATGCTTCATTAGAAGCCATACTAACTTTCCTTGGGCCAGATTCTCCGTTGAGCGAGCCATAATAACTTTCTTTGGCTGATACTCGTCTCGAGCCAGATGTTTCATCATAGGTCAGACAC
Organism: Cardamine flexuosa; assembly: GCA_963555745.1. Taxonomy (NCBI): domain Eukaryota; kingdom Viridiplantae; phylum Streptophyta; class Magnoliopsida; order Brassicales; family Brassicaceae; genus Cardamine; species Cardamine flexuosa. The sequence continues at coordinate 11,994,876 of OY743217.1, forward strand.
AAAAAAACCTGCTGATTATTCTGAAACCAGAATGCCTCTCTGAGGCCAGATACTTGGTCATAAGCCAGAATGCCCTACCTTGGGCTAAATGCTCTTTCAAGAGCCTGATGCCTCTTCAGAGGTCTGATGCTTTGCTAAATTACCAGACTGTCTTTCCTTGAACTAGATGCTCCTTCACGAGCCTGATCCCTCTTTAATGGCCTGATGTCTATTCAAGAACCCGTTGCCCTACCAGGAAAACTGCTGCTCCACCTTGAGCTGGATGTCTCTTCACAGACCTGATGTCCCTTCACGGACCTGATGCTCTGCATGCAGCCTGATGCTCCACCTGGAGTATGATGTCCCTTCACGGACCTGATGCTCCGTCAGGAGCCTGATGCCTCTTCAGAGGCCTGATGCCCTATCAAGGGCATGCTCGCCCTTCAGGGCGACTATCAGGTTGAGATATTCAGCAAGTCCAAATAATATTTAAACTTGCCATGAGGATTTAACTTAGTGAATATACCTTCAGAGTTATCAACAATACCAATCCCTTCCTTGTTCACTTGAATCCTCTTTTCACTTATCACATCAATATGTCACAGTACACTGTAGCCTGATCATAACGCAAACCCAGATCGCTGGTCAATCCTTTCAACGATCTCTTGCTGTCTACATCATATGCATATTCAGAATCAGAATGGCCTACAACTAAGACAACATCAGAAGTACCTCTTAGGTATCTCTTTTCATCTTCAGACTGAGGGACACACACGGTTAGATGAAGACTGGCAGCACTCTGTGTATCAATAGTCTTTGCAGACGATATCAAAGACCTATCCAACACCTTATGAATATCGATTTTCTTTGACAGGAAAACCTTCTTCAAACTTCTGTCCATGAGACTCTTTAATCCCAAACATTTATCTGCTGTACCCTAAACCTTCATCTTAAACTCAGCACTCAGCAAATCTTTCAATCTCTGAGCATCACACGTCTGTTTGACAATTCTAATGTAGCCCAGCTTCATCAAGTACTTGTCAAACCTCTTGTACCACTATCTGGGAGACTCCTTGTGTTCATAAAGACACTTGTTCAAACTGCACACGTGATCTTCCTCGCTAGGAACTTCGAAATCAGCTCGCTGAGTCTTGATATCAAAATGCTCAAGGTTCAGATCCTGATGCGCCATTACTGCTGACAGCGCTCTGATGAACGTGTGTATGACCAGTATATAGTCCACCCCTTCTTTCTGGATGAAACATTTATCAACAACTCGAGCCTTATACTTAACTTCTACTACCAAGTATATCCCTTCCTTTTTCTTGAAAATCCTTTTGCAAGTAACAATATTTCTCCCCTGTGGTTGTGTGTTCAAAAACCCATGTATGAACCCAATGATAAGATTCCATCTCATCTTCCATTGCAGCAAGCCATTTCCCAGCCTCAGCTCCTAAAATAGCTTCTCTATCAGTAGATGACTCATCAGTATCCATCTCTTCTGATCCATGCAATGCAAACAACACCATATCCTCATAATCATATCTCTGTGTTAATCCAACTCCAATCCTCCATATACGATTATGAGCTATACTCTGGTGTGTATCTTCAGATGGTGTAACCTCTGGTTGTTTTGGTTCTGGTGGACGAGCTTCTGCCTGTAGCTCTTGACTATGTTTGTGTTTCTACTGACCATCTTCCTGCAGCTCCACCTGTTTGTCAACACTACGACTCTCTGTTGTAAACATTTTTCCAGCATATGTCTTGCACTTGACACTTGTGTGCGGTCCACAATTAGCCAAGTCACAAACCATGTTTACTGCTTCCTCCCAACACCTCCTTTCCAACCCAGCATTTAAGAGCATACACCTTGCTCTCTCTAACAATATCTGATTCAACCATTTGACTACATCACGTTGTTGTGATGTATCTACAACTTTATGATGTTGAACAGCTTCATCATCCTTACACAACTGATTGAATTCCAATGACCTAAACTTCAGACCACTGTTCCTCCGCAGCCTTCTGATCTTCTGACAACACTGAAGATCTACCTCAGACACTTGCATTTCTCCTTCACTTATATGAATCACTGGAGATGCAACAACTGAAACTGAAACTGTGGACCCTTGTAACATATACAATGTACCACGCATGACACCTTTCACAATCACATCAGAACCTTGACAGACATTCATAACTCCGTTTCCACCAGAATATTTGAAACCTCTACTATCAAGTAGGCTCACAGATATCAAATTATTCTCTATTGACGGAACATGTCTGACATCTTTCAATGTGACAAGTCTACAATCATGTGTCATGATCTTGATTGAGCCGATTCCTGCAACCTTGCTCACCGAGCTGTTGGTCATCTTAATGTTACCACCATCTACAACTGTATAGGTTGCAAACCACTCTCTCCTTGGACACATATGATACAAAGCTCCTTTATCAAGAACCCACACATCAACGGCTTGTGTGTTTTTATCAGCAACCAAAACAACGCCATGTACAGACTTGATGTCATCTTCTGCTACACCAGCAGAACCAGATAGTTTCTTCTTAGCGTATTCAAACTTCCAATGCCCTTTCTCCTTACAGTAATTACAGATATAATCTGGCTTACGACCTTTAGAAAACAGCTTATTATTTCTGTTATTACTTTGCCTCAGCCCGTTGTTCCCACTGGCTACTAGCCCAACGCCTTGATTATATTTAACTATATCAGCTGTTTGATACGTATCAAACCAGATGCCCAACATGGGCCAGATGCTCATCACGGGTCTGATGCCTATCACATGGCTGATGGCCCACTGGACCAAATCACCCATCGAGCCAAACGTCCACTAGACCAAATCAGTTGTCTGATACTCATCAGACCAAATGCCAACAAGGGCCTGATGCTCATCACGGGCCTGCTGCCTATCATAGGCCTGATGGCCCACTGGACCAAATCACCCACTGAGCCAAACGTCCACTGGACCAGATCAGATGTCTGATGCTCACCAGACCAGATGCCCAACAAGGGCCTGAAACTGAAACTGTTTCTCCCATAAAACTTGTCGATCTTCACGCTCATTCCAGACATCTCCTCACAAACTTACAGACGCGGAAGTTCCCAGAACCTGATATTACACGACCCTATTTTTTTTTTGCACGGAGCTGATCCTGCAAGAACTTTCTTCTTCTACACGGATTTTGCACTAACTTCTTCTGTACTGATTTTGCACGAATCTGTTTCTGCACGAAATTTGCACGAAACTAATCCGATCTGAAAACCACAGAACTAAGAACCTTGTGCTCAGACAAGAATTTTGCACGAAACTGATTATGTACGAAAATTGCACTAATCTGAAACTGCACAAAATTCGGACGGACGTAGAACAAGTAACTTTGTGCTCTTATACAAGTTTGTTATAACGGATGTGAGCAAGATAACAGAAAAACGTAAGAACAAGACACAGATTTAACGTGGTTCACCAACTATTACGTTGGCTACATCCACGGGAAAAGAGGAGGTCGATTTATTAATGGAGATACAAGTTTCAGAATACATTGGAGGCTAGGGTTAAGAGAGTATTAATAGTAAAACCCTAATTAATTCTCAGCGAACTGTGCCTAATATGAGTCCAATAGAACCTTGATTAACCTCAACGGATTGTGCCTAATGTTATGCACCCAATTTATTCAAGTCACATCTAACACTTATATCCTTATAAAATTATGTAAAATTAAACTTATGAGCATTATCTGAACGTACACCTTTGATCTCTGTATTATACTAATACGTATTCATTGAAACAAAACTAGGAATCACTTTAACATCTTCTGCTTTGTTTCTGAGAAGATAAATTCATGTTGCTCTTGAATGATCATCTATAATGGTAAAAAAATATTTGTAACCATCATATGAAGGTACAACATATGGACCTCATATATGAATATGGATCATCTCAAAAGCTTTATTAGTCTTATTATTCCAAGTTACAAAAGGCAAATGCTTATGTTTAGCGAAATGACAGACCTTACAATGGTTTTGGTCTGGAGTCTTATTTGTTAAATTTGATATAGACAACAAATCAGAAATAGACAACAAATCAGAAATAGACATAATATTTTGATGAGATGCATGATCCAATCTATGATGCCATGTTTGTGAATCATCCTTCATGGTGATGCATACATGTAGGTGTCGTGTTTTCAGGTGGCTGATACTGCAGGTCAAGGAAGTAAAAATCGTTTATCAATCTATCTTTCCCATAAGATCCTTAATTTCACAACCATACAAGTCAAACCAAAAGCACATTGAATCTGCTTGGTTGATGAACTCACACTTAGTAAATGGAACTTAAACTGAGGTATATACATAACATTGTGAAGCACATGTCTGTTACTGAGATTAATAGTACCTAAATCCTCAATCTTCACACCTAAACCAGTAGGTGATTTGACAATTGTATCATGAATATGAATCATGTGTTGAAACGGATTCTTTATCAATTATCATAAGTAACATGGTGTGTGACACCAGTATCAATAACCCATGTATTCATGTTCATAACATCATCAGAAAGAGAATAATAATATGAATGATTCTCTTTTTATAATGAACAGAATATATATGAGGGATAGTGTTTGGACCCTATATAGGTAACTCAGTGATAGTTGCATTAGAAGTAGGCTGAAACTCTGAACATATGCAACTAGATACTGAATTTGATCTTTAGAAAGAGCAACATCCATGTCAGTTTCAGTAACATTATCTTTCAAGGCCAAATTAGCTGATGGAGATGAAATGAAACGTTGATTCTGATTTTGTCTTTGGCTTTTAGGTTTCCACAGCCAGGAGGATATTCAAGCACTTTGTAATATTTAACAACCAAATTAAGTCCCATAAGAAAACTGAGTAACTCTTTTTTGTCTCATGATCATCCAAAAGCTTCATGTCTTGAGAACAACAACATGCACCATTTTCTATCAAATTCTTAGTGCAAGATAATCGTTCCCGTAGAGTAACCTTTCTAGTAGAGTATTCTGAGAGAGAGACATGAGACCTTGCTGAAGAATACTTATCTCTTGTTCAAGATTATAGATCTGTGGAAGGTTGTTTTTGTGAAAACGCTTGTGAATCTTGCCAAATACCAGCTGCATCTTCTATATAATGGATACTTTCATTTATTTGCTTTGAAACCACATTGAGTATTCATGCTTTGACCATACATACTGTTGCGACGAGTCCATATCTTGTACAAAGGATCAGTCTCAAAAGGTCTAGGAACAGATCCGTCAACAAAACCGATCTTCTTAGCTTCTAGAATTGTTTGCATAGTAATGCTCCTTGAATTGTAGTTATCGCCATTAAGAGTTAAAAAAATAACAGACATACCAAGATGATCTCCAGAAAGAAGCTACAATGGTTCACGATGGGTCAGTATCACGTCCCAGCCCTGAGTTCGACCCCAGATAATGCCTAAATTTGACTTTTTTTGTTCATTTTTGTTTTATTGAACAATAAAATTATAAATTGCCCTCGTTTTCTTTCTTGCGGGTGCGACAACTCCAATCCTAATTATCCCCACTCATTGTTTTTGCCATTTTTATATTTAACTTGCTATTTGTGTATGTTTCGCTCTACTATAACATGTCTACAAAGACAAACGAATTTACTTACTATAAACCAACCAACATATTAATTTTTTGTTGAAAAATCCGAATTTTTCAGCCAAATTTATGAAATCCCAGCGACTTTTCACTGCTAAACACCAATAGGCAAATAAACCGTCGCCTAAATCATGTTGTAGAACATGGTATACACTAATATTAGTTATTTCTCATGTAACTAATGTAAAGGTATAGAGCTACAAAGACAAACGAATTTACTTACTATAAACCAACCAACATATTAATTTTTTGTTGAAAAATCCGAATTTTTCAGCCAAATTTATGAAATCCCAGCGACTTTTCACTGCTAAACACCAATAGGCAAATAAACCGTCGCCTAAATCATGTTGTAGAACATGGTATACACTAATATTAGTTATTTCTCATGTAACTAATGTAAAGGTATAGAGCTAGCAACACACATATATATATTTGGAACGCGTCAAGTCAACGGTTTAACTTATTTTATTAATAGTAAAATTTTTACACAAAAATCTATATGTTTCGGACTTACACAATCTATTCTACTAAATAGATTTGTCTCCGACTAAAAAAAATCCTAAGCTAAACTCTCATTTGATTCAATCCTCTCAATGATATCAAAGTCAAGCTACAACCCAACACCTTCTCATCCTACTGATTTTTGTTCAGGTTTGAAGCATATCTTACTTTCCTGTAAATCTACCCTCTCGAAGATATCACAGTAAAGTAATAAACCTATCTCCTTTGAATCTATCCACTCATAGATATCAAAATGAATTAGGGAACACACACCTTCTAAGCTTTATTCTTTAACTTTGAAGTTGACCATCACACAAAATAGTTCTAAAGTGTTAGCCAACTACTATGACGCCTATAGACTACTTATACTAAACCCTAGAAACCCTAGGGTCAGAAATCCCCAACCGAATCTCCTAAGGAATAAACTTGCTCTTCAAGTTTATCCTTTCTTAAAATAGCTCCAAAGAATATTTTGAATAAATCTTCGAGTATCCTTTGAATCCATCCCAAAACTTCAGCTCCAAATAAGTCCATGCGTTCTTTGAGATCGCCACATCATCTGTTTCAAGTATGCCATGTCAGCTCCCACCTCGATGTCAGGTTTACATCGTCCTGATGTGATCTGATGCAGCCTCCTGATCCAAACAGCCAGCTGATCTGGAATCTGCATCTTCAGTCTCTCCCTTTTTGACTGCGTTTGATACTCAAGCAATATCATCAATGTCCTGCAAGACAAAGAGAGATAGAGATCAAAACACAACACCATATCTAACAACTAGAAACACATCTAGCATATAAACCCAAAATATGTATTTTCAGTATGTTGTGTCCAAAATATTACAGACCCAAAATCTCAAAAGGCTGGTAAAAACAAGTTTTTTAAAACCAGATAAAAACGGTCTTGAAATATAAATCAAGCTAGATCACATAAGAACGAATATAGATCAAATCAACTGATCTACAGCTTCCTAACAATTCAATTTCTCCCAAATAAAATTGAATCAATTGATCTATAGCTCCCCAACAATTCAATCTCCCCCATAATCTTTGCCAAATCAAAAACACAATCTCTCCCCCTGCTTGCGTGCACAACTTAGTCACAAATAATTCAACAACAGATGCATATTGAAGATTAAATCAGAAACACTTCCCTGTCGTTAAGGCTTGCTGGAGGATTCTGACTGCACGCTCCACTCCTTTGCGATTGCTAACTGTCTTAATCTTAAACCCAAGTGCCGATGCAGCAGATTCATTGGTACCAGCAGTGTTCTTCTTCTTAGGCATTACAGATTGTTTCTTGTCAAACTCCACAGGGTGTTGTTTCATCAGCAGCTTGTATACTAGACTCGGAAATGGCAGGAGAAACTTTGACTTGAGATTCAAAGCAAGCTGAAGAGTATGCTCATACACCAGCTTTCTGAAGTTGAAAGACTTCTTGTGTGCCATCAAGTAGCTGAGTTTCAGTCTATCCGCTTGAAGGTAAGCATCATTGGTGGTTGGACACCAATCTGAGCAGCAAATCCTGTATAACATTTTCTTCTCCTCTGTGATCTTGGAATACTGAAACCCTTTCCAACTTGTTATCTTACCATCAGTCATGAATTCTGCAAGATCGTCCTCTAGAACTCCAGCCCATTCCTTTCTATGAGTTCTTTCATCCACCTGAGACAGTCCAAACACCTCGTTGATCTCTACTGCTGAGAACTCGTAGATCCAGTTTCTCACAAATACTTCCAATGAAGTAATGTCAACCTTGACACTCGGCAAGTTAGCCCATAATTCCCTCAAAACCATCCTCTCAAAAACTTCCAAGTCTTGAACCGTTCCTGCCATCCCAACATTGGTGATCAGCTCACTGATTCCATCTTCATCACCAAATATGATTTCCTTCTCCTCAATAAACTTGTTGTTCTTCAAAAATCATGAACCTCTTCTTAGCACTCAGCGAAATAAAACGCTTGAAGTCATACTCACCAGCCGTTTCCTCAGTTGCAATCCATTTTCCTTTCTCAGCCCTATATCACTTTACCACCTGAGAACCAGCAGTTGCATGCTCCTCCCGCTTTTGCAACCTAGACGCTACAGTAGAGGCATGTTCCTTCGCAACTGAAGCAGAACCCTGAGACCCATAACTTCCTTATAAACGGAGTCACAAACTCTTGCAGACCTTGACTGTACCATCCATTCCAGCACCCTCAATCAACCCCTTGATTCCATTCTCATCACCATTCATAACCTCCTTATATACTAATGTGATGTTTTATGCACTAGGTTTTACCCAACATCTAAACTCCGCAAGTGCACAGTTGTGTGTGGCAGTATAGTGGTGGCATCGATCCATAGAGAGTAACGAGCACTATAGATTCATAGATCTAAACAAAGCTAGGATGCAAATAAGGAAATTTGTCACAAAAATCAAATCCGAATAAAATCCGAATAAAATCCGAATAAAATCCGAATAAAATCTTTAATTAAGGAAAAAAATCAATTTAAAACAAATGTTGAGATTTGGGAAATCGCAGGGGTTTTATTATGAGCAAGTTAGATAGAGTTCAGTTGTAGATCCAGCTTCAACTCTTGGAAATATAGAAATAAAGCCTACAAACTATAGACTCCAGGTAGAATAGAAAACACTAGCTGTACTATAAAATCCTAAGAATCATTTGATAGATTCGTCAACCTAACAAAAGCATTTGCTTCATAGAAGTAGAGATCTATTAACCATAATTCTAATCTATAACAATAACCTAATTAAACATTTAATCCCTTTGAATATATCCCATCTCCCAACATGCAGATCTACTCAACCATGGTAATGGGTTGATAGATCATGATGAAGTATGGTTGAAAATGCAAAGAAAGAGATAAAGACAAAATGTAGATCTTGAAAATGCAATGAAAATACTTTAGATTTAAGAAAAATCAATGTAAAAGTTTACAGATTTAAAATGAAAATAAAAATGGCAGAGTAATAGTAAAAATCGTGTCTAGGTCTCTCTGGTCGCTCAGGAAATGATCCCTATTTATAGAGTGTCTTCTAGGTTAAAAGTTGGAGTTAATGTGCGATATGGAGAATATTCGTGATTGGGATCGATCGATCTGACTTGGATTGATCGATCTTCTTCCTCTGATATGTGCCACCTCATAGATTCCTTTGACTGACCGATCTGCTTCAGATCGTTTGATCCTCGTCATGCTTTGTCGATCCTCTTTAGGATCGATCGATCCACGATGTCTCCAAAATCCAATGATGTGTAAAAACGTCCAAAATTTTGTACATTTTAGCTCCAAGGAAGTGAATCCTGAAAAGACACTAAAACCGGCCAAAAGAACAGAAAACCTAACTTCTAGACTTAATAAGAAAATTAAAACAGTAGTAAAAACGGGTCAAAATAGACACTCATCACACCTCCAGACTTGAATCCTTGCTTGTCATCAAGTAAGAAACAAGACAATGAAAAAAAGTACAGAAGTGGAAGTTTGAAAAACAAAAAATTACGCTTAGCTTTAGAAATCCATCATGTTGATCATGTAACCAAAAGAAACCTAGTGAAAGGTTAATCAAACTTTAGCAGTACAACATGTACTTTACCATAAGCATAGCAAACATTACCATACTCTAGCATCCGAGATCCAAGGGAACTTCTGAAATCTCCATTGTTGGCCCATTAAACATTCATTAAGTGTTGTGTGCACTCTCACAAAGGGAGTCAAAATCGTTAAGGGCTAGTAACGGGGGGCCATTTTGAGGGTGATGGTTAGGCATGATAGATGAACTCCGGTGCAAGCCAATGCGCAAAATCACAGTGAGAGGGAACCCAAAGATGGTGCACAACCTCCTGAACCTTGGATCCCAAGCAAGCTTTTATATAATGATCCTAATAGAGTTGCTATTGGTGCTAAAATAAAATAGATAATAAAAACAAATAACTAACTAAATAAATCAAAGGTTTTATTCTGGTTCCTTCAGATTTCTTTCTCGTCTCTTTCTTTTTTTTTTTTTTTTTTTTGAAAGAGAGTCTCAGGATGAGACGGGATCGATCGGTCAATATAGGATCGGTTGATCCCATAGTATTTTTTCTGAGATGGGGAAGTTGGAACCAGTTCTAACCATGTACATCAATCTTACTAAAAACTGCACCAATAGTCAACTCAAACTGATATAGATGAAGTACTGATACTAGAAATCTTACTCGATAATCGTTAGAACATTTGGTTGTACCGGCTCCCATACTCTGTAGTTTTTGCACTTGGTTGCACATGCCCCTAATGTTGCGAAAGAGGACTGGGGTCTGAATGAAAAAAGGGTGTAAGGGTGTGGAATCAAACTAAAAATGAGCTTGGTCATCTAGAGCTCCAATAAGAATGGGAGTGAACTCCAGATGTATATGATCCTTTTGCGATATCGAGCCCCTAATTGAGGAGATTAGTCCAAATTAAAGGTTTAAATAGATAGAGCCAACGCTGAATCATTCAGATTTCCAAAGGATAGGTCACTTCGGATAAAGCTGATCCACTGATGGTGTTTCCAATCTTTCTGAACTAAGTCCAATAAATGTCAACATAAAATAGAAACCAACAAAATTGTAAGATTCTATGTTTTGACTCAATAAAATGACTCAAGAAAAAATGAAAAATTTTTATTTTTGAAAAGTTTGAAAATTTGTTTGGGACAAGTAAACAAAAAATAAAACAGTGTTAGTAACATATGAAAGTAGTCACCCCTTCCCCCAGACTTAAAGTACTGCGTCCCGCAATGATATAAAATTAAAGAAAATGGGTGCTGCAAAACAACACTAGAGATCATGGATTGTGAACAAGAAAGCAAATCATAAACCGTGGAAGGGATTTTACGACCAAAATGGAGTATTGGTCTGTACATGAACCGGTTTTCAGCTTTTCTCGTCTTGGGGATGGATCGATCTGGGTAGGATCGGTCGATCCCAGCATACTGAAATTCTTGAAATTTGCATCTTCTGCGTTTTGTACCTGTTTTCAGTCAGCTCAACACAAAAACATCATCATATCTTATTTTGGAAAATAAATAAATAAAAATAAAATAAATGAAGGGAAATAATATAAATAGTTTTATTAATTCAAAAGAAAAAAGAAATTAAAAGAACATGTTGGGTTGCCTCCCAACCAGCGCTTGTTTTTGCAAAGTCACTAGCTTGACTTAGTTTTATTTCAATTGGGTTCTGTCAGGGGAATGGAGATCTCCTTCTCCTCATGGTCAGATTAATATGGCTTAAGTCGCTGGCCATTCATGTAAAGTATCCGGTCTTTCCATCCCAAAGCACGACTGCTCCATAATGTTAATCAAATAAGGTCCTCCCCAACGTGATTTCAGTTTGCCTGGAAAAAGCCTCAAACGTGAGTTGTACAAGAGTACTTTTATCACTGCTGTGGAATTCGCTCAGTTTTATCTTCCTATCATGCCAGGCTTTTGCACGCTCTTTTTACATTTGCGCGTTATCATAAGCTTTTAGTCTTAACTCATCCAGCTCGTTTATTTGTGTTAGGCGTTTTTTGCCTGCTGCTTTGGAATTAAAGTTTAGCAGTCTGGTTGTCCATAATGCTTTGTACTCTAGCTTTACTGGCAGGTGACAAGTTTTTCCATAGACTAGGTTGAAAGGGGTAGTTCCAATCGAGGTTTTGTAAGCAGTTCGGTAAGCCCACAATGCATCATCGAGCTTAAAGGACCAGTCCTTCCTTATGATGTTAACTGTCTTCTCTAGGATGCTTTTGATTTCTCTGTTTAAAACCTCCACCTGCCCACTGGTCTGCGGGTGGTATGGTGTTGCTACTTTTTGCAAAACACCATTCTTCCTCAAGAGATTAGCAAAAAGTCTATTGATGAAGTGAGTCCCACCATCACTTATTACAATTCTCGGTACTTCAAATTACGGAAAATATCACAGATTTGAACATCTTTAGAACAACCTTGGCATCATTCGTAGGATTTATGACTGCTTCCACCCATTTGGAAACATAGTCCACAGCAACAAGGATGTACATATTTCCACACAAAGGCGGGAAGGGGCCCATGAAATCGATTCCCCAGCAGTCGAATACTTCTACTTCGAGTACATAGTTCTGGGGCATTTCGTTTCTTTGGTTTATGTTGCCCCGGCGTTGACAGAAGTCGCATTTTGAAACAAAATCATGCGTGTCCCTGAACATCGTGGGCCACCAGAAACCTGCCTGAAGGACCTTAGAAACTGTCTTGAAGGTAGCAAAATGTCCTGCATAGTTCGAACCATGACAGTGAAAAAGAAGTCCAGCAACTTCTGATTCTGGAATATACCGTCGGGGCAACTTCTGTACAAGTAAGGTTCTTCCCAGATGTATTTCTTCACTTTGCGGAAAAACTTTTTCCTTGCGTAACCAGTACAATCTGGGGGTATTATCTTGGCGCAGAGGAAGTTAGCATAATCGGCAAACCAGAGATGTTCGTTGGGTTCTTCGTGCAAGGCTAGTATGCCTTCGCGTTCCTCGTAGCACTCCTCGAAGATGGAATAAATGCTTTCTTCAGGCAATCGTTCATCTATTGGGACCTTTGTCTCTACTCTCAGTCTGGACAAATGATCAGCTACCTCATTTTCTATTCCTTTCTTGTCTCTGATCTCAATGTTAAACTCCTGTAGTAGTAAAACCCAACGCAGCAATCGAGGTTTAGTGTCTTTCTTGCTGAGAAGGTAACGTAATGCAGCGTTGTCCATGTGCACAATTATCTTAGATCCTACCAAGTACGATCAGAATTTTTCTACAGCGAAAACAATCGCTAGAAGTTCCTTTTCAGTTGTAGCATATCTTTTTTGCGCTTCATCCAGTGTCCGGCTAGCATAGTAAATAACACGCAGACACTTGTCTTTCTTCTGGCCTAGAACCGCCCCTACGGCGTAATCACTAGCATCGCACATGATCTCAAAAGGTAGTTTCCAGTCTGGTGGTTGGACTATGGGAGCGCTAATTAGTGCCTTCTTTATTTTCAAGAATGCATCGAGACAATCTTTATCGAAATTGAAAGCAACTTCTTTGCATAGAAGTCGTGTGAGAGGTCAGCACTCTTCGAGAAATCCTTAATGAACCTCTTATAGAAACCTGCATGACCTAGGAAACTCCGGATTTCTCGTACTGTTCTTGGGGGTTGAGAAGATTGGTCATGACCTCTATCTTTGATTTATCTACTTCAATCCTCTTTTCTGAAATTCTATGCCTAAGTACGATTCCATCCCTAACCATGAAAAGGCATTTTCCCCAATATAGAACCAAATGTTTATCTACGCATAGCTGCAAGACTTTACTAAGGTTAGCCAGACAGTTGGTAAAGGAGGAACCGTAGAGGGAGAAATCATCCATGAAAACTTCCACAATATTTTTAGTTAGATCAGTGAATATCGACATCATACATCTTTGGAATGTTGCTGGAGCATTGCAAAGCACAATGGGCATCCTCCGATATGCATAAGTCCCATAAGGGCATGTGAACGTCGTATTTTCCTGATCATCGAGATAAATGGGGATTTGGAAGAATCCGGAATATCCGTCAAGGAAGCAATATAACCGATGGTTAGCTAGACGCTCTGACATCTGATCAATGAATGGAAGGGGAAAATGGTATTTTTGAGTTGTTGCATTTAGTTTCCAATAATCTATGCACATCCTGTGTCCGGTTACTGTATGATTTCATTCTTATTGTTTGAAACAACAGTAACTCCACCTTTCTTTGGAACGACATGTACCGGACTAATCCACCGACTATCTGAGATGGCGTATATTATGCCTGCCTTGAAGAGTTTTAAAACTTATTTCTTAACTACCTCTCGGAGGTTCTGGTTTAGCTGGCGTTGGGGTACCACCGATGTCTTTGATGCATCTTCAAGGTGTATCCGGTGTGTGCATAGATCAGGGAAGATCCCAGTTAGATCACTGAGCGAGTACCCTAAAGCTTTTCTGTACTTACTTAGTTCTCGAATTAAGAGGGATGTGTCAGTTGGGTTCAATTTATCATTAATAATTACAGGGTATGTTGAGTTTGGGCCGAGATAAGCGTACTTCAGGCTGTCAGGGAGTTCTTTTAGCTCGAGCTTTGGTGCTCTTAATTTGCACCAGTCCTCAGAATTATCTAATCAATCTTCTTCACATAGATTGTCGACATGAGGACTCTTTGTGTTAATCATGGCTATTGAATTCCCTGAGGTTGACCCTCAAAGAGGGCCATCCGCCACTTCTTGAGGTTGGGTAAGAGCCTCCAGTAGTCTGATTATTCCACGGGGTTCAGAGTCAGGTTCTCTCAACTCCTCTCCTGGAGTGTAAGTGTTCAGGGAGTCTCCTAATGAAAGACCATATGGGGGGTTTTCGTTGGTATCAATCCAGAAAGTTTGTTTGTTGATGGTTGCTTTCTTTCCTTGTTTCTTGGTGGTGAAATTCATCACCTTCTCCCCTAGACAGATATCAATCCTTCCCCTTGGTACATCTATCAATGCTCCTGCAGTGGCAAGAAAAGGTCTACCAAGTATGATATCTTGGCCTCCATCGTCAAGGTCTAACACCACAAAGTCTATCAAGATCCAGCACTCTCCCACCTTCAGCGGAATATTTTCAAGCCCCCTTTCTGGTTTTCACAGAGATCCGTCGGTGAGAACTAAAGAGAAAGTAGATGGTTTGACTGATGCTGGCTCCTAAATCTTACTGGCAGTTATGAAATTTAAGATCGCCTATGGTGCATGATAGATTGAAAGAGCCAGGGTCTACGAGTTTCCTTGGGATTTTGACTTGCATCCATTTGTTGCATTTCCTAAGGTTTTTCATTGCTTCATCCTCAAGTGAAGTATTTCTCATGAGGATGTTCTTTAGACGAGCCTTTAGGTCGGGAACTTTCTTTACCATTTCAACGAATGGTAGCCTAACTTGCAGTTCAGTTATCATGTTGTCAAGTTCCTTTCCTTCGGGAATTGCTGGGGTTTCAAGTTTATCAATGTGTCCATCATAGGTTGACCATCCTTGTCATCCTCATAACAGATAGACAGATCATCTTGGTGCTCCTCAGAGAAATCGTCATTAGAGCTACGCTCCTGACTTATGAAGGAAGGGTTTCCTTCGATAGGGTTAGCGTGAACCTGCTCTTCTGATTCTCTATCAGGTAATTGTTGACAGATTGAGAAACAAAATTCAGCTAACGATCTAGTTTCCTTAGCTTTTGTCTCTAGAAGTTTTACTTCGGTATCCAGACTCCTGAGTCTCTTATTCAAATCTTCGGATACTCTTTCTATCTTGGCGTTTATCTCGTCAGCAGTCTCGGACTGCATCTCCACGATGTGCTGAAACATGGACTCAATTTCACTAAGAGAATCTGCATTCTCATATTGATTTGATCCATATTCAGCCTGTCCATGATGCTCCAGTTGGTATGATTTGGTGTTATAAGGATTATTCCATTGTTCCCTCAAATTTCTAGTTGAGTAGACATTATAGGGAGAATTTGGAGTGCTCCTAAACTTTTGGTTGAAACTTCCTCTTCGAAAGTTTCTTTGTTTACCCAGAAAATTAATATCCTCTTCCCACTCAATTTTATCATCATATTTGAAATCATCAATAAACCTTACTAACATTTTTGAGGTGTATGGAATCATACTTACCTTGAAAGTGAGATCCTTCTTGTGGACTTCCTTGTCAACTCCTCTATGCTCAAGTCTTGTAGATCTTTAGAAGTCTTGCTGCTTAAGTGTATACACCTGAGAAGTAAAAGGAGTTAGAAAAATCAGATCCGATTAAGAGGCTCTGGGATCGATCGATCTTGGAAGGGATCGGTCGATCTCAAGAGAAAAGGATCGATCGACCAGAGAAAAATGGATCGATCTTGCACAAAGTAGGATCGGTCAATTTTGCAAGAAGTAGGATTGGTCGATCTTATGAGGATTGGTCAATCTTAGAGACGTCAATAAAAGTGCAGAAAATAAAATATCCTAGACTAGGTTTAAAAACTTAAATCTAAAGGCTACAATTACTCTCAGCAACAGCGCCAAAAACTTGATGTGATGTTTTATGCATCAGGTTTTACCCAACATATAAACTCTGCAAGTGCACGGTTGTACGCAGCAATGTAGTGGTGGGATCAATCCACAAAGAGTAAAGAGCACAATAGATCCATATATCTAAACAAAGCTAGGATGCAAATATGGAAAGTTGTCACAAAAATAAAATCCAAATAAAATCCAAATAAAATCTTTAATTAAGGAAAGAAATCAATTTAAAACAAATGTTGGAATTTGGAAAATCGCAGGGATTTAAATAAATAAAAAGAATATCTAACCGGGTTAGCAACTAAATGATCTAGATCTAGAACACAAACACTGTAACAAAATAGATCTTTTATTAAAAGCAAATATTATTTTAATAAATATTTTAATTTAAAGCAATGTTATTCTACCATAAATCCGCTAGGACCCTATTATAGCATATTATGAGCAAGTTTGATAGAGTTCAATTGTAGATCCAGCTTCAACTCTTGGAAATCTGGAAATCAAGTCTGCAAACTATAGACTCCGGGTAGAAGAGCCAACACTAGCTGTACTATAAAACCATGTGAATCATCTAATAGATTCGTCAACCTAACAAAAACATCTCTTTCATAGAAGTAGAGATTTATTAACCATAATTCTTATCAATAACAATAACCTAATTAAATATTAAAACCCTTTGAATATATCTCATCTCCCAACATGCAGATCTACTCAACCATGGTAATGGGTTGATAGATCATGATGTTGTAAAGTTGAAAATGAAAAGAAAGAGATGAAGACAGAATGTAGATCTTGAAAATGCAATGAAAATATTTTAGATATGAGAAAAATCAATGTAAAAGTTTACAGATCTGAAATGAAAATAAAAATGGCAGAGTAACAGTAAAAATCATGTCTAGGTCTCTCTGGCCGCTCAGGAAATGATCCCTATTTATAAAGTGTCTTCTAGATTTAAAATTGGAGTTAATGTGTGATCTGGAGAATATTCGTGATTGAGATCGATCGATCCGACTTGGATCGATCGATCGATCTTCTTCCCCTGATTTGTGCCACCTTATAGATTCCTTTGACTGACCGATCTGCTTCGGGATCGGTCGATCCTCATCATGCTTGGTCGATCCTCTTCTGGATGTGTAAAAACATCCAAAGTTGCTCCATTTTGCACATTTTAGCTCCAAGGATATAAAAACCTGAAAAGACACTAAAACCGGCCAAAAGAACACAAAACCTAACTTCTAGACTCAATAAGACAATTAATACTATAGTAAAAACAGGTCAAAATAGACACTCATGATATACTTTCATCGGTTCGTCAATGAGTTGGGCCTTATGGACATATCGACTTTTATCCTGTACATCAAAATTAATCGGTCCTGACACACTCAATGAAAATATTAGTGCACATATGCCATCAAAGCCCTATTCTAAAAACAATCATCTGATTCACATCAATTCTCTATAGCCAAAATAGTAGTTTATCAGAATATTGACATCTTCTTAACCACGAAATCAGTGAATGACCCAAAAATATAGTATATATGAAAATTTAACCAAAGTTCAACTTTTTCATTTACCTGTGAGGTTTTGGTTTGTGCACTTGGAATCAGTCACTTGTTTATAACAGTCACCAGAAACTACCACAACCTCTTGAATTGTCGAAAATCATAGATGGGTTTAGTAGATAGTTTTCATGCTGACAGGCCTTTAGTCCAAGTGGTTCATAATCAACATGAAGTAGGCAGCTGAAAATCTTTGGAGAGAGCGATCAGATGTGTGCGCACCTAGTCTTGTATTGATTTTTTCTTGTTTTTTCTTTTGTATACACCTACCTTTGAGATATTGATGGCAAATACTTTCATCTTAATTTTCGTTTCTCTTCTTAGTTTCGTCTTTTGATTCTTTTTTTGCACATATCACTCGTCTGTAACTTGTTGTATCAATGATATCACTTGACTTCCAACCATTGATACGTGTGCATGTCTTCTGTATGAATACCAAGCCCCTTTTTGTTTTTTTAATATTATTTTATTATTGTTTTACTCTTGGTATCCATACTTTTTGACATGCACTAGATCTTCTCCCCTCAGCTCTTTGACCTCCTCCTTCAAGACACCGTTTTACACAATGACCAACTTAGACTGGCATGACAGACAGCTCTTTTCGACACACAATTACATAGCACTGACTGCTGATTTTCTATACATTCGTTGGATTTCCATGGTCTGTTCCAGCATCAGTCTCTGTCTTAGACTAACACCACTTGCAAAGAAAATATTAGACCTCATAAATACCAATAACCTTTCTTAGACAAACAAATCTGTTAAAGTCCGGAGGCTTGGTGAATAAATCAGCAAGTTGAAATTCAGTGCTTATGGTCTACTACAATCAATTTCTCCTCAACCAATTTACGAATTAAGTGATGTGGAATATCAATATGCTTAATATTTTTTACTATGTTAATTGCACTCTCATTATCACATTAAGTTAAAAGAGAGTCAGAAATCATACCATAGTCAGCAGTCATCTGTTTTCATCCACACGATATGTGAGCAGTAACTCCCAAGTGCAATATATTCAGCCTCAGCAGTTGACGGAGATACACTGTTCTGTTTCTTACTATGCCACGAGATCAAATTATTACCCATGAAGAAACATCCACCACTTGTACTTCTACGATCATCCAAAAAAACCAGCCCAATCGGCATCACAGAATCCCATCAGCTTTTTGGTCATGTCCTTGGTATAGCAGATACCCATATTAGTTGTCCCCTTAACATACTTGATGATTCTTTTCACTGCTAGAAGGTGTGACATCTTTGGCTTTGCTTGATATCTTGCACAAACTCTCACAGTTAGACAGATATCTGGTCTGCTTGCTATTAAGTATAACAGAATTCCGATCATTCCTTTGTAGAGTTTCTCATCAACACTTTCACAAGAGTCATCTTTAGACAACTTCTCATTCACACCCATCGAAGTTTTGGCGTCTCTACTCTTATCCATTCCAAACCTTGTAACCAGAAACCTTGCATATGTACTCTATGTTACAAATATTCCATCATCTGTCTGTTTGATCTGTAACCCCAGAAAATAAGTGAGCTCTCCACACATACTCATCTCAAATTCCTGCGTCATTGTCTGCACAAATTGATCAACCAGTTTTTGATATATAGACCCGAATATTATGTCATCCTCATATATTTGTACGATGATCATCCCACTGTTGTTTGCCAGCACAAAGAAAGTCTTGTCTACACTATCACATTCATATCCTTGCTAGATCAGGAACGTAATCAGTCGCTCACACCATGCTCTTGGTGCTTGCTTTAAACCGTGCAAAACCTTCTTCAGTTTGTAGACATGACTCGCTTTACTTGATACATTGAATCCCTTAGGTTGTTCCACATACACTTCTTCCTGTAGAATCTCGTTTAGAAACGCACTCTTAATATCCATCTGATGCAATCTGAAGTTCATTGCACATACCATACCAAACAGAAACCTGATGGATTCTAATATCACCACAGGCGCAATAGTCCCATCGAAATCAACACATTCTACCTGAGAATAACCCTTAGCAACTAACCAAGCCTTGTTTCTGGTTACTACTCCACTACCATTAATCTTGTTCTTGAATATGCACTTTGTGCCAACAACATAAGCATCTTGTGGTCTAGGGACCAGATCCTATACATCACTGCGCTCAAACTGCTCCAGTTCTTCTAACATTACAGCAATCCAATACTCATCAATCAATGCTTCTTTATGATTCTTGGGTTCAATATCTGACACAGAACATGCAAATCCTACCACCTCACCAAGCTGATCATCTGCCTTATGAGCTTCATTGGTAGTGTCCACCTTATTCTATCTTTTACCAACCATCTACTTAAAGTCAATCTGCTTCCTTCTGGTAATTCTTCCCCCCCTGAATCTCACCTATAACATCTTGTTTAGAGAGATTCCTATGCACTTGAGTAAATGGAGTCACATCAGTTTCCTCGCACCCTTCTGTGTCATTCTCAGTAGTCTGTTCTGCTTGCTCCTTTGCATTATTATCCAGATTATCTTGACTTACTTCAGAGGGCATAACATGTCTATAAAAAGACGCATCATCAAATACCACATTGGTTGTTTCATGTAAAATCTGAGACCTTCTATTGAATACTCTAATGGTGTGCTAGTGCCTGAGTACCCCAGAAACATTCCTTCATCACTTTTGGCATCAAACTTCCCAAGCTGATCTCTATCATTCAGAATATAGCAGGTATAACCAAAAATATGACGGTCTCACTGTTGGTGTTTTACTTTTCCACAGCTTATACGGTGTCGTGTTTGTACCTTTCCTCACATATACCTTGTTAATGATATAACATGCGGTATTAACTGCTTCAGCCTATAAATGTTTAGCAACATCGTTTTCATGCATCATTCCTCTACCCATTTCTTCCAACGTTCTATTTCTATGTTCAACTACACCATTCTGTTCTGGTGTTCTTGGTGCAGAGTATTGATGTGCGATCCCATGCCTGTTGCAAAACAGCTCAAACAGCTCATCCTGAAATTCACCTTCATGATCACTACGAATACTCTTAATTCCCCACTTCTCATTCTCTAATTGAAGTGCCAGAATTCTGAAACTTTCTAGAGTCTCTGATTTCTCCCTCAAGAACCTGACCTCAAGAACCTGACCTCAAGAATTACATGTGGAAATCATCAACTATAACAAGAATGTACCTCTTACCACACAAGCTTTCCACTTGGATTGAACCCATTAGATCCAAATGCACCAATTCCAATGCCCTTTTGGATTTAACATCAGAAACAGCTTGATGTTGCACCTTGACTTGTTTCCCTTTTGTACACGGACCACAAACAAAGTTTTGTTCTGGTTGCAGCTTTGGTAATCCTCTAACCACTTCTTGATTTGATAGTCTCACCATAGTGTGAATGTTCAGATGTCCCAATTTCCTGTGCCAGATCTCAGTTTGTGTTAAGAGTGACTAAGACACATACTTCTAGGTTTCCACATGTAACAGTTGTTGTCAGATCTCTGTCCTTCCAACCTTATATTGCCCTTATCATCAACAGCCTTGCACTGTGTCTTGGGAAACGTCACACTCAACCCAATATTACACAGTTGGCTGATACTGATCAAATTGGCCTTCAACCCATCAGCTAAATAGACATTTTTAAGATCTGGTTGAGTTTCTCCACCAGTATTACACTTTCCTCTGATTTTACCTCTAACACCATCTCCAAATGTAACACAACCTGCTGAGACACGTTCAAAACTAGCTAGACTCTCCTGAGTTGTCATGTGTCTGGAGCATCCACTGTCAAAATACCAATCTTCATTCTCCGAAGTTTCAGATGTACTCTTAGTTATATATGCAACATGATAGTACAAATCATACTTTGTAACCCATGCATAATTCTTCCTTTTGTTATCCGGATAAACCTGTGTCGGTGTCATTACTTTAGCATTGCATGACACATATCAATAACAGTAAGCCTTGTAATGACCGAGTTTGCCACAGTACCAGCATCCGTTCACCTTATCTTGAAAAGTATTGTGACCTCTCCTGATCCACTTTTCTTTTCTGCTCAACATCTTGGGCACGCTTCTGCTATGAGTATTCATCTTGGTCTTCATTTGTAACACTGATGCTTTCACAAATTTAGTGTGACCAAGTGACTCTTTTCCCTGATAGCCTAAACCCCATTTTTTGTTACCAGTCCTCCCAGTTAACAGAATGTTGTCCAGGTCCTTGGTTCCTCGGCTCAACATCCGATGTTCTTCAGTTGTGACTCAAGACGTCTTTCCAACTCCTGTGACTTAATTTTCTCACTCATGATATCTTTTTCCAGACTACTAACCTGAGCAACCAAGTGTTGTTTCTCAGTAATCAACATGCTCTTTTCTTTTTTGTAGTTGCTAACTCATCAAATAGCACCATGATCAGTGTAAACTCAGATTGTTCTTCATCCGATTCAGACACTTGATCCTCCTTGACCTCATCCATAGGATGCTCATCTTCGTCTTCTTCAATAACACCCAGATATGCAATAAAGTTATTGAGAATTTCTCCTTTCTCTGGTTATCTTCATCTGAATCACTTTCACTCAATGTGACATAAGATTTTTCTTTCTTCCCTGCAGTAGTAAGACAATCAATCTTGGTGTGATCATATCCATTACACTCAAAGCATTTCAGAGAATTTCTTCTTTTGATGGTCGGGCAATCAGACTTGTAATGACCTTATGCTTCACACTCATCACACTGTTTTTCTGTCTTTTAAGTTATTTTCTCAGCACCATGCCTAGGTTGAAAAGAGCTTCCACTGCCATATTTCCCTTTTCAAACTTCTTGAAGTACTTTTTAACCATTAGACTGACTTTATCTTCACTCTCATCATTCTGATCAGCCATCATTGCTAATGCATTACTAGTTGTTTGTTATTTCTTCTTCATTTGTAGCTCGTAAGCTTGCATCATCCTAACAACATGATCAAACTTGAGATGATCAGAATTCAGAGCTACATTAACTGCAGACGTGTGTGATTGGAATTTTGACGACAAGCTCTTGAGCAATTTCTTGACCAGTTTCTTAACCTTTTAGTTATTTCCTCCACACTAGCTTCATGACGAACAGGGCTCTGTTTACTGCTGAAATCATCAATAGATTCTCCACCACTTCTTGATGAGTGTTTATTTTGACCCGTTTTTATTATTTTTTTACTTGTTTTAGTGTATTTTCAGGTTTTCACTTCCTTGGAGTTAAAATGGGCAAAATGGAGCAACTTTGGACGTTTTTACACTTTATTGGACTTTGGAGACATCATGGATCGATCGATCCTGAAAAAGATCAACCAAGCATGACGAAGATCAACTGATCCTGAAGCAGATCGGTCAGTCAAAGGAATCTATGAAGTGGCACAGATCAGAGGAAGTAGATCGATCAATCCAAGTCTGATTGATTGATCCCAATCACGAATATTTTTCAAATCGCATATTAACTCCGAGTTTTGACCTAGAAGACACTCTATAAATAATGATCATTTCCTGAGCGGTCAGAGAGACCTAGACACAATTTTTACTGTTACTCTGTCATTTTCATTTTCAGTTTTAGATCTGTAAATTTTTACACTGATTTTTCTCAGATCTATAAATTTTTCATTGCATTTTCAAGATCTACATTATGCCTTCATCTCTTTCTTTGTGTTTTCAACCATACAACATCATGATCTATCAACCTATAGCCGTGGTTGAGTAGATCTATATGCTGGAAGATGGGATTTATTCAAAGAGATTTAATGTTTAATTAGGTTATTTTTATAGATTAGAATTATGGTTAATAGATCTCTACTTCTATGAATCAGATGCTTTTGTTAGGTTGACGAATCTATCAAATGATTCATAGGGTTTTATAGTACAGCTAGTGTTAGATATTCTACCCGGAATCTATAGTTTGTAGGCTTGATTTCCAGATTTCCAAGAGTTGAAACTGGATCTACAAGTGAAATTTATCAAACTAGCTCAAAATATGCTATCATAGGGTCCTAGCGGATTTATGGTAGAATAATATTTACTTTTAAGAAAAAAATTTATTTTGGTACAGTGTTTGTGTTCTAGATCTAGATCATTTAATTGCTAATCCGGTTAGATATTATTTTTATTTATTTAAATTTCTGCGATTTCCTAGATCCTAACATTTGTTTTAAATTGATTTTTATTTCCTTAAATATTTTTATTCGGATTTTATTCGGATTTCCTTTTGTGACACAACTTTCCATATTTTCATCCTAGTTTTATTTAGATCTACGAATCTATAGCGCTCTTTGTGGATCGATCTCACCACTATACTACCGCGCACAACCATGCACTTGCAGGAACCATTGGTTGGGTAAAACCTGGTGATATTAAAACCACATCACTTATCTTCAAACTCTCAAACTCAGACTCTAGCATGTCAATCCGAGTTCTCTTAACATTGATGGTTCCTTCGAATGAAACCTGCAGAAAATCCCAAGCCTCCTTCGCTGATGTGCATCCTTGCACCCTTGTAAACTGATTTATAGGAAGAGAAACGAAGATGGCTGTCAGTGCCTTGGCGTTGAATTTTGCCTCATGCTTCTCTTTAACACTCCAAGTATTCTTTGGTTTTGGAATTTCCTTTCCATCATCATCTTTAGTCACTGGATAAGTCCAACATTCTTCAATTGATATCCAAGCCTCCAGATCGATACATTGGATCACTTGTTGCATGTTCACCTACCAGTGACCATAGTGCTCGACATCCAGCTTCAGTGGTTTGTTGATCACAACGAACTGATGTGTGTTCTCCATATCCTTGTCGCAAGATCTCACCTGTTAGATAACAACTCTTTGATCATGTGTCTGCTCTGATACTAATTGTAAGGGTATAAGGACTAGCAACACACATATATATACTTGAAACGCGCCAAACCAACGCTTTAACTTGTTTTATTAACAGTATAAACTTTACACAAAGATCTATATATTTCGGACTTATACAATTTATTCTACTAAATAGACTTGTCCCCGACTAAAACAATTCCTAAGCTAAACTCTCCTTTGAATCAACCCTCAGTGATATCAAAGTTAAGCTACAACCCAACACCTTCTCAGCCTACTGATTTTTGTTCAGCTTTGAAGCACACCTTATTTTCCTATGAATCTACCCTCTCGAATATATCACAGTAAAATAATAAACCTAACTCCTTTGAATCTACCCACTCATAGATATCAAAATGAATTAGAGAACACACACCTTCTAAGCTTTATTTTTTAGCTTCAACGTTTACAATCATACAAAACAGCTCAAAATTGTTAGCGAACTACTATAATGCCTTTAGACTATTTATACTAAACTCTAGAAACCCTAGGGTCGGAAATCCCCAACCGAATCTTCTAAGGAATAAACTTGCTCTTTAAGTTTATCCTTTCCTAAAATAGCTCCAAATAATATCTTGAATAACTCTTCGAGTATTCTTTGAATCCATCCAAAAACTTCAGCTCCAAATAAGTTCATGCTTTCCTTGAACTCGCCATATCATCCGCTTCAAATATGCCACGTCAGTTTCCGCTTCTATATCAGTTTTACAGTGTTTTGATGTGATCTGATGCAGCCTCCTGATCAGAACAGCTAATTAATTCGGAATCTGCATCTTCAATTAAAAAGTAAAAGATTATTCGCGATAGTTGATATTACCCCAAAAAAAAGTTTTGTTCAATGCACTAAACATCATTTAGTAACGATAAGTCAATAAGAAAAAGGTTCTTATAATATGAAAAAGTAATGAACTGTTTCCATAATGTATCTAAGATTAGAAGTTGCATGATAGTGCAGTGCACACACGATGACTATACTTTTCTGACCTACACTTCTTTTTACTTTATATCTTACGTCGCTCTAATGGCATTAATAATTTTTATCTTCAGTTACTTTATAAATTACATATAACTCAATTTAGTGTTTTAATGATGATTGTTGATCAGTTATGATGGGGTTTCCAAAGTAAACAATACAGTTGTCATCCTCTGATTCCAACATGGCTTAAGTTACCTCACTTTTTTCAACAATACAATTCATGCTTCCCCCACTTTTTTCAAGAACTCAGTGGAAATGGAATCTCTAAGTTACCTGCCTAATATCCCATCAATATTTATTTTGTTTCACTGACATTGTGATATAACAAAATACTTTCTTCAAAGTTATTGGATCCAAATTTGAGTTTTAAAGGACCAGCCACAAATATCATTAAACATTACTTCTGAGTTTAATTATAAGTCAACTACAGTTATAGGCCATTTAATCAAGTGGTTAACGGCTAATTTGACCGAAATTTACCGAAATTTACCTCAGTAGATCGTGTTTCCACACAAAATAGGAATTTGACTATAGATCGTATAATTTTGTCGATCCAAACGATGTCAAAAAGACAAGTGTTAAAAATATATTAGCAAAAACAAATTACAATAAATTATTAAAATAGAAACAAACAAAATAGGCTGAATATTCACTATTTTCTCTTGCTGAAAATTTGGTTCAATGTAAATGATTTGTACAATAATAAATTCAAGAGACTTGGAAAAATAATCTAAGTTTTGGTTTCAGTTTAAACATTCGGTCTTTTTAGATTTACTTTTTGGTTATAATTTTTTTCCATCATCCATAAACGTTTACAACACTCTTTTTCCAAAGTTTGTACGCATTTTCTTTCTATTAATTGTTTTTCCCTTTACAGTTTACACACAATAAACGAATTAGCAACAGACACAAATCCATGAATGTAAATTGTAATGACGCATTACATACTCTCTTTTTTCGTCAACAGAAACTCTTTAAACTTGATTGATCTAAAAAGGAAAACTAAGATTATCACAATGTGAAACATATAAATTGAACGGCGATGAATGTGCCCAAAACTCGGAACCGACCGACACGAAAGGGTCTCTCATGTACAGTCTCAGTCCACCCAACTGAATAATTATCCTCACATTGAATAAAGATAAAATTTGACCTCAACATTTCTCTCGCTATTTATTACAATCAACAACTTAAATCATACTTTTTATATTATTTGGTTTGACAAGACGATATCCATAGCCTAAAATTTTAGGGTCAATTTGTTGAGTAGTCACATTTTAAAACGTAATTGAAGAGGAAGGCAATACACTATTTAGTATTTACAATTAGTGATATAAGCAATTTTCACTGTAGCTCACTTTCCAAATTATAATGATGTCCCTAAATTATTTACATATTGACAATATATGTCATTAAATCTTCTTTTTTTTTTCCTTTTTTCTCTTTTTTTTCTTTCTCTTTTTTTTTTTTTTTGTTTCTTTAATTTTTAATTATTTATTTATCGCATCAATCAGATATCACAAAAATATAGAATCAAAATTTAATTTTAAAAATCCTTTTATGAATCTAACAAGATCCATTATACAAAACTTTACAATAAAAAATCTCTTATATTCTTATCCTGTACACAAATTTTGTATACCGTATATGTACACCGATATTGTACACCAATATTGCACACCGTCTCTTGTACATTATTTTGCATCTACTTGTGGTGTATGAGATATGATCGTCAATTTTGTACACCGATTCTGTACACCGCCGATTTTATACACCAGTTCTGTACACCGTATCTTTAAACTGATTATGTACACCATCTATCTATACCTACTTTGTACACCATATCTTTTACACTATCTTGCATCCACTTGTGGTGTACATGACATGGTACATCATCTTCTTAAAGAGATTACAAGCTGACAATCCTCATATTAATGTTTACCTTGTACACTGAGATCGTACACCGATTAGTCTTGTACACCGAATCTATTTTATGCCAAATTATTTTGTACATTGATTTTTTTTGTATACTAAAAGAAGATATAAGATGGTGTACAAGATGCACAAGATCTTGGTGTTTGACCTAATACCCCAAAATTTAATAGTGTACAGGATAGTGTACACAATCTTTGTGTCATGTCTTGTATACCATAAATGGATGCAAGATGATTTACAAGAGATGGTATATAAAACGGTGTGAAAAGTCAGCATAGAGAGACTGTGTACATAAATAATGTACAGAGTCAAAATATATGATGATTTTTATTGTTCATTTATGCAAAATGAGTATTTTTAGATTCATAAAAAGATTTTAAAAACTAGAAAATGGTTTTCTATTTTTGGATGTTTGATTAGTGAGATAAGTAAAATATTAAACAAAATTTAATCAGGAATGAAAGAGAACGGAAAAAGAAAAAAGAAGAAAAAAAAGTTCGGGACCTGCCTTTACCTTATAACCTGGGTGAGAAAATCATAAAGAGATGTTCTAAGATAACAAACACGAGTTTCATTAGTATTAAAAATGTGAGCATGTTTTAAAGTAAAATACTGTGAGTCACTTGTTTTTAGTTCAATTGATTTTAGAAACTAAAATATGGTTTTATATTTTTGGATGTTTGATTAGTGAGATAAGTAAAATATTAAACAAATTTTAAACAGAAAATGAAAGAGAATGAAAAAGAAAAAGAAGACAAAAAAAAGTTTATTAAAAGTATAAGAATGTTTTTAAAGTAAAATATTGAGAGTCATTTGTTTTTAATTCAATTGATTACAAGTTGAAATATGACAAAATTGAATTCTCTAGATTCTGGAAAAATAATTGAAATGTATAAGTTTGTTTTATAATTTTATGTGAATGCAATATTTGTTACTTATTCAAAATGAAAAAGTTTGGGGTTAAAAAATAAAAAGTTTTTGAAGAGAATGACAGGAGAGAGAAAAAGTTTGTTTTTAATTCAAAAGACAAACAATATAAACTTCACGTCATGGTGAATGAAGCGCAAGGATACGTTGGTCATTTGGCGATTTCACTATGTCTAGCCTATTAGACAATGTCTATTAGAGGGGAACAGTACAATTTTATTTTCCAATTGCAAATAGTGACTTGCCCATTCCTTCAATTATTTATCAAAAAACTGTCTAATTTCCCAATATTCCCAAAATATTATTAGGTGAGATATGATACTGAGATTTTTCAGCTTCTCTCTCTAAAACTTTTCTCTCTGCCTTCTCTCTAAGTCCACCATCCGTTTAGCAGCTCTGGCGGCTCCTTTAGCGTCGGGGCAGCTCCTTTGTATTCCTTTTATGTTTAGTTGTCTGTCTCTTCTCTTTAGCAGCTCCTTTGGATTGAAAGAGTTAGGTTTAGAATCTTAGATCTAGTTTTTAGATCTACTTTTTTGGATCTGGTTTTTCGATTCCTTCTCTCTGTAGTGGTTGCTCTCTTCTCGGTTTGGCCTTGGGTTAGTGTGGTTACGGAGAGACTTAAAGTAGAGGTGTTCATAATGGGATTTGGTCTTGTCGGTGCCTTTGGTGGTATGGTCGGATTGCGCTGATTTTGGTGATAGTCTTTTACGCAGGTTTCACTCGAATCCTTGGGTTAAGGGTTATTAACGGTTGTTTTGGTTCTGTCACGGAAGATTATTTAGCTCTGGTTTGGAGAGTTGGGTTGCGTTGTCGCTAGCGCCAGATGCACAGATCCCAGAGATTTGTTTGATGGTGCAGCATAGCTGCTCTCGCTTCAATTTCGTCTACTTTCTTCAGCTCTAGCTCCGGATTTTATCTCTTCCTTATCATTGTTGATTGGTTTGCTGCCTGTTTGCTCGGTTTTGGACAGAAAATTAGCTTCTAGTTACCTTTATTGTTCTTTGGTGTCCTCAGCCTTTGACGTACTCGGTTTCCCATCCTCGCTGTGTCTCTTTCCGTTCTTGATTTTGAGAGGAATATGGCTTCTTGTCTTTGGTGCGTTGTTCAGCAACGGTGACACCGTTAATTAGGTTATCGAACTCTGTTTTTGCCCTTTTGTTGTTGAAGAGATGGATCTTGAGGTAGTTTGAAGGTGCGGCATAGCTAGATTCAGAAAGGTGGATCTACAAAGTTATATATCCGATTCAGAAAGGTAGATCTACAAAGAGCCCAAAAAGAATTCAATGCGGACTTGATTCAGAAAGGTGGATCTACAAAGAGCCCAAAAAGAATTCAATGCTAGATTCAGAAAGGTGGATCACAGTGAACAATATCAAACTAATAAGGGAGTTGATTTGAACATTAATGTCTTGAATTTTAATCCGATCAACTAAACCGCAAGTACACAGTTAAGTGCGCGGTAGTAAATAGGGGATAGAATCCACAAGTACTAGAGTGTACTGTAAATATATGATGCTCACAAGGAGCTAGGATGAAACTATGGGGGTCTTGTGTTGTCACGATTGACACCGAATAAAAACAGTAATTTAATGCAATGTAGATTCAATAAGGAGAAAGTGTTGGGTTTGAAAAATCGTAGAGATTCAATGATTGATAGAAATCTAACCAGACTAGAGATTTATATGTAAGTTCTAGAACTTGAAACACAATAACAGATTAACCTACTTCTGTAGTGCTAATCCTCTTAACATATAGTTTTCTTATTAAGCCTAACAAGTTTCTGATACTAGGGATTTTGCAATCCAAGGTTATCAAATAACTTTATATGTTATTGAGCATAAAGGGTATTGACTCCACTAGGAAACAAGATTAGCAACACTAGAATTTTAGATTTCATTTTCAATCTAACCTATGCTAGGTTATATTTCTAGAAACCAAATCTGAAATTAAAATAAAGCGGCAAAGAACAAAAACAATTTTGAAATCAATAAGATAAAAGAAATGAGTATAGGGAATGATATATGACTTTGATGAAATGATGAAGCTTTGATAATGTAAGAACAAACAAATAACAGTGTCTTAGGCTAAATGATTACTAACTAGATGATATATCATGTATTTTATGGTTTTATGACATGATATATGCATTGGTTTTAGAGTCTTTTGCATTGTATATCGAGTCTTATTAGGTATAAACACGAGATGGACCTTGATGAGCACTTTGGAGCTTTTGGAGGCTTGTAGCTGAGCAAAACGATTTGGGGACAAACATTGATGTCCATGTCGACCGACAGGCCTTACCTGTGTCGGTCGACACACACCCGACGTGAATGATGCCTTCGAGTTTTATCAAGTTTCAAGAATTGCAGTATTGCCCCAGAAGTTTCTACAGTTTATAATTCATACCCCATTCTGTTTTAGGTTAAATTTATGTTTAAAAGTCCCAGAGACTAAGTTTGGATATTCAAAGTTTTTCTTTGTAAGTTTCAAGCAAGTTTGATTGGAGAGAAGACTCAGATCTCAACCTTTGTAGAGAGAAGAATTATGAACTCCCTTTGTTTTCTATTCTATTATATTCTATTCAGACCATGATATGTGTTATCTCTTCTATGTCTGAGTAGTCACCTTGTTAGATCTAGGAATTTTAAAGGTTTATAATGGTTTGTTGAATTGGGCATAAACATGTTATGTTATCTATAATTTTCTTCATCTAAATTTTTTAATCACACTAGGCTTAAGATTGATCACCTTAATCCTGGTACCGTAGGATTGTTGGTAGGTGCGAGAGTGCTATTAATATCTTGACCCAATCTTAGATGAGCAAACAGTCTTTTCGCATTGAGAGTTGGTTTAGGAATTTTGTAAACATATCATACTCGTTAATCACGCAGACTCTATTTATTTGTATTTCGCAAAAAGATTTGGTTTGCTTTTGTTTAGAGGATAGAATTCATCACAGCAAGAGTTGGATATATATCATATTAGTGTTATGAGTTTAAGAACTGAACAAACAATTGTATCCTGATTATCGAACTACCCAGTTCACATTCCAGAGTATTCCCGATTGATCTTCCCTAGGTTTAGCGTTTTAATCACTTGACTTTAATCCCCGTTCATCTTGTTTATCTTTATTGCATTGCTTTTATTTGAATTACTTATTTATTGTCTAGCTTAATTCAAATATGTGTTTCTATTGTGTGAATTTTCAGAGTCATTGTGGATTCGACCCCTAAGTGATGTAATCGATCTCTTAATTTGATAGAGTAGTTTTAGGGTTATATTTGACTCCTGTCACTAGACTAATACATTCTCATGGCATTAATCTCTACACTAACCTTTGAATTATCAACAACTCTCATTGGCAATTCAAATGACTAGTGAGCATTAACAACATGCTCTAATCCAAACACTAATCACAATAATCAACTACTCACTTAGGTTAGACATGAAAAGCTCATTTCGATTCTCTCAAGCATCTTAACAAACACCTTGTGGGCATGAAATGCTAATCATCTAGATTTCTCAATTATAAGATTAATCTAGCATTACTAACAACATAAATGAAAGACTAACAATCATCTAGCTCTAAACATCATTATCAATCCACCAAATAATCTCAATCACCAAACCCTAAACTCATCTAAAAGACTACTCACTCATAGCAATGAAAACACAAATCAATTGTTTGATTGATGCATAACCACAATAATAAGAATAATAGTTGAAAGATTTAAGAAGATAAGAAGATTTGATACTTTAAATTAGAAGATCTCATACAAAGAATTTATGAAAACCCAAAAGAGGCAAATAGAATATCTCTCAAACAAATCATCCCCTCTAAACATTAGGGAGGGGGGGGGGGTGTATTGAACTGATTATTTGGAGAGATTTTAGTTTTAATAAGTTTTGAAATGATTTGGTGAAATTTTGGTGAATTAGAAAATTTGTTATTAAATTTTTTGAAATCTCACCTAAAACTTTGGGATTTGGATTTTGTATTTTTAACTAAGAAATCCCCTCAAATCTCAGCTGAAACTTTTAAATCAAATCCTAATCATGTTTTCGATAACAGTGAATTTGAGTGTATAATTTAAAATCACTAATCCAATAACACTGGATTTTAAAATTTTAAAAGATATTTTAAAATTCATGTTTCAATAACACATTATTTGTCACTTAAACTCAAATCTCTCCAAATAATCATTCCAATACACCCCCTAGGTTTTGGGGTATTTATAGTATTTGACAAAAGGAAGAGAAAATGAGAAGGAGTCAAAAAAAATTTGGAGAAACGCGGGTGGATTTGTGACCATGCGTGGCCGCGAGACGTGGTCGCGGGTGTTGCTTGATGTAACAAGATTGCACATGTTTCTTGACGTGACAAGGTCACGTGATGTGGTCGCTACTTTCTGCTGGACCGTTTTCTTGTCTTCTCATGAGATGACATTGTAATGACCATCATCCTTGCTAAGGATAGGATCATTAAGAAGGGAAGAAATCCTCTCGATAAATACAAGGAAAATTAAGTGGAGGTTAATCCAAGTAGCAGATTGATTGAGAAGGTTCAAAATGTTCAGAATGATATCGGCAAATGTGAGCTACATTACCGAGAACCGAGAAATTGGAGAAGACAACTTGGTAACCAAGCCGAGGAGGAAAATTGGTGACCAAGCCGAAGAAGGAAACTTGTTGAGCAAGTCAGAGGAAAGCTAGCCAACCATGCCAACTTTAGAAGCTTGTTAAGGAAGACGAAATTTGAAGCTTTTTGAGTAAGATGGAAGAAGAAGCATTCAAGTGGCCGTTTCTTGATGTGACAAGGTTGCACGTGTTTCTTGACGTGACAAGGTCACGCGAAGTGGTCGCTACTTTCTGCTGGACCGTTTTCTTGTCTTCTCATGAGATGACATTGTAATGACCATCATCCTTGATTAAGGATAGGATCATTAAGAAGGGAAGAAATCCTCTCGATAAA
Organism: Cardamine flexuosa; assembly: GCA_963555745.1. Taxonomy (NCBI): domain Eukaryota; kingdom Viridiplantae; phylum Streptophyta; class Magnoliopsida; order Brassicales; family Brassicaceae; genus Cardamine; species Cardamine flexuosa. The sequence goes on from OY743217.1 coordinate 12,028,273, forward strand.
TACAAGGAATATCAAGTGGAGGTTCATCCAAGTAGCAGATTGATTGAGAGGTTCAGAATGACATCGGCAAATGTGAGCTACATTACCGAGAACCATAAAACTGGAGAAGAAAATTTGGTGACCAAGCCGAGGAGGAAACTTGCTGACCAAGCCAAAGAAGGAAACTTGTTGAGCAAGTCAGAGGAAAGCTAGCAAACCAAGCCAATTTTAGAAGGTTGTTAATCAAGACAAAATTTGAAGCTTGTTGAGTAAGATGGAAGAAGAAGCTTCCAAGGGAAGCCATTGGCCAAGCTAGCTTGTCAATCAAATTTTGTGAAACTTGTGGAGGAAGACTTCAATAAATGGCATTCATGTGTGTTGTCGTATCTTGCAAGCTAACACTCAACGCATTCTCTATAACCAAGGCATGGGCGTGTTATTTCCTCATTACGTTTTAGAGAGAAGGCCTACAGAGAGAGAGAAAGAGAGAGAGAGAGAAGAGTTGTCGAGTTCGTAGAGGAGAAGTCATCTTGAGTTCAAGTGTACTCGAAGATCTTGTTCATGGTTCGAATCTTCCACCGCCATTCAGTGAGTCACCGAAGCATGTGAAATAGCACATGAGGGTTTAATTGTATGTTTATCATTATGCTTGTTTGACATGTTTCATGCTTGATTATTATTTGAATTCTTTGTTAATTCTTGTTTTGTTCATGCATAAGAGAGTGAGATGTCTAGGTCTAGAATTCTTAACCATGGGGACTAATTATTGTTTAGGTCCTAGGGTGAGAGTGTGAAAGGTGAATATCGAGAATATTTAACCATGAGGCTTAATATTCTTTGGATCTTTTAGGTGATGAGAGGAGACTATTAACACTAAGCGTCATGTAGACCATGTGTTTCTTGTTTCCTAGTGCCGGATGTGGATTATTCTTGCGACCGCGTTGTCCTTGAACAGTGAAGCATGCTGAGATACGGAGGAGTAACCCCGCAAGTTTACCATGTATTCTTATATCGGATTAGCCTGAGTGGTATCAACATAACGTGATAAGGCCCTTAGAGTGTCAAGTGTAGAGAGTCAAGTTTAGGCATCACTATTGAGAGTTATGTCTAGATTATGTCTAGTGGTGAGAGTAGAGAGTCATGTCTAGGCGTTACTATTGAGAGGCATGTCTAGATTGTATCTAGTTGAGTCTAGTGAGACAGCATGCATTTAGTGTAACAAGTTGTACTTGTTGCATTTCTGTGTTTAATGGCTTCCGTTGTGCAGCTTGAATGTGAGTTTATTGTTGTTTGGGGTTGGGAGGGGATTTAGTCACGTTTTCTGCAGGTGTTCCGGTATCACTAAGTAAACGAGGTTTACTTATGGTTCTGTTATTTTTTTTCAGGTAACCGTAGTGGAAACCAGTAGTGTGAGCGTGCAGAACGATAGCTCCCGGAGTAGATTTGTGCCTTTTGCAAAGATGTATGTTTTATTATGTATTTGACCATTTGGCATTAGGTTGTGGCCACTATTCTTTATGTTTTGTAAGAATGTTTTTATGATAAATTTATAAAACGGAGTTTTCATTTTAAAAGCGAGTCATGATGGTGAGTGATCTGGTCCGGGTCCTCCAAACGATGAGAATATATATACAAGAATTGCAGAGCCTGAAGTATATTCCAAAGAGGGGTGATGGCACGAGCATTGGGCTGTGTTTGGATTGGTTCTTGACCCTGATTTTGGTGCACTTGTTCATTACCATAACGACTTCGGAATGCTTCGTGATTAGTCTGGTCAAATAGTGGTCCGAGTCACTACAGACATGGTCGGGTGACATGGTCGCGAACATTAAATCAGGCATATCTTTCAAACCATAGCTCGGATTTGCTTCACATCACCTCCAGTAGGAAGCTAACTCGAACTCAGGAGCTAAATCGCAATGGAATTCCTTCATATATGTTGATCTTTGAGGCACTTTGTAATGGTTCTAAAACATCATTCTTCCTTTTGATCCATTTAACTCCTCTTCTTGTACATTTCAACTCCAATGCCTAATAAACATGAATGCATACATAAATGTGCTAACAATTCAATAAACTACATGAAATATATGCATGAAACTTATAGCTAAATTATGCTTGTAAACACCTAAATATGCAAGATATCAGTTTCAATGCTAGAATTTACTAACGAGTTCGATAAGCTGACCTAGAAGACTTAACTAGAACTTTTGTTGGCTAAGGATACTAGGCCTTTATGTAAATGATTATGCTAACCTAAGCAAAACTCTCATTGTATTAAAACTATCTATAGATCATTTGCTAGATTAGTCAACCTAATAAAAGCATTGAGATTATAGATCTAGAGAACATTGAACACATAAACCATAATCTATAAAAAATCCTAGTCAATCATCTAAATCCCCTTGAATAGATCTCTACACCCAACAAGAGAATTACTCAGATATAATAACAAAGAGCATGATAAATGATTCTATTGACTTCGTAAAGACGGAATTTGAATAACAAAGTAAAAGGGTTCAAAATCAACTTGAAAGATATAATTATTTATCTCCCCAAACAAGTAATTTAAGAATAAATTTTTGATTTTCTATTATTTCATGAAATAGCTTTTAGAAATATTACAATTTCAAAAGGTTGTTTACCATGGATGGATACCTAATTCCAACATCGAATTTCCAGGAGCTGTGGACCTTGTGTTCTAGTGTCCACTGTACCATTATTATCTTTCAAACACAACTAATGACAACACAGATAAAAAAAATTTGATTCACCACTTAATGTAGAAACATAAGAGAAAACAAAAATAACAAACTAAAAATTAAATGGGGACATTTTGAAAATAAAAGTGGGAAAATGTAATAAAAAGCCATGAACTTTCAAATTGAGGATGTTTAAAACCTGAACTTTCAAAATGTCATTTAAATGCTCAAGTTTTTCATTGACTCATAATTAAATAGCAAATTATTTTAAACTAAGCCATTTGAGACACATCGTCAAATTGACTTTTACAGCGTTAAATTGTCCGTTACATTTTCTGTTTAATCAAAATGATGTCGTATCAAGTTTTATTAAAAAAATCAAATTTAAAATTATGGACGTTTATATCCTTACTTTTTTTAAATGTCATTAAAACCTCCCCAATTTTTTGTTGACTTCATAATTAAATATCTAACTTCTGTTGACTATACCATTTGAGGCACAACTTTAAATCAAGTGACAAAACACGTTTATGGAATACAATTGTCTGTTAGAACCCCAGTTTAATCAAAACAACAATGTAAATTAATTAGATAGGATCAGTTTTGGCAGAAAATTGAATTATACATAAGATTGAAAATGTTTTGGTTTTCATTTAGTTAGGATTTTTTTTTTTAATTTTGATTAATTTAATATCTAATTTGGTAGGATTTGCTCAAAATTATTTCTATTAAGATATGATCATATCAACAATCATATCAATCTTGTTCCATTTATGTAAAGGACTAAGATGTCAATCACTCTAACCCTAGAGTCCCCATCTCGGTATAAAGCTGTAATCATGATGATCAATAATACTCACTCAATTCTATAAACATACATGGTATCAGAGCCATCACGAATCCTACTCTAAACCTCTCAGCCGCCAACCTCAAATCTTCTTATTTTTTTCTTCTTCTTCTCGTCTCTCCTTCCCAGATCTTTGTCTACGTTGTTCTATCCTCTCTCTGTTTTCACTCATCTCTGTTTTTCATACCACCAAATGGCCCAAAACGCTGATGCTTTCCCAAACACATCACTTCTCAATGTCAACATGGCAAATATCACCAAGCTCAACACATCGAACTACATCATGTGGAGCCGCCAAACTCATGCCCTACTCGATGGATATGAACTTTCTACATTCCTTGATGAATCTGCAAAACTCCTAGATGCGGTTGTCACCGTCAATAACGTTGAAGTCGCAAATCCGGCATTCACAGTGGCCTGGGCATTCGGATTTTCGGATCGGAACAGATTTTTTGGATTTTGGATTTTTCAGATAGGGAAAATATGAATCCGTTCGTATTATAATATGATTTTGGTTCGGATCGGATCAGATCTAATCGGATTCGGATCGAATTTCATTTTTTTTATAAAACCCGATTTAAAACAGAACATAATATCGGTTATTTCGGATTTGTATCCAAAATCCAAAAAATCCAAAAAAACCCGAATAAATCCAAAAGAAATCCGGCCAAAAACCAAAACAAATCCAAAAAATCCAAAAGCAATTCGGCTAAAACCCGAACAAATCCAAAAAAACCGAAAAATCTAAACATATCGAGAAAAATATGAATAAAAAAGAGGAAGATAAATCAAAAAGAAAAAGAAAAACTTAGATATCGAGAAAGAAATATGAGCGTATGTAATTGTATATATAAACTATATATATTTTATTGTTAATATCGGTTATTTCGGATTTATTTCGGATATCCGATCGGATCCAGATTTGGTTCGGTTCGGGTTTGGATTATTCGGATAGGGAAATATAGAATCCATTCGGATTTTAAATCCATTCGGTTCAGTTTCGGAGCCGGGTTTTTTGGATCGGTTTCAGATTGGTTTTTGGATTTCGGATTTTTTGCCCAGGCCTAATTCACACTTTGGAAATGTCAAGATTGTCTCATTTACAGCTGTCTTATTGGTGCGATATCAGCTCCGATTCAGCCCTTACTCTCCCAAGCTGCCACATTTGCTCAGATCTGGACCAAACTAGCTTCTCTCTATGCTATGCCAAGTCGCGGTCATATTAAACAACTGAAGCACCAGTTAAAACAATGGCAGAAAGGGTCACATTCAATCGATGAATACATCCAAGGTCTAACAACCTGATTTGATCAGCTGGCACTTCTAGGGAAAATTGTTGATCATGAAAACCAGATTGAACAAATTTTGGAAGGCCTTCCTGAGGAGTGCAAATCCGTCGTTGACCAAACAGAGGGTCGTGAGATTCTTCCAACAATCACGGAGCTCCATGAAAAGCTATGGAACCAAGAGGCCAAGCTTTTATCGATGTCTTCAACGCATCAATCATCATTCCCTGTTTCGGCAAATTATGTCAGCAACACACCTTGTGGCTCTTACAACAACTTCAGAAACAACACGCGACCACAACACACTTATCAACACCAGTCTTATGCACGACAGAGTGTCAATCGTACACCACGACCATACTTAGGATGCTGCCAATTCTGTGATACACAAGGCCACACGTCGAAACAATGTCCCAAGCTCTCCTCTTCTCGTAATGCTCCACTCCTTCCAACACCATCAATGCCTCCCCAGTCATGGAGACCACGTGCAAATCTAGCTGTGGCAAACACAAACCAACCAACAAGCCCATGGGTTGTCGATTCCGGTGCCACACACCATATCACTTCAGATTTGAACAATCTCGCCCTCCATCAACCTTACAACGGTGGTGAAGACTGGTTCTTGGTAACGGTTCAAGTATTCCTATCTCTCACTCTGGTTCTTCTTTTTTATCCACCACCTCCAAACCATTATCCTTGTTAGACGTGCTTTATGTTCCACAAATACAGAAAAATCTACTTATGTATATCGCTTATGCAATACAAATAAAGTTTCGGTGGAATTCCTTCCCTCATCTTTTCAGGTGAAGGACTTGAGCTTGGGGGCCCCGTTGTACCAAGGCCATACTAGTGGAGAACTCTATGAATGGCATTCCCCACCATCAGCCTACTTAACATAACCGTCGTCCAAAACAACAGCTGAGACTTGGCACTCCCGTCTTGGTCACCCATCATCTCAAATTCAAAAGTCCATTATTTCCCAGTTTTCTTTACCAATTTTATCTTCTTTGTCAAACAACTTCTTTTGCAATGATTGCTTTATCAATAAGAGTCACAAACTCCCTTTTTCTGAAACAACCATTACTTCAACTCGACCACTTGAAATTCTCTTTTCTGATGTTTGGACATCACCTATCACATCGATCGACAACTTCAAATATTACGTTATTTTTGTTGATCATTTCAGCCGATACACATGGCTATATTCTCTCAAATTTAAATCCCAAGTAAAAGATACGTTCATTCGGTTGAAAGTCCTCGTTGAGAACCGTTTTCAAACCAAAATTGGGACCCTCATCTCTGACAATGGTGGAGAATATATCCCCCTATGCAGCTTTCTTTCTTCTGAGGGCATCTCTCACCTCACTTCACCTCCACACACGCCAGAACAGAATGGTTTAGCTGAACGACACCACCGCCATATAGTCGAAACAGGACAATCGCTTCTAAGTCGTGCTATGATTCCCAAAACTTATTGGTCGTATGCTCTCTCCACAACTGTGTACTTAATCAATCGAATGTCTAACCTCACTCTATCCTCAAAATCACCATACCAAATCCTCTTTCAAACATCACCAAATTACTCCACCACCCAAAGCACCTATTTTTTTCTGGATCCAACTTCACAACGAATCTATACTTCACGGCATGTGCAATTCGACGAAACAGTCTTCCCGTTTCAACGTCTTACTCAAAGCTCAGATGACAATTCCCAGTCACTACCACATCCTCATTCGTCCGCCGTAAGTCCAGCCATAACCCTGCTATTCATAGATGTACCTCCACCGTTGCCCCCAAGCTCAATTTCTTCTCCGCCTTTGATGAACTCTGGTGAGAATTCTGGTGATGCTTTATCTTTGGAACATAATGTCTCATCTAATGCAGGGCCCAACAACACAAACCCAACATCAAATGATTCGCAATCACCATCTACACCACTTACGGCCCAATCCGCAAACACATCCCCAAATCCATCACCTTCACCAAATCATCAACAATCCAACTCCACCACAAATACCAATCCCGTGACCTTATCAAACCAAACCCAACCAGATTCTAACAATCAAACCGACACATCAACATCATCTTCTACCTCTACACCTAGCAATCAAATATCCCCTCCGCCATCACCACCACCACAAATTTCTGAACCACAGCCACAAATTCAAAACCAACACCAAATGCAAACCAGACCGAAAGATGGGATTGTCAAGCCAAACACCAAACATACTCTTCTCACATCCACTAAACCTCTCTCAGACACCAAACCAAGAATAGCAACAGAGGCACTAGCAGATGAACGATGGAGAAATGCAATGGGTACAGAGTCCAATGCTCATGTACAAATGCATACTTGGGATCTCGTACCTCCATCACCAGAACAAAATTTGGTCGGAAATCGATGGATTTTCACAACCAGATATCAAGCCGATGGTACATTAGATTGCTACAAAGCGAGGTTAGTCGCAAAAGGATACCACCAGCAACCGGTAAATAAATCAACAACTATTCCTATTGTTCTTGGTGTGGCTGTTTCTCGTGACTGGACGGTTCGACAATGAGACGTGAACAACGCTTTTCTCCAAGGCACACTTAATGAAGATGTGTACATGCCCCAACCTCAAGGATTTGTGGATAAGGATCTACCAGACTATGTATGTCACCTCAAAAATGCACTCTATGGCCTCAAACAATCCTCCAAGAGCATGGTACCTTGAACTCAAAAACTATCTTTTGCATATTGGGTTCAAGAATTCACTTGCAGACACCTCCCTCTTCATTCTTTGTCAAGGTACTGACATCATCTACATACTTATCTATGTTGATGATATTGTCATCACAGGCAACAACAAAGCTCTTATTGAAACCACCATTAAGTCATTCTCGGAAAGATTTTCTATCAAAGACCTAGGACACTTGTCATATTTTCTTGGCATAGAAGTCAAAAGGATACGGTCTGGTCTTCACTTATGTCAACAAAAATAAATATCTGATCTCCTTGTGCGCACCAATATGACAACGGCAAAACCAGTAACAACACCGATGGCAACGTCACCAAGATTGACACTTCTCTAAGGTACTCCTCTTCCAGAACCAACTGAATATAGGGCCTTGGTTGGAAGTTTGCAATATTTGTCGTTTACACGATCCGACATCTCCTATGCTGTGAATCGCTTGTCACAATTTATGCACCTACCAACTACTGATCATCTTCAAGCTGTAAAGCGTGTGCTGCGATATTTGACCGGCACAATGACTCACGGAGTATTTCTAAGCCGCAACAACACTTGGTCTTTACACGGGTTTTCAGATGCTGATTGGGCAGGTAACAACGATGATTTCGTCTCTACAAACGCATACATTGTCTATCTTGGATCCCAACCAATATCATGGAGCTCAAAGAAACAGAACACCGTCGCTGGATCATCAATCGAGGCCGAATATCGATCTGTAGCAAACACCTCATCGGAAATCTGTTGGATACACTCACTCCTCGGCAAGCTTGGTGTAAGCATCAATCACCCACCTGTGATATACTGCGATAATGTTGGTGCGACTTACTTGTGTGCCAATCCAATCTTCCACTCGAGAATGAAGCATGTTGCACTCGACTACCACTTCATCCGACAACAAGTCCAAACCGGCGCCCTACGCGTTACTCATGTCTCCACAAAGGATCAACTTGCGGATGCTCTGACAAAACCGCTACCACGGACGCAATTTCACAACCTCATTTTCAAGATTGGAGTTACTTACCCCCCTCCATCTTGAGGGGGCATATTAGGATACGATCATATCAACAATCATATCAATCTTGTTCCATTTATGTAAAGGACTAAGATGTCAATCACTCTTACCCTAGAGTCCCCATCTCTGTATAAAGCTGTAATCGTGATGATCAATAATACTCACTTAATCTATAAACCTACAGTTTCAATGAGAGTAAAGAACATCATTCATTTGGTGTAGGTTTGATTCAAATACCAAACAAATTATGTTGCTACATGGAAATAAAATAACTTCATGTTTAAATCATATTAAATATATTATAAATAACAAACAAATATATAAAACTACAAAATTATATTACACAAATATTTTTTTATAATCATCACTAATCAACTAAAACTATATTGACAAAACAAAATTATTTATAAATATTAAAGAACTAAAAACTATAATTTATATTAAAATAGTTGACCCGCGGTGTACCACAACTAGAAATCTAGTAACTAATTTAAGCGTTAAGTTTTGGCGATAATTGATTAAATTTTAGTTAATATTCATTGGGAAGTCAAATAGCCAATAAAAGAATGTTAAAGAAGTCAAATTTAATTAGTTATTGACAAATTAAAATTTAATTGGTTATCACCAACACTTAAGAAATACAATCTTTTGACGGCCTTGAGATTTAAGGTGGCAAATATTTCATTGGATTATGTTTCTCCAAAGATAGATTTTAATTTGAGAATATTTTTTACTCTCTGATTACGGTTTGATCTCGATGAACGACCAGAAGTTGAAAGAGAAGAAGAATGATAAATAATTGTCAAACATTGGTCGTTTAATTAAACAGAGCTGCTAACAGGCAATTGTACCTCATAAATGTGATATGTCACTTGATTTAAAGTCATGTCTCAAATGGCATTATCTTAAGTTAACTATTTAATTATGAAATCAACGGAAATTAAAATTTTAAATGACATTTTTAAAAAGTTGAGAATTTAAATATTCACAACTTGAAAGTTGATAATATTTAATAAAACTTGAAATAACATCATTTTGATTAAACGAAAGTTGTAACCGAAGTTTTAACGCTGTAAAAGTCAACTAGACGACATGTCTCAAATGGTTTAGTCAAAAAAGTTTGTTATTTAATTAGGAATCAACATTTAAATAATATTTTGAAAGTTCATATTTTAATTGTCCTCAATTTAAAAATTCAAGATTATTTTGACATTTTTCTCAAATAAAAATTGGGGCAGGCAAAGAAACTTTATTTATTTAGGTTGGAAAATAACTTTATCCATTAAAAAAAAAAGACAACTTTATATTTGCATTGCTGTACAGTTAAATATAGTTTCTATGAGATAGCAATAAAAGAGTGACGTGTCGAAAAATAATGTGGTTATATATTACAAAACAGTTTTGATGTGTGGAGTGGAAGTAGACGTTTCCTCGTTCTTCAACTATCTCCATGGTTCTGCTGACCCACTTCTATTATCTTTTCATATACCTTTAGTTTTAAACATAGATCCATTGTATATTTATAGTAACAATAATACTATATAAGTAGTAACAAATGATGACCCTAGAAATACTAATAATTTATTCATGTAGGGATCATATGTATGCGTTGCCAAATATTAAACGTGCATACATTACATGATAAGATAACACCATCTATCATAATCTTCTACTAGGATAGAACCCACGGGATATATATAACTGAAATTTAATAAATTTAAATATATAAATGCTTTTGAAAATTCAAGTATAAATTTAAGTTATACAATCTAATTATATTGTGATGTGTATAATGTTGGATATAGCCGTATAGACCAGCATATTATGGATCGAATATTCTTACTTTTTTATACCTGAACCGGAATATCTGAATATGTTGAATAAATATGATAGAATTCATCTGTTGTAATCAAAAAAAATTTCTAACAATTAAAGGTTGGATATTGTATTATTTATCTTTGGGGTATCCAAACTACCTATTTGGATAATTATATTTTTTAAATCATTTATGTGTTTTACATATATTTAAAATTATTCGATATTAATAAAATCAATTAAATTATTTAAAAATTCAAAATTTTCAAAAAAAAATCTTATTATAATTTTTAAACTATCCACAAATATTCATTCAAATTACGATCTGATTATAAAAGTTCTCCTTTTAGGTATTAATCACAAAAAATGAGATTACCTCATGTTAAAATTCTATCCCAACTGGTTTACTGAAAATCAACTTTGTATTTTCTATATATGTTTTATCAAATTTCTTCGTGAAATATATTCTTATTATTCTTAGTACATATTTTCGTGTGTCATATATACTCAAAACTATTGATTCTATCCTATTAAGATCCTATTTATTCAAATAAATGATCTTATGTATACAAATTAATCTGTCTGGATAATAAAACATTCCAATGGACAAAAGTCAGATATTATAATAACTGTCCAGATACTCAAATTACCCATTTAGATAATTATATATTTTTAATTTCTAAATAATTTTTATGTTCATTAATTTAGTTAATATTATTCTTAAAATAGAATATATAATTATGTTTGAATCTAATAAAATTATATTTGATTTTCTAAGAATAAAATGATCAGAAACTTTAACTATAGATTTAATGTAGATATAGAATATTTAGTTAAAGTTCTGATATTTAGTTAAACTATATAATATTTAGTTAAAATTCTGATTTAAATATGTTGTGATCATAACCTCATATTTGTTGGTAAATGCTTCTTTGAAAACACTCAAAATATTAGGATATTTAATGTGAATGAATTAGTTATAAATTTTATTTTGAATTCAAATTAATATATATTTAATTAAAAAATTTCGTTTTTCTTTCAAATTTAAAATCACAGTATATTTAGATCACAATCATAACTAAATATTTTTACATATTATGTGTCTATATCATGTGTAATTAAATTTTCTGAATTTTGTTTTGTTAGGGTTGTAGTTTAGATTTCTTCAGTATTTTATATTTACTCATCAACACAAAATAAATTAATGTGTAGAAATATTAAACTAATTAAAATTAATTAAATTAACAATTCTGAATAAAAACTTGTGTTGAAATGCATATTTGAGGTAAGCATTCCATTCCTTAATAGAAAATTGGAACAAACTCAGAAAATCAAGCCAATCCATTAATTAACATGGTTTTCTTCACAAAATTCTATGCATATAACAACTGATACAGAGTTTTAAAATATCATAAATAACTAAATAATAGAAAGTTCTTGATAAATAGAATAATACTTAGTGAACTTTTATTCACCTCTTTTAACCTTTAACCAAGTAATAATATATTTAACACACATAAATAAAATAAATTAATTATAAAATAAAAAAATTTAAGTAAACGTAGTTAACGTAGTGAGTCGTTGAAGTATTTTGTTATTTATTAAATTAGAGTTTCAAGCTTTAAGTAAACGTCTTAAATGTGTACTTCTCAAATAATATATATTAGATTAGATTTGTCAACAACCGATCATCTATTATAATCTTATTTCACTTATACACAAATGGTAAACCGAATGAAAATGGTACCATGATCCTTTAAAATATATAAAAAAATATAGAGTATTCATATTTTGCCACAATTTGAGAAGCATTTTTAGAAACTGCCAATTTACTATTTTGAGGATAAATTAGATATATAATGTTACTGTTGATGACATTTATAACCTCTATTTACTAGTCTTATAAAAGAGAAAATTGGAAAAAAAGAAAGTTAAACACGGTAACGTCATCAAGCGAGTGAGAAGGTGCTGAATTTGCATAAGTCATTGTTGAGAGTATGTGGGTGGGACACTGAACAATAATGAATGTAAAATAATGTATAATCGGTCATCTATAAAAGTGATATAATAAAATATATTAAATTCCATTAAAAAGATCTGAAAAATAAAACTAAACCCTAGTCAAGTACTAGTAAACCAAATTGATTAATGTATGATAAAATAATGTATAATAAAATAAAACTAAACCCTAATTAAGTATTAGTGAATCCAAATTAATTAATTTATAGTCGGTCATACATAAAAAAATATATAATAAAATAAAACTAAAACCTTAATCAAGTACTAATGAATCCAAATTTATTAATGTATAGTGGGTCATCCACAAAAAAAAAAAAAAAAAAACTAAATTCCATTAAAGAGATCTAACAAATTAAATTAAATTCTAATCAAGTATTAGTGAACCCAAATTAATTAGTGTATAGTTGGTCATCCATAAAAATATATTTTTTTTAAAACTAAACTCCATATTTTGGTCATCTCATATTTTTATCCACAACAAAAACAAAATAAAATAGCAAATACATTTTCTCCAAACAAAATCACTTCTAACAAAAAATATTTGTGTTTTTCATTCACAGAAAAACTGCATATATTTTGTTAGAAACCTAAACTTTAATTAAAAAATGGTGAACCAAACTCATTAATGAACGTTAACCGTTTTTAAAATGTGAGACATATATATTGTTTTTACATTACTAAATTATAGCACAAATTTATACACTCTCGTGGATAAAACATATAACAAAAATGTTGTCTACATAAAATATGGATAAAATCCATAGTTGACATATTGACCCAAAAATGGTGGATAAATATTGAAAAAAATTACACATGTTTCTACAATACATCATCGACAATTTTGATTAAATTATATGTTTGTCCACCATAAATAATGAATGTGGGTCCCGATATATGTGTGCATAACAAACCTAAGAGTAACAAGATCTAAACTTTACCCACGCGCAGAAGATCATACCACGATCGAATGATGTAAGTAGAACGAGGGTGAAATCGTCTTTTCAGACTAAGAAAAATGGCATATTTCAAGGTTGTACAGTAAAGTGGCAGAATTTGAATGCCACTACTACATACACTAATGGCATTTTCTTAATTATATAATTATATATATATACATATATCGAAGCGAAGTGAATATTTACATCTAAAACTTTTAATATTTTATTTGCTTCTTTTTTAGCGAATACTAATTTTTAAGATTTGATTTGTTTTGTAAAATTACGAATATTTGTTTATCTAGAATCAAATCGAAACGAATAACCAATCAAAATGAATCTAACGAATATTTTGTTTAGGACTAGATCTAAATACTTTCTCGTTATATTGTCGAGCTCAAACAAGATGATGTGGTGTGAACTTCACTATCGAAGGCTTATGGCAATGCCATAAATATATTTAGTTATTATACCAAGAAACAAAAACATAAATTAGTTATTTGGATTCATGATCGTATAAGTTCATGTATATAGGGAAATTGAGATGCTGATTGGATGCACATTCACGTTAATAAGAATTAGAGTGATTGAATATATTAATCAATAACAGTTTACAAATTTGATATTTTGTAATTCATTTGCGACATATTGTGCCCCATCACTCCCATTTAAAGTTGTTTTAACTTTAAGATAATAGCGATAATTGACATATTAATATATAAACCATTCCTGTGTGATCAGTTAAAATTGTGTCATGTTTTAGGTTAGATCTATTAGAAAATTCTGTAAGTAAACAGCTAGATGGCTATACTTACTATGGAAGATTAGTCATGTGGAGGTAACAGTTTGGATTACCCTGGTTATCAAAATAAAAGAAAAACTAGATAACTGGTATATTACTTAATTGTACACATTTTCATGTTTAAAAACAAAACAAATCCTATTATAATAATTAATAAGAAAACTTATCAAATATTCATTTAAAAAAAATAATGCTACTATATATATTGCATGTGTTAATTATAAATATAAGTAGGAAAAAATAAAACGTCATTAACCTATATAGAAATAAGTTAGGATATTAGAGCATTTCCAATCATATACACCATTTCGGTGTTGAAACTACATTTTAGTATAATTTCAGCACTGAAAAGTTGTTTTTTCTATACACAACACCAAAAATCACATTAAAACTAATTTGTATTTGTTATGGTAAATATTTATTTTTATTATTTAATAGTTTTGATTAATATCTTTTATTATGTAATTATATTACATCAAAAACATATCACGTTTAAAATATTTATTATTTTCTTATTTTATATCTGTTTTTTAAATTATTTTTTGTTTATTTAGTTAATTATTTTATCAATAAAATAAGTGAATAATATTTGATGTTGAACATTATCGTACCAAATTTAGTGTAATTATTGTACTAGAATAGTGTTTTACAGTTCCATTGGAGATGGTCTTAATAAATATATAAATGTGTGGTGGATAAAACCATCATTCTTGTAAGAAAAACAAATAAAAAATATTTAATTTCAAAAAAGAAAAGAAAAACAATAAATAGTAGTTGATTAGTCAATAACCATTGAATTTTAAAACAGCACAAAGAAAAATAATCGTGAGTGTCACTGTTTAGTTGTCCAATCAGATAGAGGAGAAAGCATATTTTCCCCATTTTTCTGAAAAGTCGAAACACAGTTTATATATGAAGACGACTTATTGGGCAGAAATGTGTGTATTATAAATCGTCTTGGACTTTCTAGTTGACAGATCATTGAAGCAGAGGACAATGGAAAACTCACACCTATAATTTGCAGCTCATCATTTTAATAAAATAAAAAACGGTAAAAATTAAATTTCGCGAATCTCATCATTTGTGCCTTACCTTTTCTTTCCTATGCTCTTGGAGATATTTAGATCGATCTATATAATCATTTGAGATTGTTATTGAATTCCAGGCTTTGTGGAGGCTATACTATTTATTTGTTTTGTTGCTTTTTAATTTCTCCTAATATAAGATATATATTAGAATGGCTGGTTTCTTCTATGGAGAACCCTCTTCCGATCTTTTGATGATGAACTTGAATCCGTTCTCCGGCCAGACAACGACCACTAATGTTCATAACAATCACTTCGGATCGCAACAACATCGACAGCGAGTGAGCAAATTAGATGAAGTAGATCATATAGAAGAAGGAGATTATTCTTCAGTCTCCACGTTTTCAAATGGAGGGGTCTTTAAGGTTTTGGCTCCGACTTACTTGAGAGCTGCTCAAGAATTGCTTAATGAGATTGTCAATGTTGGAAACAGTAGCCGTGGCACTGAAAAAGAGCAACAAATGAGTAAAAAGTCAGCGATTTATGGAGTTGGTGACATCTATGGTGGCCATAAGCCCGACGTAGCTGCTTGTCGGCAAGAGTTACAAATGAAGAAAGCAAAGCTTATCTCCATGGTTGAAAAGGTAACTCATTCATACCCACCTATAAGTTATGCGCATGACATAACAATATAAGAAATTTGTATTTACAAAAACAACCATAGAGGTTGAGGCTGGAACTCAAAGTTCAAAATAGAATTAACCTTTACATGAAATAAGATGCAACATTTCATATATTAAGCTTTGACAAAAAAAAAAAAGTTCTTCTATAAAATAAGCGATTCATATGTTAGTTTATTTTTTAAATTGGAATATTTACATCCTAATTCCGGCGATTAGAGGAGATAAAGGACCGAAGGTCCAGAACTCTTACAGTATATATATAAAAAAGATTTGTATGTTAGAGTATTTTTATTTTTATTTTTTTCTAATGGGAACGTTCTGAGTAGAAACTCATACATCTTTTTGTGAGGTACCTAATTCTTATGACTTAGACAACACATCCTCTGGATTTATCAATTTAGCGTCACTAGACTACTACAAACTTGGTATATGTTGTGTACGTATTTTGTTGATAAGTAAAGTTTTCAAAGATTGATAATTGATTAGGGAATTGAATTGTATAAATTTTACAGGTTGAACAGAAATATAAGAAATATAACGACCAAATGCAAACTATTATCTCCTCATTTGAACAAGCCGTGGGTTTAGGCTCAGCCAACTCATACACACAAATGGCGTTACAAACAATATCAAAGCAGTTTCGTGCCATAAAAGACATCATATGTTTGCAAATCAAACATATAAACAAGTTGCTGGGAGAAAGGGAATGTGAAGAGCAGCTTAAGTATTTGGGAAAGATGTCCCATCACCATTCAAGTGCTTGGAGACCACAAAGAGGTTTGCCAGAAAAAGCTGTTTCTGTTCTCCGCGCTTGGCTCTTCGAACATTTTCTACATCCGTAAGCTTTTACTTGTATCCTCATTTTTTGGTTTCAAACATTTCAATGATCTTGAAAAAAATAGAAACTGAATAAGGTTATTGAAGGAACATTAATTATGCAAAAATATAGTTGGCTACTCAATTATTTGTGTCTTATTTTGGTTTATGTAGATATCCGAGGGATTTGGATAAGGAAATGCTAGCCAAACAGACTGGCCTTACTAAGAGTCAGGTAAGTTTTAGTGTATTTCATATTTATATATATATATATATATATATATATATATATATGTGCACTCAAGTACAACTGAAACTATTTTACAAAAACTCAATTTAATCTCTCTAGAGTTTTTCGTCATTTGAGAAAAGCCTGAATGATTTAGAACTAACTATTTTCTGTATGATCAGTAATGTGATTGTTTACTAAATGATTTTTGTTATCCAAATCTGGACATACTTTTGTTTCCTAATGCTAGATTTTTCATTAAATAGATACAATATATTATAACACCATCAACAGAGACTCTCAAGAATAAATCAAGCTAGGGATAAAACCAAAAATTATAAATTCTGGCAAATTTTATTTTGATCAAAGTATTATCTCTATGAAGATATTTACTTTATTTTTGTGATCAATCTCATCTTTCTATTCTGAAAAATATATATATAATAAAATCAGGTGAACCAAATTGTTTTTGGTAAAACTATTAGATTGATGATGTTTACATTTTTAACACAATGATTTTCTATCTTTAATAATATGTTTTAAAATGAAAATAATTATTACTGTATAAAAACAAATTGTTTATGACATCCTGTGTGAAACAAATCAAATATATCATTTTAAAATTACTATATAAATAATCTTCTTTATTAGTATAAAGTTTAGCAATGATCGTATAAACGAAATAAGTATTATTTATGAAATCATGCGTAAAATGGATGTAGGTGTCCAATTGGTTCATAAATGCTCGAGTCCGGGTGTGGAAACCAATGGTGGAGGAGTTATATTTGGAAGAAATGGACATTGAAAAAAGTAAAAATGGAAATAACCTCAATGATACTAACAAAGGTTCATCCTCTAAGAAACCTTACAATAACACAATTTTAGATGAATCTTTAAACTCGATCGTACCCGCTTTTCATCGAGGATTTATTGAGAATGAAATCTCTACACAAAACTCATCCTCAAGTTTCAGCGTAGCAAGGTTCACAAAGCAACATGTGAATCAAGCTAACTTGATCAATTTCAATGGAGGGTTCGAAAACTATCACACAATGGATGGAAATCGCGTCTCTCTTTCTCTTGGTCTCCCTCATTCTTGTGACCAAAGCTTTAACAATATTCATTTTGGGTCCACAAGTCATGGAACTGAGATCTCGGGCATATATCCCTCTTCAACATATCAGATCAAGGATTAGAACTTAGTGAAGTTGATCTACATTGCTTGTTACCTACGTTTCTTGTGTGTATAGCCTTGGCCTTGGGGTGATTACATATGGATGTCCGTAAGAAAGACAGAGAGGATATGATCAAAGTATAGGGTTTGATGAAAATGTAGATAAGTACAATACTTAGCTTAAGAAACTTGATATAGTTGTCTGAATTGGTTTCTATAGTCGGTTTTTAGTTAGTATTGTTACGGAAATGTTGATCAAATCAACGATCAAGATGGCATAACACCGAATCTTAACATATGGGTGTAAATGGAGGTCAGATCAAACCATAAGATCCATGTTCTCTTTTAGTTGTGTCTCTATGAATGTATTTATGTGTGTGTATATGTGTCTACAAACGTTTGAAGCTCTTTTAGAACTGTGTTGCAAATATGTTGAAAAATAGCTTCTCATTATTTATTTAGTCTATTTTAAAGTAAAATAATATTATTTTTTTACTAAAATACTCTTTTAGAAGTGAATATAATTACTAGAAAATTTTAATTTTTAAAAATAAAATCGATTATATATTTTATTTTATTTGAGAAAAACACAAAAAAAAACTCTTTAAAATCTCTTAAATATCTCTTAATAATAGGCTAAAAAAAAAATTATGAAAAAATCACAACATCTTCATCTTCTACTAAACAATTCGCTGGACCATTTTTTTTCCTAAACTCAATAGCATTCTAAACAATTCTCTTTTCATGTGAGAAATAATGAATTTTTTGTTTATCAAAGAGAATTCAAATAAGATTTTATTCTTTGTTGTTGAAGAATTCATATTCTTTGTTTTTCAAAAATTCATATTTGATGAATCCATAGTTATATTACTTATGGGAACTAATGCTCTGTTTTGGCTTTATGATTTGTTGGACATGAATGTTGAAGGCAAAACTTTAATTAGAGTAATTATCAAAAAGCTTGTGTTTTAATTTTTTTCTGCTTCAAAATGGTTATGTTTTTGATTTTTTTTAGGGAGAAGAATGTTGCATCTTTATCTCAAAACCTTTTTAAAAATAATTGTTATTATTTAGATATTTGATTTTGTTTATTAAAAATAAATGACTTGTAAATTAAATAAGGGTAAAATTGTCATAAAATAAATAAATGAAGAGGATATTTTCAAAGAATAAATAGAAATAGGGTAGTTTGTAAATATCCCAAAAATAAATGGTAATTGACGTTGAAAATGGTTTTAACTCATTCAGATATATGACCATTCATTGTTGTAGTTTTACACTCATAGACAACGATATCATTTTAAAATCTTTGAAGGTCTTGTTCGATCTATTGAGTATGGACTGTTAAATATGGAATCTGTAGAAGACATGAAATTGAATATCAAAAGATAATAATTCAGATATATGACCATTCGGTTTACAATCACCATACCGAAATTATTAAAACGCTAAAATTGTATGCTAAACATCAAAATTACTGAAATTAAGCAAAAATTACCAAAGCTAGACCAAAATTGCTTAAACTTTTCTTGCATAACCAAAATTTTGAATCTGTCATTTTTTTAGAAACGTTGAAAATGCTTTAAGCTTAGCCACTAAAGAAGGCACTACTTCCCGCAAGCAAGAAGCTAAGAAGTCTTCATGCACAACAATCTCATCATTTTGAGCGCTATCGGTCCATTTTCCAGCAATTAATCTCTTAAAGCCATGTTATGGGGTAAACTGTAAGCTAGCTTTATATCCATAAATGCATCCTCATCAAAAACCAAAGCATGGTTCTCCTCAATCAAAGGTTGGCGAGAACAACCAACCAAATGCAGCAAGATAAAACCAACCCGCAACCAGCTGACTAATGACAAAATGTTGACAGGGCCGGTCCAACGAATTATAAGGCCCTAAGCAAGATAAAAAAAAAAATTAACGCAATACTAACCTTAAGAAGTGAAACATAAATATCAAACCAAATATAGCGACATAACAAAACATAGTCATGCAAAGATAACCCGAACAAGTCACAATTATGAACTAATCAAATTTAAAAACTAAATACTATTTAGTAAATATGATTCTTCTTGCACTCTTCCCTGTAAAATCATTCATCAAAGTCTCATAATCAATCTTCTCAAGTAGGCGTAGGCATTCGGATTTTCGGATCGGATCGGAATTTTTGGATTTTGGAATTTTCGGATAGGAAAAATATGAATCCGTTCAGATTATAACAGGATTTTGGTTCGGATCAGATCGGATCTAATCGGATTTCATTTTTTTTATAAAACCCGATATAAAACCGAACATAATATCGGTTATTTCAGATTTGTATCTAAAATCCGAAAAATCTGAAAAACCCAAACAAATCCAAAAATCCAGCCAAAACCCGAAACAAATCCATAAAATCCGAAAGAAATCCGGCCAAAACCCTAAACAAATCCAAAAAATTCAAAATAAATCCGGCAAAAACCCGAATAAATCCAAAAAAATCAAAAAATCCAAACATATCAAGAAGAATATGAATTGAAAAGAGAAAGATGAATCAAAAAGGAACAAGAAAACTAAAATATCGAAAAGAAAATATGAGTATATATAACTATATATATATATACTATATATATATATTGTATAGTTAATATCGGTTATTTAGGATTTATTTCGGATATCCGATCGGATTTGGATTCGGTTCGGTTCGGGTTCGGATTAATCAGATAGGGAAATTTAGAATCCATTCGAATTTTGAATTCATTTGGTTCGGTTTCAGAGCCAGATTTTTTGGATTGGTTTTCAGATTTTGGAATTTTTGCCTAGGCCTATTCTCAAACATGGCTCTCTCAGTTGATAATATGGCTAACCTATTCAATGGATAATATGGCTAGTCCATTTATGAAAGGGTTTAAAATCATTTTTGAAAATGCCACAAATTTGTTGGGATAATCTATGTTAGAATTGTGAATACAAAAAAGAAAAGAAAAAATCATGTTATAATTGAATGGTCCACATATTTGGTAATTTCATGGTTTAATAAATATGTAGACCATTTAACTTGGTTATATTTTTTGTGGTCTAATTCTCCTCCATAAATAGAAGCTAAAAACCTAAAAGGGAAAAAAATATTTTAGGATCTTAAGCCCAGGCTTATGGGACTTATGCCACGGGTTGGCCTGAATGTTGAAAGTTTTCTAGTTCAATAAACTCCATGACTCAGCCGATTCCCAAGCCATCATGAAGAGCTTGTTCAAGCCTATGTCAGGTTATAAGGCATCTGGATTAGGATGGGAAATCTTAAAAACTCCACGGCAAGGAGACAGAAGCAAGCTACTAATGGTTCATCCCCTCTTATGGATGAAGCTCTGGTTGTGCTCTGTGAATTATCTCTGGCTTGAGACCTAGGATGGAACAAGATCTGGATAAAATGAGACTCTCAAAATCTTGTTTGAGATATTAGTTTAGGTATCCACCGGAAGGAGCTATAGGGTATCCTCTCCGGCATTGACTCCATCTCTTCACTTTTTACCAACATTGTTTTCTCGTAGCTAGAAAATCTAATGAGCTTGAAGACTCATGAGTAAAGAATTTTCTAGTAAACTTTCTCACACTAGTGGGCTAATGTCATTTGGACCTATCTAATGATTCGACTAAACGAGAAACAAAATCTTTCAATCTTGAAAAATAAACTAAAGAATAATTTCACGTTAAACCCAACTAACTTTCCTGAATTCACATAATCATGTATTTTTTAGCCAAAGTAAAAAGTGATGTCTTTAATTCTAGAAGATATAGTATATATTAATACATGTGACCTCACGAATGTGTGACAAGTATCACATAAAGGTGAAAATACACTTGATAAGTGTCATGAAACGCGTGACAAGTACCGTGAGCATGCATAACAATAGGCAGTGGAAATAGTGTATGTGAATTGGTTAAATTTGTAATGTTAAATGAATTGTTAGATAAGCATAAGAATAATTTATCTTTAAGAAAATTATATTTTATTTTAGTCAAAGAAAGAAGTTATGCCTTTAATTCTAAAAAATATGGTTTATGTTAATAAATGACCTCATACATGTGTGGCAAGTATCACAAAAATGTGAAAATACACATGATAAGTGTTATAGAAAGCGTGACAACTGACAAGTATCGTGAGCATGCATGACAATAGGTGGTGAAAACTTATCACCAATGGCATGTGTTAAAATACAATGTTTTCCCACCTATAAATATGTGTCTTTAGTCCGCCATGAATATATAACAAACTAAAATATTTAGAGAACAATTTTACAACGGTTTAAAAAACCTTCGCCGCTACAATGAACAGAGGTGTTCCACCAACCCTTTTTATGTATGTATGATGTTTATAGATTTATGCTTATACAAATTAATTAGCAATAATAATTCCATCTATTTTCAGTTTGTACATTTTCATTTCCTTTTTAGAGAATGAGTGAATTCAAAAGCTTTTTCTTTTCTTCTCATTATGTACTAAGAAATTGCACTAATTAACCTTGGGATATTTCTAATTCTTTGAAAGGTAAAAACACAAGCATTTGAAGCGTAGAAACGAAACATGTTACTAAGTCGCAAACAGCCAAAGGAGCAAAACAAAGAGATGAAGAAATGGTTGGTTGGTCTAAGTTACCGTTGGACCTCCTCCGTTTTATAGTCCTCAGATTGTTCTCCCTCGTGAAACTCATACGTTTTCGTAGCATCTGTAGTTCTTGGCGTTCCTCTGTTTTCGATGCCAACAATCCTTTCCGAAGCAACCCTCTCATCCGCCGTATCAAATCCGACGTAGACGTCAATACCAGGAAACTCCATCTCCTCAAACATTCATGCCAGAGCCTCCATCTATTGGAATTCACGGTCTCCGAGATTCAAGAATACTGTGCAGTTCAAGACTGCTACAAGATATCATCAGCCCTTGGATTCAAAAGAATACTAATGTTACTCATGATCATCGGTTTTCGCTTGCTATAAACGACGATGTTTGAGGATGTGAGATGCAAGTTATTCAAAGAGTACAATCTGGAAACGGTTGGTTTCAAGGTTTACAAGATGGATAAGGATTTGATGAAATGAATGAAAGTTAAGTCCTTGGGAGGCAATGCGTTTGTGATGGTTACCGATGCTTGTTTCTCTGTTTTGGCTCGTGAGTTCTACGGATGCCTACAAAATGATATTTACTTCACCAGCGATGTGGAAGAAGGAGAGATTAAGGTGTTCAAGCTAGACTATCGTTGATGGAACCCGAGTCGTCCGAGACTCCAATCCAGACGATGACAACGACCCGGACAATCAAGAAATTGCCCCGGTAGCGCCCCAAATCGACCCAGGTGCCACTATGAGAAGCAGGACCGCATCCCGAGCATGCAGGCACAAGTTCACCACGTTTGCCCGAGCTGCCATCAAGTTCATCGACCACGACCCCGGCGATGCACCCGCAAGTCCGCTAACAAGCCAAGGCAATGTGAACACTATGACCGGTTGGGAAAATCACGATCAGCTTGTCTTCACCATTACCCAGAGGTCAAGACAACCCGTGCTAGACGTCAAGAAGTTATACTCTTTTTCCCCTGTTGAGTGTTGTCCGAAAAGGGTTTTCTCGATAGGTTTTTAACGAGGTAATCATTTTGATGTCCACGGAGTAATTTCCATGCATATTTTATTTAGAAGCTTTCGTGGATAAGATAAACTATGCATTGCTTCCTGGATCTATCCCGAGGAGGGCCCACCAATAAAACCTCCTCTTTTCTTATCTCTTTACTTTGTTACTTTGACTTTACCAGATAATATGTTTTACCGGAACTTTGTTTACCGCGAATGTAACTCGCGTCTTTACCCCACTTGTTAGGGTTTTGAAACTACGATTTTGCCTACCCTAAGCAAAGAAAGACAGCAATGCAATCAACCTAAGCCTAGAGAGACAAAATACATAGTTTATCAATTGTAGTATAGTGGTAGGTTGATATGGAGAGTAGTAACAATGTCGAACCAATCAAGAGTGGTCTACAACAATCAGTTGATAAATAAAGCAAGCTATTCAAGTAATTATCAAAAGGGTGTTGTACTAGCAGTCTAAATAAGAAATCTACTAAAACCCTAATTGATACTAGAGGTACCAAAGTCTGTCACACTTTAGCACATCATGAAACTAAACAGGAAAAATCACAATACTAGGACTACTCGACCACACTGATCGAGTGGTGAGGTCGAGTGCTACAGTAAAAATTGAAAAAAACTACAGTGAACTAATAACTAAGCAAGCTGTGAAACTATGGAGAAAAATATGGACTCTAGGGATGGAAATCACTAGATCGCAAACACTCTGTTCCATTGCAGCTATCAACTAGCAATTTCATCACAGGATTACCCTAGACAAAAGACTTCATAACCAGCTCAATCCATGGTTCGTGGTAGAGAGCCCCAAGATCTAACCCAGTCAGCATAGTGTGAGGAATCGGATCAGGCATGAAGAATCAGCCTATTCAAGTCGAGAAGAGTTCATAACAAGTGAGTAGGTGGAGTCATAACATAAATCAATATCTGATGCATCCACCCTCACGCTATTGTACTCTAAACCCTGGAAAAAGTCTTTCCAATGACTAAAGGCATGGTTAGTGCTCATGAGACCATCTAAGATCATGTTTTCCTTGATCAGGGGAAAACAAGCATTAAAATCACTCACCCAAGAGGGAGTCGAAACTGAGTGATGATCAAACTATCTAAGCAATAATAAAACAGAGAGAAGCTACCCTAATCCATCCCCATAAATCCCAAATCTACTACTCACACAAATTGATCATGGCTTGGGTCCGAAACCCAGACAAGGTTGCTGAAAAATGAGAAAACTATCAAAAACACCAAGAACAAGAGAGAGAAGAAAATGAGAGAAAACCTAAAAATTACTAAGCCAGAGCGGTGCTATGCGATTCTCCCTTAATTAGGTTTAATGAAGTGCTTTTATACATATTATCCAGTGCTTATTACATTTTTTGAGTTTTAAGGAGAAAAAGTCGGAGAGTGCCCACTCGACCCAGCAGTCGAGTGGGGTGGTCGAGTGGTGTGGTCCGAGAGTGCTTCACTCGAGTGGACTGGTCGAGTGGGCGGGCGGTGATGCTGAGGTCGAGACTGATCGCCTGAGAGTGCTTCACTCGAGTTGTCTGGTCGAGTGAGCCTGTCTGAGAGTGCTTCACTCGAGTGCTCTGGTCGAGTGAGCCTGTCATCTGCAACGGCTTTGAGAGTGCTTTACTCGAGTGGTCTGGTCGAGTGAGCCATCCATCTTCTCTGAAATCTTCACTCGACTTCTCACGGCTTGCTACACGTCTTCACTTCATGAGCCAAAATCCAAGTGTGCTCCATAAGCTCCATATGTACCTGATAAGACCCCAAATATGCAAAATGCATGCAATGCCTATACAGAAATATGAAACATCCTAAATGACGCGTAAATGCAAGAAATGGTATAAACAATGGATGAAATCTACTCTAAGGCATGATAAAAAAGGTGGTAAAAACATGTATACAAGTGGTGTTATCAACTCCCCCAAACTTACCCTTTGCTTGCCCTCAAGCAAATAGAAAGGATAAGATGAAAGGAGTAGTGTGAAAAGTGGGAACTCAGAATCTAAGCAAACTAAACAAACCTATAATGTCAATGTCACAGTTATTAGTTCTAGAATGCATTTCACAGAAGTTCTACTTAAAAGCTTTAGCCATATCATCACATCAAATGCAACACTAAGACTCAGCCACAAGCAAACATTCAAAGCAAACTATCCTTTTAACATTGATTAAGCATGAACTGGTGAATCATGATATGCAATAACTGTATCAGGATCTCTCAATGAAATGGATTGAATTATAAGAGAATGCTAAAGGTAAAGCCAACTGGTGCATACATGAGCAGACTATCATCTACCCATGAAGAACCAAATGACTCTCCTAACTCTAAAATCCCAGAAACTTCATCCTAGTTCTACACTTGTGCTTAAAAGCTTTTCTTTTTCATTTTTTTGGCTTAAGGACTGATTTTCTGTTTTCTTATAAGGGGAGGATATTTTACTTTTACTTCTAGCAGTTTTGGGATTTTTTTTATTTTTCACTAAGCTATGACTCGACCACTCACTCGAGTGGCCTGGTCGAGTGGCTAATATATGATTTTTCTGTTTATTTTACTGAGCCAACTTTTATCTTTTTCTTCCAAATCCTTTATTAGACTCATTTTGTTTTTCTTTTGAACCTATCCTCTCCAAAGGCTTATGATTTTTTAGCAAACTCTTTTCCTCTTTTCTTTTCTTTTCCCAGACTCAAACCTTAACTTATTCAAACTCCTGTCGGCAACACCTAACACTTTCTCTCTAATTCAATCCGGAAATAGGCCTCACTTCACTCAAGAATAATGTATGGTCTGAAATGAAGTTTTAGGTTTGGTTTTTGTGAAACTGTCTCAATGGTGGAGACAGCTACTTGGATTAGCAAGACTGGTAAAAGGTGAAAAAGAATCCAAGTATTTTGAGGTATCCATGAGTTAAAATTTTAGAGCATATCATCATAATTAAATTTTTCAAATTAGGTTCTAATTGATAAGGATAGTTTGACAGATCACAGTAAGCTTCAACCAAGTGAGAGTGCTAAATCTAAATTCCAAGCAAGGTGCAGCCTTAATTTTCAAGCTTAGGCGAATGCATTAGACAACTTATAACTGTGGCATTGAAATTATATGTTTGGTTCTTAAACTTTTTACGGTTTGACTCATCATTAGCCCCTATGCATATGTACAATCCTAAGCGAAATTTCTAAAAACTCAATCCTAAAATGATAATGAACCTACATGACACTCTGTTTTTGTAAAATGGTTTTCTGAAAATTTTCAAATTTTTAAATTTTTTTTTTTTTTCAATGCACATAGGTGATGCAAATTTGAATAAGAAAACAAGGAAATATGTCAAATACGTCTCTCAAACCCTCCCCCAAACTTAAATTACACAGTCCTTTGTGTAAAATGAATTCAAGAGATGATTTGAGAGACTAAAACAAAAAGGAAGAAAATATGCAATAGTATAAACAATGATAAAGGAGTGGGGTGGTACCTCATTCTTCTGGAGTGAAGAAGGCATATGTGTTAGCCTCCATGCTCTCCTGAGTGTATGCAGGAACTGTAGCGGTGGGAGGATCAGCTGCGGGGTGCGACTCGAGTGGTCCACTCGACCCAGCAGTCGAGTGGCCTGGCATATATCGTGCACTCGACCCAGCGTGGTCGAGTGGTTCGCTCTGATAGTACCCCGGGTAAGGTGGAAACTCTGCGCCCCGATCATAGTGTGGGTACGGATCAACTGGTGCACTTGGGTCAAAACCCTGATAGCACTCGAGTGGCTCACTCAACCTAGGTGGTCGAGTGGCTTCGTCTGGGGACGAATGCTCTAGATCCTTTATAGGGTGATATGGGCGCCTCTTTCTCTCCTTTTGCTCAGCTGAAGTCCTTCTAGATGAGCCAGCACTCAACTTCCTCTCAGCTGCAGCCAAGCGATTGTGGATTCCCTTCATTGTGGCATTCATTCCACTCTTGAATTTGTTGAATTGCTTGTCCTGCCACTTGCACCACTTCTGAAGTGTGGAGATCTTATGGTTAGCCTCCTTGAGGCTTTTGCACTCTGTCTCCTCAAAATAAAACCTCTCTGGAGCTTGAACACTCCCCATGAAGTCCTGAAATGTCTCATCTTCTTGGAGTCTAACTCCCTCGTCAGAGATCTTATTGTTAGCCTCCTTGAGGCTTTTGCACTCTGTCTCCTCAAAATAAAACCTCTCTGGAGCTTGAACACTCCCTATGAAGTCATGAAACGTCTCATCTTCTTGGAGTCTAACTCCCTCATCAGAGAAGTAGATATCTCTGACTGGTGGTACAAAGAGGACACTACGGTCACCATCCTCTGCATAGATCTTGGCTAGACCTCCATAGGGTAGCAAAATCTTCGCCTTGCTGCTTCTGGGATGTGAGAAGTTGTAGATGTACTTCTCCCCAACCTTTGCTCCAATAGTCTGAGTGTCCTTCATGTGATCCAAGTCCATCAGAGTGTATGGTGTGGGCTCTGATAGGAGCTCAACTCCAGCAGCCTCTAGAAATGGGGTAACAATCCCTCCCACTACAAACTCTTCCTTGTTCAGCATCTTGTCATTCTTGACAGCAGCAGCTCTGTAGCTCATGAGGTGTCTCACCAAAACGATGGAGTTGCCTGTGTAGGCTCTATCTCCTCGCATCTCAATCCCATTGGCCCGGTTCTCCTCTGATAAGTAGATGAGGTAGTCGCAAAGAGCTTTGTCCAGCATCTTCAACTCACTCTCATTCACTGGCTTTGTGGCCTTCTTCGCAAACATCGTGTTTGCAAGAGTCTTGTGGAGGTATCTCACTGCAGGGTGCCTAATCTCACTGCTCTTAGCTCTAGCAGACTGATATTGCTCCTTTCCTCCAAGCGCTAACCACAACTCATTCAGCTCTTTCTTGTCAAAGTCTTGAGCTTGCCCTGTTCCTCTGCAGAAATCAAACAAGATGTCTACTACACTCAGGGGCAGCTGATAGTCTATCCCTCTGACTCTGAAGCTCACATGCCCCAACTCTGCTGTACCAGCCATGCCTCTCGTCTCATAGAGGTGGAGATCCACTATTGCCAAGAAATGGCAGGTCTCAGTCTTGAAACCATCACGAGGGCTGTGGGTGAGTCCCACTATGTCACCAGAGTCATAGAGCTTCCCCACCTCTCTGCAAATTCCCAGAGCTTGCATGGTAGGGTGATCTGGGTACCTAGTCCCAAAGAACTTCACCTTCTCCAGGATAAAGATGAGCTTAGCTTCCTCGGAGGTTTCAGCCTGGATTTCCTCTGAACTCTCAAAACCATCTTCCTCATTCCTTCTCACGGATTGCTCTCCTTGAACCCTCTTTCCCTTGGCCTTTTCTTGCCGTGACCCAGATGGTCGAGTGGCTCGTGTTGTGGTTTGGCTTCTTGTTGCCCTTGTCCTTGTTGTGCCAGTGCTCCTGAAACAAAATATAAAAAAAATCAAAAATTTACCAAAAATTTGGACCACTCGACCCAGGCACTCGAGTGGTGTGGTCGAGTGGGCAAATTTTTCCAAATAAAAATTTTCCCAACGTGACCCACTCTAGTGCTTTGATCGAGGACCTAAATAAACAATAATATGCATCCAATTTCAGGCCTAGCAAGGATCTAAAACACTTAGGCTTAAAAAATTTTCAAAATCATCAAGTTTCAAAGCGATTTTTATATATGCATGATTTCAAAAATTTCCAAAACTTGTTCAATTTCAACAATGATGATCAATGTGGGTTTTCCAATTATCAAACAATCAATAGATGAACCGAAATTTGTCCTAAGGTTACAAAAAAAAAAATTCCGAAAATTTCAAGTGCACTACTAAGAACAAAACTTCGATTTCAAGCAATTTCACCCATAGAAATTCATTGCATACTAATTCCGATTCCTTACACTACTCTAATCAGCCGATTTTAACTACATGCAAGCCAAAAATTTCACAAAATTTCAAAAAAAGTTCGAACCCGGATTTTTGCAAAAATGGGTTCAAAGGGTTTAAAAACTTACAAGTTGGTTTCGGGATTGCTAGAGTAGTGAGACATGATTGAAATTTGGTTGAAATTTTGAAAATTTGAAGATTTGAGTGAAAAATTTTAGAGAGAAGTTGGAGAGTTATGCGCTTAGAAAGATAAAGGAAATCACGAAAATGGGGAAGAAGAAGAGAGGTGGGTCGCGTGAGAATTAAATGGTGGAGTAATTTCAAATGAACGGCCTAGATTAAAAGTTTAGTTTTCAGACAAAACCTGGCCACTCGACCTGGGGGGTCGAGTGGTGTGGTCGAGTGACTTTTGGGATTTTTGGCTGACCCTTTTGAAACTCCATTTTGACTTATACTCAGCTCCTATACTCTCCTGAAACTCAAAACACTAAGGAAACACATTAAAAATAACAAAATTCAAAAGATATAGGAAAATCAAAGCTAATATATACGTTGATAAACATGGGAATTCCTCCCAAGTGAGCTTGTTTAAAGTCACTTAGCTTGACTCTCACTCTTTTTAGGCAGGTGGAAGGTCTTTGAGAGTCCATGTTGAGCCCTCTGTACTCTCGAAAATTTTCTGGTTTTTGAGAGACTGTGTTGACCCCTCTAGACTTGGCTTTTCTACTATGAAGGTTGATGCCATGATAGCGTGATAGAAGCTATCACTCATTCCTGGTTGCTTAGGCCTCCTTCTTCCCATCTCTGGTGGGGGTGGTTGAGCTTCCTTGAGCTTAAGAACTTCCTTCTCAAGCCTGTCCACCTTTTCTGCCAACTCAACAACAACACCTTGTTGAGCAAGGATTGTGCTCAGGTTTGATGATGGTGCTGTGAGTGGGAATGTTGAGTTACTCTTCCCTGTACAAAAATATTCCTGGTCCGAGTACCAAATCGAACCAGTTGGTTTCATAGGGGTCGGCTATGCTCTATGGTGATGACTCGAGTGGTCACTCGACCTAGCACTCAAGTGGACTAGTCGAGTGTGCCCTGTGCTATCTTCATCAGAGTCACCATCTGCTACAAACGCATCAAACTTCTGCATTGCTTCATCAGAGTGACTATCTATGGTAATTGTGAACCCTGGAGGTCTGGATGGTGGCTGAGAGTACTGTTCAAACTTTCCAAAGTTTGTCTTTTCATAGCGCTCAGCTTCTTCCATGTAGAAGAGCTGTCTCTCAAAATCAGGGTTCTTCAAGCCGGAAGAGGTGTCAAAACGAATCACCAAGTCATTACCGGTTCGAAGAACTATTTCACCACTCTTGGTGTCTATAACAGCTCCAAAAGATGCCAAGAATGGTCTGCCTAGTATGAGGGGATCCATTGGCTCCTTTTCCATCTTCATCACTATGAAGTCAGTAGGTATCTCCATGTTTCCTACTCTCACTGGGACATTCTCTAGCAAGCAATGAGGAAATCTGATGGTTCTGTCAGCTAGGACTAGAGACTTTATGCTTGGCAGAAATTTGTGATAGCCTAACTTCCCTGCCACAGACAATGGCATTATGTTGGCTGAAGCACCCAGATCACAGAGAGAATTCTGGAAAGTCTGGTTTCTGATGGTGCAGGGTATTGTGAAAGATCTAGGATCCGTCAGCTTCTTCTGCACTACTACTTTCTGCTGAGTGATCATCTTATACTCATAGGCCTTAGCAGCGGCTGCTCTCTCATCTTGAATTTTTCTTCAAGGCTCTTTTTCTCAAACCACTGTCAAAAGGTCCAAGTGACTTAACAGCTTCATCCCAAGTCATTTTAGTTTCAAGCTCTGATAGCTCTTCTTCAAGCATAATAGCATACTCCTTCTCAATCGCACCCTTGAACCGTTCTAGGAAAGAACTTGTCATCATCGCATGCAGATCCAGTATGCGCTTCTCTTTTGCAGTCTCAGGAGTGCCTACTCGACCACTCACTCGAGTGGTGTGGTCGAGTGCTACAGTGCTCGAGCCAATTTTAGCAGCAGATTGAAAGATTCCCCCCCCCCCAACTTGAGTATCACTGTCCCCAATGATGTTGGAGAATCTCTTCTTGAAAGGAAGAAGTTGGAGAGCTGGTGCTGTGCTCACTGCATAGAGAGTTACAGGTTCCTTAGGGTTCTGCACAGCTTTGCCAGGAAGTTGGTATGTGATCTTAGTAGAGGCTGATGCAGCACTGGACTCAACAAACTTCAGTCTGCTGTTGAGAACCTCAATCTTATGGTTTAAATCATTATAAGAGCAATCAATGTGGTTTCTGAGTTCAGTGAACCTCTTTGATGTCTCCTGAGTAGCTGTATTCTGACCTTTAAGAAGTTGGAGTAGGAGAGGCTTAAGGTCACCATCAGCTGGCTGAGGTGGTCTTGGAGTAAATCCAGGTGGATTGGCTGGAGCTGCAGCTGGAGGCACAAAAGCTTGTTTTGGCATGGGTTCTGAGTAGGGTAGACTTGATCCTGAGGGTTGGCTACGTTGGGATTCCTGTAGGAGAGATTTGGATTATTCCTATAGTTGATGTACCCTCTGTTGAAGCCAGCTTGATTCTGTATATACAGGATCTCTTCAACCTGATCATCTTCACCTTCCTGAGTTTGAGTAGCAGAGACTTCACCAACAAAGTTCACAGATTTATGCTGAGCCAGGATTAACTTGTCAAACTTCTCACTAAGAGACTGGATTTCCTGCTTGGTCTTATCAGAAGACGAAGATGGTCCCCTGACTGATCTGTCAAAATCCTCACTGTAGTTTCCATCAGAGACTGCAAGGTTCTCTACTAGCTCCCAGCTAGTGACAACATCTCTACTGAGGAAATTTTCATTACTGGCTGTATCCAGTAGCATTCTGATCTTCGGGATTGCCCCTCTGTAGAGCGTACTGAGCAAAGACTCCTTGGTGAAACCATGGTGAGGACACTGCGTTGTGTACTCCTTAAACCTCTCCCATGCTTCAAAGAAACTTTCATTGGTCCGTTGAGTGACACTGGAAATTTCATTCTTGAACTTTGCAGTCCTTGACATAGAGAAAAATATCAGCAAGAAAGCCTTCTTGCAGTCATCCCAGGCTGTTATAGAACCCTGAGGTAGTGCTCTTTCCCAGTGAGGAAGCCTTATCACCGAGAGAAAACAGAAAGAGGCGTAACTTGAAGCTGTCCTCTGAGATTCCATTGATCTTGGTGAGCTCGCACAGTCTATCAAACTGGTCTAAATGAGCAAGCGGGTTTTTCATAGGAAGTCCATGGAATTTGTGGTTCTGGACCATGGAGATCAAACCCGTCTTGATATTAAAGTTATTGTTGCTGACTGGAGGGGCTACAATTCCTTGCCTCTGAGAGTGAGTGTTATGGAGCGTCTCCTGCTCCAATCACCCTAGGCTGAGAAACTTGTTCTGCCATGACTGCAGGTGTCTCTGGAACTGTTTGTGCAGGAATAGATGTGATCCAAATACTGGATTAGATTTTGGCTGCCTTGAGAACGTGTTTGCATTCAGAGAGTAGTGACTCGATAGAGCACTCGAGTGGTAAGGTTGAGTAGGGGTCGAGTGCTACAGTACCTTATGCAAACCAGATAAATTTTCAAAACCAAATCAGTATCCAGATCTCGAAAGTAACATATTTGATCTAGTAAGCCTTAAACAACTAACTGTGTAGACAAAAACACTCAAAACCGGCAACGGCACCAAATTGAAACTACGATTTTACCTACCCTAAGCAAAGAAAGACAGCAATGCAATCAACCTAAGCCTAGAGAGACAAAATACATAGTTGATATGGAGAGTAGTAATGATGTCGAACCAATCAAGAGTGGTCTACAGCAATCAGTTGATAAATAAAGCAAGCTATTCAAGTAATTATCAAAAGGGTGTTGTACTAGCAGTCTAAATAAGAAATCTACTAAAACCCTAATTGATACTAGAGGTACCAAAGTCTGTTACACTTTAGCACATCATGAAACTAAACAGGAAAAATCACAGTACTAGGACTACTCGACCACACTGATCGAGTGGTGAGGTCGAGTGCTACAGTAAAAATTGAGAAAAACTACAATGAACTAATAACTAAGTAAGTTGTGAAACTATAGAGAAAAATATGGACTCTAGGGATGGAAATCACTAGATCACAAACACTCTGTTCCATTGCAGCTATCAACTAGCAATTTCATCACAGGATTACCCTAGACAACAGACTTCATAACCAGCTCAATCCATGGTTCGTGGTAGAGAGCCCCAAGATTTAACCCAGTCAGCATAGTGTGAGGAGTCGGATCAGGCATGAAGAATCAGCCTATTCAAGTCGAGAAGAGTTCATAACAAGTGAGTAGGTGGAGTCATAACATAAATAAATATCTGATGCATCCACCCTCACGCTATTGTACTCTAAACCCTGGACAAAGTCTTTCCAAGGGCTAAAGGCATGGTTAGTGCTCATGAGACCATCTAAGATCATGTTTTCCTTGATCAGGGGAAAACAAGCATTAAAATCACTCACCCAAGAGGGAGTCGAAACTGAGTGATGATCAAACTATCTAAGCAATAATAAAACAGAGAGAATCTATCCTAATCCATCCCCATAAATCCCAAATCTACTACTCACACAAATTGATCATGGCTTGGGTCCAAAACCCAGAAAAGCTTGAGCTTTTCATATGTTATAGCTTTTGATCTGGTGAGCAAGGATGGAGAAGAAATCAAAAGCAAATACTGATTTATTCAAAAGTTATCAAAGCTACAAGGTTGCTGGAAAATGAGAAAACTATCAAGAACACCAAGAACAAGAGAGGGAAGAAAATGAGAGAAAACCTAAAAATTACTAAGCCAGAGTGGCGCTATTCGATTCTCCCCTAATGAGGTTTAATGAGGCCCTTTTATACATAGTCTCCAGCGCTTATTACATTTTGCGAGTTTTAAGGAGAAAAAGTCAGAGAGTGCCCACTCGACCCAGCAGTCGAGTGGTGTGGTCCGAGAGTGCTTCATTCAAGTTGACTGGTCGAGTGGGCGGGCGGTGATGCTGAGGTTGAGACTGATCGCCTGAGAGTGCTTCACTCGAGTGGTCTGGTCGAGTGAGCCTGTCTGAGAGTGCTTCACTCGAGTGCTCTGGTCGAGTGAGCCTGTCATCTGCAACGGCTTTGAGAGTGCTTCACTCGAGTGGTCTGGTCGAGTGACCCATCCATTTTCTCTGAAATCTTCACTCGACTTCACAAGGCTTGCTACACGTCTTCACTTCATGAGCCAAAATCCAAGTGTGCTCCATAAGCTCCATATATACCTGATAAGACCCCAAATATGCAAAATGCATGCAATGCCTATATAGAAATATTAAACATCCTAAATGACGCGTAAATGCAAGAAATGGTATAAACAATGGATGAAATCTACTCTTAGGCATGATAAAAAGATGGTAAAAACATGTATAAAAGTGGTGTTATCATGTTTTATTTGCTTCCTTGTATCGCCTATAAAAGGGCTGAACCTCTCTCTTTTTAGGTTTTGCTATTTTTGATAAACAAAAGCCTTAAAGGATTTTCTCACCTTAGTTCTATCGAGTCGTCGTCTCTAGATATAGGTTTCCTTCAAGACTCTTGAACCGGGCTCGAATTTTGTTGGTTCCGGCGTATCCCGAGCCTCTCCATAGCTCGTGTGTCGCGTCTCGGTCCACACTCATCCCTTCCGCTTGTCCCGAATCGAGTCTCTTCGGTCACGGCCCCGCATCATTCCCCCATCGTTTCCCGGTCACTCGGCTCGAGTTTCTCACTGTGTCTTCGGTCCATCTATTCGTGTATCGGTTATCCAGACCCTCGGGTTTGTAACAATCGTAGTATCGCAACAATGTCAGAATTTAAGCAGAGGTGTTTCCAAATAAGGTGTTCTTTATGTTTTAAGAGTACCAATCATCTTAATAAAAACTTCCCTTTCATCTTTATTTTCGGTACGGACAAAAGTGTACTCAATTTGTTACTTATTATCAGCATGAAGCTTTGAGATGTTTTAGCACTGTTTCAGAAGAATGACGTGCAAAATGCTTTTGCCTTGGCTTCACATAAGGATATCCAAGGAACGACAAGAAATCTGCTGGCTTTTTGACCAAATTTTGGATTGAATATTTCATAAAATACAAAATGTTTATAATACGCCATGAAGACATTTGGCCTATGACTTCTCCACGTCCTAGTTACCAATCTTTGATAAATACTATTCTTATCTTGTTAAGTTCGGAGTAAGGAATCATGGACAACAGAACTGTAAATACTGGTAAAGTGAGAAAAAAATGTTGGTATCATAAACACACAAATCGTGGTTACAAATTACAAACTGATAATAAGAATGGAGACATTACACAAACCAGACACTTCTCTATGATACACAAATTCCCCAAAACTAATATATCTCTAATTTCCCACCTTCTTCTACTCACTCGTGTTGTCTGTCCCTCAACATATATAATCAATAATACTAAGAAAAACAAAAGTGAGGAAAATAAAATATAAATAAAATGACAAAAACCCTTTTTGACTCAATAAATACTCTTCCCGCCTCAATACTCTCACCACCTTCCAAATTCTTTATCCTTTCATCATCTCACTTGAACTCAACCTTTGACATTCCTCAAGATCTCAAAAAACCTCATCAATTCTCAGTGTGATCCGTCATCATGTTGGGAAATAGTACCCGATAAATGTGGATCGATAACGGTTTGTTTGGATCTGTACACACCTTGAGGATCATCACCAAGAGAGGCGGCTGTCAGGAAAAGTATGTAACCTCGCATGCGTGTCTCTTTCTGTGGGGTTTTACTACATCCAAGCAAGAGATCCACGGTCATTTGGATTTTGTGGTCGTCCTCTAGTTGGTGTTGGTGGTCTATTTGCGTTTAACTCCTGCAAAATAAATGCTCAGTTATGACAATTTCGCAAGTGGACAAAAAAAGGATTCAACATTAGTTTCGAGATAAAAACCTGCATCCATGTGTCCTCTATATGTCTTTCTGGTGAAGCTTCAGGTGATGTAATTGCTGGAGGTAATGGATGGATAAGCTTAGGAACCACCACCAGATCTCTCCCCAACACCAAGATTGCCCCAGCATTGTTCGCAGTACCTGAGAATGAAAAAATATTTATCATTTTATAAGAAACTATCAGATCAGGGATTTTTTTACCTACTTAGAAGTGAGTTCTTAGTTCCATAGACATACCACAATAGTTTGTAGCGGAAAAGAGTGTTATCAAATGCCCTTGGGCGAAACGCTCAAATCCGTCCATCACACATTCATGCGCACGTACAATCAATTGAAGATCATTGTTGTTGCAAAACTCCATCACACGGTCAGGCTGCAATTGCCAACTTCTTGGTAAGTAACAGAACCGCCAAAAATACTTAAGGAAACAAATTAGAATTATATTGTTCGGTTTTATTGTCTAACAAGCCCATGAATATATCAAGAATCTTAAAGGTCTAGCAAAACCAGAACCTTTCACACATCGGAAGCTCAAAACGAGATTACTTCAATGCGAAATGTATGAGAAAAATGAAAAAAATACCACTCACCCCGAAAGTTACCAATCCAGGGCCTCTAGCATTGGGTCTTAACCCTTCTACACTGTCATTTTCAGTTGGATCGGACCTAACAGATTGCAAAATGGCATACTAGTGAGACAAGGACCAAGGAAAAAACATAGAATGATATAGCATTAGACATGAACTTACCATAGTAAATCCATAAGCACAATTGAGCCTGCTTCCATTGTAATTGGACGTTGGATATTTTCTATCTGCTCTACATGATTTATCGACCGACCAATTCCTCCATGCATACAGATAATTTTCTTCTCTATCAGTGCAGCTAGAGGTAGCCAATTAAATAAACGGTTTATTCGGTGCCACACCCAGATCCCATCACGTTCTCCCTGCAAGTAGCAACGAAATGAGACCCTAAAGCTGGAAACAAGAGATTCACAAAGATGAGACACTACCATTCGCTCAATACACTCTATCCGGAAACCAAAAAGGGCATTAATATCGGCGGCTTCATGGTTTCCACGAATTAGATGTACATTATGTTGGTATTCAACCTGCAGTGGCAACCATAGAATGTCATACCCTTTCCTATCAAGTGATTATAATACCAGAATAGAGACAGCATTAATATGGTGTTCTTCAAACTACCTTTAACGCAAGCAGTAGTGTAATTGTTTCTAGGCTGTGTTGACCCCGATCAACATAGTCTCCTAAGAACAGGTAATCAATGTATCTGACGAACCATACACGATCAGCAATGTCAGACCAACAATAGCACTAGAATATGTGGCGATCATATAGCTTTAGAGATTCAGATGGACACTTACGAGATGTCTCCAGCCGTTGATGGTGAGCCATATTCATCAAAAAGGCGCATAAGATCCCCAAACTGACCATGCAAATCACCAAATATCTTAATAGGAGCTTTAAGCTGTAACACAGTAGGTTCGCTTGAGAAGATACGTTCTGCACTGTCGCAAAGATCAGCAATTTCATTGCAATCCAAGAAAAACTGGCGTCGAACTGGAGGCTTCCACCCACGAGGCTTCAAAAGATGAGCTACAATCTAATAAAACAGGGTTATGACTTCATTAGAAGACATTTAGTAGTCGCCTTACCATCTAATACCATTGGAAATACATAAGATCCAGTAGGACTACATGTCTACTGACAAATAAGTTTCCAATCCTATTAAAGCAATCAGACCAACCAAATGACCAATGCCACAGCAAAAGTACCAATTGTATAACCGTTCTTCTAAATCCACAAACACAATGTTTTCTCTTAGTGCTTCATTTAAAGAACAAAACTGTCTACCTTTTTCGGTACACTATTGATCGACATCTGACGATCCAATAATTTCCTTGCTGCTGTTGCACTTTCGGGTGTCCCATAACTAACACGGCGTCCCTCATTTTCAAATTGATCAATGGATAACTGTCTAACCATTCCACCTAAGGCTCCACCTGTTTCTGCCGCAACCACCACCTTACAAAGTTCCAGAAATAAATGCAAAATAAAAATTAAGTATCAGAGATGCAAACCACTAATAAACGAGGACAAATATGTTGCAAAACGCCCAATTTTTCTTAATAGAGACTCACAGCTCTATGATGAAGTCGAACCCCTGCAGGAATTACACTGCTTGGTACAGCAGATTCGGGCTTAATTAATGACAATGAAGGTTTTCCACTAGGTGTAGCCTCAGTACCACGATCCCTATCTGGGAGTTCAACTTCACCATTGACCTGGCGTGCCTTTGCAGCAGCTAACGTTGCACTGATAGCCTCGGCTTCCGCAGCAGATGCTTCAACGAGATACTCCACACCTTTGCTTGTTCTCCTACAATGTTGTTTATTAAATTATTTTCACAACGAAATGCATGTCCACTAACAATACGACATACCAAAAATTAAGACACTAACCGAGTTCCTGGAACCAATGCATTTTCAGTGCTTATATCAGTATACATATCACCATTTACAGGAGGTGCAACAGGGCTTCCCAGCACCACAGCGTCAGGAGCTGATTCTGGTAGGTCCCCTGTCCTTTCATCAGAAAATCCATACCTTCCAGGTGACCGGCCAGGTGGCGAGTTTGTTGCTGCGGCAGCAGCAGCAGCGTGAGAAGCAGCAGATGTTGTTTCCGCAGCAGCAAGATCTTCAGCAACCAATAGGTCATCAAGTAACACTCCTAAAATATCAGCAGAATACCGTTAAGCTCAGCAGCTATAATTTGAAAAACGCAAGAGTCTGCAAAGAAACGAAAAAAGGACCACAGGCACTGATATTTGGTGAAGAGAGAAACTCTATGATGTTTCAACTAACTTATGTTGATGCTATTAAAGTCCCAGACTGCAACCTAAGATAGAACTACCTATTTGAAAAAGAGGATCCTACATTATCTTACACTGGTGACTCAAATGTATATTATGCCAATTTACAGAATCATTTGGTTCTCAGATACTATAAAGATGGTTCATTCTCAAAGAAAAACATGTATGGTATATCGCCAATAACAGCTGTCAAAAAAATTCTGTTACCTCCACGCAAACCACCATAGATAAATATCAAATCACCCACTGCAGCAGCAGCATGCCTACAACGCCTAGTCAGCTCAACAGCAGCATCACCGCCAGCTGCGTCAGCACTATACCTACCAGTTCTAGGACTAGTAACAACCGATTTTGTATCACACCAAACACCTGCTGCAGTATCCAACACTGAACAAAGAGAAAAAACATGAACCAGTCAGAGAAGCTTAACATGTACTATTTATAATGTATAGAATTTCGTAGCTCCCCCTACAATTGTTAATAGAAGAGTGAACAATTTTTACAATCTCTGTTTGATAGTTTTCAATGAATGTCAAATATTAAATCAAATTTTGGCTTCTATAGGATGAATGATGCAGCTTACAGAAAGGATGACTATAACCATGCCTTTAGAGAGAAACAGTATGCTTCACTAAAAGATCATCGATTATGAGACAACCGAAATGTATTTAAGAATAACATATTCATTGATTAGTATATTGCATTGTATAAGAAAAAAACCGCAAGTGTTCTCTCAGTGAAAATCTCCATAACAGCAGCACAAACATGAGATTTTTTTCTTCTTTAACTAACCTGCAACACTGGATGAGTCTTCTACCATGCGTCCACCACCAAGTGCCCCACCAGATACATGGAGTCTTG
Organism: Cardamine flexuosa; assembly: GCA_963555745.1. Lineage (NCBI taxonomy): Eukaryota > Viridiplantae > Streptophyta > Magnoliopsida > Brassicales > Brassicaceae > Cardamine > Cardamine flexuosa. The sequence continues at coordinate 12,068,571 of OY743217.1, forward strand.
CATTTACAAAGACCTAAAATATTCCACCAAAGGTTGGTTTTTCTAATCTAACTAGCAAAGAGAAGAAAAGAAAAGAAGAAGTATCTCATACTGCTGCATGTTGGTATCTGGCTGAAGGTGAGACGCCAGGGGCTATGGCCCATTCCCAACGTCCATCTCTGTGCTTCGCGAGTCCATATGCACTTGCTAGGGGCTATCATGCAGAGGTGCACAGACAAATTAAGCACGGCAATCAAATATTAAAAATCAAGGCGGACAAAGAAGCTCTTAAACTCCAAACTTCACTTGTTTCAAACATGATAGCTAATTTTCTACTTGAACTCTATTTGGAAAGAGAAGCTATTCCCTTGTCACCTCAGTGAAATAGAACAAGGTTTGTTCACTGCAGAGTTAATGTAATGGCAGCTGAGAGGAATACAACATATGGATTCCCTCCAGGTGACAAATTTAAAACCTAAATGCAAAGCAAATGTCTTTTTTGAAACTGGGGAATAAACATGGCAGCAAAGAAACTCTTTGACTTACCACACTATTCGCATCTCTTCCACCGCAGAGAAGAAGAAGACCATCAGACCGCGCACTTGCAGTTGCATACCTAGTTATTACGTACCAAATCAAGAGATAAAATTCAGTTACGAGCATACCACACAGTCACATAGAAGAAATGAAGCCAAGGAAGCAGAATTACATGCATGGAGGAGGACCTTCCCCTTCCGGTTCCAGCTTACGCCATTCATAAGGTTTAGCAGCAGTGTCTAAAGCCCATACATCAGCTAATGGACGCTTTCCTGATAATTTAAGTAAATTAAGAGGAATAGAGCTATTTAAGGAGAATATAAATACACTTTTGATGAGGTAGCGAGTTATACTGCTTACCATCATTTCCACCAATTGCCATGAGATACCTCTGTCCTACCAATGCCATGACATGTCCATAACGCGGTCCTGGTCCAGGACCCTGAACAACAACCCTGGATAAAGAGTACATTCTAAATCAACCCTGGACAACAAACTTCAGACCAAGCTAGCGACAACGAGCAGATTTGTATTCGAACCTGTGCCATCGTGGCCGTTGTTGAGTGAGATCAAGAACATGAAGATCCTCAGCCGATAAACCAGCAGGACCAATTCCACCCTGTGCCACAGATATATTTCGGTACCAGGTTTATTGCTGACCGAAAAATGATAACCTTGAATTGCTATACTAAGATCCACAACAAGATAAGTTTCTCCCCTACCTGAATAACTACCATAGTCCCAACAGCAGTAGCAACATGTGCAGCTCTCGGGCTAGGTGGTTCTCCATAAGGTGTAAGCCTGTAGCATTATCTCATCATATTAACCACACTTGACACTTAATAACACATAACCAAATCTTGTACATTTTTGTTAAACTGTTAAAGAAACAGACGACACAATTCATATTTTCTTCTCACCTCGACCACTTATTAGAAAGAACATCATAACAATGTACATCAGCAGTAGCACCAGCTAACCCTGCATAGAAAAACATTAATCTAACCATCAAATACAGTAGAGAAACTCTAAAAACAAGGTCTAAAGCATAGAATACACAGAGAAATCGTAATCTTACACCAACTATTGGCTCAACCAAACACAGGGCAAGTCTAAAACCAATGAAAGAACAAGACTTGGAGCATTGAATACACCAGGAATTGATTAATTCTCAAATGACAATAGTCAAGACACTAAAAAATGTTGAGAAAAGAGAAAACCAAAAAAAAAAAAAACTTACTAATGCCAGCACTTCCAGCTGAAGTAGGTGTTCCAGTTCCTCCAGAATTACCCTCAAGAGCCGTAGCACCACCAAACAAAATAAGTCTTGGCCCAATATAACTAGACGTCCCTTCTTCACCAACGGCAGGAACCGCCGTCAAAGTATGTCCACATCTAGGTCCAGGCCCATCTTCTTTCTTCTCTATTATAGCATTCACAACCGAATACGTTGGCGCACATCTCGGACCAACCACCGGCGTTTGTTGCTGTTGTTGCTGTTGCTGTGACGGAGGAGGCAGAGGAGGAGTCAAAGGCGATGTAGATTCGGATTCGGATCCAGTTTCTTCCGGTGATTGCTCTGATGTTTCTTTCTCCATATGTGATGTAGATTGATTATTCTGAGCCGTCGTCGTTGTTGTAGTAGGATCTTGATCATTCTCTGGTACCATAGACGAATCCAAATCCATTTTTGAAAAAAAAAAAAAAAAAAAAGAGCTAATTAAGAAAGATCCAGAGGCTAAAAATTCGCGCTCGTCATCTTCTTAATTAGCAATCAGAAGTTAACAAAAACTCTTTTAGCGATTAACTGAAACCCTAGCTTAGGTTTTCTCCGGTGAGATCCTCAAATCGGAGAGAATTTGAAATGAGTTTGTTTCTTTTTTTTCTTTTTTTTTAGGTTTTGTTTTTGTAAATTTAACTTCTGGAGAGGAATGAAGAGGAGAAGAAAGAAAGGACAGAGAAGACGAAACTCAACACCGAACAAACAACAAAACTTGCCCTTTTCTCTATTTGAGATATTAATTAATGAATTAGTCACTCAAATTTAATCATTTTATCCTTTATCTGACTTTAAAAACAAATTATTTAAGGAAACACAAACACTTCTATTTCAGTTGTTTCTTTTTTTGGTAATATTTCAGTTTTGTTTTCCTATTTCAGTTGTTTAAGAAATTAGTTTCGTGTAATACAAACAATACACATGTAACAAAAACAATTTACTCATGTTTAGACAGCTTAGCAAACATTTTTTCTATCAATCTCTTAGTTTATTTTATATTTATTATTTAGTCATCTATAAAATATGATATTATATTGTTTGATTTTATCTGCATTTTTTTTACTTGAGCAATTTAATGGATTCCTCCAAATTCCAAAGCTATGAAATAGAGATGAAAATGCAAATATCAAAATTTCAAAAAACCTTGCATGTGCGTTGATTGAGTGCAAGAGTGATGCTGAAGACGAAGTGGCAAAATTGTAGAGAAGTAGGTGTTTATAGCCTTCTTTGGTGAGTTATTAAACGTTCAACTCTTAAAATAAAAAGTTAAAACTGTAAATAAATAAACAAAAACTAAATATTGAAATTTGGAGCTTATTTATCAAGTGAAGTAGTTTGACCTGCTTCGCATATGAATGAGTGATCTATAATATGTCAAAGGCAATTATATTCAAATACATAAACTTTTCATCAATATGTTGACCAGCCTCGCCGAAAATTTCTCGATATATTTCATAATTCCACAAACACAACATCTAAAACAACAACTATTAAAACTTTTTCCCAATGAACATATCTTTAAGTATTTGTTGATCAATGAATGCATCAAGACCGTTCATTATTTCTTATGTGGCTTCTTGTGCTGTTTATGTGACTCAACTTGTTTCTTCTTGGAAGACCCAAGCCCATTTGCAAGATCAAACGAGCTCAGATCCTCTAGAACTTGATCAAGACCGAGACCAACATCAGGAGCTTCTTCTGGTGTTTCGGCTGTCTCGTTTTCATCACCGGGAGGCATTGCAAAATGTGGAAGCTTACCATCAATGTAATCTTTCAGAATCTGTCTAGCTGCTCTTGTCTCATCAGGTAATCCACTAGCGGCAACGTAGCCACGAGAGAGGCAGTAAGTTCTTAGAAACTCTGAAGCAAGAGGTGGGCGGGACTGAGGCTCATAGCTTTTGGGTTTAGGTAAAGAGATGTTGTATACATCTTCAATGGCTTGCCGAGGAACACGTTCAGCCACAACTTTAACAGCTTCACGGTGCTCGGTCATCCGGTCTATTGGAAGTACTCCACAAGCAATCATTTCGTATCTTGAGCTTGAGAATGAAGGGAAGACTAAACCAGGGCAATCACATAGCATTAGCTCCTCAGAGATTATTAATGTCTGGAAATGCTTTGTTTTTCCGGGTGTAGATGTGACACCTGTTCGCTTCTGACCTACCAATGCGTTGATTGTCGAACTCTTTCCCACATTTGGGTACCCAACAAAGCCAACCACAACTTGTTCGCGCTGTGATTCAGGAGAAGTTGCGGAAACTCCTCTAGATTTTCTCGTTTTTACTATCTCTAAAGCCTCATGTTTTAATCGATCCAAAAGCTCGTCCCTTCCATATACTTTAACGGCTGGGTCATCTGTCTTCTGAGAGGTATCAGGTGATTTCCACTGTTCTTTCAGGGGTTTACCTTCTAGTGTAGCCGTAGCAGCTTTAGCTGACCAGAAGACAAATAGAACGTTGTTGCGGGAGAAGTATTCTGCCCATTTCTCCCTGCGTTTACATTACGTACAACCCAACTGGTTAGCCAAAAACAAAAAGGTAAGATGTAAATAAGTAAGGTAGAAGTTTACCTGACATAAGACGGTAAAAGATCTGCCTTGTTTACCAGAAGCATTGTTTTTTTATGCTCATCAATTTCTCGTGCATATGCCTGTGTCAGAACAAACCTTCATGTAAACGTTTGATATGGATCAAGAAAATTCTACTAAGAGAAAGATTCAAGTTAGCACAGATAGGGTTTACCTCAAGATCAGGGCAACGGTAAAAGAGAGGATCTCTAGCATCAACAACCATAACAATCTGAAAGAGAAGTAAAAACAGGCAATGATATTTTGCAATTAACTTAAACCATGCAAAATGAGATCTAATAGACAGGAAAAGATATCCTGGACAAAATGACATACCAAATCACTTCGTTCAAGCACTCGCCAAAGCTGTCTCCAGATGTCAAGGTTCTTCTCGAATGGAGTCAACACTAGCTTTTCATTTTCCTCGAGACTGAGTGAATACAGCAGAACAAGTAGGCATGCATAAGTATGTAGCAGTAAGTACCAAGGAAAATTGCACATAACAAAATCAAACCATACATCTAAATAGCAACAAAATAATAACTTGAGTGAGTTATACCCTTCTCAAGATGTGAAATGGATACTTTTCTATCAGCAAAAGTGGTCAAAACGAAATGTACTTTACTGTTTTGGTGCCCTATCCTTTACTCTATCCAGCATTTCTTTGAAACAAAACAAAAAAAAAAAACTTGAACACACAAAGAACTTACAAATACTCTGCCAAAGTACTCAAGCTTTATCAAGAGCTAAATAGCTAATTAAGATAAAAAAATCAACTCGTAACCTCAGAGCCACTTATATCAAATTAACAAACAATCAAGAATAAAGCAATTAAAGTGATATAAGTACTAACCAAAAGCCTTCATTTTAGTGGCAACATTGGCAAGTACTGGAGTAACCATAGTCGCTACTCTAGCTTATGAGTTATGAGCATTGATTCAAGTATTTGAATTATCCTCAACTTTGTTTTCCATTTAACTGTTCATTTTTTAATAAAAAAACATTGTACTACTAAACCATTGAGAAAATGATCAGACATAGTAGAAGTAGAAAAATGTTTAAACGCTTGCCAGTAAGCAATCCCTAATTCTAGTACTATCAGCAACAATTCTTCTATTCACAGATTTATAGATATCTAGTTCATTGTCAACACTAGGAAGAAAACTCAAGTAAAAGAGAACCAACCTCGCAAGTTTCCGGCGCCAAGTGAGAAAAGCTTGTTTTTCATTAGCATCAAGTTGTTCCACATTCATTTTAGGTGTCCAATGAGGTCTGAATAATAAAAGAGAAGAGTATAAAGCGAAAGAGACTGTTAATTATTCATGAACAATAAACTAAAGAAGAAGCAAAAGAAACGTATCAAAAAACAACACACCTTCGAGGCACTTGAAGGCTACTAGCATGTAAAGCCTCCTCTCTCATCCGTTGCTCTTTCCATTCTTTAGCTGTTATACCACTTGAGCTCGAACCTGTGTCACTGTTTACATATAAAATTACAAACGAAGAAGCTTAACACATTAGAGAACAGATTAAGAGCATAAAACACACAAGCGAATATTGAAGAACACAAACAATAAATCAGTCATCTATATAATCAACACACAGAACTCAAAGGCGTATGTATGTATATACACAAATTATCAAATAATCTAATAAAGTAGTCAAAAATCTTCAGATTAAGAGCATGAACACAAATCATAATCACCGACTAAGAGCCGACATCACCGATTTAGATTATCGATATCTCAAAGGCGTAGGAATCATTGAAGAATTGATCAAATTATGTGAAAAAAATGAATCGAGAAACTCACAGATTGATTGGAACAGGCGTTGCGGATTCGTGATGAATCGCGAAAATCCGTTCAGCTTCCTCGGCTTGCTCGATGATGGCATCGATATCGCTTACTTCCGTCACGGATTCCAAAACCTTCTTGTTTTGGTTTTTGTAGTTTTTGCCTTTTTCCTTGGTTTCTTGGATCATATGGTTATGGTGCTTCACTAGAGCTCGACCTAGAGATGTCTTCTCGTTCTTCCCCATTTTCTTCTCGGCTAAGACCTCAGTGAAACTTTTAATTTTCCGATGATTCAGATTCAGATGGGAATCGGAGATCTTGTGAGAAGATTGAGAACAAGAGATATTTCACGGCTGTGGTTGAATTTCAAAAACTCAGAAAATGTGTTGTGTTTTCAAAAAAGGGCTCCGTGTGAAGCAAAGCGAAGCCGACGTTGGGCGAAAAACAATGATAAATTAAGAGTTTAGGTCTTCGTTGGGAAATTAGTACAATAAACTCTATAAAATAAAGAGATTAATGTCTTCATTAAACTGTGAAAATGTTTAAATGTGTAATCTTCTACTACTTGATTATCATTTATAGGGATGAATGTTGTGTAATCTTCTACCCGTATCCTTGAAATTTGTGGAAAGTTCCGAATAATACATTTTTTCGTGGTATTATTTGAGAGGTCCATTGTGCGTCATAAGAGTGTCATGTCGCATAAGGCAAAAACTCAAATGGATTATTATCACATTCGGAAGGCCAAATTGACTTCACGCTATAAGGTAAAGAGATATTTGACTTGTAGACGGATCTTGGCACTATGAAAAGCTTCATATAGAGGTTATGGGTGTGTAGAAATCGTTATTGAACCAGAATTGTCGTTTATTGACTCACAAAGATGCATATATATATAGAAGGGTTCAAGCATAAAGATATTTATAACTTCCTAATATGTACCTTACAGATAAGTATAATTTATTTAATTCTAAATTCACATTCTTTATCTCAATACGCCCATTTACGTTTGAAAGTATTGAACGTCCACCTTGGACAAGAATTTATTGAATTGAGCACAATCAAGAGCTTTCGTTAAAAATATTTGTTAAGTGCTTATTGGTTGGAACATGAGTATTGAGTAGTAGTAAGGATACCATCCCGAATAGCATCACATATTGCATGACAGTCTGACTCTATGTGATATGTTCTCTCGCAAAAGACCGGAATTGTGTCAATATAAATGACAGCTTTACTTTCACATAAGAGTTGAGCTGGCGCAGAGTGTTCAATACCCAAATCTTTTAACAAACGACGTAACCACTTAACTGAAGTGCATCAGCCATAGAATAATATTCGGCTTTTGCATAAGAGTGAGAGATCATTTGTTGTTGTTTTTGTCTTCCAAGAGATAGGAAAACCGTCAAGTAAACTTACATATGCACTCAGAGAGCATTTAATAGTGGAACACAACGACCAATCAAAGGCACAATAAACCTCCAAGGTAAGGTATGTTGAAGTATTAAGAAGAAGTCCCTGGCCTGGAGATCCTTTAGAAAAAAAAAACTGATCACGCGAAGAGATGCATTTAAGTGATTTTCACGAGAAATTTGCATAAAATAGAGTCTGTCAGTTATTCAGCAGAACCTGCCAGTTACTCAGCATGGTCTGCCAATTGCTTAGTAGGGTCTACCAATTGCTTAGTAGGGTCTGCCAATTGCTCAGCAGATTCTGCAACATGTGTGCAAAGTCTAGCAGATGCTTGCATAGTGTGTCAAATGTTCACAAAGTCGGTCAAATGGTCGCATAATCTGCAAAAGATATCTAACCAGTTACTTTGGTTATTTTAAAACTGATGCAGCGTATAATAAGCTTCTATGTGGATTTCGATAGAAAATTCTTATGGGTTTTACGTGTTCATCAAGTTAGTTGTTTACTTTATTTTCTATTTTAGTTAGGATATTTATCTTTTAAATCCTATTAGGTTTAGGAATAGTTTAGACGTTTTACTTTCTTATAAATATATTATCTTTAGGGTTTTTGTAAAGAATTATTGATGATTGATTAAACAAGTTTTAAGAGAGCTTTGTCTAAAGCCTAGAGAGGAGGACTCTCAAACTTAAAGAGCTTCTTTTTCGAAGCCCTGAGAAGAGGATTCTCGCCCTATCCCTATTGCTTCTTCGTCAAGTTTTGACGTTCTAAGCAAGACCCGTTCGTGAATCCGAGTTCTCCCAGATATCTTGTGTTCTTGTCCGTTATTTAGCTTCCGCTCTCTATCAGTTGGTATCAGATTCATCTCGTTCCTGGTGGTTTGATTCCCTTACAACAATGGCTCCAAAATACACAATATGGGAGACCAATTTTAAGGTGGATATACACGAGTTCCACGGTGGATTTTCTAGTGATTCGTTACTAGATTGGCTCATGGAGATTAAAGAAATCTTGGAGTTTAAAAACATTTTGGATGATCGATGTGTTTCGCTTGTGTCTAAGAAATTCTGAGGATAAGCCGCATCATGGTGGCAGCAAGTGAAGTCAATACACAAGCAAGTGGGCAAGAATCCCATAAAGTCATGGGATCATAAGAAGAAGTTATGTGCAGCTTTATCTCGTAATTACGATCAACAATGTATAGTTTTTTTGCAAAATTCAAGACAAAGAACGCGATTGGTGGATGCTTACACAGAGAATTGTTTTGTTCAAGTTAAAATCTGTGTGCTTGAGCACGTCTATGATAATTACGGTAATGAATTATCTATTATGAAGCCCTTCTCCAATGTCAAAGATGATGTACATCGTGATGAGCATGATGATCAAATCCAAGACGAAGACAACAAGTTGGATTTTCATCAGAAACTTACTGGGGACATGGTTCTACATAAGATTTCATAACACCGTGAATCAGAGGTTCATCTCGATTATGAAAAATACATGGTCAACAAACCCGTATACGAGGATTCAGACTCAATCTTTGATGTTTGTGATGCTATGGATCCAATTGTCGTTAGATATGATGGTGTTGTTGTTTCCAACACCAATTTTTCGGTGTTAGATGATGAACAAATCTTTGTTGTTGGAGATAATAAATTGACTGTTCAAACATTGGACGGTCCAAGAGTTGATGAAAGCAAATATTTATTAGTAGCACTTCAAATGGTTTGGAATAAAAGATATAAAAAGTTATGTTTTAGGGTGATTGTCAAATCCTAGTTGATACCATTACAAAGAATAATGAGGAAGTTTAAATCCTAAATATTTAAAAATGTCAAAAATTGGGAAAGAAAATTTGAAGAAATACGCTTCACACATATTTCAAGAGGCAACAACGAAGCAACACATATACTCGCAAGAAATGGATCACCATATCGCATTTTTTTGTCAAACTCTTTTTATCCGGTTAACAAACAGATTGTGTTTTTTCACATTAATATAATTTATTTTTCGTCAAAAAAAAAGATTAGTTAATATTGAATGGTGACGTTACTTTGCAATACGCAACTTTACACGAACCGTTTTTCACCTAAAATTTACTTTACCACTAAACCTATACTATAATATTGGTTTAAAACATTGGTTTCCCCAATGTAGAAAGTAGAAACTAAAAAGTATTACTCACTTTGTTTCTAAAAGATTGATATTTAAGAGATTTTCACAAATTAAAAAAAATAATGATTATATTATTTTCTTTCACCAAAAAAATATTTTAATAGTTATGAACCAATAAAAGTATAGTAAAGATCATTCTTTTCAATCATTACATCTTGAATTTTATAATTTTCCAATAAATAAATAAATAATTAATAATTAATCATTGTGAAACAAAATTTAAATGTTAGAACAGCAAATTTTTAGGAATAGAGTACTTTTTTTTCTGCAAATTTTCTCAAAAAATAATTAAAATATGACATTTGTTTTTGTCGGCCAAATTGCATTGAAGCCCAAAAAGGCCCATCGGAAGAGCCAACACCTAAGAAAGCAACACATGTTAACACATGGAAACATAAAGCTGAAGGAATGAAGTCGCCTCCACTGCCCAACCGCTTCGCCGCTGCACTGCTCGGACACTTAGATACAACATGGATCATCCGCCATCGGCCGGAGCCAGGAGAAATAAAAAGAAATCTGAGGATGTCGAATTGTGTCCCCCCTCTTACGAAAACAGATCCACTTGGTTGTCTTTCTCGGTAAAACTTCCGGAACTCCGCTTGAAACTTCACCGCCACTTTCGTTTGAAAATGAATGCCATCCTTTGAATCAAATATCTCACCACACCATCTACTCTCAAAGGGAGATGGACAATATTCTTTAACAGGAATGGGAAGCCATTACTCCAAATCAAAAGAAAAAAAAAAAGATAAAATTTAAAAATGAGTCATCAAGATTTAAGTTTATATGCCTTAATATCAAACCGATTAATTTTACTTAAAAGTTGAATAAAATAATAGATTAAAAAATATATAAAATATAACGGACGACATTACTGGAATTTTATTTATCAACATATTGTTGGAATTTATTATCGGACAAAGCTGAAATTTACCTTATACTAGATCGGAAACAAAATTGGAATCTGAAAAATGGAAAAGAAATAAAAGGGTGAGATAAAAAAGGGTTTTGTGCAAAAAAATCATTGAACTTTGTTTTGTTTGCAAGATCAACCATCATCGGAAAAGTGTACATGTCAATCCTATCACTTTCAAAGTCACCCGCTAAATAGCTCTTGCCTATATTGTCGATGTGTCACCGTTTAATACTGTTAAAAAACTAACAGAAATATCAAAACGACGTCATTTTAGATATAAAAAACTATATAATGTTTTGTTTTCATTTGGTCGTTTTCTTTTTTTTGGTCGTTTTCCAGTGCCCAAAACAACAAAGCTTCTACTTTGATTATTTACTTTTATTTAATATGTTTTAAAAACAACAAATTGGCATCGTCTTTTTCTTTGTTCTTCAGTGTTGTTCTTCCTTCTTCATATGTTCTTCCTCATTCTTCATTTATATATATATATATATATATATATATATATATATATATGTTGATTGTATTTATTTTCTTTCCCCCATAAGAGACGAATTTAAAGTTACAAATTTGAGTAAGAAAAGAACACATGGACTGAACAAGGAGATCTAAACAAGTGCTATAGCAAAATAAAATTGAAACTCAGGAGAAATGGATTGATTGAAAAAATAAGGAAAAGTTACTAGAATAATCTCAATTAAAAGTTTAATTGCTAGAATGACTTATAAATTTTTAGGATTAATTGGGTTTAATTTCATATCAAAATTACCCTTTTAAATGTGAAAGGAAAGTAAATATTTTAAATATTTATTTCCATAATTTTTGGATCTAGTTGTAACAGATTTATTATATTTATGACAGATTTATATTGATGGTTATATTAAGCAGTTACGACATAGTTTTATTTTACGGCAGATTAATTTTACTTCATAGACTTTCTTTGTAAGACACCACAAACTTTCCTAATTTACGTCAATTTTCTGATTATTTCTAACATATTTTTGTTTTCCGTGACCACAGACTTATAGTACTCGTTAAAAATCTGTCAAATGATAACAAATTTTTGCACCAAAAGATAAGTACTAGAATGACGCCTAACAATAAGATAATATGATTATGTTATGACATATTTTTCTCATATTACTAAAAATCTGTCAATTGATAACAGATTTATGTTATATATTGACAGTTTTGTGTTAATAAGTTTTTAATATGTTATGACAGATTTTTTTTAATTGATCACAGATTTGGTTTAAGTTAACAAAAATCTGTCATGTTATAGCAGATTATATTTTGTAACAAAGAATTGCCGGAATGACATATGGTCGTAATATAAATTTAACCATGTTATAACAGGTTTTTTTATGTTATGACAGATTTTCCTTAAATTATTATAAATCTGTTGTTTGATAGTAGATTTAATTTTGAAAAAAACAAATTGCTGGATACACATATAGTGCCAACATGTGACAACATATGTGTTGTTTTAAATCTTATGATGACAGACTTTTTAGTATCCTAGTTGTGACAGATTTTTATGAAATTAGACATTAAATGTAAATTCTAGGGTTTTCTTTTCTAATAACGGTTGCCTCATTTTTTTTACTTCTTCCTCTTGCTTGTCGATCACCTGTGTATCATTATTCCGATTTTGTTTTTTTCCATTTTGATTCATCTCACAATTCTTTTTCCTTTTTGGTTAATCTCTTTAACAATTGGCGTGAATCACACGTTAAACTGTTTTGTTCTTTGTTTTTTTTTCCTCACCACATCGCTTTTCTCAAACTGCTGTCACAAAAAGTTGGTGGATTCGATCAGATATGGATCAAAATATTCTTCTGTGCGGCAATTGGATCTTTGAGAAAAAGAGATGGTTGTTTGTGATTAATAACAAAAGGGGTTATCGAGTTTTAGAAGATAACTGTCAAACCAGTTTTGATGATTGCATTCGAATGGTATATGAGGATTATGGGCTGGAAAATAGTGTATGTGATGTCGTGTTGAGCTACAAGCTTTCAAAGAAGTTGTCTCAGCAATTACCGGGTGATATACCACCGGTTTTTATTTTTAATTCTCGACAATTGCATGCTTTCTTGGGGCAATTACAGACGGATACTGTGAGACTTTGCGTTGAAGTGAAGGAGAAAGTAGTGCTTGATTCGAATAGAAAAGGAAATAAAAGAGCACGACATGATTCAGATGGAACAGACTCAGAACTTGAAGACGTATTGTGTCAAGATGATGAAGATCTTGAAGATGATGAAACCAGATTTGATTACTGTGATGATTCAGACGGAACAGACTCAGATGATGAGAATTTTAGCTCTTATGGGATTCCACCAGATGAAGAAGAGAAACCTAACCCTAGTTCACCAAAGAAGAAGAGGATTTAAAAAATTATAATTGAAGAACTAAAGGATAACGATGTTAAGTTAGACTTGTCAAATATGGATTTGGCTGTTGGTCAATGTTACGATACAAAAGATCATTTGGAGACACGGTTGAAGATACTAACAGTGGTAGAGAAGTTTGATTATTATGTTGATCTGTCGACATCTTTTTTACTCATTGTCAAGTTCTGGGTAAGTGGATGAACGTGAAGGGTAAGAGCAAAATCATTAAGAGACTACCCAAAGTTTCATGTGCGTGTGTTTGTTTCAGAATATACATGTTTAGTTACAGAGCGCTCTGGGCGTTCCCGACAAGCAACTCATCAAATTCTTGGAGCTGTGTACAAGGATTTTGTAGGCAGAGTTGGGCCCAAGGTATTGCCAAATCATGTTGCAGAAACATTGAATAAACGCTTTCAGATCAAGGTACAATATTAGGTGTAAATTTATATTGTTTCATTTTTTGTTTAGTTTGATGTAAACATTTTTTTTTTTTTGGATAGATGAATTATTGGAAGGCATATCGGACACTAAGATATGCTCATGAATTGGTCTGTGGTAGTCCAAAGAGTGGTTATGAGCAGCTACATACTTACTTGTACATGATAAGGAGAGAAAATCCTGGAACATTTACGCGACTAGAAATTGATGAAGCTCAAAGATTTAAGTATTTGTTTCTAGCCTTTGGTGCAAGCATGAATGGATTTCCATTCATGAGGAAAGTGGTGGTTGTCGATGGTACATTTTTAAAGGGAAAATATAAAGGGACACTTCTGACTGCAACAACTCAAGATGGCAATTTTCAGATTTTTCCAATAGCTTTTGCTGTGGTTGATACAGAAAATGATGAATCATGGGAATGGTTTTTTAAGCAACTCAATTTTGTGATCGCAGATGACGAAAGCCTTGCCATGATTTCTGATAGGCACAAATCAATTGGGAAAGCAATCAAGGCGGTTTATCCAAAGTCCAGCCGGGGAATATGTACTTACCATTTGTACAATAATATATTGGTTCGGTTTAAAGGTCGGGAAGCATTTGGTTTGGTTAAGAAGGCGGCAAATGCATACAAAGTTGTTGATTTTCATACAACATTTGATCAGATTGAAGCGTTGAATCCTTCACTCCATACTTACCTTGAAAGAGCTGATGTGCGATTGTGGACACGTGCACATTTCCCTGGTGATAGGTACAACTTGCTTACAAATAACATTGTTGAATCAATTAATAATGTGATGTCCCATGCTAGGAGTTTTCCAATTGTGGAACTGTTAGAAACAATTAGGTCAATGATGACTAGATGGTTTTCTGATCGAAGGAATGATGCATTCAAAATGAAAACATCTTTAACACGTGGTGTAGAGAAAATTCTCCAGGTTTACTTTCTAATCCTAATGAACATTCGATGCTAATTCTTCAGGTTGGTTTTCTAATCCTAATTTTTTTACAGAGCCGTGTAGGGTACTCTAAGCTACTTACTGTACAAGATATAGATGCATATCATGTACAAGTTACAAGTGGATCATCGCTCTATGTTGTTAACTTAAAAGACAACAAATGTACGTGTCGCAGGTTTGACCTGGAGAAATTACCTTGTGCACACGCAATTTCGGCGGCTGAAAACAGGAAAATTTCTCCAATTTCATTGTGTCATCCTTACTTTCATACACACTACTTGTCCAATTCATATGCAAGTGCCATCATGCCAACAGATTTTGCAATACCCGTTCCGGAACATGTGGTCAACAAGGTTTGTTTACCACCAGTACCTAAACAACAACCTGGAAGACCAAAGAATTCGAGAATTAAATCTGCATTGGATATTGCAATGGAAAATAAAAAGCCAAGGAAATAATACACTTGTGGTAATTGCAATCAAATAGGACATAATCGGAAGACATGTAATTTATAGACATCCAGTATTTTTATTTCTCTTGACATTTGTGTTGAATTACTATTTGCCGGGTATTTAAGGACAACGTTTTGATAGCTACGTTTAAGATGTCTTATTGTTTGTTTCAAGTGGGACTGATTTCGATTTTTAAGGCGATCATTTTAAAGTAGCTTCTAAAACAATGAGATAAAATAACAGCAATACAAGGCGTAAAATCTGAAATTAGATAAATACACAAGACATACAAGGATGCATAAATGTCTAAAATTCTGAAAAAGTACAAATACAAGAATACAAAAAAAAGAAAATACACATAAAATCAACAATCTCAAACTATGGAGAATCAGTGAGGTGAGGGATTACAAACTCTTTACCAAGACCTCTACTCTGCGGAATGTGATGTTTGTACTCCTCTCCAACTTCGTCGAATAGGTCAGTGGCATGTTTGATCCGAATAGCTGGTATGTTCCTATCGCATAGCCCGTCAAATGGTTTTCCAAGAGATAAACATTCGATGTACTTTAGAGCAAACACACCACAATCCCCTGGATTTTCATTTAACGGCACATTTGCCTTCACTCTTCTAACTTCTAACATCGCATAGCTCTTCTTACGAACCGCCTCATCATCAATCACTTGACTTAACAATGCGGGGATTATTCGCCTTAAAAACATGCATTGTAAGGCCAATGGAGTATCCCTCACCATGCTTGGGATGCTATCGTAGATGTAAATCTTCTTAGCCACCAAGTTAATATCCATAGCCACCCAATGATTGCCATTGAAAAATAGACAACCATATAAATTATCAACATCAATGAACCACTTCTTCCCTGTCGATGGACCAACCGGAGGTACACCGTTGAAGTGATTCACGTAGTAGTCCTTGAACCTAAAGTTGTTATGCGATGGTTCAAACTGTGGCCAATCTCTAAACAATGACGTGATCAAATCTTGATCCAAGAATGTAATGCGTTGATTACGGAACATAGATGGATGACGCATAAACCTTTTGCGGAACATAGTCATTGCATGAACCATGTGCTGCATTAGTAAAAAAATAACATAGTCATTGCATGAAATCATAAACAATCTATAAACAAGTTTGCTATTTACTTACATGGTCTTTCAACCATCCATAGTCCATAGTTGGCGAGTCTAATCGTGGAGTCATGATCTGCCAATAAAATCAAACATCTTGATTTGAGATACGAAGAGGTTCTTCCCTGTAAATAAAAATAATTTATAAGTATACAAAGGCAAACAATGACTATTAGAAGATCTAAATTATAAATTTTTAGAACCATACTCATCAAGCTGCAGGAAATCTGTAATTATAAATTTTTAGAAATCTGCAGGAAATAGCAAACAATGACTATTAGAAGATCTAAATTATAAATTTTTAGAACCATACTCATCAAGCTGCAGGAAA
Source organism: Cardamine flexuosa (assembly GCA_963555745.1). Lineage (NCBI taxonomy): Eukaryota > Viridiplantae > Streptophyta > Magnoliopsida > Brassicales > Brassicaceae > Cardamine > Cardamine flexuosa. The sequence goes on from OY743217.1 coordinate 12,084,942, forward strand.
TCTGTAAGCTTCTTAAATTTCACATCATTGGCAGGCTGGAAAATATCATAGACGATATTATAAGGGATTGCATCTGTAATTATCCGCTTTACTGTAGAGTTACCAATATATGGGTACTTCTGAGATTCCGCCAAATGTGGGACTCGCTTTCCTTCTGGTGCAGCTCCATCCAATAACTTCTCTGCCCTTTCAAGTGATGTAAATGACTTACGAAGTACCTTACTAGTTATCTTTAGATCTGGGTCATCCAATGTGTCTTCAGAACTTGAAGCCATTTTAGTATTTGCAGAAATAACTTGGTCTGTTATATCTTCCACATCCCCAACAACATCATCTTGAATCTTCTCCTTATTCTTCTTATTACCGCACTTGTCCCCATAACCTTAGCTTTGTTCTTCTTCTCAATCTTGACAGCTCCTTTCACTACCTTCTCCACATTATCTTTCTCAACATTATCCTTCTCAGGAGCCTTTGTAAAAACTTTCTTCTCACGTAAAGGAAGATCCACAGATATATCGGTTTCGTTCTTCTTCTTATTGCTAACAGTATACACCTTCTTGACAACTATTTGAACAGGAAATTCATCCTGTGAAGTCTGATTCAACTCAACAATCCAAGACTTCACATAAAAACTATATTAGTATCTTAAACCAAATCAAAAGTTACTAAACATCAAACAATACACTTACAGGTGCTTTACTCTGCGCCTCATCATCATTTTTTTCTGTGAAGTAGCATCCTCTGGTACAACCGTGGGTTTTTATTCTTTCAAAGCGCTCTCAACTCCATCAATCTTCTCACAAAGCTTCTCCTCTAAGGCACTCATTTTTTTATCAACAAATGCTTCAAATTTACACTCCCTAGCGTCTATTCTGCTGCTCAAAATCTTGCCAAAATCTGAAATCGTCCCATTCATTGTACCCATCATCTCAAATTTTTTTGCCAAGCTTTTCTTCTCATCTTCGATATCCTAGGAACAATAATATGTTACAAAAATATTGTACTTGACATCACTATCAACAATAAAAAGAAAAAATTTGTATAATATTTAAAGGAATAAAAAAAAACTAACCTCCATATGTTTTTTGCCAATCTTCTCCTTCATTGCATCCTTTGCTTCTTCTTCTTCCTTAGAGGGTGCCTCTTCTATATTTCTCTTCTTCTGTCTAGTTTTATGCTCACCATCCTCATCATCTTTTACCATTCTCTTATTCTTTGTCTGAGAAACTCCTTTGGCACATTTCAAAGCATTTAAAGACAAACGATTATAAATGATATCATTAATCAAGTTGTCTAGCTGTGGGTCTTTGTTATCATCCGCCTCACCCCATATTGGGTATATGTTCTCCTCTGAAACTGGAACCATGTGCCTTACACAAACCTGCAAACAAAAAAAAATCACAAGAATTTGTTACGCTAGCCAAAAATACAAAACATGAAACTCGATACGCTAAATACTAACATGTCCGTGCAACTCCTTCTCCTTAGAGATGAATTTATCAAACTTGATACGTTTACGACATGACTACCAATCAAGTATTGGCACACCACTCAGAACTGATCTTCTCAGCCCAAACAACTCACCTATCCCAGGAACACTCTCATACACCCAAACCAACATTGCATGAACAAAGCCGCGTATAGTGTATGACTCTTTCTTGTAGTCAACAATCTTGACTGAATCAACTAAACTACTAAAAGTCACGCATCCCCATGGATATTTCTCAAAACTCACTGGATCAAGAACTCTTTTAGCGCTAGCCAACGGGATTCTAGATCCACTATGTAACCCATGCACACATATAGATAAAATACATAACCTACCAACCATCATCCTCTTCTCTTTACTCCATGTGTTGCTAAAATCAAACACCTTCTCCAATTCAGAAAACTTAGGACCATCAGAGGTTATTGCTATATTCATTTCTTCCCAAAAATCTATGTGATACCCATCAAAGTTGTTTGATGGGTCAACTGGATCACAATTTAAACTTGTTATGTGAGCAAACTCGTGTAGAGAGAATCTGAGAGGTCTACCATCTATCAAAGACCAAATCTCATGAATATTGTTGACTCCCAGCTGATGAGTAAGGACGAAATGAACTATCTGCGCAGACCATGTGTACTTTAATTCAGCAAACTTTATAAATACTCCCAGAGATGAGTTCTTGAAATCCTCCCACACATCCAACCCTAATCCTTCTTTCAGGAAACCAATTTTGGACCTGAAGCAATTATGGTTCATGCTCCTATGTTGCAAAGGAGATTTCCCTTCTTCATAGAGGCGAGGAGGATATTTGATGACTTGACTCAAAGACGCCATTTCTAATCATCAAAAAAAAAGAGGTGAAAGTTTATTAGATTATGTAGAATTATCAAAACGAAAATGTGTCCAATAAAAATAAGCAGAACAATAATCTGTCACTTTGAAAAAAATTGGGAAAAATCTGTAGCTACATCAAACATTATTTTTTCCAAGAGCGGAAATTAATTTACAAAAAAATTCTAAGTCTAAATGGAAATAGAACTAACCCGAAATCAACAGACTTGAGCTCCAATTGATGATGACATGCAAGATCTGCAAAAAAAATCAAGAGAATAATTGAAATTAACACATAATTTTTGAAAAGATTGACAAGTTTTGGGAAAAATTGGGATTCCACAAAGTGTCACAATCGACAAACCTCATGATTTTGGCTCTGCTAAGAAGACAATCGTCGTCATTCTTCGAGTGGATGGAACCAGTGATGGATTTAAATGGAGGTGGGTATTGGTGTTAAACGGAGGTGGGTATCAGGGTTAAACAGAGGTGGGTATCGGGGTTAAAGGAGACGAATTAGAATAGGTAGAGAGGTTAGTGACAAGATTTTGGCGCCGTTTATAGATAACTCGCCGGTAATTTAGTGACAGAATTCCGGCATCGTTTGTAAATGGCGATTTGGTTAGGGTTTGAAACAAAAAAATTGATTTGCGATTTGAGAAAAGGGTAAAAGAAAAGAGGAATAAAAGTTATTTCCTTTTCTATTTTGTTTAATTTTTATATTTAAAGTCAATTAAAAACTTATGAAAAGGTTAAATAGTCTTTTTACCATACAATTGTGTTAAACTAGTAATCAATTTCAATAGGGTGTTAGTCTAGTTATTTTGGCCAAGAGTGATGTTAATCTGAGTAATTTTCAAAGAAAAAAAAACTAAAATTGAAAATGAAACTGAAGAAAAAAAGAAAGAGAAACAAAGATAAAAAGGATCTTGACGACAAAAAAGAAAAGAAAAAAAGGATCTAGAGATAAGGAGAAACTGGATCTCACGCCAAGAAAGAGCAAGCTTCCTCCTTCACCGAGAACGGAACAGGTACATCGCGAAGATCTCTCCTTCTTCAGTGACTTAATTTTTATTAAAATCAAATTAGATTCAAAATCCTAAAAATTATACAATCCGTTTATGTGAATTCGATTTCAAAGTAATCTTTTGGAGATTTGGTTCGTGGATTGATGAAATTCCCAGAAATCTCAATGAAACTATTAAATTAAGCATTATTTATCTCTGCAAATTTCGAAACTTAGAGAAAATAGAATCATAATCATAGACGGGACCAGATTAGGTGTCCTTCCTGATGTTATCATACAACACTTTCATCAAATTACTCTCATTTCATTGTAATCAATGAAGCTTATGCTGGAATCAAAAGAAGAAGATGAACGGAGAAGAAGATATACAATTTTTATTTATTTATATAAATATATTAAATAAAAATAAATAATGAAAGTGGAAGCTTTGTTGTTTTGGGTAAAGGAAAACAATAAATAAAAACAAAATATCATGTAGTTTTTTATATCTAAAACGACGTCGTTTTGATATTTCTGATAGTTTTTTAAAAGCAACAAACGGTGACACGTCGATGATATAGGTCATGGCTATTTATCCGATGACTTTAGAGGTGATAAAGTTAATTTGTACATTTTTTAAGTGAAGATTAATCTTGAAAGAAAAGATTTTTTTTTCGCAAAACCCATAAAAAAACTTTAGTTAATCAAAATTCTTCTCTAAAATGGTAAAAAGAATTCGGACCAACCCTCTAATCCAACCGTGTAATTAAAATATAACATAAAAGTTGGAATATCCTCTTTCGATCCTTTATTGGGGAAAAAAAAAAAAAAAAAAAAAGAGTCATTATGTCTGTGTCTGTCTGGGTCAGGCAACTAGATAAGCTGATTAATTTCCCAAAAAAATAACATCTAAACCACGTTCTTCGTCTCGGATTCAGAGAAGAAAAAAAGAAAAAACTCATAGGAGATATGAGTTCAAGATCTGATCCCACAAGAAAGCAAGTTTCCTTCATAATCTTGCTGCTTAGTCTTCTTCTTGTTGAGTTCTGCAATGGAGGAATCACAAGTGAATATATTAGAGGAAGCAATTTACCAGATGACATGCCATTAGAGAGTGATGTCTTTAAAGTTCCTCCTGGTCCTAATACTCCTCAACAGGTTCATATAACTCAAGGGAACCATGAAGGTAATGGAGTGCTCATCTCATGGGTGACTCCGGTTAAGCCCGGTTCAAATGTTGTTCGATATTGGTGTGAAAATGAAAAGTCAAAGAAGCAGCAAGCAGAAGCAACCATTAACACCTACCGGTTCTTTAATTACACTTCTGGTTATATTCACCATTGCATCATCGATGATTTAGAAGTAAGACTTTCTTAAGAACTTTCTGTTGTATTGTATTTAGGGGTTTATTGGTTAATAGATTTTAATTAGTTTGGAAATATAAGAAAAAAAGCATGTGCAGTGGAAGATTGATTCTAAAACCATTGACTTCAAGAACATATGTTATTAGTTTAGTTATTTCTAGATATGAGTTGAAATCTATTGTTATTCGTTTAATGATTTTCTATTGGATTTTAGCTAGGATTTAATTTCACTTTGGATTTTACCGGATTTAGAAAATATTTTTAAGTTTTATATACAAAAAAAAAAACAATCTGATGATAAATTATTTTTTTAAAATTCACTCATTTAATTTTAAAATCCACATATTTAATTTCAAATTAGGATAATTTTAAATTCTTAAGCAAATAAAATTCGCAAACCAACTAATTAGCGTTCTTTTTTTATTCTTCTTCATTTTTATATGGGTGTGTGCAGTTTGATATGAAATACTACTATGAGATTGGGAGTGGCAAGTGGCGTAGACGGTTCTGGTTTTTTACTCCGCCAAAACCAGGGCTTGACGTACCTTACACCTTTGGGTTAATTGGTAAAATAACTCGTCTTTCAAACTCATATTTATTGTATTAGAACTTACAAGTATAAAAGTACATAGTGATTAGTGTGTGGCAGTCGTCCACATTTGAGCTAACTCACACCCAAAACTTAGCGTCAACGGCTTTCCAATGTGGACTTTTTAATACGTTCCAGGAGATATGGGACAAACTTATGACTCAAATAGAACGTTAAGCCACTATGAGATGAATCCGGGAAAAGGACAGGCGGTTTTGTTCGTAGGAGACTTGTCTTACGCGGATCGCTATCCAAACCACGATAACAACAGATGGGATACTTGGGGAAGGTTCGTTGAGAGAAATGTTGCTTACCAACCTTGGATATGGACCGTAGGCAACCACGAAATCGACTTCGTTCCTGACATTGTAAGACTTGGAATTCTTCCTTCTTAAGTTCTTTGGTTATTTTAACTTGAATAGTTTGTTTTATAGGGTGAAATAGAACCATTCAAGCCTTTTATGAATCGGTATCATACGCCATATAAGGCATCGGGAAGTAGCTCTCCATTGTGGTATTCCATTAAAAGAGCATCGGCTTATATTATTGTCATGTCTTGTTATTCATCTTATGGTAAGGAATTGGAGAAAATATTAACTGCTTAAAAAAAAACCCTATATATATAGTGGCTTGTTGCTTATATTTTGAATCTGATTGATTAGGGATATATACTCCACAATACAAATGGCTGGAGAAAGAGTTCCAAAAAGTAAATCGAACAGAGACGCCATGGCTTATAGTCTTAGTACATAGCCCGTTTTATAGTACCTATGTGCATCATTACATGGAAGCTGAAACATTGAGAGTCATGTATGAAGCATGGTTTGTCAAATACAAGGTTGATGTTGTGTTTGCTGGTCATGTTCATGCCTATGAAAGATCGGTAAAAATAATTTTACTCGTCCCAATTATATTGATATAGATATATACCCCAAATTGATCATAAACTAATGACGCAGGAACGTGTTTCTAACATTGCTTACAACATTGTCAATGGACTATGTGAGCCATTAGTACCGGATGAGTTAGCTCCTGTATACATAACAATTGGAGATGGAGGAAACTCGGAAGGCTTGCTTACTGAGTAAGTTGACTATATTTGTTGTGCAAAATATTAAATACTTACATTTATGGGGCAATACTTATATTAAATATATTTATTTTCAAATGGAAATGGAGATTCTTTGTGAGTGTGTTTTAACATTAGGGGGTCCCATTTGAAATTATAATTTAAAAGAGAATTTCTTTGGGTAGTTTTACCTATATTTAAATATGTTATGTGACTGGTTTTTGCTATATTTTGTAGCATGGTGCAGCCACAACCAAACTATTCCGCCTTTCGAGAACCTAGCTTCGGGCACGGGTTACTCGAGATTAAAAACAGAACTCATGCTTATTTCAGTTGGAACCGGAACCAAGACGGGTACTCTGTTGCAGCAGATTCTGTGTGGTTGCTTAATCGGTTTTGGCGAGCTCAAAAGAACACGGCTTGATGCATTATAAACAAAAGTATATCTATGGTAAGCGATGGACGATCGATGTAACTTGTTGTAAGCTCTGCTCCCTAATTGTTATTCTGCTTCAGTTTCAAAAAATAAAAGGAACATGTTGCTAAACATAAATAAAATGAAACCATGATCATTTAATAAAGAAAGTTCTGATCCATAGTCCTTTTTGCCGGGTCAATCTCATTCTGTAAAATTTCATTTAAAAATATCACAATCCCTCCCAATGAGACTTCAACTCAAGGATTAGACTTCTCATTTGTTTAAACATAATCCATAGAACTTAAGAATTCCTTGTACAGTATACAATTCTTAAATCAGACGAGTGACAATTAATCTTATATATAATCCAAAATACAAAATGGGAAAATATAGAATAATCAAACACTCTAAACGAGAGAGAGTCTTTGTCCACTAAATTAACCCTAAATTAATATCTGTGTCACAATGCATAAGTCAAAACAAACTGTTTCGTCTCCTTAATAAAACAGAATGGAGAAGAAGACGAAGCTTCTCTCCATACTTTCTAAGTCTTCGTCATCTTCCTGTGTACAAAACGATGAGTCGAAAGTCACAATCCTGCGAAGGTACTTCTAAAGCTCATCTAGATTCCCACCCTCCATATTTTGTTGCTACTGCTCTGAGTTTCTTGATGTTTTTTTTTTCAAATAGAAACTTAAATTTGGGTATGCTATAGTTGACAGATCATAATGTTATTATTGATATCGATAAATTTGTGTAAGAATTTTTAGTTTCTTATTGTATAATATCTAGTGTTTTATATGTTCTTGTTAACATGACTCTTTTTTTTTTTTGATAAATAAAAATTCAGAGTTATTGTTAACATGACTCTTGCAAATTAAAATCAATAGATTTGAAATCTCAAAGAATTGTCGGTGCTGCAAATGCTGAAAACAATGATAGGACATTTGGTGCTGATGTGTTTGACCAAACAGCTTCCACACATTTTTCAGAGACTTGAATATACTATATAATTGAGATATATATATATATATATATATATAGTTTCTGATATAAGAAGTTATTTTGCGCGCAACGGGATCGACCGCACAACTCATGATTTGCTACGGGTAAGCCCACGAGGTCTCCAGCGTAAAATGTGAAGCCCAAGTGTTAAGAAACAAGTACTGATCTCTGTATTTCTTAAAGCTTAACCAAGTACATTAATGGAGAAGACTAATACATTATTATTAGCTCTTCTCACAATTCTCACGCAGGAGATGATATACACGATTTAACATGGCTCTCTAAACAAGGAGAATGGATATATAGTAAGGGATAGCTTGTTATAGATATTCTTATGCCTTCTAGAAGCTCACAGCTCATCATTATTCCTTCTCGAAGCATCCAGCTCATCTTTATTCCTTTAGCTCGTGTGACTCCTTCTCCACACAGACCACACGGGTGACTCCTTCTCCAACCGTGTCTTCTTCTGTCTCACATATACCTTCTTAAGCTTATCAATACTCCCTCCAATGAAACGTAGCTTGTCCTCAAGCGCAAAATCTGGGAATTGCTTCCGTGAGCCGGTAGACCAGACCATTTCACCAAAACCTCCAATATCCATGTCTCAGAATAACGAGTTTCCATCAACTCCTCGGGTACAATCAACACATCATCCTTCTCGGAGAAAGATTGGGGTAACGGCATGACATACTGATGAACTCCTAACACCTGTTTTAATTGAGACATGAAATACTGGATCTATTTCTGAACCTTGTGGAAGCTTCAAACCAATCTTTTTAAAACCGGATCGGACAATAAATCGGAAAGACATGAATCATGGGTTGATCCGATCCAACCGATTCAACCGGGTTCACAATAATTAGTAAATATTAGCATATATACATATATGGTAATGGGAAAAATGTCATTTAAATTGTAAACTTATCAAAAAATGCTATTTTAAACATCAACTTTGTCGGAAGTCATTTTAAGCATCAACTTTCATTGACATTGTTTTTTATACACGACTCGGCCAATTAGACAAACCGTTAAATTTTCATTAACGGCTCGGTTAGGCGTTAGTGACAAAACGACGTTGTATATAAAAAACAAAAACTTTTAAATTTAGACCATTTAAAACATTAACTTTTTGTACTACGGCATTTAAAAAATGAACTTTTTGAACTAGACCATTTAAATCATGAACTTTTTGTACATGACCATTTAAATTATGAACTTTTTGTACATAGCCATTTAAATCATGAACTTTTTTCCGGGTATGTAAAATGAATTTCATACAAGAAAACTTATAACTTTGCTTAAGCAAATTTGCTTATTGCTCATTTTGACTTAGAAAACTTGTAAATTTGCTTATTTTTCATTTTGTAAATTTGCTTATTGCTCATTTTGACTGTTTGAACTTTTTAAAGTATTAAGAAAATTTATAACAAAAAATATTTGTGCTATTCAAACTATTAAGAAATTTTATAACAGATAATATTTGATCACCAAGAATCTTACTTTTTAGAGCATCTTTAACAATGAATTTCATTTTGAGGGTATGTAAAATGAGTTTTGACGGTAGAGCGACCAAACAATGAAATCTCAAATATTTTATTATAATGATTGAATTTTTCATTCTAATCCTTACTATTAACAAGAACTAGTTTTTAAAAAATTAGCTATGAAAGAAATAGAGCAAGAAAATAAAATACTGCTCAAAGATTTAAGCTTTGTCAAGGATAATAATATACACTAGATTGCAGTATACCATGGGTCCCATTGTTTTTATATAATTTTTTTAAAACTGTTTATAATTGTTTTTAGCTTTTCAATCAAATTTTAAGTTAATATTTTGTGTTTGTTTACTTTTAATTTTGGTTGTTTTCTTAATTTTTTTTTTATATGTGACAATTAACGATGAAAGTTGATGATTGAAATAGTCTAGTACAAAAAGTTCATGTTTTAAATAGCTTAGTACAAAAAAATCATGTTTTAAATGATCTAGTACAAAAAGTTCATGTTTTAAATGACCTACTATAAAAAGTTCATGTTTTAAATGACCTACTATAAAAAGTTCATGTTTTAAATAGCGTAAATTTGAAAGTTCTTGTTTTTATATACGATGTCGTTTTGTCACTAATAGAGGCGTTAACGAAGATTTAACGGTTTATCTAATTGGCCGAGTTAACGAGAATTTCGTGTATAAAAAACAAAATCAACAAAAGTTGATGCTTAAAATGGCTTCCGACAAATTTGATGCTTAAAATAGCGTTTTTCGGTAAGTTCGTGATTTAAATAACATTTTCCTTATATAGTAATTTCTTTGGTGTATATTTAGTTATTAATGTATTTACTATATTTAATATTTAATATTTTATATAAAACTGTCCTAATAAATATTAAAACCCTAAAAGAATCTAATTACATCTTCTTTGTTTTCTCTTCAAAACCACCGCCGCCCAACTCTCCTTTTACTTTCTTTTTTTGTCGTCCATCTCTCCTCTTACTTCTTCTTCTTCCTTTTCTAATATTCTCAGATACTCAAAAGTTTCTTTCATTATCCTACTTATCTCTATAGTAAATATTTAGGTTTTTACAGTTAGATCGACATTGATCAATAAAAACCAGTTAGATCGATATTGATCAATAAAAACCAATCAAATTAACAAGTTTTACTGTAAAAAAAACCCAGAAACAATGGTGGAAAATCAAATATTCAAAAAACCGGGTTTTGGTGGTTCACCAGTTCGAGCTGGTTCACCGATTTCTATAGGGGTTTTCCGGTTTTTTTCATTTCCGATTTTTAATGATAAACCCGAACCAGATAACCTTCCGAATCCTGGTTCAACCAGTTCGACCGGCCGGTCCGGTCCGGGTTTAAAAACCTTGCTTCAAACGTTAAGCAGCTTGGCCAATCCTTTCTTCTACCAAATACGGACCATAAAACTTTGCAGCAAGCTTCTGACATAAACGTTTGGACACCGACGATTGTCGATACGGCCTAACCTTCAAAAAGACCCACGACCCGACATCAAAATTCACATCAAAAGTTGTTGAGCGTGAACCAAATGACGCTTAACATCTGATAAGAAAGCATCACTCGCCTGCAACATCTGTTCCATCTCGAAATTCTTGGTTGAATGTAATTTGAATGGGACAATGGCTGGTGGATCGAGTCCATACACAACGTTGAATGGTGTGGCTTTCAAAGCTGTGTGGTAAGATGAGTTATACCAAAACTCTGCCCACGGTAGATAAGTAGCCCAAGTACGAGGATGAGATGATGCAAAACAATGAAGATATGTTTTCCAAACATTTGTTCAATACCTCTGTTTGGCCTTCTGTCTGTGGATTGAATGATGTGCTGTATTTCAACTTTGTACCAGCAAGCTTGAAGCAATCCTTCCAGAAGGAGCTCAGAAAAATGTGGTCTCTATCTGACACTATAGACGCAGGGAAGCCATGAAGTCGAACCACTTCCTGAATGAACTTCTTTTCCACATCTGCTACTGTAAACGGATGCCGGAGGCCAATAAAATGACCAAACTTACTCAGGCGTTTTACCACAACCAAGATGACATTAATTCCCCGAGATGTTGGTAGTCCTTCAATGAAGTCCATGTTAATGTCTTCCCACACCTGCTGAGGCAACAATAAAGGCTGCAAAAGTCCTGCAGGAGATAAGGTAGAGTGCTTATGCGTCTGACACACTCATATCATTCTGATTATTAGCAGGACTATCTTGTAGTAACCCACCAGAAGAATTCAAGTCTGCATCACAAATAAGAGTTACTTTCTGACCTTGATATAAGAAAGACATCACATTAGTTCTCCAATTGATTTGTACATCTCCCAAAGTGCTCAACCACTGAATACCAAGAATGACATCACCTGTCCCAAATCCAAAATAATGAATGAAATCTGTCACAAATGAAGCTCCTTGTACTGTAAAGTTCACATTTCGACATACTCCTGACCCTTGTACCGTAATTCTTGTTCCCAAACGAATATTCAAATGATCTTGTGCATTTGCTTGAAGCTTCAACTTTCGTGCCATCATAGATGTAATAAAATTATGCGTGGCCCCACTGTCAAGCATGATCAAGAGGTTACCCTTACGAATCTGCCCCATCATTTTCGATGTTGTTGAAGAAGGGAGGCCCATAAATGAGCTATATGACAGAGTCATCAACTGACCTTGTGGGATCTCTTCAATCTCTTCTTCACTGTTATGCTCTTGCAGCACCTCCACAACAAAATCATCTAATACAGTCAAAACCTACAATTCTCTATTAGGGCACACATGGCCCTTCATCCATTTCCCTTGACATTTAAAACAAACTCCTCTTCTTCTCATGTCATCCAACTCTGCATTTGAACAGTGTTTTTGAGGACGCTGATAAGACTTTGAAGCTCCCTTATCATACACTTGTTTGTCATGTCCTCTATTCTCCTCTACCATTGATGGACAAGAACGCCACTCCAAATTGGTATTGGCCTTGTCCCTTTTGTTTCTTGATTCGAGTGAAGTCCTCTACATAATCCAAGGGCATCTCTTCTGCATCACCTTCCTCAAAGTACTAGATTCCATAGATAGTGCCACGACCACTAACTCTGGAAAATCCTTCAGCTTTTGAATGAAGACCAGCTCCTGTAACTCAAGTGTTAACCCCGTTCAAGAAAATTCCTTCCAGTTGATCATCATCCAAACCTGGAATTTGAGCTGACAATTCCTCAAAACGCCTCACGTAATCAATAATTGTGCCCCTCTGTTGAGTGCAAAATAAGCTCTGACTCTTTACATGTAAATTCCCAAAACGTAACAGCAAACGAGCCTTGAACTGTTTCCAGCTTGTGAACGTTTATCTGTTAATCTCACAGTTGTACCATCCCAAAGTATCACCAGCCAAATAAATCGAAACCCAATCCAGTTTCTCAAAATCCAAAAATTCCCCAATTCAAAAATAGCGTTCCACCAACGAAAACCATACATAAATGTTCAATCCATCAAATAGCAGCATATCCATGTTCTTCAATAAGTTTTCACGAGATTGCTTCCCCGAGTCATGTTGCTGCGATTGATCCCCCGAATCTGAGAAATCGAGTTTCTCTTGACGAAAATCCTGCAAAAATGATTTCGTCGTGGCGCTAGTACCAGGAGACTCCTGATCGGCGGTGATCGAAGAAAAATCTTCTCAAGTGTATGTTGCATCGTCCTCGAGCGAACCTTCTCTTCGTGAAATTGTGTCGTCAACGTGTTCAGTCGTCCAAATATCTCCGGAAACGCATCAGAATCTGTCACCGGCGATCCCTCCAATTGAATCGGCGACAGTTGAGTATCCTTCACCATTGTTCACGTGAAAACAAATGATCTGTTTGTCATGAGCGCACTAATTGTTAAGAAACAAGTACTGATCTATGTATTTCTTAAAGCTTAACCAAGTACATCAATGGAGAAGACTAATACATCATTATTAGCTCTTCTCACAATTCTCACTCAGGAGATGATTCAGCCTGACTCTCTAAACAAGGAGATTAGATATATACAGTAAGGGATAGTTTGTTATAGATATTCTTATACCTTTTAGAAGCTCACAGCTCATCATTTTTCCTTTTAGAAGCATCCAGCTCATCTTTATTTCTTTAGCTCGTGTGACTCCTTCTCCACACGTGCCTTCCTCTGTCTCACATATATATATTCTTAAACTTATCACCAAGCGTGCCCTATAGCGGTTTGGATTGGGTCAGGCCTGCAGATTTTTTCCCATTCCAGCATCTCTAGTCTTCAACCATAATGCGGTGGTCTCAGACTTTTGACTGTATTAGTTTTTTTTTTTCCTTGTTTGGTTTGGAAAGTGTGCTCGATCTTCGTATACACAAAGCACTGACCCATGCTAAGTGGTACCCACGAGCCACTTACTACAAGCACAAACTGTATTAGGTTTCTTTAGTATATGTTTTTCTAGGGCTATCATCAAAATCTCCAATGTTATTGAGGTATTTTTTTGGTAAGTTTTTATTTACTTGTGTCTTTCTGCCTTGGTAAATTATGGTTTCTTTGATTATAAATCTGGTTGTTGAATGTTGTGGTACGTACTGACAAAGCAAATTTCAATAAAAGAAGAAATCTTGCTGTAACATGTTTTCAAAACGTCTATCAAATATTACCAATTAACCTTCTAGATTGATTACGAACGTTGTAGCTATGCACTACGAAAAGGGTTGTGCCAGTCAAGGAACAAAAGAAACCATTGACGATCATGTAGAATTTTAAGAATGGTTATATATGTTAGCTTATACGAAATGTAAAACAAATCAACCAAGCATAACCCCAGAACCAAATATACATAACTATATGATTTGTAATTGTACCAAATGATTAAACCATAGGCTCTCCAAATACACCCAAGATGGACTATACATTTTGAAATCCCAGTTTTGACATATGAACCGTCAAATGCTTGTCAACCAAGAGCGCTTTAGTAAATATATCAGCTAACTGAGACTAAATGTTATTATGTCAGCATGTTTGGTCAATATTATTAGAAAGAATCTCGTCTCAAACAAAATGACAAACAGCTTTGATGTGTTTTACGGTTGTGGGAGATGATTATTATTTGCAATATATATCACTGATACGATCACAGAATGAAACCATAGGCTGATTATGTGTTCTCATAATTTTTTATAAGCCAAATCGATTTACACTCCATCGAATTGCACAAAATATTCTGTCACTGACCGTTGAGTCAAAAAAGACAACTCAATCAAACCTTAAAAAAACGAATTTCTTATAGTTAACTATAAAATAAAACTATTATAACAGAGAGAAACAAATTTAAAGGAAGTTTATTTTTTGTATTTAATCCTAAATAAAATCTTAAGATTTAAAAAAAAAACAATTCATCTGATAAAATAAAGGGTTAGTTTGTCAGTTGGGTAGTTTTGGGTTTTGTGCAAAAAAACCATCGAACTTTATTTTTTTTGCAAGATTAACTCTCACCTGAATGTTGTGTAAGTCAAACCTACCAACTCCAAAGTCACCCGTAATATGACCCTTACATGTATTATCGACGTGGCTACGTTAGTTGCTGTTAAAAAACTAACGGAATCACTAAAACAACATTGTTTTAGTGATTTGAAACTACACTATGTTTTACTTGAAACGACGTGATATTTTGTTCCAAAAGTTGTTGTTTTTCAAAATACAAAATAAAATAATTTTTATTTCTTCTGAAATTAGATTTAGATTTGGGAAAAACTAAATCTGGAGATAAACAAACATTAGGGTTCTTATCAATCGTATTTTATAATCAAACTCAAATTTAACCACTCGAATCATCAAATTTGCCTCTAACAAACCAATCTTCTCCTCACATGGATCAGCTCAAACTCTAACTTTCCTTCAATTCTCTTCAACTCTCATCTCGATTCAGTTCCTCAACATCCCTCTGAGCTCTGCCACGTCTTCTTCCATGGTGGCTGATGGCCCTTTGCTCATCACCGTCCATTTCATAGTTTCTTCTCTAGTACAACAACTTCGAATCCCGTGTTTGCGACTTTCCTATAGATTCTCCCAAATCCATTCCAATGGCGGATCCATCTTCTCCAAACCCTACCCTCACCACTTCCCCTCCTCTTCTTCTTCCTCCTCCTCCTCCTCCTCCTCCTCCTCCTTCTTCTTCTCCAGCCCCTCAATCGGCAACCTCGGAACTATCGCCACCGTCTCCACCGCCTTACTCAACTTTTTCCTTTCTCAAGAGTACCAACAGACCCAAACTCCGAGTTACATCTGAATTCGACAGCGACAGTCTCCTTTTCTTAAACAAAGTGTCTTGTAAGCTCTTCGGTAACCTCGCCAAGCTCAAATTTTCTTTTCAGAACAACTCACAGCGCAAGATTTCACAGCCTCAGCTCTCTTTCACTTCCAAACACGTCTCTGTTCTCTATGATCTTGAGGAGAATAACACTTTCATCAAGAGCTCTCTCGACGTTCACCCTCGCCTTCAGCTCCATGCTCTTCACAATGTCAAGGTACATCTCTGTTTCTTCTACCATGGTGGCTGATGGCCCGTGCTCTTCGATCTGATCAACGATGATTCACTGTAGAGCTTCTCCATCTTGAGCTCCCCGGCGTCGATCTGAAGCTTCTCCGGCCAGTTCTCTTCAAAGTTTTCTGGTCATCTATTCTCAGACAAAGCTCACCCTGTAACCAGCTATGTGCTTTAGTTATTGAAATCTCTCTCCCTTAAGATGAAAGAAGCATAAGAAGAAATCTCTACAGATCTGTTTATTGGAGCTAGATAAGCAGATTAAATTGACAAATAGATGTATGCTTCTTCGTGTGTTCATTTCCAGAAATCTCATATTTGTGTTGATTGGTTTTGATTTTGCCCAGAAAGAGACTCATGTGTTCTAGAAAGCAGATTTAATTTTAGTTCACAAGTTAGCTAATTCAAGATAATCCATTAGAGATTTTACGAAGTTTAATACTTTGATTGATAATTGCATTTAAAATATCTATTCCCGACAACTTAATTTTATTGGGTAATTTTTAATTTTAATTAAATTGATAAATGAGAGATAGAACCTAATTTAATTTTTTCTCAATCATAGTTCTCTGATTATAAATCTAATTAATTAAGTAAAGTTTGAAAATCATGTAGTTCTCAAGTGTCAAAATGACATCGTTTTATTGATTACGATAGTTTTTAAACAGAAACTAACGTGACCACGTCGACAATACAGGTAAGGGTTATATTGCGGGTGACTTTGGAGTTGGTAGGTTTGACTTGCACAACATTCAGGTCAGGGTTAATCTTGCAAAAAAAATAAAATTCGATGGTTTTTTTGCACAAAACCCGGTAGTTTTCAAGTTTTAATTTGCAAAAGAGGTAGTTTATAGGGTAGTTTAAGTTTGTAACAAATATTAACGACAAAATTGCCCTTGTTTGTTAGTGAGAGAAAGGAAGAAGAAGAGAAGAAGGAGAGAGATTCTGGCACGTGAAAAATGTAGGTGGTGGAGGGTGTACGGCGCGAGTGCTGGAGAATCGCGGCTAAAAAGGCGCCAATTTCGTGATGCGCAGATGCGCGGGAGTAGAAAAAGGGCGGCATTTTTGCAAATAGTTGGGCTTTGGTGTGGGTCATTTAATTTCAAACCCAAATATTTTGTTAATAACAATTAAATAATTTAATAACAAGCGGTGTACGATAATGATATACAGTAAACCCTTTATTGTGTGGATTAGATTGCTTGTCTCGGTTTTTACAAGCTAACCAAATTTTTAGTAAAATCTGGTGGTTGAAGGTCTACTGTTACAAATTTAATGGAGATTTCAGAGAAACTAACCCAGCTTCACGATGGTGAGAGTTCATTATTCAGAACTTATTTAATGTAGCCGTTTCCATACCTACTGTGATAAATTGTTGTGTTAGTTGATTTGAAGTTAGTGTGTTAAATTGTTGTGTTAGTTAATTTGAAGTTAATGTGCGTCTTTAATTGTTGTAGGAGCTGTTGGTGTCTATGTAACAGTTATGGCTGATCGGTGGATACGGGACAGGAATTCCTGGGATTTCAAGATAGACAAGTCACGAAATGGGCGGTCACAAAAGAGGTGAGTCTTTTAATAGCCTCTTCCTATGGGATTGATGCTAAGGTCACTTGTATTGAAATGACATATTGGATTGAGGATGCGCTTGCTGAGCGTACTGGATTGGGGTCTGCGCCTGTAGAGATCGTCACAGACCGTTGTTTTAGACAATTCAAATCGCTACATTCAAACAACATGTCTCTGAAAATTTTCGTCACTTTTAGGGAGTTAATTGGTAACCACCTTGAGATTCTGAGTGAAGTAAGCAGATTTACAGTACAAGAAGAAGTAGTGAGTAAATATGGTAGAACGTGGGGAAATGTGTACAAGTGAGCAGAATTCCAGGTGTACAAGAAGAATTAGTGACTAAATGTGGTAGAGGTGTACACGTGGGGAAAGGTGTACAAGTGGGTGACGGTCATGAAGAAGATGATGAGGGTTTAGAAGAAGTAGTGTTGGAGGATTATGATGATGATGATGGTAGGGACGGTTTGATCACGACCACACAGATGATTATTCAAAAGAATTCAAAGAGAGAGAAGAAAATTCAGATGAAGAAGACTATGATTACGACTGTTGGCATGAATTTGTCAAAAATGACTTTGAATGGAGCAGTCAAGACTTAGATTGGGGGAGTCAAGAAAGTGAACTGATTAACAGTCAAGGAAATGGGAATGAGCAAGGATGGGGAGTTCAAAAAAAAGAGTAGCCATTCGAACAATGACAAAAGTAACTCCCAAAGCATAAATGATAAGGTGGTCTCCAAAGCAAAAGGAAATAATGAGTTAAGCGGTGAGAAAGTTACAGACTTTTGGTGTGGAACAAGAAGAATTCCACCGGCTAAGGATTTAGATGGTGATGATGATTTTGTTGATCCCCGTAGGATGAATTCCACCGGTAATGGATTTGGACGTGATAATGGTGGGTCCGGTTTGAAAAAAAGAATGAGTGTGACTGAGATATATGGATATGCGGATCTAAAACTAATGTTCCGAGATACTGAAGTAAACATGTACAAGATACATGAAGTTGATTTGAGCAACGAAGATGATGATATATTATACATCAGGAGGGTATTCAAAGATAAAGAAGACTTCAAGCTGATGCTGCAGATATATGGTATAAGGAGAATGTTTAAATTTTTGTTCATTCGTCATGCAGCAAAGTCAGTAACTGCCTCATGTTTAAGTCCTCGTTGTGATTGGAGGGTGTACGCCGTAAAACTAGGTAATTTGGATGATTATGAGGTGATGAAAGCGAATCTAAAACATGATTGTTCTGTTGGCACAAGAAACAACTTCTCAAAACTCGCCACATCTAAAGTGATAGCAAAGCTTTTCAGGTCCAAGTACGAGACAATGTTTGGTGGTCCATGGGCTCGAGAGTTGCCGGAGTTGATGCAAAAAGCGTACAATATCAAAGTGTCATACTGGAAGTGTTGGAGAGCGAGTTAGCATTGGTTTCAACTCGAGGGATAGAGGAATCTTCTTACCAGTTACTACCCGTGTATTTATATGTTATAAAGTTAGCAAATCCGGGGTCCATAACACATTTGAAAACACAAGTGGATGACAAGGGGAATTCCCGGTTCAAGTATTCTTTTCTGGCTTTGGGAGCAAGTATTCAGGGATGGAAACATTTGAGAAAAGTTATTGTGATTGATGGAACTCATTTACACGGAAAGTACAAAGGATGTCTCATGACTGCAAGTGGACAAGATGCAAATTTCCATATATTTCCAATAGCTTTTGCAGTGGTGGACAGTGAGAATGATAATGCATGGACCTGGTTTATGGATAAGCTATCTTCCATTGTTGAAGACAGTTCTGATCTAACCATAATATCAGATAAGAACACCTCAATTTATACTGCGAAAGACATCGTCTATCCTAAAGCACACCACGACGCTTGTCTTTTACACATACAGAGAAATGTGCAAAGTATAAGATTGCAGTGAAGATGATGGTGGGACGGGCAGGGGAAGCTTACAGAGTTGGACAGTTTGATCATTACTATGCTTGCATTAAAAGGCAAAATGACCGCACATGGGAGTTCTTGGAAAAAATAGGTTTGGAGCATTGGACAAGGTCTCATTTCAAGGGGGAAAGGTATAATTTGATGACAAGTAACATTGCTGAGTCGCTGAACAAGGCTCTCCTTCTAGGCAGAGATTGTCCTATTATTGCGTTGATGAAATTTATTCGGAAGATGGTGTGTAAGTGGTTGCAAAGTAGGAGGGAAGTAATTAGAAATATGGGTGGGCAAATACCAGAGGAAGTTGCGAAGGAGTTGGAGGTCCAGCTAGAAGACTCGAAAGGTCTACCTACCGTTAAGTGCTCCGGATGGGATTTTGAAGTTAGTACCGGTTTGGCTAGTACCTATCAATTCTGCGTGGACCTTCTAAATAGAACATGCAGTTGTAGAGAATTCCAACTTATAAAGATACCTTGCTGACATGCAATGGCTGCAGCAAGATTCCACGGGGTGGAGTATAGAGGACTGGTTGACGAGGTCTACAAAAAGAACGTGTGGGCGTCAAGTGTAGCAGGTGTTATTCTACCAGTTCCTGATCCCGATGACCTTGTTCTCCTGGATGAAATAAGATATAAAGTTGTTTTCCCTCCACGTCCATCAGTGGAGCATATGGCTGCACTTTGGTACGACTTTCAAATAATGCCTTGATACGAGGATCACCGGTAAACATCTCACCTAGTACTTCTGATCGATGCCTCTTCCGCTTCTGGACAATTTCCTCATCATCAGATGAGATTGGCACAGTTTCCTCATCATCAGATAAGATTGGCGAAACAGACGAGATAGGAGAGACAAGTAGGCCAACAGCAATAACAACGTTGGTTGGATAAAAATGAATGGGTGGTATGTTAGCATCCGTCGGAGTAGCCTCTCCATCATTCATTTCATCATCTATAGGTGGGATGTTAGCATCCCTAGGAGTACCCTTTACATCATTCATTTCAACATCTATATCCTCCTGGTTCAACAAGTAAATCACATATATTATGCTAATTTTAGTGTACAACCTTTTTCGGAACTAGACATACACAATAACAAAAGATTACCTTCATAGGAGTCGCAATGTTTTCTTCGCACATTTCTGTTGAAGAAGAATTATCGAATATCTGGAAAACAAAATTCGAAATTGTTAAACTCGAAATATGGTGTACAATGTCTATCATAATGGTGTACATTGTAATATGGTGTACAATGTCTATAAGATCAACAATAATCCCTTCTTACCTTTTGAACTGGAGATCGTACATATGACTCATCTAAACTACCCTCCAAGCTTTTCTCCTCATCTTCTTTTCCCTATTTCTCATCTTCTCTTTCACCAAACTCAATCTCCTCTTCTTCAGTACCTTTGCCCCCCTGATCTTCTTTTCCCGGGTTCTCATCTAGACTACCCTCCATGCCTTTCTGCTCATGTTCTTTCCCCCCTTCTCATCTTGTCTTTCAACAAACTCAATATCCTCTTCTTGATTAGCTTTGGCCCCCATTAAGTGTTCTTCCGCATTCCTCTTGCGTTTCTTTTTTTTCTTAGAAACTCCTCCATCACTCTTACCCTTAGTTACCTTAACGACCTGGAAAATAATTGTCAGTTATAAGTTTCATTAATACTTGTGTACAATCATATTGGTGAATAAAGTTACCTTTTCAACTTGAGATTGTACACTCACTTCTTGTTTCTCACAGTCCACACCTTTCTCATTTTCCTTCTCTAAACCATCAAAACCATGCTCAATAGGATCTCGAACCCATAAATCATCTTCTTCACAAACTTTGCCTCCCATGAAGTCTTCTGGCTTATTGGAAGTGAAAACCATCTTGCGTTTCCAAAAATCATCTTCTTCAGAAGCTTTTCCTCCCATGAAGTCTTCTGGCTCATTGGAAGTGAAAGCACTCTTGCGTTTCTTTTTATTTTTCTTGGAAACACCTTCATTTTTCATGCCTACAGTTGTAGCCACACTTTTACCCTTTCGCCGCCGGATTGATTGCTCTCCCTGAGTATCCTCATGAGGTTTACTCCGAAGGAATTCAAATCTGGACTCCTTTTCAGCGAACACCTCTTCTTTTAAGACATTATTCCTCCCGTCCATTTCATCCAATAACTCTTCCTTGAAGACATTATTCCTCTCAATAAGAAACTACTTCAGTTCTTCAAGCATGGAAGACATTTTTTGTTCTTCTGGAGGCATACGGGATTCTGGAGCCTCTGTTTCCAGAGTAGGCCTTTGTTTTCTCTGTGATCTAGTACTGCACGAAGCTGATGCCCCACCAGCTTGACTCATGGGACTAGCCTTTGATGTAGCCTGCGTCGCCTTTGCTGTAGCCTTCGTCGCCTTAGATGTAGTCTTTGTAGCCATAGTTGTGGCTTTCGTAGTAACCTTCGCATTCTTTGTATTCCCCTTCTCAACAGCCACCGTACACCTACATAATTTGGGTTTGATACGTACACCAATTTCTTCATGAGTTCCTGTGTTTTTCCGTACACCACGAGTTCCTGCTTTCTTCTCTTTCTTCTCAGGTGGGACATATGCAGGAAATTGCTTAACCCCTCTTACGAAATCATCTTCCACAAATGTATGGTTGATGTCTATAAGGCTTACCAACATATCCACATGCGGATCTGCTACTTCATCACCCCAGCTGAAATCAAGATGTTCCAAGTCCATGCCTGGAGGAGTGGGGAGGATTGCTTCCACAGTTAACTACAAAAAATAAGAAAAAAAGAACATGGCTTAATAATATACTCTTAACCGTCTGTACACTACTCCATGTCTGTACACTACTACTACTCACAAACAACATGGTATGTACACTTACCAAAGGGTCAGCTTCTATTTCATAGATTTGTTCCTCCGAAATTATCGTTGTTATGCTGCAACTGGTTGGATTCTGAACAAAGTCGGTTAAGTCATCTGCTGCAGGAATCTTGGATAGCAATAGCAGAATGGATTCCAATGCTATAAGCTGTAAAGGCAAAGGGAAACCATAGCAACAACTTGAGCGTTGACTTATCCGCCGGATCAGAGCTTTAATTGGATCAGGTTCTTCGTTGGTTGGTTTAGGAGGGCCAAACCGAGCCAGAGCATCTGAAAAGAAACTCTTCCCAATGGGTATTCAAGGAAAAAAATTTCGTCATTCAGCATCTCCATGTGATCTGCATCAACATAGAGTTTTTTGTTCTTACAAAGGAGCAAGCCATCAACTAGAAAAATCAACGCAAGAGGCAGCCTCTTCTAGTTATCAAGATTAGGGTTTTGGAGCATTTGCACGACTTCTGAAACTCGCACTCGCTTTTTTCCCCCCTGGGTGTGCGACTCATCTTCTGCCTCATCGTTGGCTGCACCATCATCATCCTCTGAGTCCGTCTCGTCAGCATCCTCCCTTGACTGCTCATCTGAGGTTTTTCCAAATAACCTTTTCCACATCGATGGGGTTCGGGGTTATGGAGTGGTCTTCAATAGTGGTCTGCGTTGGTATTTGACCGCACGAAAGGCCAGAAATGATGTGAAATTCATGAAGTGAAAATTTCACTGGTTTGGCCCCGTACACCGACCACATCTCATTTTTCTTGTTTGTGATTAGTTGCCGAGCAAGCAAAGCGTGTATGATTTTAGCGGAATTTGGGCGTCTTGCCACCGGAAGTTTGAATAGCTTTCCAAATTGTGAGTTCAGAAGTTTATCTAGTGCTTCTGAACCTTCTAATGCTTCCGCAAGAATTCCGATGAGATTCGTCTTGGAGTAGATGTTCAACCTCGCTCCACCCGGATAGCATTTCACGGGAAACAGGCGGGAAGGGGGGGGAGACGCGGAGGTTCATCCTCCCCAGTGAACTCGGAGTCACTGAAGTCGGACTCGCTTCCTTCTTGCATATCTGAAAATTTCACAAAAACTTTTTCTTTTCACTTCCCGAATTCTTCAGTTACAAATTGATAAAATCGAACTAATTTTCCAACATTTTATAGAGTGTTCGACAGTTATCAAATTTCATGGAATTCGGAAGTTTCAACTTCCACAATCCCTTAAATTTTGTTCCTCATAACCGTCAATTCAATTAACCTTAAATTCAATCAATTAACATGTTGAAGTTCTAAACGGTACAAAATTAACAATAAAATTGACATACTTTTCGGAGATTTAAGGTTTCGCGGAGGACTGATTCCGGCGACTCCGCCTGGTTTCAGCCCTTACCCATGTCGTCATTTCACAATGTCTCAGAAGAAGATGTAGAAAAGAAGAAGAGATTGGCCGAAGAAGAGATTGGCCGAAGAAGAGATTGAGCTGGATTTTGACTTTCCGATTGTACGCCGGTGCCAGAAACCAAAGTTCGTCGTTGTTAGAAACCAAAGAAGAAGAAGAAGAAGAGAAATTAGGTAAGTTTAAAAAAGTTAAGAGTTTTAATTAATTGAAATTATGATTTAAAATTTAAATTTGAAAATGGAAATTAGTTAATGACATTTGGGTAATAAGTGGAAATCGATAGGGGCTAGAAAGAGTTAAAAACTTAAAACATACAAACCAAAATAAACTACCCAAATCATCTATTAAAACTTGAAAACTACCCTTTTAGCAAATTTACCCTAAAATAAATAATGAAAAAAACCAGTAGTGATTGAGAAGTAAGAGAGCAACGAGGCATACAAGATTAGTCGGTTTTATACTCCTCCCTAGGCCGGAATTTGACCGCCTCCACCAGTTCCACCGTCGCACGTGAAAGCTCCTCCGCGGTTCTTTCCATAAAAACCTTAGCCTCCATTCTTATAGCTTCAAAGTCCAGTGACATTCTCCTAACTTCCTCTCTTAGCTCTATAAATGCCTCAAGGTCTTCTTCTTTTATCATACATCTCTTACTCTGAATTTCATCAATAATTTCTTGCGTAACAAGGTAGGTTAGACTAGCCCTGTTAGCTGTTATTTTTGCTGCTTTTGTGGTTTCTTGGATAACAAGATAGGTCACAAGAACTTCAGGAGCTACTGATTTCAACTCATCTCTCGAAACTTTGATATCCTCATTGACTCTTATGTCTTCCCAGATTTCATCAATATTTAGACGCAAGTCGTGTCTGAGAGTTACAAGTTCTGAGTAGACAAAATGTTTCACCAAATTCGTATATCTCTTCATCTTCTCTCCATCATCTCTTAACTCTTCACGTAACTCTAAGAGTTTCACTGACAAGTTTTTTTGATGAGTTTCAAGACCTGAGTTGATAACTTGCTCCATAAACTCCATTTCTATATCCATCTTACTTTCATCTTCTGTCAACTCTTTCAATAACTCTCTCATCTTCTCCAATTCCTCGCTCACATCTCCAACATCATCAGTAGCATCATAAATCCCTCTCAATTATTAAAAAAGAAGAAGTTATAATTGTATGCATTAGCAATCTCTATATAACAATAATAATAATAATAATAATAATAATAAGCGCTTGTACTAGTGATGGTATCTCAATCGTTCATATGGAATGCAAAAGAGAACATAGATTCAGTTTGTTTTCCTTGTTTTTTGGTAACCAAAACGTTCTCGACATATATAGGCTCGGATTGGCAAGTTAGGATTATTAATTAGTCTTCTCTCAACTCTCAAGTGATAAGACTCGGACTCGGGACCTAAGACGCACTCCTTGGAAATTCTAGGTTTATAGATCTGATTTTTAGTTATGTTAGTCATTAATTAGAATTAGAATCGTGGATCACTTGGCTTCTTGGGAGATGAAATTCCAAACACAATAAACCGGACCTAACTAATTAAATTAAATAAACACAAAACATTAGCTAGGGTTCATGTACTATATAAATTATATAATTACCTGTGGATATCGGAATCTTATCGTCATGAGGTTTATAAGTTCTAAAAAGGTACTCAATGATGTAAACAGAGTGGTTTGCGAGGAAGATTAAAACGGTGAGACTCCAAAAGAAGATGTTCTCGGTCTCAAAGCTTTGGAAAGCCAATAGAATCATGAAGCGATCCAACAAAAACAGCCAGAATCCACTTATACCCTAATCAAAAAGAGGAGAAATATAGAGAGACTTTAACATTAAGTAAAGGTAGATAGAAAAAGATGTAAAATATCCACTACTTACAGAGGGTCCAGCAGAAGAGAGATTAGGGCATAAGATGAAGCAGATTAATATGTAAATAGTCGAGAAGATTAGGAGAACACCGATTTGAGCTGAGTGTAATTCGTAGAAAACAAGAAGGAAGAAGAGAAACAAACGTTCTATCCAAAAAAAAGCCCTGGTCAAGACTTCTAGTACTCGTTCCTCAACACAATTCATCTTCTTCGTTAATCCAACGTTGCCAATAATGATGTTGCTATTCATTCTTCTATATTATTGGTTGTGTTGTTGTTGTTAGTATTATAACTCACAAGACATGTGTTGATTATTCGATTAGATTATGACACATGTAAAAAAATTATTTTCTTAATAAACATGAAAACCAACAAATAATAATAATAATAATCATATATATATTCTTAACTTTCCATATTATCCATATTATTTGTTTAATTAAAATAAAACAAAACAAATCAATAAATAATCAAAAAGATAATTTTAGTTTCCATTTTTACCATCTATATTTTCTGAACATGTTTAAAAAAAAATTAGATGTTTTAAAACTCACCTCAAATAAAATTTTAAATTCATTTATGTAAATCTATAATGAATTAAGTTAAAAGTTTAGATAATATATATTTTAAAAACATTATGTATATTTAATTAACTATTTATCTCAATTATTTTGTTAATCAAAGAAACCCAACAAAAAGATATCAATAAATAAGATGATTAAACTTTCTATTTTTTCTAATATATATTCAATCTTATTATTTCTGTTAAATCTTTTTCAAATTTATATATTTAGATTCCAATATTATTTTGACTCCAATAACAATTTATGTGCTTTAACCTAAATTTCGTTTATTTGCAATGTTAGTTTTCCAAATTTCATATATTTCTACTAATTTACTAATAGTGTTTTTATTTTATTTTAAATTATTTTATAATATTAAGCATATATGGATATTAGTTTGATATAATGCATATTATTTTGATATAAAAGTTTTGACTTCTATTAATCTATATGAAGTTTACATGAGGTTAGATGAAGATTTTATTATGATTGAAGATTGAGTTACACGTGTGTAGGAAATAAGGTTTATTTAACAAAGAGTTAATAACCATAAAATTTCGGATATTTTGGTTAATTTTGGGTATTTTTAATAGTTGATAAAAAAATTTGATATTTTTGGGTTTATAATGGTAGGATAATTGTGTTATATCAAATCTAAATATTATTAATATTTTTGGGTATATAATTTTATTTTGAGTATTTTGTGTATACATTCAGTTCTCGATTCGGTTTAGTTCAGGTTTAGTCTTTCGGATATAGGAGTTTAGGATCAATTTAGATTTTTTTGGGGTTAGTACCATTATTCGGATTATATTTGGTTTGGTTTTTTGGGTTTCAGATATTTTGTCCACGTTATCTAACACGGTGGTCGATAAAAGAAACAACAAGTGGAAACCAAATTTTTATAGATATTATATAGATTTTAATATGTTTATAATGAAATTTTAATGTAGAAAGTTAACTAATTTATCCATGAAAACTAAAATTTGTAAACAACAATTTTCTCTTGATTTCTATTTCTAACCCTAAAACAATTTAAAAAAATATATCATTAATAACTAATATTTAATTGAATAAAAATGCTTAAAAATTTAAGACCCATCACAAGTGGCGGTCGCTGGAGCAACTCGTTTTCAGAGCCGTGTGGTGTTCAGGTTTCAAGTTCTGACGTGTGAGGATGGCAGAAGAACGGTGGAGATTCGAAGCCCACTCTCTCTTTTCCGGCTAGCTTGAGAGTAGTTTTGGAGTTTTGTTTGACAAGTCTCTCTCTTCCCGGTGGCTTTTTCGTTTTTTCTCAGATTTGCTTTAGGATCTCGTCTGGTGGTAACAGAGGTGGGTGTGTGTTGTTGGGGCTTCGAGTGTTTGGTCTTTTTTGATCAAGCGTCCGGCTCAGTTGACGAGCTGAGCTGCTTAGGGAATTGCTCTCTACTCGCGCTTCGACAATCCTGCTTGGGTTTTCTTTTTGAGTTCCTCCTTATCTGCTTTATTGTCCTTAACGCTTTGATGGTGCATTGTCTTAGTTTTGTTGGGTTCTCTGGTTTTCTGCTTCTTGAGGAGTAGTTTTTATTTGGCTTGTGCTTGATTGTGGAGTCGCTATATTGAGTGTTTGGAGGCACTAGTATGCCCTTAAGGTTGTTAAGCGTGGTTTAGTGGGTTTAATTCTGCTATGTGCTAGCCGATCTCGAGGATAGAGCTTGGTAGAGTGAGCTTGCGTTTTTCTATCTGTTGGGTTGTGTGGTTCCACTCTGAAATGACTCATGGCTAGTTACAGGTTCTGCTTCCACGTGGTAGCCGACCTCGGGGAAAGAGTTTGGTAGAGTGAGTTTGCGTTTCTTGTTCTTAGCCATTGACAGCTCAGTCTTCTCGGACCTCCAATGAAAAGGCTTCCATCTGCTTGGTTTTCGATGATTCGATCTTTGCCGGTTGTCATCTTGCTTCTTCTTCTCTAAGGTGGTTTCTTTGAGAATTCTTCAAAATTGGTGATCACTTCATTGATTCTACAAGCTTCATTGCTCTTGTTGAGATCAATAGACGGATTGTTTATTTGCTTTCATGTTTTATAATTCTTTTCTTTTTGTTTCCATGAAACCAATTGTAAGATCTACTTATGTAGCTCCTAAACCTTTCATTCTCAATGAAATATCTACATTCTTATCACACAATATATATATATATATTGGGTTTCTTAGTTTTAAAATCAAGGCATAAACAAACTTGAGGATTTGGATGCCCAAGCCTATAATGCCAAGTGAGCTCACTACCTGCTTCTTGTCTTGTAGAATGGAGAACAAACCAAACCAAACCATCAAAGGTTCGGTTTAGTGTTTCCTCAAAGGGATTAAAACGAGAAATCCTAATAACATGTGAAAACCTTGCACCGATCTAATCCCGAAGAAAACCTTGCGATCTGTTATTGACGATTTGAATGGTGAACTGAAACCAATGGTGGCCGTACTTTAAGGAAAGGAGGGTCATATGACCCAGGTTTTTGTTTTCAGTAGTTTTAGTAACTGTTACTAGTTAAATTGATGGTATAATTGATCATAAGTTCATAACTATGCTTTTGACAACCCTCAACCAGGGTCCAAACACTTTTACTTGACTGTTTTAGTAATTCTCCATCTTTAAAATTCGTTAGGCGCTAATCGAGGATTATACGAGATTAATCAAGGATAAGTTTTTAAAGTTTATATTTATTTATTCCTACCTTTATATACACCGTAAATGTCTAGTTAAATCAGTAATAAACAATGGTCAAGAGGTTTTTTCCTCATTTTACTTTAATGAAGGACAAAACAGTACTTTCAAATTCATCTTCTTTCTAAGAGACTAAATCCTGCAACCCTAATTTTCATTTGATTATGTAAAAATCACGGCGGCTCCTTATAAAGACCCATCCTGGATTTTCTAAGTCCAGAACAAATATTTACACTATTTAATCCATTTTAAGGGTCGGATTCTTTAACAAGTCATTTTCCGAGGTTTTATTCCGTGATTCATAAAATTTAGAGTAAATAGACAAAAACTTAGAGTAAAAGAAATAAACTAGATACTTTATTTATTTAACATAGGATACGATACAACTTATGAGTTTGCATATATGCTATTACAAGTTACATGATCGATCCTAACTATTCAGAGTCATCACCACCCATCTTCCCGACTTTGAGTCTCTCGCGCCTAAGCCCAATCATTCCCACGATCACCATCTTTCCCTGCATCCAATAGTACATCAGTTTCCCATAATTCCTTAGTAAATTTTGGATGCATGCATATGCAAGGTATGAACGTTTTATACGTTTTGACCCAAACCCAAAAACCCCTTAGTCATTTTAGACTTTATCAGCAAGATGCGAGTCCGAGCACAGAACAACGGCTCGATCATACCTTGATCTTGCAGATCACTCTGGATATCTGGTATTTTCCTGTTAAACCAGTGATCTTTATGTTCAATGCCAATACTCACTGATACTTTGTATCGGTCTTGAAACTTCTTCGATTCTCCTTAGATAATATCTTGGAAGTAGGAGTGGGCAAAATAACTGCACCCAATACCTGAACCCAAACCCACATTGAAGTAAATGGTTCGGTTTGGTTATGGTTATAGTTGAATATCTGACCGCTTTTAGGTTTTCCAAGGATTGGATAACCGATCGGGTTCAGGTATTATCCGATATCCGATCTAAAACCATACTAACCCGATACACTCTTGTATACTATATACTATATACTATATACTGTATATACCATATATATGCATAATTACCGCATATAGTCTTTAACCTAATTCCCTAGTTCCTTTTTTTCCTTCTGACGATTCGAGACTCGAGTATCAACTTGCTAATACCGGTTGAACTTCCAATTCCACTTACATTTAATCCCCAATTTCTCAAACTGGAAGCCCTAAATCGTGATTTGGCATCATCTCCTCCGTCTGAGTCTTCACGGAGGCAACCGTTGTCGAAGGTGAGAGATTTCTACTTTAACAGAGGCAATCAATTTTGGTATTAGTTGTGTCTTCTACTTTAGTGTCATTATCCGATTTTGGTATTTGTTGTGAATATTTTATGTCTATAGTTGATCTTGATCGATTAATTCATGGTGCCTTGGTCGATTAATAGTTATTAAGCATGCCGTACTTGGAATTGGTTTATTGAGCTTAGATTTATTCTCATTAGTTCTTTATTGAACTCAATTAAAGATTCAGCTTGCTTTTGCTTTAGTTCTTTGGTTATGGTTTGGTTTGAAGTTTGAACATAAAGTGTTAACTTCTTAGATGTTTTACTTGTAATGATTTCAGTTTCCTTTGTGGTTTTTTGCTTCAGTTATGCTTTGGTCTTGAAAAGAATGTTTTACATGTAATGATTTATTTTTGCTTTGTAATTTTTTGCTTTGTTTATGCTTTGTTTATACTTGTTAGATGTTTTACATAATATAAGTGAAAATGAGTGAATATCTAGCTGCTTAATTTAGAAAATGATATATATTTGTATCTTTATCTTAATATATAAATTTAACTAGATATGTTCATTTTATGCTTTGGTCTTTGAACAGAGCAAAACTCATATGCTCAGTTTTGCTTTGGTCTTGAAAAGAATTATTCCAGTTTATGCTTTGGTCTTTAAAAGAATGTGTTTACTGGTTATATGTTTTACGTAATTTGCACTCATTTTTTCTTCTTGACTTATAGTTGTAACTCTTAATTTGTTCTTAATATTATTGATGATGAGTGACTGAAGCATATAAGTGTTTATTTTTGTATTTTCAGATGGACTCATCATCAACGCCACAACAAGATAACATAGATGAACATGAAGAAGAAGAAGAAGAGTTTCTTATTCCAAATTCAAATCAAAGGGACAAATAGAAAAAACCTCCTCGAGGTGCAGCTACGGATCAAGAAAATACTAAGTGCCAGAGGATACTCCCAACAAGATCAGATGGCTGGCCTCATTTCACAAGAGTAGAGAACAACCGTGACAGGTGTATATGCAACTATTGCAAAAATGATTATGCATGTCCAACGAGGTCAGAGACTACAAACTTGCGTAATCATCTTGGAACTTGTAGGGAATACAATACATGGCAAGAGACTCAAGATCCTACTCAGAATCAGAAAGTTATAAGTAAGCAAGGGAATCGGCAGAATGCTAAATTTCCAGAGAGTATTTTTAGAGAAGCAACAAATGAGATGCTTGTGATTGGAGAGTATGGATACAGGATCCACATCCAATGATTTTAAGTAAAATAAGCTTATAGTAAAAATGATATTCGCTCTGATTATATTATCTTAGTGAAATTGAAAAAAAGTCTCCTTTTACAATACCTGTTTCCCCTATTTATACACGTATTGACTATTAATGCTATTAATGAATAATAATTTCATATAACTCTAATTAAATACATCAGTTTTGATTTGGTCTTTAAATGCTATAACGTCCGGTATTTTGAAATTGCTTCGTTCTCTTTCACTTTATGACTAAAACCCTTCTCACGAACTCTTTGTCTTTTCCGAGCTTTCATCATCAGTCAAGCTCCTTGAGCTCGCTCCCTGAAGTGAAGATTTCTGTCTCGGACCAGACTTCTTTCTTTGATTATAATGACTTGGTCAACACATATATATGCCTTTAATGGTGATAAATCCCTGGTGTGGAATCCGGTATCAACATTTGCCCCCTAAGTCTTGCGAGCTGATTTTCAGCTCGGAAGACTTAGAAGTAATAAACACTAATTTTGCTATTTCCTTAATATTTTTAATCATCACATCCCTTAAGTTTCGTAATTTCTTGATGTGATCCCCTTAACGCACGTTCTCATTTATTCTGAATTTTATTTTAAAAATGAGAAGAACTCCTCCACTTCCACCATCAATCTCGAGGCAGTTTTCTATCCATTCGTTTAATAAGGTAAACTTATTTTCCTTCTTATTTTTACTCACTGACTTCTCACTTTCCCTTTTACTCTATCTCTTTTGTCTGTAAAATTTTTCCATCCTTCCTTCTTTCGCAATTCCTTCAATTTCTACATTCTTCACCTATGTCGAGTGCTGCGAAAACTCCGTCAATTGGTCCACCTTCAAAATCCAATGACCGATTCGGTCCTCATCCTCCGTCAATGCTTACGAAGAAAGAAAACCTTCAAACTCTAAAGACCCTTTGCAAAGTTCCGTCGGGGGTTGAATTCTCTCTTCCGACTTCGGATGAATCATTGGAATCAGGCCGCCTTGGCTGGCTGTGCCTCTATTCGGTCTATCTTACCGGGTGAGGTCAATTCTTCCCCATCCTGAAGTCCTTCTTCTCTATCTCCAGGATCCACACCCAATGATTTTAAGTAAAATAAGCTTATAGTAAAAATGATATTCGATCTGATTATATTATCTTTGTGAAATCAATAAAAATGCCCCCTTTTACAATACCAATTTCCCCCTATTTATACATGTATTGTCTAGGCCTGGGCAAAAAATCTTAAATCCAAAAACCGATCTGAAACCGATCCAAAAGACCCGGCTCCGAAACCAAACAGAATGGATTTAAAATCTGAATGGATTCTATATTTCCCTATCCAAATAATCCAAACCCGAACCTAACCAAATCTGAATCCGATCGGATATCCAAAATAAATCAGAAATAACCGATATTAACTATAAAATATATATAGTTTATATATACAGTTATATACACTCATATTTCTTTCTCGATATCTCAGTTTTCCTTTTTCTTTTTGATTAAGCTTCCTCTTTTTTATTCATATTCTTCTCGATATGTTCAGGTTTTTTGTGTTTTTTTCAGATTTTTTCGGGTTTTAGCCGAATTTCTTTCGGATTTTTCAGATTTATTTTGGGTTTTGGCCGGATTTCTTTCGGATTTTTTGGATTTGTTCGGGCTTTTTGGATTTTTTGGATTTTGGATACAAATCCAAAATAACCGATATTATGTTCGGTTTTAAATGGGGTTTTATAAAAAAAATGAAATCCGATCCGAATCCGATTAGATTCGATCCGATCCGAACCAAAATCATGTTATAATCCAAATGTATTCATATTTTCCCTATCCAAAAAATCCGATCCGATCCGATATGAAAATCCGAATGCCCAGGCCTAGTATTGACTATTAATGCTATTAATGAATAATAATTTTGTAACTCTAATTAAATAAATCAGTTTTGATTTGGTCTTTAAATGCTATAACGTCTGGTATTTTGAAATTACTCTGTTTTCTATGACTTTATGACTAAAACCCTTTTCATGAACTCTTTGTCTTTTCTGAGCTTTCATCATCAATCAAACTCCTTGCGCTCGCTCCCTGAAGTGAAGATTTCCGTCTCGGACCGGACTTCTTTCTTTGATTATAATGACTCGGTCGACACATATCTATGCCTTTAATGGTGATAGATACCTGGTGTGGAATCCGGTATCAACAGAGAGTTTCCTTTGTCTTTCGTGGAAGGTATGTCATTTAGACACAAACCTGTACAAACCTCATTCAATAAGGACAGAACAAGAGATATTGTTTTAGATATTTGTCGATAGGAAGGCTACTATGAAGAAATGGTTCCTAGCTAACAAGCAAAGAGTATCACTCACGACTGATCGATATTTTGGTTTCTCTAGTTACATGTAATGGTTATTGATTTAATTATAATCATTACACTATGATATTATGCTTAATATAACTGAATATTACTTTGTTTTCGCAGGTGCAAGTTATATGGTTATAACAGCAATTTACATCGATGCATGGTGGCGGTTAAAGAAGTTGATCATTAGATTCAAATATGTCACAAATCACAAAGGTAAAACCATTTCTACCGTTATTCAAGATTGCCTAGCTGAGGGGGGAATAGAGATGATATTTTGTGTGACAGTAGACCATGCAACAGCTAATAGTAATGCTTTGAACAAGTTTGAATCTAGTTTCGCCTTAATATCTGATGATGCTTAAGTGATGAACGGAGAGTTTATGCATATGAGATGTGCTAGTCATATCATTAATTTGATAGTGAATGATGGATTGGAGAAAGCAAATACTAGTGTGACTGCTGTCTGTAATGCAATCTCATATGCTAGCTCTGGAACAACTAGACAAAATGCATTTGCACAGAAGGTAGAATCTGGTAGGATAACTCGGGGTAGTTTGCCATTAGATGTCACAACTAGGTGGAATTCAACTTATTTGATGCTGCTATGGGCAGTTAAATTCAAGGCTGCGTTTTATAAGATGGAGTTAGAAGATAAGTTGTACAATTACCACTTCTGGAGGTTGAGAAAGAAAAGAAAAGGATTGACCCTCCTTCATTCAATGATTGGCGTGTGGTTGAAAGATTAAATATATTTCTTATCATTTTCTACAACTCCACAATGGTAGTTTCAGCTTCAACTACTTTGAATGCAAATAACTGTTATGGTGAGATAGTGAACATAGCATCAAATCTTAAGTCTTTATCTAACAGCTATGATGTTGAACTGAAGTTGAAGGCTAAAGAAATGTTTTCCAAGTTTGATTAGTATTGGGATGGCTTGAAGAACATCAACAAGATGTTGGTAGTAGCTATTGTGTTTGATCCTACGAAGAAGATGAAATTTGCAAAAAAAAAGTTTGAGGAGTTGTATGGGGAAGGATCTGCAGAGGCTAAGGAGTTGTATGATTCAGTTTGCTATTTGTTGGATGATATGTTTAAGGAGTATAGTGGAAGGTATGAGAAAAATGCAGCAGCGGCAACACAACAATCTCAGTCCCAGTGTCAGTCTACTCAGACATCTCAGTCTTCTCAAGAGCAGCATATAAATCCGATGAAGTTGGTTGATGATGAGCTTGGTTACCATAAGATTGAGAAAAGGTACAATACCTTGCTTAAAGGGATAGGTGTTAGAAGCACAAATGAGTTGGATTCATATATGAATGACAAAGTCGAAAATACAGAATTGGTTATGGGACTTGAGTCTAATGTACTGAGTTATTGGAAAAACAACTGTGACAAGTATCCCATTTTGTCAGAGATGGCTAGTGATTTATTTACTATGCAGGTGTCATCTGTTGCATCTGAAAGTGCTTTTAGCACTAGTGGAAGGATAATAGAACCATATAGGAGTAGCCTAACTCACTATATGGTTGAATTTTTGATGTGTACAGAGCAATGGATGAAACAAGACCTTAAATTTGAAGAAAAAGTGCTTACAAATGCACAAATACTTGCTGATGTTGAATTTGAAGATAATCTGGAGAGAAGTACATTTTTTTACTCTATATTTAATGTTAATTCCTTTACTTCTTAACTTCTTATGAAATAACCAGTTTATGTGTGTTTTTACTCTATTCAGAGTTTGAATCCCAAGCCGGAATGCATAAGGATTATAAGGGAACTTGGTACTCTTAAGTCTAAGATATAACTGATAAGATATAATTCAATTTATAATTTCATATGTCTTATAGTTTTTAATTTTTGATTGATGTTAGTTTATATGATGTGGGGTTTGTATATTCGAAGGAACTCAAGAAAACAACTAGCCAAGAACAGTTCATGAAGTTGAAGTTTGGGTTCGGGTTTTCACTTGTTTCTCTTTCTCTTTAACAATTAACATTGTCAGATTATGTTTCAAATGTCTTCTTCTACTTCTCTGTCTTTAAGATTATGTTTTTCTACTAGGCTTGAACTTTAGAACTTTTGTAGAACTTTGAATCATTTTTTTTTAAACTTTAGGTACTTCAGTTTAAGCATAATTTGACAACCGATCCGAAACTTTCGAATATTGTCGGGTTTTGGTTATACCCGAACATAAGCGGACCCGAAGGCAACCAATCTGAACCCGACCCAAAAATACTATATACCCGAATGGGTGGTATACTCCTAAACCCAAATATTGGAAAACCCGAACCTGATCGGGTATCTGAATGCCCACCCCCACTCGGAAGTCTCTGGATATTTTACGGTGTTTTTCCTGGGTTTTTTTCTTGTGTCAAAAATAGAGTTCGGGATGCGTTACTTATAAGGTTTTTTGGTGGTAACCATTTTTGAAACCGTCTGTCCCGATCTAAGGAATCTTGGTAACTGCCATACGTGTACCTTACTTGTTCCCATTCGGTAACCGTCACCAGCTGACCCAACTATCACTCAGCTTCCGAGCTAGTGTCACAGTCTTCCCAGCTGGTCTAGCTAGCCATCAGTCCTTCCAGCTTAACCAAGCTTCCAGACTGAAATTCTAGCTAGCTAGATCGATCACTTAAGCTGTTTATATCTTCTGTTCAGCTGGCTTAAGCTTAGATTTCCATTCCCGAGCTGATGGACAGCTCTCCTTAAGACTTATTCGAGTTTTCCTTATTTTTCTCAGACCAAGTCCTAGCCAACATTGAGGATCACGGGCATCACAAGTCTCCCCCTTGAATGGGATTTGTCTCCGAATCCAAGTCAGTTTGTTTTTTACCCATTTCCTTAAACCACTTAGAGAAATCAGCCTTCATCTTCTTCCCCGTCTCCCAAGTAGCTTCCTCGTGATCACCACAATTCCCTACAACCTTAACCATCTGGATCTTTTTCTTCTGAGTTCCCTTCTCCATTCTATCAATGATCCGTACATGTTCTGCTTCCACCGTTAAGTTTTCTTTCAACTCGGCAGGTACATCCTTCACGGTATTGTCTTGGTCACTTAGGCATTTTCGAA
This sequence comes from Cardamine flexuosa, assembly GCA_963555745.1. Taxonomy (NCBI): domain Eukaryota; kingdom Viridiplantae; phylum Streptophyta; class Magnoliopsida; order Brassicales; family Brassicaceae; genus Cardamine; species Cardamine flexuosa. The sequence goes on from OY743217.1 coordinate 12,121,604, forward strand.
GTTGTGAAACATGAAAAGCCTTGTGGAATGCATCCAATTTTGGCAGAGGTTGAAGCTTATATGCGACAGCCCCAACTTTAAAATCATCATTTCCCTTTGTAAGTGACCGCCTTTAGAAATACCAAGTCGCCCACTTTGAATTCCAACTCTTTTCGACATTTGTCCGTATAAATCTTTTGTCGATTATGTGCTTCCTTTTACTTGATTTTTAGAAATTTCATTATTTCCGTTGTTTCATCGACTATGTCTGGACCAATCAAGCTTCTTTCACCCACTGATGTCCAACATAATGGGGTTCTACATGCTCTTCCGTATAATGCTTCATATGGCGACATTCTGATACTAGCCTGATAGTTATTATTGTAAGAAAATTCAACCAGCATTAAGTACTTCTCCCAATTTCCCCCCAATCTAACACACATGCTTGTAACATGTCTTCAAGTGTTTGGATAATTATTTCGGATTGTCAGTTTGCCGATGGTATGTCGTACTCATATTTACTCTAGTTCCTATGACCTTTTGAAAAACCTTCCAGAAATGCGAGGTAAAATGAGTATCCTGATCCGAAACTATGCTCAATTTAACTCCATGTAAGCGGACTATCTCCTCTATGTATCTCACAGCAATCTCTTTGGCTCCATCTGTCTCGGAAATGGGCAGATTTGGTTAATCGATCTACCACCACCCAGAGTGCATTATGCTTAGATTTTCCCATAGGTAGTCCGGTGAAAAAAATCCATGGTAACATGAGCCCACTTCCATTCCGGCATAGGTAATTTCTGTAGTAACCCACTTGGTACTTGGTTTTCTGCCTTAACTTGTTTGCACGTCAAGCACTTAGAAACCCATGCAGCCACATCCTTTTTCATACCCGTCCAATGGTAGTACCTTTTTAAGTCTTGGTACATCTTATTCGATCCAGGGTGGATTGAGAACTTTGATTGATGTGCCTCCTTTAAGAATTTCTTCTTTCAATCCTCTATTGTCTCTGGAACACACACTCGCCCTTTGACCACGATCGTACTATTGTTCAAATTTTGGTATTCAGTCTGGTTAATCTTGATAACTCTTTTCAAATACTTGTCTTTTGCCTTGGCAATGCGAATTCTACTAAGTAGATCCGCTTGGTCTGCTGCAGCGAGGCCTAATGGTTCCATTTCCCCGGACAATATATTTAAATGCAAAGTCCCTATCACGTTAACCAGACTTTCATGGTTCTTCTCTGCTTCCACATCAAATCGTTTTCGACTTAATGCATCAGCAACTTGGTTTGCTTTTCCGGGATGATAAGCAATCTCCAAGTCGTAGTCAGCAACTAACTCCATCCATCGTCGTTGCCTTAGATTCAACTTCGGCCAGGTAAATATGTACTTTAGGCTCTTGATATCTGTATATATTTGAACCTTAGCCCCATACATATATGATCACCAAATCTTTAGCGCAAAAACCACTGCTGCCATTTCTAGGTCAGCGTCAGGTAATTCTCTTCATGTTTACGCAATTGCCTTGACGCATACGCAGTGACGCTTCCTTTTTGTATCAATATGCATCCTAAGTCTCTTATTGAAGCATCCGTATAAACCACATAAGGCTTGTCTGGTTCCGGTAAAACCAATACCAATGCATTTGTGAGCATCGCCTTCAACTTCATAAAACTGGCTTTGCATTTCTGACCATTCAAACTTTGTATTTTTCCGTCAAGTGAGTCATTGGTTTTTACATGCTTGAAAATACCTTCACAAATCTTCTATAGTAACCAGCCAGCCCAAGGAAACTTCTAATCTCCAAGGCATTCTTTGGTCGAAGACGATGTGTCCCAAAAATCTGCATTTGATCTTTTATGGATCTGCGGACACACCTTGATCCGAAACAATGTGTCCCAAAAATCTGATACTCCTTTGCCAAAAGCTGCATTTGCTTAACTTTGCAAAGAGTTTGTGCTCCCTTAATCGTTCCAAGACTGCTTTTAAATGTTCTTGGTGAATTTCTCGACTCCTTGAATATACAATTATGTCATCGATGAAGATGATTAAAGATACATCCAAGAATTCTCGAAAAATATTATTCATCATCTTCTTGAAAGTTATTGGAGCGTTGGTTAATTCAAACGGCATCACCACAAACTCATAGTGGTCGTATCTTGTCCGGAAAGCTGTTTTCTGAACATCCGATGGTTCTATTGGAATCTGGTGATAACCCGAGGCTAAATCTATTTTTGAAAAACCACCTTGCTCCTCTGAGTTGATCCAGTAACTCATCGATCCTTGGTAATGGGTATTTATTTTTTATTGTTATCTGGTTCAACCCTTGATAATCAATACAAAGTCTGAAGCTTCCATCCTTCTTTTTCACAAACAATACTGGTGCTCCCCATGGCAAACTACTTGGTCATATGAATCATTTCTCCAATAACTCCTCCAATAATTTTTTAACTCGGCCATTTCTGTCAGAGCCATTCGATAAGTAGCTTTGGAGATTGGAGTTGTTCCAGGTTCACGTTCAATGGTGAATGTGTCAGACAGATCTAGTGGTAAACCAATCATCGATTTGAACACATCTTCAAACTCATTGTTAGTCGGAATATCTTTTAAGTCCGCATCTGTCCCAACTTCTGTTGTGGTGATAGTGGCTAAGTATGCCTCACATCACTTCTCGAGCATCCGTTCTGCCTGGATTGCCGAGATTACTAAACTTCCTGAAGTTGTCCTTATTCCTTGGAATTTCAACATCCCTTCCTCCCTCTAAATTTGAATAAGTCCTCAGTGAAAATTGACATGAGCCTTATATCTGCTCAACCAATCCATTCCTAAGAATTAAGATAACATCATGTTTCTTGAGTTCTATAACAATTAGATCGGTAGGCACATGGACACCATTCATGACAACTGAGATGCCCAAGTGATATGATGTTTTATGCATCTGGTTTTATCCAACATCCAAACTCCGCAAGTGCATGGTTATGCGCGGCAATATAGTGGTGGGATCGATCCACAGAGAGTAAAGAGTGATATAGATCCTTACATCTAAACAGAGCTACGATGAAAAATATGGAAAGTATCACTTTTGGAAATCCGAATAAAAATCTTTTAAATAAGGAAAGAAATCAATTTAAAACAAATGTTAGAATCTGGGAAATCGCAGGGATTTAAATAAATAAAAATGATATCTAACCGGATTAGCAATTAAATGATCTACATCTAGAACACAAACACTGTACGAAATTAAATCTTTTTAATAAAAGCAAATATTATTCTATCATAAATCCGCTAGGACCCTATGATAGCATATTTTGACCTAGTTTGATAGAGTTCACTTGTAGATTCAGCTTCAACTCTTGGAAATCTGGAAATCAAGCCTACAAACTATAGATTCCGGGTAGAATAGCCAACGCTAGCTGTACTATAAAACCTTATGAATCATTTGATAGATTCGTCAACCTAACAAAAGCATTTGATTCATAGAAGTAGAGATCTATTAACCATAATTCTAATCTACAACCATAACATAATTAAACATTTAATCCCTTTGAATAAATCTCATCTCCCAACATATAGATCTACTCAACCATGGTAATTGGTTGATAGATCATGATGTTGTATGGTTGAAAGTACAAAGAAAGAGATGAAAACATAATGTAGATCTTGAAAATACAATGAAAATACTTTAGATCTGAGAAAAACCAATGTAAAAATTACAGATCTGAAATGAGAAATAAAAATGGCAGAGTAACAGTAAAATTCGTGTCTGGCTCTCTCTCGCCGCTCAGGAAATGAGCATTATTTATAGGGTGTCTTCTATGTCAAAACTTGGAGTTAATGTGTGATTTGGAGAATATTCGTGACTAGGATCGATTGATCCTACTTGGATCGATTGATCTTCTTCTTCTGATCCGTGCCACCTCATAGATTCCTTTGACAGACAGATCTGCTTTAGGATTGGTCGATCCTCGTCATGCTTGGTCGATCCTCTTCAGGATCGATCGATCCAGGATGTCTCCAAAATCCAATGAAGTGTAAAAATGTCCAAAGTTGCTCAATTTTGGACATTTAACTCTAAGGAAGTGAAAACCTGAAAAGACACTATAACCGACCAAAAGAATACAAAACTTAACTTCTAGACTCAATAAGACAAGTAAAAGAGTAATAAAAAGGGGTCAAAATAGACACTCATCACACCCACAGACTTGAATCCTTGCTTGTCCTCAAGTAAGAAACAAGTCAATGAAACAAAGTACAGAAGTGGAAGTCTAAAAAACGGGAACTTACGCTTAGCTTTAGAAATCTATCATGTTGATCATGTAAACCAAGAAGAAACCTTGTGAAAGGTTAATCGACTTTAGCAGTACAACGTGTACTTTACCATAAGCATAGCAAACATTATCGTACTCTAGCATCCGAGATCCAAGGGAACTTCGAAAATCTCCATTGTTGGCCCTTAAACATTCATTAAGTGTTGCATGTTGTAACGTCCGTGTTCCGGAAATTAATTAATTTAATTAATTTGGAAACTCTTTCAACTTTATGAACCTTAGACAAGTCTCGAGAAATTAATTATGGGGTTGAAATAATTAATTTAGATTTGTTCCGGGGGTGTCATAAATTGGTTCGAAAGTTGTGGGGTTTTTCTCAAAAGTAACAAGTGGGAAGCAAAAATTGGTTTTCTCTTCTTCTCCTTCTTGAGTTCGCCATTTGTGAGGGGGAAGAGTGAGTTTTCTTGAGCTTGTGAGCTTAGAGAGATAAGAGAAGAAGAAGAGAAAGGATTTTGTGAGCTTGTGGAGCTTGGATCTTGCGAGATCAAGGGTGTGGAGGTTTGTGAAGCTTGGAAGAAGGAAGGTTTGGAGTGAGGCTTTGTGGCATGGAGCTTGGAGGAGGAAGAGAGATCTTTCTTGAACTTGGGGAGTCCATCTAAGGCTAGATCCTTCCATAGCTTTGGTGAAGGGAGGGAGAGACAGAACTGTCAGAGTCCGGTAGAAAAGAGTTTCGACCTAGCAAATAGTAGGCAAAGGTAACGAAATTTTCTGGGATTGTAGCTAAGACCTATATCTAGATGTGACCTTTTGCGGATATTGATTTGAGTCAATATTCAAAGAATTATAGGCGTTTTCATGAACTGTTCTGTCTCAGACGCGATTGGACCAGCGTGTATTCAAAGGAAGATCGCAAGTGAACCTTCGGTCTGATCGCTACGAAATTTTGTGGGTAGCTTCAGGACATCTAGGGGAAGATTTTCAAAGGTGGGATTTGAATGTGGACGGTTAGATTTCGTTTCGTGATCCCATCTTTCAGGCTGACCGTTCTGTGATGTTTCCAGAACTTTTTCAGTTTAGGTTAAATGTTGTTTTTGGTTGTTGTGGTTGGCTGTAAGGTGAGCTGAGCTACTGTTGGCGAGTGGGAAGTCACTGCTGGTTGGGTGATTGTTGTTTTTGGTTCAAAAATCATCTTTGTTTTCAAGGTGAGTTTGTGACCAAAGGTTAATATTAAGCCTTGTGTGGGGGGTTTGTGGGGGTAGTTAGAGAAGCATGGATTGTTGCTTGTTGTGCCTTTTTGTGCCTTGTTAAGCTTTAATTGTGTATTACTGCTTGGCTTGGTGATGGTGATTTTCGTGGGTTCTTGGTGAATTCCATGGGTCATTGTGGAGTTTTAGTGTGTGTTTACTAAGCTTGTGAGTTTTAGCTTTTCATGGGTTTTGAATTACTAAGTGGTTAGTCATATATGCTATTGATTTCTTTTCATAGGTTGATGATTAGGAATTGATAGGGCTGTTGTTGTGGATTATTTTCATACGTGAATTTGATCGAGTAGAAATTAACGCGTGGTGTATTTGATTTCTTGTTGTTGTGGTTGTTTGAAATTGTGTGTGGCTTTCATATAACCTGTTGTTGGGAGGATCAATCTCACTCAGCGTTTGGTTTACCAAATGTTGATGCATCACATTTGTCGATGCAGGTAATGATAAGGCGTGATCGTGGAATCGAGGCAGTGAAGAGGGGATGATTAGGACCCGGTAGTTGTTGCGGTTTTTGTAGCTTTCGTAGGATTGCTAAAACCAGTAGAACTGTTGACCTTGTGGTCGCTTGTGTATTTTGCAGGGTTGTTTTATGATTGTTTAATGTTAATTTCTGGTTTAAAAAAAGATGGTGCACAACCTCCTGAACCTTGGATCCCAAGCAAGCTTCTATATAATGATCCTAATATAATTGCTATTGGTGCTAAAATAAAATAGATAACAGAAAATAACTAACTAAATAAATAAATAAAAGGTTTTATTTTGGTTCCTTCAGACTTCTTTCCCTTCTCTTTCTTTTTGTTTTTTTTTTGTTTTTGGGGGTAGAGAGTTTCGGGATGAGACGGGATCGATCGATCAAGGTAGGATCGGTCGATCCCAGAGTATTTTTTTTTTTAGGAGGGGAGGTTGGAATCAGTTATACCCATGTACATCAATCCTACTAAAAACTGCATCAATTAATAGTCAACTCAAACTAATATAGATAAAGTACTGATACTAGAAAGCTTACTCAGAAATCTTTAGAACATTTGGTTGTACCGGTTCTTATACTCCGTAGTTTTTGCACTTGGTTGCACATGCTCCTAATGTTGCGAAAGAGGACTGGGGTCTGAATGAAAAAGGATGTAAGGGTGTGGAACCAAACTAAAAATGAGCTTGGTCATCTGGAGCTCCAATAAGAATGGGGTGAACTCTAGATGTATATGATCCTTTTGCGATATCGAGCCCCTAAGTGAGAAGATTAGTCCAAGTTAAAGGTCCAAGTAGATAGAGCCAACGCTGGATCATTCAGATTTCCAAATGATAGGTCGCTTCAGGTAAATTGATCCACCGATGGTGTTTCTAATCTTCTTGAACTAAGTCCAATAGATGTCAACATAAAATGGAAACCAAGCAAAATTGTAAAAGGCCATGTTTTGACTCAATAAAAAGACTCAAGAAAAATGAAAAATTTTATTTTTGAAAAAGTTTGAAATTTTTTTTGGGACAAGTAAACATAAGAAAACAGTGTTAGTAACATATGAAAGCAGTCACCCCATCCCCCAAACTTAAATCACTGCGTCCCGCAGTGATATTAAATCAAAGAAAATGGGTGCTGCGAAACAGCACTGGAGATAATGAATTGTGAACAAGAAAGCAAACCATATACTGTGGAAGGAGTTTTACGACCAAAAGGGAGAATTGGTCTGTACATGAACCGGTTTTCAGCTTTTCTTGTCCCGGGGATCAATCGATCTTGGTAGGATCGGTCGATCCCAGCGTACTGAAACTTCTTGAAATTTGCATCTTCTGCGTTTTGCACCTGTTTTCAGTCAGTTCAACACAAAAACATCATCATATCTTATTTTGAAAAAAATTAAAAATGCAAGAATAAATAAAAGAAAAATAAAATATTTTGGGTTGCCTCCCAATAAGCGCTTGTTTTTAAAGTCATTAGCTCGACTTGTTTGGTACTTTAGGTAGGGTATGGGTCCATTAGAGGAATGAAGTCTGCCTCATCTGGTGGTTTTGGTGGAGGTGGTTTGAGACTATGTGTGCTCGTTGTCAGCTTCAAGTGCGGATCCTCTTGGGAAAAGTGGCCATTTGGCAATGCAGTATTGACCTTTTCAAGATCCCCGCTCACTCTTCGTCCCGGTATAATGTACTTTGGAGCTTTCAGCTCGCTTCGATGAGTACGTGAAGGAACATTTTGGCACACTTGAAAATTGATTCCACTAACCTTATCCAATGTACCAATCCAAGAATCATGGCAATTAACAGTAGGGTCTTTTGACATCTTCTCTCGCATCTTTCCCCATTTGTGTGGAAGATATGGAGGTTTAGGCACATAAGGTGGTGGGGGCACATAGGGTGGTTCCATTTCAACAACAACTTTGGTTCCAGACCCTTTAGAACCAGAAGAAAAATATTCTGAATATGTTCTCATATGAAGACTCACGAGATCATTCGATCCCAGATTGGATCGGTCGATCCTCGTCTTCATCCAACAATTCAGGAAATATTATCTCCTGGGATCGATTGATCTGTAGGGTGGATCGATCGATCTCAGCACCATGTGAATTTGGAGAAACTTCCTCTCCACTTGTGAGCGTGATGGTTCCAACAAACTACCTTGGATTAGCTTATATCTTACCTGGGAGACATTCTGAGAGTGTTCTGACAGTGGCAGTAGTCTGAGCATGTTGATTTTCCATCATTCCCATGTGAGTACTTAGTGATTCAATCTTCCGATCAAGATCTTTGTACATCACATCCACCTTAGCATCAATATCTTCAGAAAACTTCTTCTGATGATCAAGAACCTTCTGGAACAGGAGTTCATTCCTATCTTGAGAACCAGCATTCTCAAATGTTGCATAGGTTGACATCCCGTATGACTATAACCAGCGGTCTTGTCCTGAAATCCATTAAATTCCTTTGAATAAATCTCATCTCCCAACATATAAATATACTTAACCATGGTAATTGGTTGATAGATCATGATGTTGTATGGTTTAAAATGCAAAGAAAGAGATGAAAACATAATATAGATCTTGAAAATGCAATGAAAATACTTTAGATCTGAGAAAAACCAATGTAAAAATAACATATCTGAAATGAGAAATAAAAATGGCAGAGTAACAGTAAAATTCGTGTCTGGCTCTCTCTGGCCGCTCAGGAAATGAGCATTATTTATAGGGTCTCTTCTAGGTCAAAACTCAGAGTTAATGTGTGATTTGGAGAATATTCGTGACTGCAGGGATCGATCGATCTTCTTCCTCTGATCCGTGCCACCACATAGATTCCTTTGACTGACCGATCTGCTTTGGGATCCGTCGATCCTCGTCATGCTTGGTCGATCCTCTTCAGGATCGATCGATCCAGGATGTCTCCAAAATCCAATGATGTGTAAAAACGTCCAAAATTGCTCCATTTTGCAAATTTTAGCTCCAAGGAAGTGAAAATCTGAAAAGACACTAAAACCTACCAAAAGAATACAAAACCTAACTTCTAGACTCAATAAGACAAGTAAAAGAGTAATAAAAAGGGTCAAAATAGACACTCATCACACCCCCAGACTTGAATCCTTGCTTGTCCTCAAGTAAGAAACAAATCAATGAAACAAAGTACAGAAGTGGAAGTTTGAAAAATGGGAACTTACGCTTAGCTATAGAAATCCATCATGTTGATCATGTAAACCAAGAAGAAACCTTGTGAGAGGTTAATCGGACTTTAGCAGTACAACATGTACTTTACCATAAGCATAGCAAACATTACCGTACTCTAGCATCCGAGATCCAAGGGAACTTCTGAAATCTCCATTGTTGGCCCTTAAACATTCACTAAGTGAGAAGATTAGTCCAAGTTAAAGGTCCAAGTAGATAGAGCCATAGTCCAAGTTAAAGGTCCAAGTAGATAGAGCCAACGCTGGATCATTCAGATTTCCAAATGATAGGTCGCTTCAGGTAAATTGATCCACCGATGGTGTTTCTAATCTTCTTGAACTAAGTCCAATAGATGTCAACATAAAATGGAAACCAAGCAAAATTGTAAAAGGCCATGTTATGACTCAATAAAAAGACTCAAGAAAAATGAAAAATTTTATTTTTGAAAAAGTTTGAAATTTTTTTTGGGACAAGTAAACATAAGAAAACAGTGTTAGTAACATATGAAAGCATTCACCCCATCCCCCAAACTTAAATCACTGCGTCTTGCAGTGATATTAAATCTAAGAAAATGGGTGATGTGAAACAACACTGAAGATAATGAATTGTGAACAAGAAAGCAAACCATAAACCATGGAAAGAGTTTTACGACCCAAAGGGAGCATTGGTCTGTACATGAACCGGTTTTCAGCTTTTTTCGTCTCGAGGATCGATCGATCTGGGTAGGATCGGTCGATTCCAGCATACTGAAACTTCTTGAAATTTGCATATTTTTGCGTTTTGCACCTGTTTTCAGTCAGCTCAACACAAAAACATCATCATATCTTATTTTGAAAAAAATTAAAAATGCAAGAATAAATAAAAGAAAAATAAAACATTTTGGGCTGCCTTCCAATAAGCGCTTGTTTTTAAAGTCATTAGCTCGACTTGTTTGGTACTTTAGGTAGGGTATGGGTCCATTAGAGGAATGAAGTCTTCCTCATCTGGTGGTTTATGTGGAGGTGGTTCGAGACTACATGTGCTCGTTGTCAGCTTCAAGTGCGGATCCTCTTGAGAAAAGTGATCATTTGGCAATGCAGTATTGACCTTTTCAATATCTCTGATCACTCTTCGTCCCGGTATAATGTACTTTGGAGCTTTCAGCTCACTCCGATGAGTACGTGAAGGAACATTTTGGCACACTTGAAAATTGATTCCACTAACCTTATCCAATGTACCAATCCAAGAATCATGGCAATTAACAGTAGGGTCTTTTGACATCTTCTCTCGCATCTTTCCCCGTTTGCGTGGAATATATGGAGGTTTAGGCACATAAGGTGGTGGGGGCACATAGGGTGGTTCCATTTCAACAACAACTTTGGTTCCAGACCCTTTAGAACCAGAAGAAAAATATTCTGAATATGTTCTCATGTGAAGACTCACGAGATCATTCGATCCCAGATTGGATCGGTCGATCCTCGTCTTCATCCAACAATTCAGGAAATATTATCTCCTGGGATCGATTGATCTGTAGGGTGGATCGATCGATCTCAGCACCATGTGAATTTGGAGAAACTTCCTCTCCACTTGTGAGCGTGATGGTTCCAACAAACTACCTTGGATTAGCTTATATCTTACCTGGGAGACATTCTGAGAGTGTTCTGACAGTGGCAGCAATCTGAGCAAGTTGATTTCCCATCATTCCCATGTGAGTAATTAGTGATTCAATCTTCCAATCAAGATCTTTGTACATCACATCCACCTTAGCATCAATATCTTCAGCAAACTTCTTCTGATGATCAAGAACCTGCTGGAACAGGAGTTCATTCCTATCTTGAGAACCAGCATTCTCAAATTTTTGCATAGGTTGACATCCCGTATGACTATAAGCAGCGGTCTTGTCCTGAAATCCATCCCCCTAATATTTTCTCGACTTTTGGCAATTTCATCGAGTGTTCTTTTATAGTTTTCATCGTCAATGAAAACTTTATCGGCTACATTTATGACACAACGAGACATAGTTACATTTAAAACGAACAGAAATCCAAAAATAAAACAAAAAGTTACTATGTTATTTCTATTCACATACCCACATGAACAATTGAAGTTACATAAATCAATAAAAATAATTACTATTATTTTGTCACCCAAAAAAACAAAAAACCCCTAAAAGACTCACATAAAGAATTTTTCATTGGCTTCCTGATGACGTGTCCCTCTGTGAAGGGCTTCTCCAAAAGCCAGCCCCATAGAAACGTTCCAACATTTCATTATCAAGCGTAACGACGTCGTTTACCTCATCACTCGCTTGAGTTTCTTCAAAAACAATCTCAGCCGTTGGATCTTCTTCATTCAATCTAGCGTGTACGGTACTTTGACTTCCTTCGGCCACCGCTAACGCTAACAAACCATGCCGTTTCCTCGTAAAACGTCGTCGTTTGCTTCGTCCCCAAGCTTTCTTACAAACCGCCGCCGGAACTTTATACACAGCCAAAACCATCAGATTCACCACCGCACATGGACAACAACACCACACCGCCGCACACTCCGCCGCCGCTCCTCCCGCTACCTCTCCAACCTTTCTCCTCTCCGGGTATCTACTCATCGTCGTCGTCGTCGTCGTCGTCGGTGGAGAGTTTCTCATCGTTGATTCTTCCGACGAAGCTAACAACGGCGATTTCGATATCACGTGACGTGTCATAAGAGAGATGAAGAATCACGTGACGAGTCTGGGATAATTCAGATTAACGAAATAACCTTCTCAGAGAAATTTAATTTCTCCGAGAAAAAAGAATCTAGTGAAAATTGACCAATCATTGATGTTTAGGTCATTCATCATTGATTCTGGGTTATATTGCTAATCAAATCATGACAATTCCAGGTAGAAGAAGAAGAAGAAGATGAAAACAAAAATATGTTTGATGAGAACTATAAATACGGAGAAGAGTTAGAAAAAAATAGCTGTGTTAAATTTTCTCGGATTGGTTGTAAATTTTTGCAGAGAAAAATAAATTCGAAACGTCTGGTTACAGAGAATAATAACTGGATTAGAGATAAAAAATGGAAGTTTAGGAAAAAGACGAGAAGTTAGGAGAGGATATAACTAAAGATTTTTTTTTTGTTTCCTAATTTAACAAACAATGACAAAAATTAAATGTTAATTTTAGCTTTTGGCTGCGATTTGATCATTTGAGAAAGATATTTGTTTGGTTTGGTCCACACATGACGTGAGTGTTTTGGTTGGTACAAGTCGTATTTGGAGTTCTCTGGCATTGTTTGCGTTTTGTTTTGTTTTGTGTTCAAATTCAATGAGAACCACAAATTGTTTGCTTTATCAAAGCACCTGAACTTCTTCTTTCTCATCTTCTAGCTGTTTTGATCAATTTGGGTGGAAGTGCCAGCTGGATATGAGATGATATTGATTTAAATTGAAATTAAATGGATAAAAATAAACAGGGGTCTTAATACTCTTATTATGCCGTTAATGGAACTTGTCTTATTATCTTTCCGGTCTCTTGTGGTCTTTACTTGCATCGTTGTCAGCATCTAATATATTGCATTGAGGAGCCAAATCTGCTTTTAGAATTTAAAAATATAATGCATGTGATCTTAAAAACTCTTGAAAATACAGATAAGAGTTATAGTTTGGGTTACTTTTGACTTTGAAAGAATATTAACCCGTATCTTTTTAGGTAAAATGTAAAATTGCAAAATACTATTATAGGAAACAAAACTTTTTTGTTTCCTAATTTAACAAATAATAACTAAAGATTCAAGTTTTGTTGTTGAATTTTTTTTCTTCAAAATATAGCAAAATATATAGCGGGTTCCCTAGCATTTTCCTTTCCCAAAATATTTAATCATTTAAAAAGACAAATGATTGGTTATTTATTGGTGTCAGTAATCTTATTGCTGGTGGGCCAAGTCCCAATTAGACGAGGAAAAAGATCTAAGATCCGGAGTGTTGAATTTAACGGCCAAGATTAACTCAAAGCTTGAAGATGCAAGGGAACCTCCAAATTAAGATCTAACTCCTTCCTCTTCTGGTGAAAAAAACTTATAATTCCTTCCTCTTCTGCAAGTCTCCTAATCCTTAATCTTTTAGTCAGCTTAGCCTCTTCATTTCCAATAGCATAATTTTATATGTTTGTGTTGTTAAATTGTTATGTTGGATGATAATTTGTTATAAGCTTTTAAAACTGTTTCTAGAAAGTATTAATTCATTTCCTCCAATGATTTTTGTGTATTATGTTATAAAATCTATGGATGAGTGTCCTCAGAGTCTTAATTGCGTTCTTACTCTCTACTTTGAAATGTGTCGTGTTTCTTATATTTTCTCTGATTTCTTTTTTTTTTTTGCGAACGTTCATTTGTTTAGCTTATCTTGTTGGTTATTGTAATTATGTTAACCATATATTGGTGAAAAGAAGAGCCTTTTGATAACCTTTGAATTGTTATCTGACTTTTGAATTTTGTCTGTGTTTGAAGTGATAAAAATGGCATCAACTTTCATTAGTTCAATGGTTTCCCCAAATGGTCACAAATCTGATAAGAAACTTATGTCAAGCTCATTTGGAAGATCCAGTTCTGTAATTGTATGTGCAGCCAAGGAATTGCATTTCAACAAAGACGGGAATACCATAAGGAAACTTCAAGTGAGTATATGTTTTTTCTTTCCTAAACTGTAAAAATCAATTCTCAAAACTCAGGAGATGTACTGAACTAGCCATTTAAGGTGATTTGTATTTAAATGACAGATCATGTGTTTATCAAACATGAATTTTAAAAAATGATGTTAAATTAATTGTTATTGAATTAAAAAATTAAAACAAATAATCAAATCTACTGTTATTAGAAATATTTTAAGAATTAGATTTAAGAAGTTTTAGGTGAGATTTCATAAAAAAATTTAGTTAAAATATCATGCTTTAAACTTTTAAGTGAGAATTCCGGGAATTAAATTCTAAAAAAATCTTAGTTAATCCTCTCAAAATTCATTCAAACTCAAATCACCATAAATCTCTAGTTCAATACACCCTTCTAAAAGTTTAAATTTTATCTATTTTGTTATTCTGTGTTGTACTAGGCTGGTGTCAACAAGCTCGCAAACCTAGTGTTTTTTCTTTACCCGCTTTGAATCTTTAATTGTTTAGAGGTAGAAAGTATCATGAGACATGTTTTCTTATTATTCACAAACATGATATACTGCATTTTCTTATAAGCTAAACAGGATTCAATGGCTTTGAACAATGGTTTGCTGGCTTGAAATATAATATCAGATTGATGATTGTGTCCATATTCTTATCCATCAAAGATATTGTTGTGGTGTTTGTATTTGTTTTTCACCACATAATTTTACATCCAAGATTGGCTATGAAAAATGTACCTACTTATATATATATATATATATATATATATTATTGAACGAAAATCTGCACGTAGAGCGGGAATTCACCTAGTTTGGACAAAAGATGGAGTCTTCAAGGTATGACTGCTCTTGTAACGGGTGGAGCCAGCGGAATCGGGTTCGTCTTTCGTCTTTAGTAATATCATATTTTTAACCATTTTTTTGCTCTTTTATTTAAGATCTCGCTAATTTTTTTATTTTTTTTGTGAACTGATTTAGGTATGCCATAGTAGATGAGCTAGCTAATTTTGGAGCTAGAATCCATATTTGTGACATATCTGAAACACTGCTCAATCAAAGTTTAAGCGAATTAGAAAAGAAAGGATTTCTAGTGAGTGGTTCAATATGTGATGTATCCTCTCGCCCCGAGAGAGAAATACTTATGAAAACTATCTCAAAGATGTTCGACGGCAAGTTGAACATTCTTGTAAGTTAATCCTAAAAAGAGAAATTAAACTGAGCATTTAGGCAGTGACAAATATAGTAGTGGGATTTTTCTTACTCATTATTGTTGAACATAGGTGAACAACGTTGGCGTAGTTCACCCAAAGCCAACAATAGAATATGTGACAGACGATTTCTCGTTCCATATTTCAACAAACTTGGAATCTGCTTATCATCTTAGCCAGCTTTCACACCCTCTCCTAAAGGCTTCTGAATTTGGAAGCATCGTTTTTATTTCCTCTGTTGGAGGGATTGTATCAATGGAGTGTGGATCCATCTATAGTTTAACAAAAGGTACCATAGGTTGACTATTAATTAATAGAGAGATTTTCAATTATAAAAAAAAAAAAAAAAAAAAAAAAACTAGATGCAATAATATTGTGAATAGATATACTAAAACAGGTATTTCTATAAAGGTCTAATTTTCTTTGAGATTCCTAATCGATGTTTGGTAGTTTATCTTTTTGTCGTTGTCAGGAGCTTTGAATCAACTGGCAAAATCTTTGGCGTGTGAATGGGCAAAAGATGGCATAAGAACCAACGCTGTTGCTCCTAGTTATATCCACACTGCTATGGCTATACCTGTAATTTATGACACTCTACAGCTTTTTTTTCATTTCCGTTTACCTCATGCAGTTCTCTTCTTGTGTCTTAAAATTTTGTGAAAAATCAGTTTCTCGAAGACGCCGATCAAAAGAAGAATGTGTTGAGTAGAATTCCACTTGGTCGGACAGGAGAGCCAAAAGAGGTTGCATCACTTGTGGCTTTTCTGAGTCTACCTGTTGCTTCATATATTACTGGTCAGATCATTTGTGTTGATGGAGGTCTCACTGTCAATGGTTTCTCCTATAAGCCACAAGCTTGAGCTGATTCGAGCCACTGTCAATGGTTTCTCCTTTTAACCACTTGGTTCAGGTTCTTCCAGTCATAATAACATCTTGGCTGCTTCACAATTGTTTTCATATCTACATGTGATCCCTTTTATCATTTACATTGTAAAACTCCAAACGAAGGAAAATAAAAAAATGAATAAGGGTGGTTTAATAAAAAGAAAAAAAGGTCTATTTCCTTTTAACGTTGGGTTTCATTTTAGGTTTGGTGGTTTTATTTGTTTGCTTTAGCTATGCATATATGATTATCATCCATAACTAAAAGTCCTAACTGCTTTTGCTTTGGTGTTTAGTTTCTACCTTTGTTTTTAATCATTAATAAAAGGGAAAATGACTAGAATAATACTAAATTTTGAGTTAATTGCTAACTTAACATAGGAAAAATTAGTGTTATATAAGTTCTGTTTTATCACAAAATACCATTAAAACCATGTGTTAGGAAAAACTAATTACAAAAATGTCACGAATTAATACCACATTAGTATTATTTCCCTTTTTTATAATTTTTTTTAATAAATATTGACGACTTTGCCACCGTTGACGGAAAAATATGCAGTTCTATGTTGTGACAGATTTTTGGGTATGAAAGATTTTAAATTTTGTTGTAAGTATGTTTTGTAGATTTATTTTGTACCATAAATTTATTTTGTACCGTAGATTTGTATGTCTTAGTGGTAGTAGATTTTTAAATCATCTTAAATATTTTAGCCTCTGTATATTTTTTTTTTCCAAAATTCGTGATAAATGCAGTAGAGTTTCTCATTTATATGACAGATTTAACATTTTCCGTAGATTTGTTTTAAAAGACTTATTTTTCCATCGTAGATTCTTAATTTTAGTTATAGCAGAGTTATGTTTTACACACTAGTGGCTGTAGATTTGTTAGCAAAGTTAAATTGGTAGATTAACATTTAGTTACCGCAAAATTTTGTTTTAGTTATCGCAGAGTTTTTGTTGTTGGAAAAATAAAGGATTTGGTGCAATTCCCTTTACCAAATACATTACTAGAATAATATGTTTAGCTAGTGTCTAAAAAACTTTTTTTTGCTAGATTTGTTGCAACTAAGTTACTGCAGAGTTTTCATACAGAAAAAAACATAACTCCTAAGACGAAAAAATTAGGGTTTTACGAACCTCCATCTTCTTCTTCCACCAACATATTTTCAGTTTTTAACCATCTCCAAATTTCTTTTTTATGATATTTTAAAATTAACGGTGTGAGATGATGGTAAGAGATGACGATGAACGATGAGTTGCGATTAGGTAGAGTTTTTTGTTAAAGAATAAGAGGTTTGGGATTTTATTTTTTGGGTTAAAATTGTGGGTTATTTATCTGGTTTTTTTAACTCAAAATTTTACAATTATCTATTTTGTTTATTTTTTAAAGTTTTATAATTTTACATTAATAATTTTCAATAATAAATTAATTGGGTATTTTTTCCTTTTGACAAAAGATTAATATTATACTAACAAAAAAAATCAGAGTAGTCTAGTAATTAACTTAAAGATTAGTATTGTTCTGTGCAAATTGTAGTTAATAAAACCAGAAAGAGGAAACTAGTTTTCTATAAAACTAATTTTTAGCATTTTTTGAGAATTAAACAGATTTGTGGTCTTTTATAGTCGATTTGTTTTATTCAGATTTGGGATAAAATTAATCGGTTTTAATTAAGACATGATCCTCTTCTCTTCTCCGGCAACTCATGACATATCATGGCCGCTCAAATTTTTGTTTTTAACTTCTCTTATGTCGTTTATGCTTTTGATGTAGAGTAATTTCTTTCCTCTTCCTTTTTAAGGACGTAGTCCGTCTTCTCAGAGTATTAGACGGTGGGGTAAAGCTTCTAATC
This sequence comes from Cardamine flexuosa, assembly GCA_963555745.1. Taxonomy (NCBI): domain Eukaryota; kingdom Viridiplantae; phylum Streptophyta; class Magnoliopsida; order Brassicales; family Brassicaceae; genus Cardamine; species Cardamine flexuosa. The sequence continues at coordinate 12,139,323 of OY743217.1, forward strand.
AAATGATATGCTTCAATTTTATCGGCGAAGGTGGTAAAAACTTGAAGATGACCACCGGAATTTTGTGCCGCAGAAGATGTGTGCAAGTGGTATGAAACAGATAGGAAATTGTTTCTGTTCCTCCAGAACATCAGCCGACGACGATGCTTTCAGACTGATCTGATGGTTCCTGTGATCAGTGGAGCGGTGGAACTTTCCACCTTCAACCTCGGCGAGCCGCGTGTCTGACAGGTGGTGTCTTCTGTGTCTTCGGCTCATGTTGGGCTTATATTTGGGCTTCATTTTATGAAGGATGTATTTGGTTTCCACTACTGTAATGCCCTAATTGGCTTTGTTTCATTTCAATAAAATGTGGCCGACAAAAAAAAAAGATTAGTGGCATCCTCGTGATAGAGACAGAGCATGTTAAGTTAAAGCTTCCATTTAATCAAAACAATGCTCTAACTAAAAAAACTTCAACTTTCAAATGTTAGATGTTTAAATCTTCAACTCTCAAAAAATATGCATGTTTAAATGCTTTTGTTTTTATTGATTTCATGACTGATTAACTTATCTTGACTATGCCATTTGAAATACAACATTAAATGGAGAGACGAAACACGTTTTCAGGGTTAAAGTTTTATCCTTTTTTTGTCAGTTATTTAACTTTCCAATGAGTATTGATAAAATATTTAATCAGTTACGCTAATGGTTAACGCTTAAACCTAGGCCTGGGCAAAATAACCAAAATCCAAAAACCGATCCAAAAAATCCGAGTCCAAAACCAAACTGAGTACTCATATAATCTGAACGGATTCAAAATTTCCCTACCCAAATAGTCCAAACCCGTACTAAACTGAATCCGGTTATCTAAAATAAATCTGATATTAACTATATAATATATATATATATAGTTTATATATGTAGCTACTACAAAATTTTGATAAAACGAACATGTTTCTTTTTCTTAACCAATTTTACATTCTTCAACAAAACTGATAGTTACTTTGTATTTATCTAATTTCTACAAATCTTTTTGCACAAGTTTTTGATTAGTTTGCTGGAAATTGGAGTTTGATGTTATGATTTGGCTATAAAGAATTAATGACTTATGTTTGGATACTATTTGTTTTAATTTTTATTGGTTCGGTTATCTCTGTTTGCAACTTTGGAATTGGAATTGATGTTTATTTCTTGTTTTTTTGGAATTTATTTTGTTACTTTGAATTTTTTCCTTTGTTGTTTTTTTTTGAGTTTTGTCCGGATTTTTTTTCTGGAATTTTTTGTCTTTTTTGGGTTTTTTGTTCGAATCTGAAATAACCAAATATATGTTTGGTTCTATCTCGGGTTTCATAAAAAAATAGAAATCCGATCCGAATCCGATTAGATCCAATCCAAACCAAACCGAAAACATGTTAGAATCCGAACGGATTCAAAATTTTCCTATCCGAAAAAACCAAAATCCGATCCAAAAATCCGAATGCTTAGGCCTACTTAAACCTATAACCGATTAAAGAATGTTAAAGCTATTAAATATTTTGCTAACCACCGATTTGATGGATGTGAATCGAATCACTTTTTGCTAATGCTTAAGAAACTCAATCTTTTGATGGTTTTTAGATAATTCTATGGGAATTATCAAGAGATTTCAAGTGAGTTCAAGTGACAAAGACGTGTTGAATTTTGTTTCTCCAAAGGCGAATTTCAATTTGAGAAGATTTATTATTTCTTGATTATGATTGGATCTCAATGAAGTTACTTAAAGTAAAAAGAGAAGACGAACGATAAATAGTCGGCCAAATTATTGGTCATTTTGTCTAAACTAATACTAGTAACAGATAACTCCATAAACGTGTTATGTCTCTCGATTTAACGTTGTGTCTTAAATGGCATAAACTACATAAATTACCAATTTAATTATGAAGTCAACAAAAACTTAGGTATTTAAAGTTTTAAATGTTCATACTTTGAAAATTAAAGATTTAAATGTCCAAACTTTAAAAATTGAAGATTTTTTTAGTAAAACCGAAACGATGTCGTTTTATTAAACAAAACTAGTAACAGAAGTTTTAACTCCACTAACATGTCCTGTCTCTCAATTCAATGGTGTGGCTCATATAGCACAGTCAACATAACATAAGTTATTTATTTAATTAAAAAGTCAACACAAAACTTATGACATTTAATTCATAAGTTGATGTGGTTAAAACATACACCAAATGGAAGTTCATACATTTTTCCAAAAAAACAAATGATTATATATTGCTGTCGGTAATTCTTAGACAAGGAAAAAGATCTGGGATCCGGAGTGTTGAATTTAACGGCCAAGATTAATCCAAAGTTTGAAGAGATAAGGGGACGTTAAAAGCAACCGCCAAATATGCTTCTTTGAATCCTCCAAAGAGATAAGTTTGAAAGAGACATGATGGAGAGATTAGGGGACGTTAAAAACAAACAGTTCCCGTCTGCCTCTTCACTCCGCTTCTGCTTCTTCACTCCACTTCTGCAAGTCTCTGAATCCTTACTCTTTTAGTCAGCTTAGCCTCTTCATTTTCAATAGCACACAGTTTTATGTGCTTTTAAAACTGTTTCTAGAAAGTATAATTTGTTATAAGCTTTTAAAACTGTTTCTAGAAAGTATTAATTCATTTCTTCCAATAATTTTGCGTATTATGTTATAAAATCTATTGGTGAGTGTTTCCTCAGAGTCTTAATTGTGTTTTTACTTAGCTCTACTTTGGTTTAGCTTACCTTGGTTATTGACTTATTGTAATTATACTAGTAGCCATCTATTGACGAAAAGAAGAACCTTTTGATAACCTTTGAACGGTGATCTAACTTTTGAATTTTGTTTGTGTTTGAAGTGATAAAAATGGCATCAATTTTGATTGGTTCAATGGTTTTCCCAAATGGCAAATCTGATAAGAAACTTATGTCAAGCTCATTTGGAAGATCCAGTTCTGTAGTTGTATGTGCAGCCGAGGAACTGCATTTCAACAAAAACGGGACTACCATAAGGAAATTTCAAGTGAATATCTGTTTTATTTTATTTTTTATTTTTTTATTTTTTTGTCGTCATTCACTGATTTGTTTTTGTCGTCACTCTGTGTTTTTTCTTTCTCAAAATGGAAAAATCAATTAAAGTGCGTATCTGTTTTCTCTTTCTTAAAATGGAAAAATCAATTCTCAAACTTTACCACATGCGCTAAAGGTGTTTTTCTTTTAATTTTAGGGAAAATTGAAAATAAAAAGTCTTTAAAACTATTTTTGTCCATCTAAATCTTTATTTTGAAAGTGTCAATTTTTCCTAAACTACCTTTGATACTAAATAAATAACTTTAAAAAAAAAAAAACCATATAGTCATGAAAAAGATTTAAAGAATAAATTTTTTGATTTTAAACAGTTTTAAGTTAGTTTTTAACTTGATGAAAATTATTCTAAAACTTTTAGAATATGTATTCTAATATTTGGATAACGTATTCTAACAGTTGTACATGATCTACAAATTTTAGATTACGTATTCTATAACTTTTACATGTTCTGAAAATTTTCGAATAGAAATTTAGAATACATATTCTAACATATAGAAAATATATTCTATAATTTAGAATATGTATTCTACATTTTGTTCATGTTCTAAACATTTAGAATACAATACATATTCTAAAATTTACAAAATATAGTTAAATATGAAAACTTCATCTAAAAATAAGGAAAACAAAATATTTTGTGAATATTTTTTCTAATATTCTAGATTATATATATAAATTATCGATTATATAGATTTTATTTTTGAATTATATTCAATTGTAAAAAAAAAAACAATTATTAACCCTATAACCCTAGAAACGGGAAATTCACGCCATCTTCTTCATGGTTTCTTCTTCCTTTTATTATCACTGTTTTTTTCTTCTTTCCAAGATTTTTGTTATTTTTCCTTGATTATGATACAAATTTACGTGATGTGTGGTGTATGGAGATTGATTGAGAGGAAAGAGTGGAGATTGATTGTTGATGAAGATAAACGTGGGAGGATACTTAATTTGCAATCAACTTCATCACTTGAGGAGTTGAGATTGATGGTTTTAGAAGATTATGGAATAGAAGATTATGGAATAGAAGATAGTATGGTTGATGTGGAATTCAGTTATTTACCCAAAGATATTGGTGTTGAGTTTCCTCCTGTTGTTGTGATGAATGATAGACAAATGCTAAACTTTCTTGCTTGTTTACGTAAGAAAAACACTATTCCATTGTGTGTGACATTCAAATATAGAGTTGGTGATCGTAGAAATGGAGTGAAATTTGATTTGAATAAAGAGCCATGTGAATCAAGTGACGGAGATGATGATGCTAAGGTGCCACACAGTTCAGCAGATGCCGAGAATGCTAATAAGTGGCGACACGATGCACCATATTTAGAAGATGACAGAAAGGAAGCAGATGATTCTCATGTATTGGTGGATAATTCGGAAAGTTATTGTTGTTGATGGAATGTTTTTGAAGAACAAATACAAAGGAGTTCTACTTGTTGCTACAGCCATAGATGGTAACTTAAATTTATATCCAATTGCATTTGGAGTTGCTGATTCTGAGAATGATTGTTTTTGGGAGTGGTTTTTAAGGCAACTTCAAATTGTTATACCAGATGATGAAGGATTAGCATTTGTGTCTGACAGACATTTGTCTATTGGAAAAACAATTCGGAAAATTTATCCCTTGTCTAGACAGGGTATTTGCATTCACCACTTGATTGGTAATGTCATAACATGCTACAAAGGAATGAGTGTGGCTGGTTTGGTTGCCAAAGCTTTGAAAGCGTATAGAGTTGCTGAATTTGAGGATTTATTCATGAAAATATATAACATCAGTCCTGCGATTGAAGGTTATCTAGAGGAAGCTGATGTGACAACATGGGCTCGATGTCATTTTCCTGGATACAGATATGACCTCAACACCAACAACCTTGCAGAATCGATTAACTCAGCTTTGAGATCACCTAGAGAGTTTCCAATTATCCCTTTGTGAGACAGCATCAGAGAAATGTTGACAAGATGGTTTTATGAGCATAGAGAATTAAGTGCAAAACAGAATTATCCTTTTAACTATTAAGGTGGAGAACAAGATTCCTAAGAGAATAGACAAAGCAGAGTTTTATAAAGTCTATCCGATTAGCAAATACAGGTTACAAGTTAAAGTTGACAAGTTGGACTACGTTGTTGACTTAGAAACAAGAACTTGTTCATGTGGGAAGTTTCAGATGCAAAAGATTCCTTGTAGTCACGCCATCAAAGCCGCTTTTCATATAGGAAATGATCTATATCCATATGCTGATGATCTGTATAGCGTTAGCACATGGAGAATGCTATATGAGGAGACTATTAATCCAATAGGTATTCGTGAAGAATAATGGATTGTACCACAAAATGTTAAAGATGCAAAAGTTCTACCACCAGAAACCAGAAGACGCCCTTGTAGGCAGAAAAAGCGAAGACATGCAACAGTGGAAGACATGGTACACAAGGAACACAAGAATCAAAGAGACACAAGTGCAGCCGTTGTCATAAAGAAGGACACAACAAAACGACGTGTGAAATAGCTATATAGCTTATGGTTAGTTCATATTATTGTTTTGTTTGACTAAACTGTTTTTATTAATGCTTATGGTGTCATCCGGTTTTGACACTTACAAATTCATCTTTTTTTTATTGCAGTTCTGGTTGAAGTCTCGTTCTCACATAAACACGTCTACTCATCAACAATAATGAATACCATCATCCAACTATTCTACGCTCAACCATGTTTTCAGTTTCTTGTAGACAATACTTTTGCTTTTCAGTTTATTCTTGTTCTTAAATATTTTGTTTCTTCATTGATTTTATGTTTTACAACTGAATCTGCTGTTTAACACAATGTTATCGTCTGTTAGGTGAAAGTATTTTCAGCAAGAAATATAGTACAAACCAATTAGACCCGATTTAAACCAATTAGTCAAACCCAATTTTCATGAAACATTGATTGTCCAATCCTGAAATAAACCAATTAACCCGATTTAAACCAAATAGTAAACCCAACTTTCATAAAACATTGATTCTCCAATCCTTAATTAAACCAATTAGACGGATTTAAACCAAATAGTAAACCCAACATCCAAAATCGATCTCTATAAGTTGATCCCAAGATAATTTGGCAGAGCCTGTCCAATTAGAACATCGACCTGCTGTTATTTCACTGTTGATCTTCTTTCCACACAAACTTCCAAGCAAAGGAATTGCTTCCATGGCCCAAACTTGAAGTGCGTAAGTGAAACCATCAAGAACATATGATGCCTTCTTCAAACCATTTCTTCTTTCGATGATGGACTCCAGTAAATGATCAAATGCTACAATACCCCAAGGATAAGTCTTTACTTTATCTAGATTCATCACCAACTTTATATACTCTTGTGGAATTTTCTTCGACTCACCATTGCTCACTACCAGTCCAGCTATCACAAAAGATACACAAATCTTTCTTGGTCAACTGGTTTCCAACCCGGAGCTTCAAGTAAGTACAGTTTCATCATCTTCTTAAGGGAAACTTCATCCTTTCGCCTCAACACCTTAGCCCAAAATCCACCATCATCAGTATAATTCTGTAAATCAGGACTACGATCATCAATGACCTTCAACCCAGTAACTGCATGAAATTATTGCAAAGAAAATCTCAATGGCTTCGTCCCAAAAAAAAACCAGAGCTCATGCTTTTTCTTTGTTACCAACTGCCTAGACAACATTGTGTGTACTGTCCGACCCGGGAATGAAGACCGTTTTCAGAAATTGCAAATACATTTGCAAAGACAGGATCACTCCTCACTGTAGCGTACACAGCTGGCAGGGCTTCTTGATTGCTTTTAAGAGAGGCATTTGGCAGTTATTGTTAATGTGGGCCAATTTTGTTTCCTTCTCCTTTTCTTATAAGAAGTTTTGAATACTTCATTTCAATGGCTGCACAAAAACAAGGAACAACAAACTATTAATCAGCTACCATCACAGTCTTTTGAAGAATCAAATATAATCCAATGAATTAGTGAAAACGAATTTAATCACAATGTCACCCAAACAAAATAAAATACAGTCTTTCGAAGGTAAATATCGACTTTAAAATATGAAATTGACAATGAACCTACGGTCTAAATTGTTTAGATCCAATAATGAAATTAATATACAAACGAAATCAATCAAATTTAAGTTAAATTTCAAAGACCAAGTTTAAATTGAAAATAAGAAGTTTTGGATACTTCATTTCAATGGCTGCACAAAAAACAAGGAACAACAAGCTAATAATCAGCTACCTTCACAGTCTTTTGAAGAATCAAATTTAATTCGATTAATTAGTGAAAACGAATTTAATCATTACTGAAAACGAATTTAATCACAATGTCACCCAAACAAGATAAAATGAAAAAGAATCAAATTTCTTATACATCGTAAAAACTCAATCTTTTGAAGGTAAATAGTGACTCTAAAATTTGAAATTGACAATGAACCTATGATCTTAATTTTTTAGATCCAATAATGAAATTAATCTACAAACAAAAATCAATCAAATTTAAGTTAAATTTCAAATACCATAATCATCAAGAACATGAGGACTTACGTATAAGAAGGATAAGGAACAATCTCAAGCCGTGAGCAAATTGGTCAGTGTGAAAGACGATGGAGAAGCTGTAGTGGATTAATAGAAGAAAATCAAACTGAATTAGAACTTAAATGTTATTAATTTCGAAAAACAAGGATGAAAAATTGGAGTATCATTCACAAAACTTTGCGCTTGAGTTGCATGCAAGATGAAAACTTTGATCAGAATAATTTGTTGTACGATCTTCAACTCGGATCTATGAGATTAGGATGAGATTTTAAAGAGCACAAATTAAACTTAAATTAGACAAGTAATCGGATCTATGGTCTTAAATTATAAAAGAGAGAGATAGAGGAGATTACCGGCGGCGATAAAGAGAGATAATTTCTGGCGGTGATAGATAGAGAAAATTCCTGGCGGCGATAGAGAGAAGAAATGCCAGCGGCGATAGAGAGAAAGAAGAAGAAGAAGATATCGACGGTGGAAGAGAAAAAAGAAAAAGATGGAGGAAAAATAAAATCACCTCTCCTTTTATTTAAAATAATTGTTTTTTATTAGTAAATATTGTAACCGATTTAATATATATTGTATTAGAATTGTAAGATTTAGTTAACTTTTGTAAAATATTCAAAAAAACTAATGTCAAGGGTATAAAAGAGACATTCACTTAAAAAAAAAACCTATTTCACCAAAGTTGTTGAAAAAACATATATGGTCATATTTGATCTAAAATATCCTTATTTTCCAAATTTTCCCTAATTTTTTTGTTGCGCTTTTTTTTATAATTTTTTATAATTTTCTGACAATCAATTTCATTAAGATTGAGTTAAACCGGTCCGGGTAGATAATCTCTTAGAGCTTGTTTTGCCAAAGCATCAGCTTGCCTATTCAATTCCCTAGGGACGAAATTCAAAATTACAGAAGCAAAATTACAAGATAGATTTAGGATGTCGAAGTGAATCACATGGATTTCCATCAGCTGGATTTCCCCTTTGAGAGCTTTGATAAGTTTTTGAGAATCAGAAGCTAAGATAAGATTATAAATCAAAACTGTTACCTAGAATCCACACGTGACTGCAAGTACACAGTACTTTGAATGTAGTATTTAAGGTTATCGATCCCACAGAGACTTAAGATCACGTTACGAGAATATTGGAATGAAATATGGCTAAGACAAAACAATGAATGGGGGTTGTTGATGTGTCACAAAATATGCAGCAAGAAACAAAGCAAATATCAATAAAAACGAAATGCTGGGTTGCAAGGGGTTTCTCAGGGTTTCATAAGATGAATGTATGCAAAGGAAATCAAATCAGGATTATTCAATGATGTGGATTTTCTTGGACTAAGAAACATGGATGAACAAAAGATATGCAGTTCACAATATCAATCGCCTAATGTCTAAATGCAAACAGTACTCAACTTCCGCAGGAAAATATGCAAATATTCAAGCATTAAATTCATGTTCGATTCTAGTCCGTAAAACCCTATAACTCAACCATCACAGGTTATAACACAATACTCACCAAGGCTAGGGCACACAAATCTACAGATCTATCGATGTGTAAATCGCCAAACATCAATCACTAGTTAGCTACTCTAGCATTATGCATTAAAAACAAGCCAAGGACGAAGAACATATGATTAATAATTCCAGATTTAACAACCTAAACAATTGGTATCATGATTCCCCTAGAAAACTACTCACACATATTCATGGAAAGCAAAACCATATGAATGATAGATTGCAAATAGAATATAAGAAAAGGGTTTAGAGATCTTCTCTGAGATACAAAGTTGGTGAATCTTCTTCCATTTACAAGTGGTGAATAGAGATGAGAGATGAAACAAGAGTAGAGAGAAAAGGTGGTGACTTCAGCGGCTTCAAAGTGGAGGAGATGGACTCGGCGGCTTGAGCGGCGGTGAGATCTCCTTTTAGGTTAAGAATGGCGGTGATGAGGCTATGGAAGGCACACTAAGGCGGCAACTTGAAGCAATAACAAAGCACACATTCTCATTAGGTCAAACCAAGTATATATAGGTCCTAGAGATCATTGGAGTTCAGTTTTTAGGGGTTTCTTGGGCAAACTCGTCATTTGAATGGATGTAAGGGCATGGGCCAGGCTTTTACGTGGGCCTGAGGTCCGTAAGAGTCTAGATAGAAAGCCCGGGTCACGGGGCTTGTGTCCGGACTCACCAAGAGGCTGGACCTCGGTCACGGGTCTTGTGTCCGGACTCACCAAGAGGCTGGACCTCGGTCACGGGTCTTGTGTCCGGACTCACCAAGAGGCTGGACCTCGGTCACGGGTCTTGTGACCGAGGCTTGACAGTGCTTCACTCTTCAGGATGCATCTTCCAAACGGCTGAATGGATTGCTTCAATTCTTGTCCCAGGTGAATCATGACTCTTCTAGCTTTCCATAGACACCAATAAATCATTTTGGTTCAGGGGAAGGTCTTCAAACATTGCCAAATTTCTGATGTTCTGAAACTGCCTTAAAATGGGTGTTTGCTCCTTTTGGGTCCAATACTCTATAAAACCTACAAAACCCTTTTGAATCCGCAAATACTTGATAATAACCTTTTTATCCTTGAAAAACAATTAAATCTCCATAAAACCATAAGAAAACAATGGGTAAAATTGGTAAAAGTTGATGTTATCAACTCCCCCAGACTTAGACTTTGCTTGTCCTCAAGTAAAAAAGGCCGGAGAAGAGGTTTGAAAATCACGGAAACTCTTCTATGATCAGGGACCATACTCCAATGGATAACCTGCGTATTGGTTACTGCAAGGATTCAAAACATTCTCACTATAGACTCACAACATTCTCAATCTCTGATTCTTCCATCTCAAACCGTCAAGAGACTTTGGAATTCACTTCAGTCAACTCCTTACATTGATTAAGGGGTGGCGTGGATTTCTCAAGAGGAAACGTCATTTGGGGTAGACGGTGCTTGGTATAAAAAGGCTTTTGGTGTTTAAGTGGAGTTTAAAGTGTTTAGGGCGTACCGTGAACTCGGAGAGCAGCTATGTCACAGACCCGCAAGAGAGTATGAACCCATTGATGTTCACAGCTTCCAACCACTTCTTCATGTCCACAACTTGTTCCTTTACTTCTTTTCTTCTTATGGTTCCCCCCAGACTTAGATTTTTCTGTGGGGTTTTTTGCACCAGCTTCATAACATCTTCTCGAGATTTCATGTGCTTATGAGATTATTTCGTAACCGTTTCCTTTCCTTTCTTTTCTTTTCTTTTTCTTTTCTTTTTCTTTTCTTTTCTTTTTCTTTTCTTTTTCTTTTCTTTTCCTTTTCTTTTTCGTTTCTTTTTATTTTTGGTGAAACTAAATTTACAAGTCTCAAGCGCAAGATGTGAGTACCTTTTCTTACTGATTCCGAGATGTAATGTTGTGTAGACTAAATCGTGACTCTCTCTATATCTCTTCTTTCATTCCTTCAAGCTCTCCATCTTCAAGTGGTTGGAAAACTGTGACAGAAATTTCTCTCTCGCGTTTCTACGCATGTCTACCAATGATAATGAAAAAGAGATTGGTGAGAGGTCTGAAAAGAAATATATGGTGTAAGGGTGAAACCACTAAAAATTAGTAGCCATTTAGGATCAGCAAAGAGTGGTAAAATGGATAAGAAGTCCTGAATGTGATGCTCGTTTCCCCGAGCTAACGCCTCTCATGAGAAATAATTGAAGTCAGGATTATGGTTCAAATAGAGTGGAGTTAACGTCTGTTCCAACCGCGTTCTCCGTAGGATGAAACTTAGGGGAGAAAGGTCCTGCGGTGAGCTTCTAGGTATTGTCCGTTCTTAGTGAATCCTGCAAAACTTCTCCTTAAGAGGTGTATCAAAGTACATAGAGGTCGATCACATCATGTCACAGAGTCAATATTTCCAACTAGTTTTGACTCAATAAAACAAAAAACACGAATGAATCGATAAAAGCAATATCAATGATGTAAAAAGTGGTAAAAGGTCTCAGGTTAACAAAATAGAAGTAGCAGTAACGGATGAACATCCTTCCCCCCAGACTTAAATCACACCATCCTTGGTGGGAAAAGGATGGAAATCATAAGAAAAGATTGGGTTTAAGAACAATGTCACCTGAATCGGAATTTTGGTGACTAACCGATGTATCTTCCTTTGAAACTTCACATCATATGGACTTGGTTCTAGTCCATTGAATTCTTTGTGAAGATCTCTGAGTGCATCTTTCCTGAGACAAAAGCCTAAAAACCATCAATAATATGCAAAGATAGATAAAGTTAATGAAAACAAAAATAGGGATAAAATGTTGTCTCATTGGTGTCGTGGTAGCCATGGTTGAGATCTGCCCATGGTGACCAATTTTCTCCAAATAATGCCTTTGGTTGGATTGGTGAAGTAGAGTGAATCAGATCGGAGAATTCACGAGTGCAGAAGTGGGGTGAAGGCACTAGGGTGAAAATCCTTGGTCACAAGGGGTCATGACAGGGGATGGCCCTCCTTCACACCTCGGTCATGGCATGCGTATCATAGGAATGTATACTTACTTCTGGATTCGAGATTTGCACTTCCCTTTGAAGTTTTACCCCTCTTTGGTCGGAGAATACTTCCAAAATAGGGTCTAATGAAGAATCTCGAGATCTAGCCCGATCATGGCTATATTTTCTTCGATCATAACTTCCCAAATATCCTCATATCCTTATATATTGAATCTTGTGTTGATCCATCAAACCAATAGCAAAATGGCCCAAGATTTGTGAAATTCCTAGCCATGGATTGCCGGCTGTGAACTCAATTTTTGATGATTGGCCATTCTCTTCTCTGTGCTTATATTTCTAAAATTTATTTGACCAAAACTTCCTAAGGGTTAACTTCTTGGCGTGTGTCAAGTTGGACCACTTTGGCTCGGATAGATTTCAATATCCTTCAACTTTAGTGAAATATGCAACCGTGAAGCTTAAGATGGAATGATCTTCTTCCCATGGATCCTTTTCCAAAAAGTGAATCGACCATTACTCCTAGAATACCCATAAGATGATGAGTACCTGATCCTTGATCGTTTGGTTGAGTGGAACCTGAAAATTCTTCATGAGGCTTGGTTTTGACCTAGTCGCGGCCCGGTTTTCAACTTTGGCCATGACTTGGTAAAACACAATGGATGAGGTCGGGGAAGGTTGAATAGCTTCTTAAGATGATGTAGTTAGCTCCAATAAGCTAAGGTCAGAAACGTACCAGATCAACAAAATTACTCAAAATCTCCTGAGAACCCAAAAATCGGCTCTAGGAGGATTTTGCTGGGAAACCTCGGTCACTGGCTTCGTGACCGGGGTATTGATAACATCGTATTTTGACGGCAGGAGTCATTGGTTCAAATCCAATAGTAGGTATAACTTATTTCATTTCACAAGAAATATATGGATATATCCATTTCATGTCAAAACGGATCGTTTTTTTGCTAGCTCCTTGCAAATGCCCCTTTCCTTTACTTTTAGTAAGATTATCCTTGCCTTTGTTTATGCCTCGGGTTGGAACAAATTACTATAATTCGTCCCCTCCTACGGATTAGTCGACACTTTTCACAAATTTTACGCACGATAGTTTTCATATTGTTTTAAGAGAGATTTGGTATAATTTCAAAGCTAAATAGGCTATTATCAAGTATTGTTAGTGTCAAAGAGGTTTTACAGGTTTTATGGGAATATGGTTCAAAAAGGAGCAAAGACCCGTTTTGAGGCAGTTTCGAAGTATCAGAAGTGTGACAACATTTGAAGACCTTCCTGTGGACCAATATTAGAGTTCTCTATATCATTGGAAATCTTGAAGAGTCAAGATTCGTATGGAACAGGAATCAAAGCAATCCATTCAGCGGTTTGGAAGATGCATCCCAGAAGATAAAGCTATGTCAAATCAGCGCCAAAGCACCAAACCCCGGTCACTAAGCTCGTGACCGAGGCCAGCCTCCTTCACCGCCTTAGAACCTTGGCCCATCACTAGGCTCAGCCCATTGCCTCCACACTAATCAAGATGACGAGTCTGCCCTTCCTAAACCCTAGAAGCCAATCTCTTGCGTCCCAAGACCTATATATACAAGTATATGAATCTAGGGTTTCGTGTGCCTCATCAAAGTTTCAAACCACCACCTAAGTTCACCACAAAAACCCTTGAAGTTCGTCCCTTACCTCAAGAAGCCGATGCTGTCTCCAAGGAGCCGCAAAAGCAACTTGATCTCGCTGAAGCTTTGAAGTTCCACCATCTCTTTCCCTATTCTTTTGTAACTTTCTCAAAAAAGAAGTCCTTACATCTTGTTATTTTTGGATCTAAAGAAGTGATCTCTAAACCATTACCTTATTGCATTAGATCTATGTTTTACTCTTTCATTTCATCGATGACAACCTTGAGCATGGCCGAGTAGACTACAAAGTTCGGTCTAAAGGGCCAGTCAATGGGGTGAGATGATCATTGTGTTTTGAGTGGCGAGTTTTATTGTATTTGCATATCCGTTTACACTGTCTTTTGGTCTTATCTCATTCTTAATGCATATAGTTAGAGTCATGAACTAGCTATTGATGTTAGGCATCTAAGTAATTTGAACCGTTTGCTCAGTTTGTTGGAACCTAGATTTGATGAGTATCACATCATAACAAGCACATACCCCTTAGTTATGGAGTCTTATGGATTAGGATTGAACTTGATTTTAATGCTTTGAAACCTATGTTATTGCCTGCGATAGTTGAGTAATCGGATTAGTGGATTTCAGCCGGTTTTCTCTATGACAATAGGTTAGCCGAACTTTCGTGTTTCATAGTCCGAGACTTAGGAGTAGACATGCATTACATTGAACTTATTTTGAATAGACAGATCACTGAACCCTAGAGACCCTCTTAAGCGCCCAACATTTATCTCATATTGATTTACATTCATTTTATTTGCTTTGCGTGATTTGCATGACACAAAACCCCTTTTTATTATTGTGTTCTAGCTTTACTTGTTCCTCTTGATTTGAAATACATATTCTCTCTCTGTGGATTCGATATACTTTAAATACTACGATTGATTGCTGTGCACTTGCAGCCTATTCATTGTGTGGTCCCTTTGAGGAAAACTTTATACCCCATCAAGTTTTTGGCGCCGTTGCCGGAGAGTGATTGCTCTGTTTGCAAATTTACGAACTAGAGTAACGTCTAGAACATTGTGCTACTGATTTTCCTTTGTGATTTGCATTTCTTCAGGAGACCTTGAGGATGAACCTCAACGCTCTCCCAGAGAAGTTTCACAACCTTACTATTGCGCAGCTATTGGCGCAACACAACTCTATGGACGGAGATACCTCTAGACCACTCTCTAGCTCACCTTCTGGAGCTTACCATGGCTACTCTCAGCCACCTCGTGGTACACCTATTATGAGACACTCTGGATGTCCATCACTTTCTTGATCCTCTGGAGATCGCCCAATGAGACTATCTCATTCTTTCAGTCCACACTACTCGGACCGAATCTGTCCCTCTATGGATCATCACTTTGATTCAAGAGAAGTCATGAAAATTGAAGCATATGAAGGATATGAAGCACCACTCTCTGATGCTTTCACTGATAAGATGATGAAGCTTATGAAAAAATTCTCCTCTGAACAAAAGAAGCATCATGAAGAGCTTGACGCAAAGTTCACTAAGATGGAAGCTGTTTTCAGTTCTAAGATCTCTACCCTCACCGAACAAGTCCACCATATTGAAGATCAAATTCATGGCATCAACCAGGATTTATTTAAGTATGGTGAATACTTTCAAGAACAAGATGACAAAATCCTTGATGCAATGTACTCTACCCACCAAGTAGAGGACCGACTGGAGCAAAAGTTGGAGATTTTGCAGCAGAAATTTGATGATGGAGACTTAAGTTACGAGAGCTTTGGATCTCAGCAAGGAGAAACCACTATCTCATCTAACCTTACTCAAGGAGAGGATGAACCCGGAGAAGCATGCTGCAACATGATAACTAGGATCCCTTATGGAGAAATTCCCAAGAACAACAACTTTCATCAATCCCGGAACCAAGGAAGCATATACTCCTGAGGTAACTACAGACCCCCTCCGGCTCCTTCCATCACTATGAAGGTTGGAAGACACCCCCAAGTCGTCACCAATCTCACTTTTCACATCCTTACCAAAGGAGGCCCGAAGATCTCCAAAACCGGTTCCCGCAGAACCACCGTGCCTATCATCCACCACAGCCACCTTTTCAATACTATGGCCACGCCTATTCACATCAGAAGAATCTAGAGGAGAGACTTGAAAGCTTATCGAAGCAATGCTTAGAGCTACAGGAGGTAACTTCAAGAAAACTCCATGAGATATTAGATATGATTGAAAGGAGCATATGGGGACTTACAAGAAGGATCACTAAACTTGAGTGGAAGAACGAAGATAAAAGGCTAGCATTGGTGACCACATCCGAACATCATGAAAGATTTGAAGATAATGAGAATTCTGAATCTCCACCTCATGTTAGCTGCATTGTGATCACACCCCACAAGTTGGTACAACCATTGTAAGAACTAGAAGAAGGTGAGATATTTCAAGAAGGAGCAAGAGACCTTAGAGGGATGAGCCTCTCACGGAACATCTATGATTTCAGCTTGCAAATAAACCAATGGTATCCACAGACTATAAGCCTAAGGGAGCTTGGAAATTTCAACAGAGTAGTTGAGCAACTACCAAAAGGCACATCTTTTGACAAAGCATGTTCCAAGTACGGTATAGACCGATTCTTCGTGGAGAGTTCTGAGACTAGAGCGAGATAAAAGATCTTTATGAACAAGCATTGAGATACTCAAGACCCCCAAGGAAGCTTACGAAGTCTAAAAGTCTCGGAAGATTCCTTATAACTTGTACTATAAGAGGAGTCAAGTTCAAAGATGCATTATGTGACTCTTGTTCATGCATCAATCTGATGTCCTCAAGAGATGCAGAAAATATTGGTTTAAAGGAACTTCAAGCATCTGACATACGCATAGGGTTTGCGAATTGTTTGACCATAGTTCCCATGGGAATGGTCTCAGACATTTGCGTGAAGATCGGGAGTTGTGACATTCCCACAGATTTCCAAGTGGTCCATATTGAGAAGGGAAAAGCTTCAAAACTCATACTATGAGGATATTTCCTTGCAACAACTGGAGCGATAATGGATTGGCCAAACAAGAGGATAATTTTTGCCAACATTGATCGAAAAGTTTTCTACGGAGCTGTACCTTTCATTCTGACATCTCAACAACCAAAGAAAGTATGTCCTAATCCTAATGGAACTCCACCAGAGCTTGTCAAGACCAAGAAACTTTGTCTTAGTACAGAGGTTTCTTCTCATCTCTCATAAGAGAAAGACCAAGTCTAGCCAAGGACTTTAAACAAGGGCGCTTAGTGGGAGGCAACCCACTTTGTAAGTTTTCTTTCCCTTTAATAGATTAGATTTCCTTTTGCTTTTGATTTTTGCATGTTTTATCTCAGGTATTCCACATAAACAGGAAATAAAATACAAAAGAAGAAAATAAAAAAGCATAAAAAGAGAAGAGAATCGAGTTGGAGCCAACCTAGGTCACAAGGCCCGTGACCGAGGTCCCACCCAACCCCGGTCACAAAGCCTGTGACCAAGGTTTTGAGTATGGCAACTCCGAAGTTCATGTTTCAAAGTGGCAAGAAGATCTCACAATCTGGTCAGATTCATTTGGCCAATGCATGCAGAAGGCGACATATTAATTATACCAAAGATCATTGCTGAAAGTCCCCACGAAGCATAACTCACCTCCAACTTGAAGAAGGACAACATCAGGCCCATACCCAGTCACAAGGCCTGTTACCGAGGTCCCATGAAGGCCACACCCCGGTCACAAAGCAGTGACCGAGGTTTTCCGAGCAAAACCGCCGAGAACCGATTTCTGGGTTCCAAGGAGATTTTGAAAATTTTGTTGATCTGGTACGTTTCTGACCTTACGGAGCTTATTGGAGCTAATTAAATCATCTTAGGAAGCTATGCAACCTTCCCCGACCTCAGCCATTGAGTTTTACTAAGCCAAGGCCAAAGTTGAAAACCAGGCCGTGACTAGGTTAAAAACCAAGCCTCATGAAGAATTTTCAAGTTCCACTTAACCAAACGATCAAGGATCAGGTACTCAACATCTTATGGGTATTCTAGGAGTAATGGTCGAGCTACTTTTTGGAAAAGGATTCATGGGAAGAAGATCATTCTACCTCAAGCTCCACGGTTGCATATTTCACTAAAGTTGAAGGATATTGAAATCTAAAGTTGTCCAACTTGACACACGCTTAAAGAATGACCCTTGGGAAGTTTTGGTTGAAGAAATTTCAGAAAAAGAGACTCAGAGAAGAAAAGGGCCAATCATCAAAGCCGAGTCCGCAGCCGGCGACCCGCAGCTAGGAATTTTACAAATCTTGGGCCATTTTTCTATTGGTTCGATGGATTGACACAAGATTCAGTATCTAAGGATATGAGGATATTTGGGAAGTTATCATCGAAGCAAAAGTAGCCATGATCGGGCTAGATTTCGAGATCCACCATTGGACCCTATTTTGAAGGTTACTCGGACTATGAGGGGGTGAAACTTCAATGGGACATCCAAATCTCGGATCCACAAGTAAGTATACATTCCTTTGGTACATTATGAAGCATTGAATGATATATTTGCATGAAAAGAAGAAGGAACAAGGAAGAAGAGGGCAGGCACAATCCATTCCGGGTTCGAAAGGACGGCCCCGGTCACAAGGGCCGTGACCGAGGCGTGAAGGAGGGCCAGCCCCGGTCACGACTACTTGTGACCAAGGTTTCTCACCCTAGTGCCTCCACGCCACTCCTCTTACACAATGTTACTTCACTGATCAAGATCACTTCACCAATCCGACCATAAGCATATTTGGAGCATATAAGTCACCATGGGAAGATCTCAACCATGGTAACAATGACATCAAAGAGATAACATCATCACCATCTCACCATCTACACCACCACCATTCTATCTCTATCTTTATTTACCTTTATTTATATCTTAGCATATCATTGATGGTTTTTAGGTTTTTGTCTCAGGAAAGATGCACTTAGAAGAAATCTTCACAAAGAATTCAATGGACTAGAACCAAATCCATGTGATGTTAAGTTTCAAAGGAAGAAACACCGGGTAGTCGCCCACATTCCGATTAAGGTGACATTGTTCTTTAACCCAACTTTTCCTTATGATTTCCATCCTTTTTCTCCTTCTTATTTTCCCACCGAGGACGGTGTGATTTAAGTCTGGGGGGAAAGATTTTCATCCTTTACTGACACCTCTATTTTGTTGACCTGTGACCTTTTGCCACTTTTTACATCAATGATTATGCCTATTTATGCGATTTTATCGAGTCAAGATTTTTTTATTGAGTCAAAACTGTTAGGGAACAAGTACCTTGATCTATTGGATTGTTTGGACTGGTGATTACTCTAATGACTCACAGCTTGGCCGAGGTTCCGTTTGGGAAAGGCCGTAGGAGGATTCAACATTCCCCAAAAGCTTATTTTCATTGGAAAGTAGGGATAAACCAAAGTCGTCTCTAAATCTATTTGAACCTAACTTGACATTCAATTTCTTCCTCAGGGATTGGCACTCATTGCATAGACCTATTCAAACCATACAAGGCCACACAATTTTCCACCAAGCATACAACTACCTCTCTTCCTCTTCGCAAGCTCGAAAAAATAGAAAAGCAAGAAAAACAGAAAAGAAAGAAAGGAAAGGAGAAACAAATCAAAGAAACAAGCCCAAGTGGACCAAGGGATGATGCGTAAACCCGTATATCTTTTACGACCTCATGGAAGGATTTTGTTGTAAGGGAGACATTATGAGTCAAAGCGGCCAAGGGATGATGCGTAGACCCGTGTATCCTTTGTGATCCAGGGAGACTCGTCCTAAAGAAAAAAAAAGAAAGAAAAAGAAGAAAGAAATAAAAATAAAGAAAGAAAAAGAAAGAAAGAAAAAGTAGAAGTAGAAGAAGAAAAGGTGAAGCACCGGAAACAACAAAACTCGGTGGCTGTAAACATGATATCAAGGAGCTTGGAACAAAAAAAGGAGACAGAAAGTATGCTGGAGAAGGCCTTGGTAAGAAGAAGTTTCCCTGCCTTTAAGTCGATTTCCCTTTGGTAAGACCACCGTACCTTTCATTCCATTAATTTATGTAAAGAGATGACAATGGAATCCCGAAAACTCATTTGGATTGGAGTAACTAAGGTTTGAAGATGATCCTTGTGGTTAATCTCGGACCATGTTCCAACGCCTAGTGAAACATTGTTTGAAGTCCAGACATCCCCAAAAAGCTAAGTGAGTTCCCGTGATTTTCAAACCTCTCTTCCATTCTATTTTGCTTGAGGACAAGCAAAGGTTTAAGTTTGGGGGAGTTGATAACATCGTATTTTGACCCAGTCTTACTATGGTTTTCATATTTTTTTAAGCGAGATTGGTATGATTTCAAAGCTAAATAAACTATTATCAAGTATTGTTAGTGTCAAAGAGGTTTTAATGGTTTTATGGGAATATGGATCAAAAAGGAGCAGAGACCCGTTTTGAGACAGTTTCAAAGCATCAAAAGTTTGACAACATTTGAAGACCTTCCCGTGGACCAATATTGGATTTCTATATATCATTGGAAATCTTGAAGAGTCAAGATTCGTATGGGACAGGAATCAAAGCAATCCATTCAGCCGTTTGGAAGATGCATCCCAGAAGATGAAGCTATGTCAAACCAGCGCCAAAGCACCAAACCCCGGTCACTAAGCTCGTGACCGAGGCCAGCCTCCTTCACCGCCTTAGAAGCTTGGCCCATCACTAGGCTCGGCCCATTGCCTCCATACTCATCAAGATAATGAGTCTGCCATTCCTAAACCCTATAAGCCAATCTCTTGCGTCCCAAGACCTATATATACAAGTTTATGAATCTAGGGTTTCGTGTGCCTCATCAAAGTTTCAAACCACCACCTAAGTTCACCACAAAAACCCTAGAAGTTTGTCCTTTACCTTAAGAAGCCGACGCCGTCTCCAAGGAGCCGCAGAAGCAACTTGATCTCGCTGAAGCTTTGAAGTTCCACCATCTCTTTCCCTAATCTTTTGTAACTTTGTCAAAGGAGAAGTCCTTACATCTTGTTATTTTTGGATCTAAAGAAGTAATCTCTAAATCTTTACCTTATTGCATTAGATCTATTTTTTATTCTTTCATATCATTGATGACAACCTTGAGCATGGCCGAGTAGACTATCCAGTTGGGTCTAAAGGGCCAGTCAATGGGGTGAGATGATCATTTTCTTTTGAGTGGCGAGTTTTATTTTATTTGCATATCCGTTTACACTGTCTTTCGGTCTTATCTCATTCTTAATCCATATAGTTAGAGTCATGACTAGCTATTGATCTTAGTCATCTAAGTAATTCGAACCGTTTGCTTAGTTTGTTGGAACCTAGATTTGATGAGTATCGCGTCATAACAAGCACATACCCCTTAGTTATGGAGTCTTATGGATTAAGATTGAACTTGATTTTAATGCTTTGAAACCTATGTTATTGCCTGCGATAGTTGAGTAATAGGAATAGTGGATTTCAGCCGGTTTTCTCTATGACAATAGGTTAGCCGAACTTTCGTGTTTCATAGTCCGAGACTTAGGAGTAGACATGCATTACACTGAACTTATTTCGAATAGACATATCATTGAACCGTAGAGACCCCCTTAAGCACCCAACATTCATCTCATATTGATTTACATTCATTTTATTTGCTTTGCGTGATTTGCATGACACAAAACCCATTTTTATTATTGAGTTCTAGCTTTACTTGTTCCTCTTGATTTGCAATACATCTTCTCTCTCTATGGATTCGATATACCTTAAATACTACGATTGATTGCTGTGCACTTGCAACCTATTCATTGTGTGGTCCCTTTGAGGAAAGCTTTATACCCCATCAGGTATGGCCTTGTTGGGGCCTCGATCACGGGTCTTTTGACCGAGGTTTGGCCTCCTGGGCGTCCTTGGTCACATCCCTCTTGACCCAAGGCGAACCTTCTCCTTCTTTTTCTGTTTCAGTTTTTCCGATTTTGTATTTTTTTGTTTTATGTATAAACAACCTGAAATAAAATATGCAAATATCAAAAGCAAAATGAAATCTAATTTACAAAGGGTGTAAGAGAACTTACAAGTGGGTTGCCTCCCAGTAAGCGCACTTGTTTAAAGTCTTTGGCTAGACTTGTATGTTGGGACTATGCTTCCAGACCATTGAGTAAAGCAACCGATGTACTTCCCTCTTTTCCAACTTCTGCTAGGTAGGGTTTTAAGCATGGTCCATTCACAGTGAATGGCGTGCCTTTGTCATTAAGGAGGACAACTGCTCCAAATGGCATGACTTCTTTGATCGTGAATGGTCCGGACCATCTTGATCTTAACTTTCCTGGGAAAAGTTTGAGCCTAGAGTTGAAGAGTAACACCTTGTCGTGCGGAGCAAATGACTTTGGTATTATCTTCTTGTCATGGTAGGCCTTAGTTCTCTCCTTGTATATCCTAGCATTCTCATAAGCATTGTGCCGTATCTCATCCAACTCATTCAATTGGATCAATCTCCTTTCGAAGGCTGTCTTGAGATTGAAGTTTAACTCCTTCACCACCCAAGCGGCTTTGTATTCCAATTAAACAGGCAAATGACAAGATTTCCCATAGATAATATGAAAAGGAGTGGTACCTAATGGTGTTTTGAATGCGGTCCTGTATGCCCAAAGAGCATCATCCAACTTGGTAGACCAATCTTTCCTTGTCTTTGACGTGGTCTTCTGCAAAATGGCCTTGATCTCTCTGTTTGAGATCTCCACTTGCCCACTTGTCTGAGGGTGATACGGGGAAGCAACTTTGTGAGTGATCCCATTCTTCTTGAAAAGTGCCCTGATGGTTCCACTGATAAAGTGGGATCCTCTATCACTTATCACTACTCTTGGAACTCCAAACCTTGGAAATATGATTGTCTTGAACATCTTCACAACCACATTCCCATCATTGGTGGTACTGGCTATTGCCTCCACCCATTTAGAAACATAATCAACAGCAACGGGAATTTATTCATAACCATTAGACTTCGGGAAAGGTCCCATGAAATATATTCCCCACACATCGAAAACTTCAACTTCAAGTATGAAGTTCTGTGGCATCTGTTTCTCTTACTTATGTTGCCCATCCTTTGGCAAGCATCACACTTAGATATGAACCGCCTGAGCATATTTAAACATAGTGGGCCACCAAAATCCTGCTTGCAAGACCTTAGAAACAGTTTTAAAGGTTGCAAAGTGACATGCATAGTATGAGCCATGACATCCAAATAGAACTCCATTGGCTTCTTCTTCCAAAATACATCTTCTAAATAAACCATCTGAGCAATTCTTGTATAGATAGGGCTCATCCCAATAGAATCTCTTCACTTCTCTCAAGAATATCTTCTTGTTATAACCAAAGAACTTGGGTGGCTCAACTTCTGCAGCAAGGTAATTCGCATAGTGCCTAAACCAAGGGGTGTCGTAGGCATATGATCTTACCATTCTAGGTCGTGGTGGTGCTGTAGCTCCATAAATTGGTACAGCCTCAATGCTATACACATTCTCTTCAGATCTTCAACTCTCATTCGCGAAAGGTGGTCTGCGAACTCCATTGTCTGTGCCTCTGCGATCTTGTATCTCAATATTAAACTCTTGCAGCAAGAGTATCCACCTTATCAGGCATGGCTTGGCATCCTTCTTTGACATGAGATATCGAATAGCTGCATGTTCTGTATGGACAATGATCTTAGCTCCCACAAGTTATTGTCTGAACTTCTCGACAGCAAACACAACAGCCAAAAGCTCCTTCTCTGTTGTGGCATAGTTGCATTGAGCTTCATCAAGAGTTCTACTTGCATAGTAGATGACATTCAGCTTCTTGTCCTTTCTTTGACCAAGTACAGCTCCAATGGCATAATCACTAGCATCACACATAATCTCAAAAGGTAGCTCCCAATCTGGTGGTTGGACTATAGGTGCTGAGATTAGTGCCTTCTTGATTGTATGAAGCGCAGCAAGACAGTCTTTATCAAACTCAAACACGACATCCTTACACAAGAGGCGTGTGAGGGGTCTCACAGTCTTCAAAAAGTCTTGTATGAACCGTCTATAGAATCCACATGCCCAAGGAAACTCCTTATTCTTTTCACATTGGTAGGCGGCTGTAGGCTCATCATGACTTCAATCTTTGCCTTGTCAACCTCAATACTTTTCTCGGAGATTCTGTGCCCAAGTATGATGCCATCTCGTACCATGAAGTGACACTTCTCTCAATTGAGAACTAGGTGCTTATCTTCACACTTTTGCAGTACTTTTCCAAGATTTGACAAACATTCTTCAAAAGATGGACCAGAAACAGAGAAATCATCCATGAATACTTCCATAAAATCTTCAATATACTCTGTAAAGATAGACATCATGCAACGCTGGAAGGTAGCTACGGTATGCAAAAGTATCGTAGGGACATGTGAATGTCGTCTTCTCTTGATCATCGGGGTGGATCGGAATCTGAAAGAATTCTGAATATCCATCCAAGAAACAGTAGTATTTGTGATTTGCTAATATTTCAAGCATCTGATCAATGAAAGGTAAGGGAAAGTGATCCTTTCTTGTAGAGGTGTTGAGCTTCCGGTAGTCGATACACATCATATGTCCTGTGATTGTCCGAGTGGCAATGAGCTCATCATTCTCTGATTTGATAACTGTCACGCCTCCTTTCTTAGGCACGACATGGACTGGGCTAACCCATGTACTATCCGAGATTGGATAAAAATGATCCCAGCATCCATAATTTTCAGAATATCTTTATTCACAACATCTTTGAGATTAGCGTTTAATCTCCTTTGATGTTCAATATAATTCTTCGAACCTTCTTCGAGATAAATCCTATGCATACAGAGATTAGGGGAAATACCTGGAATGTCTTCCAATGAATACCCCAAATATTTCCTATGCTTCCTTAGCTCAGTAAGAAGCATTGTAGTCTCTTTCTCATTCAGACCAGAATTGATGATAACTGGATATGTGGAGTTATGGCCGAGAAATGCATACTTCAAACCAATAGGGAGCTGCTTAAGCTCGACTTTTGGTGCTCTAAGTTCACTCCACGGATCAGATATCACGGCTGGAGTGTTCTTAGGCGGATTAGGAGTGATGATCTTCTCATCTATATTGAGATCTGCACCATGTCTTGCATAACTCTCTGCAGAATCAAGGATCTTCTCGTAGTTTCCCACAGAGTCCTCTAAAATATCACAATCGCTTGAATCTCTTGTCAATGCTACTTCCATGGGATCTTCAAAAGCAAGCATCTCGCACACTCCAAGAGTGGTCTTCTCCAAATCATCAACAAAAAAGATTCGATTGTCACTTATCTTTTGCTTCAAAGTGTCGTTCATATCAAACTTCATAACAGAGTCTCCTAGTCAGAGGTCAATCTTTCCATTAGGGACATCAATGAGAGCTCCAGCAGTAGAGAGTAATGGACTACCTAAGATCAGGGGGTCCCTAGGTTCCTTCTCAAACTCGAGAACAACAAAATCTGTGGGAATCTCGCATCCACCAATGATGATGGGCATATCAATGAGAATTCCGACTGGTTTTCGACTAGAACGGTGTGCAAGGACTAATGAGATCCTTTTAGTCTTGAAAGTGGAGTATCCTAGGCGTTTTGCCACAGTAAGAGGCATCATATTGATGCTTGAACCCAAATCACAAAAGGCACCCTCAAATACTTCCTTCTTGATCTCGCAGAAACAACAAAACTGCCCGGATCAAACTTCTTCCAGTTCTGTAGTATAGTACTACACTCCTGGGTAATCATCATTACTCCATCATCGATGACAATGTTGTTTGTCAAGATACTCTTCATATACTTCCTGAGAGGTGGAATCATTACGCAAGCTTGAACAAGAGGTCAATTCTCTTGCTTTCTTCAGACTTTTAGGAGGGCCAGGATATGGTACCTTAGGTTGATATACACGTTCAAGAGGCTGAGGAGGAGGTGGAACTTATTTGGTAAGCTCACAGATCCGTTCTTCCTCCTTCTCGGTTTCTTCTTCTTCTTGGATTTGTATGGTTTCTGGTTCTTTTGGTTCCTTCTCCACAGAATCCTTAGGATACTCGGGTTCTTTGTAATCTGTGCCACTCCTTAGAGTGATAGCTTTCAACTGAGTATCTCTCTCCGAAGACTTGTCAATAGCAAAATTCGTTTCTCTGTTTTGCGCACCAATAAGATCAATTTTAGCTGAAAGAGATTCGATTTTACCATTGGGTTCTTGGTAATTGTTGTCAACCTTTCTTAGTGGACTCTCATTTGTTCCACTAAGTCTCCAAAGATGGAATGTTGATCATGTGGATGAACATTGTGGTATCCTCTTTGAAATCCTTGAACATAGGTGAAAGTAGCTCTTTGTCAAAAATTTCCTCTATTGTAATCATGGTCATGGAAATTTTGATTCATGTAGCTCCCTTGGTATCCTCTTCTATGACTGATGTAGTTCACAGCTTCTTCTTGATCATCAAACTCTTCCCTTTCATGGAAACAGACAAGTCTATTGATATTCTTGGCCATTTGATTGATAGAGTTTGCAAGTACCTTTAATTCAGTAGAGGTAGCTGGTTCTCCTTCCGGATTGGATGGCTTCCGGTTGTTGGTTCTGTAGCTATCACTCTCAGCAATATTAGTGATCAAGGTCCGGGCATCTTCAATGGTTTTTGTAGAGAAATCTTCATTGCTTGCAATATCAAGAGATTGTTAATACTCACCATGAAGTCCCCTGTAGAATGTATTCATCATGTTACCTTCTGTGTAACCATGATGAGGAAAATCTCTTTCATACTCCTGAAATTGCCCCCATGCCTCAAGATTATACTCCTTGGGTCCTTGTCGAAACCCTTGAATCTTCTCCCGAAACAGATTGGACCAAGATTTGGTGTAGAAATAGTTAACAAAAGTAGAGATTGACGCCTGAGGAAGAGACTTCCACCATCTATTCGCCTTATCTCCAAGAGAAAAGAGAATAATGTGCACTTCAAGTAGCTTCTAAAGTCTTCATTGGTAGTGGTGGCATCACATATATCTTCATAGTTATGTATGTGATCGATCGGGTGCTCCGAAGGTAAACCAAGGTATAGTTTTTCCTTCACTAGAATGATGACTCTATGACTAATCTTGAAATCTTCTTGTTGCAGATGCATTAGTTGAAATGCAGAACCACTTTTAAAGTGTTAGCAAGGAGTGTCAAACTCAGCAATCTTCTTGGTAAGTGGATCCAGCTGATCCGGATTGTAAACTCCATTGTTTCCAGCAAAAAATTGATCGTCCCTCCGATGTGGTGGATCGCCAAGATCTCCTAGAACATGGTTTTGGTTCTCCATTCAAGCAAAGCTTGAGAGTACCTGAGTAAATAAAAATATCAAAGCAAGCTGAATAATAAAGGTCTTAGACAAGATTTCAATCTCAAACTCGCAAGTAATGCAATAAAGTCCCCGACAACGGCGCCAAAAAGTTTGATGAGGTAT
Organism: Cardamine flexuosa; assembly: GCA_963555745.1. Lineage (NCBI taxonomy): Eukaryota > Viridiplantae > Streptophyta > Magnoliopsida > Brassicales > Brassicaceae > Cardamine > Cardamine flexuosa. The sequence goes on from OY743217.1 coordinate 12,166,527, forward strand.
GGATTTTCAATCAAAACTTTTACCTAGAATCCACATGTGACTGCAAGTGTGCAGTACTTTGAATGTAGTATTTAAGGTTATTGATCCCACAAAGACATAAGATCATGTTACGAGAATATTGGAATGAAATATGGCTAAGAAAAAACAATGAATGGGGGGTTGTTGATGTGTCACGAAAATATGCAGCAAACAAATGCAGCAAGAAACAAAGCAAATATCAATAAAAACGGAATGCTGGGTTGTAAGGGGTTTCTCAGGGTTTCATAAGATGAATGTATGCAAATGAAATCAAATCAGGATTATTCAATGATGTGGATGTTCTTGGACTACGAAACACGGATGAACAAAAGATATGCAGATCACAATATCAATCACCTAATGTCTAAATGCAAACAGTACTCAACTTCCGCAAGCAAAGATGAAAATATTCAAGCATTAAATTCAAGTTCGATTCTAGTCCGTAAAACCCTATAACTCAACTATCGCAGGTTATAACACAATACTCACTAAGGCTAGGGCACACAAATCTACAGATCTATCGATGTGTAAATCGCCAAACATCAATCACTAGTTAGCTACTCTAGCAATATGCATTAAAAACAAGCCAAGGACGAAGAACATATGGTGAATAATTCCAGATCTAACCACCTAAACAATCGGTCTCATGATTCCCCTAGAATGCACCCTAACTACCCAACAAAGAAAACTACTCACACATATTCATTGAAAGCAAAACCATATGAATGATAGATTGCAAATAGAATATAAGAATGGATTGCTTCAATTCTTGTCCCAGGTGAATCTTGACTCTTCTAGCTTGTCATAGACACCAAGAACTCATTTAGGTGCACGGGAAGGTCTTCAAACATTGCCAAACTTCTGATGTTTTGAAACTGCCTTAAAACGGGCTTTTGCTCCTTTTGGGTCCAATACTCCATAAAACCTACAAAACCTTTTTGAATCCGCAAATACTTGATAATAATCGTTTGAGCCTTGAAAACCAATTAAATCTCCATAAAACCATAAGAAACAATGGCTAAAATAGGTAAAAAGTCGATGTTATCACTTATATTATTGAACAAAAACCCGCACGCAGAGCGGGAATTCACCTAGTATGGATAAAAGATGGAGTCTTCAAGGTATGAATGCTCTTGTAACAGGTGGGGCTAGCGGAATCCGGTTTGTCTTTTGTGTTTAGTAATATCATGTTTTTACCCTTTTTTGCTCATTTGTTTAAGATCTCACTAATTATTTTGTTCTATTTGTGAAATGATTTAGGCATGCCATCGTAGATGTGCTAGCTAATTTTGGAGCTAGAATCCATGTATGCGACATATCTGAAACACTGGTCAGTCGAAGTTTAAAGAAATTATAAAAGAAAGGATTTCAAGTGAGTGGTTCAATATGTGATGTATCCTCTCACCCGGAGAGAGAAAGACTTATGCAAACCATCTCAAAGATGTTCGATGGCAAGTTGAATATTCTTGTAAGTTAATCCTAATGAAATGAAACTAAGCATATAGATAATGACATATACAGTAGTATCATTTTCATTACCCGCTGTTGTTGAACATAGGTGAACAACGTTGGCGTAGTTCACCCAAAGCCAACAATAGAATATGTGGCAGACGATTTCTCGTTCCATGTTTCAACAAACTTGGAATCTGCTCATCATCTTAGCGAGCTTTCACATCCTCTCCTAAAGGCTTCTCAATTTGGAAGTATCGTTTTTATTTCCTCTGTTGGAGGGATTGTATCAATGGAGTGTGGATCCATCTATAGTTTAACCAAAGGTAACATTGACTATTAATAAATAGAGAGATTTTCTATTATACACAAAAAAAAAAACTAGATGCAATACATATATATTTTTTTATCATATAACTACGAAATTTAATTATAATCTGAGTAGGAGATGTTTTCAATTACGTGTATAACTTCAAATGATGTTTGGTAAAAGTGAATTTGATGTTGATGAGTTACGTAACTATGCGGTTTTGTTCTAGATTTCATCTTAAATCATGTATGAGATTTTCAACATAGTAAACGCATATACACTCATATTTTGTAACATATATAAAAGGAGGTATTTATTATTAGAATAAATATTCATATCCCACATTCATGTTATATATATTTACAATCCCTGTAATTACGTCTTCTTAACTCTCGTATATCTTCTTCCTTATTTGTATCATTCTCCTTTGTATATTACAGAGTCTCCATCGATCAATAATAATAATCCTTTCCCTTTATCTAATATGGTATCAGAGCCAAGTAGGTCTAACCTATTTTAGCAGCTGCTCTCCTCTTCTTTTTCTTTGGTCGCATCTCTGTTTTGTTTTTATTTTTATTTTCTCTTCTTCCCCACGCCTCTTTCTCTGTTACTCCATTAATCTCTCTCTTATTTGTTATCACCATGGCATTTGAATCCACACCCGAAAGAACATCAGTTTTCAACTCACACGATCCTCAAAGCACCCTTATTTATGTTAATATGTCTAGTGTGACGAAACTCACAACCCAGAATTATTTTATGTGGGGAAACCAAGTACGTGCGTTACTTGGAGGTCATGAACTACAACAGTTCATTGACTCAGTTGCTAATGTTCCTTCACCAACCATCGTCGTTGATGGAGCTCCGACTCCCAATCAGGTGTATGCGCCATGGAGGCGTCAAGATCATCTACTCTACAGCACTATCATAGGTGCTATCTCTTTGCCAGTTCAATCGGTGGTGTCTAGTGCTAATACCACGAAGGAGTATGGGATACTCTTGCCCAAACATTTTGCAACCCCACCAGAGGTCATATTCGACAACTTAAGTATCATATCAAGACTTGTGTCAAAGGTACAAAAAATATCAGTGACTACTTAAGTCTCATAAAGGGCAAAGCTTATGAGCTCGCTCTCCTTGGTAAGCCAATGGATCCTGAAGATCTAACCGAACAGATTCTGGTGGGTCTTAGTGAAGACTACAAACCGGAGATAGACACGATTAATGGGCGTGATAATCCCATCTCTTTCTCTGAACTACATGAGCGACTTCTCAATCAAAAGCCATGATCATTTGCATGGACCAAACTCCAGCTGTTCCAATCGTAGCTCATGTCACAGACACAAGGCAACAACATGCTCCTCACCCTCTTCACAACACTCAGGTGAGATCTGGTCCTCCGAGTCACCAACAAAGTTGCTTCTCCAAACCTTATCTCAATAGATGTCAAGCGTGTGGCATACAAGGGCACAGTGCCAAGTATTGTCCATATTTTTCGTATTGTTAAGGGCACTCAGCCATTTTTCCCATGGTCTTCACCTCATCTGCATCCTCAATCATGGCAACCATCGCCACACCAACAATCATGGGATCCTCGAGCCAACGCCGCCATGATGTCGGATTCATCGACTTTGCTGCTTGACTCTGGCGCGCCTCACCACATGACGTCGGATTTGGCCAACCTTTCACTCCACAATCGATATACTGGTGGATATGATGTTCTCCTCGGAGACAACTCTACCTTGAAAATCTCTCACTCTGGTTCTTCTTCTTTACCTTCTTAGTTCTTATACAAAACCTGTTTTCCTTAATAACATTCTATGTGTTCCTTCTCTTGATAAAAATTTAATCTCTGTTTTTCAATTATGCAAAGCTAATAATGCTGCGGTTACCTTTACTCCAACTTATTTCCAGATGAGAGACCTACAAACGGGGGCTCTTCGTCTGGAAGGCAAGCCTAATGGTGGCACTTATGAGTGGCCAAAACTAAAAAGTTATGTTCAACCTTCTCTTGCTTTTGCATCTGTCGTTAAAACTACTATTTTGGATTGGCATTCTCGTTTAGGTCATCCGGCTTTACCTATTCTTCAAAAAGTTATTTCTAAATTTGATTTAAGGAAAAATACTAGAATGATACTAAATTTAGATTTAATGGCTAATATAGCATAGGAAAGATTAATATTAGATTAGTTATTTTTGATCCCCAAAATACCCTTCAGACCATGTGTTAAGAAAAAATAATTACAGAAATGCCATTACTAATTAATTCTACATCAGCATTTTTCTGATTTAAAAAATATATATATTTACAACTTTGCCACTGCTGAAAAAATCTGCAAAATAAATCTACGGTTCTACGTTATGGCAAATTTATGGGTCTGGTAGATTTTTCGGTTTGCCGTAAATTTGTCTAGTAGATTTGTTTTTCTTACAGTAGATTTCTTAGTCACAGTGATAGTAGATATTTTAATTCATCGCAAATATGTTTTCCCTCTGTTGATTTTGTAGCGGATATTGGGATAGTGACCGCAAATTTTATAATTTTCCGAAACAGTAAGAATTTGTAAGGTAGATTTAATTTTGTACCGTAGATTTATTTTGCAAACTTATTTTTTTGCCGTAGATTTATAAATTTAGTTATGGCAGAGCTTGATTTCACATTCAAGTGGCTGTAGAGTTTTTGACAACTTTTAGTTACTAGACTAACATTCTAGTTATCGCAGATTTTTTTTTCCTGATTTTAGTTAACGCAGATTTCCAAATCTTTTTTGCGTAAAAGATTTGGCACAATTCCCTTTACCGCAGAGATAAAATTTACTAGACAGGTATATGTAGTGGCTGCAGACTTAATATCGTAGATTTTTTTACTCTATGTTACCGCAGATTTTTACCATGAGTGTTTCCGCAGATTTGTTCATAATTTTCTTAATTAATGACAAAAAATATAAATATTTTTTAAAAAAACCGTAACTGAAACTCATCAAGGGTTAATTAAGCCTCCATCGGGATCTTTCCCTAATTTTGTTTCAGTTTTCAACTTTCACATCCAAATATTTTCTTCTCATGATATTTCATCTAATTCTTTCTCAATTTGCTGATCATGGAGCGCATCATCCTTGTTTCTGGAAAATGGATGTTTGCAAATAATAGATGTATGTTTGGTGTTGATAGCAAGAGTAGTTCAAGAATACTACAAGGGAATTCAGAAATCAGTTTTGATGAAGTCATTGACATGGTATATGAGGATTTTGGGTTGGATAAGAGAGTATGCAATGTTGAGTTGAGTTACATGCTTGGGAAGAATCTCCTAAAAGATCTTCCACCAGAAACGCATGTAACTCTAGACAATTTCAGTTTTATTTGGCTCAGCAATCATCAGAAACAGTTAGACTTTGTGTGGAAGTGAAGGAGAAAAAGTTGGCTGAATCGCAAGAGGTTGTAGATAATAGCAAGGATGGCCACAACTCTGAGAATGGAGACAACTCTGAGAACGGCGACAATTCTGAGAATGAAGAAGATGAGGATAAAAGCAGATTTGATTATTGTGATGACTGATATATCATGGTTTTTATGGTTTTTAGCCATGATATACATATTGGTTTTAGAGTCTTTTTGTTATTATATGAGTCTTATGAGGTACAAATGCGAGATGGACCTTGTTGATACGTTATGAAGTAATTATGGAGCATTATAGCTGAAAGTTACTGTTCATCAAGTACTGTTCATCGATACTGTTCATCGGAATACTGTTCATCGGAGTATGTTCATCGAGTACTGTTCACAGTTACTGTTCATGTCGACCGACACACGTGAACAATGTCGGTCGACATGGAACTATTCACGCCAAAGATTTGCAGTTTTGCCCAGAAGTTTTCCTTATTTGCAACTAGTCCAAATTTCGTGTTTTAACTTATATATAGTATTTTTAGGTCATTGTTTAGACCTATGCTTTAATTTCTACAGCCACATTTTCAGAAATATTTTTGGAGAAGACTTCTAAACTCTTTCTCCTCTTGATTTATTTTATGATTTCTATTCTATTCATGATGTTTGTTTCATTCACCATGTATAAGTAGTTTACTTGTTAGATCTAGGGATTTAAAGGGTTTTATAATGATTTGTTGAACTGAGCATAAACATATTAGGATATTCATAATGTTCTTCATCTAGATTTGAATCTATACTAGCTCTAGGCTAGCCGCCAGAATCTAGAATCATAGGAATGTTAGTAGGCGCGAGCTATTGATATCCTGATCTAATCATAGATGAGCAAATAACATTTTCGCAGCGAGAGTTGGTTTATGAATTTTGTATACATATCATACTTGTTATTCATGCAGACTATATTTATTTGCATTCGCAAAGAGATTTGGTTACTTTTGTTTAGAGGATAGGTATCATCGCAGCAAGAGTTGGATAGATATCATATTAGTGTTAGGAGTTTAAGAACCAAACATACTATTGCATCCTAATTAATGAACCGCCCGGTTCGCAATTCAAAGTATTCCCTAATTGATTTCCCTAGGTCTAGCTTCTTGTCATATTGAATCTACATCCTTATTTGATTGCTTTCATCTTGTTTTATTTAATTTACATTCATTGGTTTAGCTTAATTCAAAACTGATAATCAATTGTGTGAACTAGAGTCTCTATAGAATTTGATCCCTAAGTACTACAGTGATCTCTTAATTTGAGAGAGTAGCTTTAAGGGTTAATTTGAGCCTCCAAAGACATTACTGCTGGGTATGCCAAGGAGTTGGGTCATAATGAGCAAGTGAATATGCAAGCTTCTGAGCTTGAGGATTGGAGTGGTGATCATATCTTACAGACTAGACTGCATGACGAGGTTGTACGCACTAACATGTTGTTAAAAGATGATGTTTTAATGATGGAAACAAGGACTGCAGAGATGAATTTTAGAAAAAGTGCAGATATCTGAGTTTTGGGTTCGTGTCGATCGACACGGCCTACCTGTGTCGGTCGACACGTACCACCAGTTAGTCCGCAGTTGTCTAAAGCAGCTGATTTTCAGGAAAATCTCATTGCTGCAAGCCTGCGAGTTGTTGTCAAGCAAAAACCCCCCAAATCCCACACTCCATTCACCCCGGGAAAAGCAAAGGTATGCACTTTCTAAGCCCAAATCATCTAAGATCATCAACAAGATTTTTCAAGATACAAAGACTGTTTTGCAGTTAACCAAGCCATGAGATTCTCGTAGAGCGCTTGTTTCTCCTTTTGATGACTTTACAGGAAAAGGAAGTATCCCACCTAGACCAATGTCCCACCCGGCTGATGTTCCTCATTGCCTTGGTCATTCTCATGCACCTAATGCTTATACTCCACCATGGATGAAGCGACGTCTTTCCGAGAGACATTCAGTGACACTTGCTCATCCACCAGATACATGTGCTTCGGTCAAGTCAAGTTAATGACTTTCAAAACAAGCGCTTAGTAGGAGGCAACCCACTCTATAGTATTTTCTTTCTTTTTCTCTTTCTTTTTATTTCTAATTTTCATTGGATATTGTTTGAACTGGTTATGTTATCATATTATCTTGTTATTTGACGTGATTTGGAGCTCTTAATCATGATTTAATGTCAGAAAACGGATTGATTGACGAATAGAATGGTGTGAGACTTCATAGTACGATCTTCACACCATGTCGATCGACACACAAGATGTGTGTCGATCAACACGCACACCAATATCAGATTACAATTTTTAAAACTTAACAGTTCAATATTTGTCCAATTTTATTTATTCTTTCACCTTTCTTAAGCTTAATTACACTGGCGACAATGTAGTTTAAGTCTGGGGGAGGTTGTTACTAAATATATTTATTATTTTGAGAGTCAGTCCCAATTTTTCTTTTATTTTTCAAATTTTTATTTTATTGTGTCAAACCTAGTTAGAAACTATGAACTATCTCTTGGTCTATTGTTGTTTGCTCTGTTTTCTGGTGACCATTGTTGCAGAGCTTATTCAGATTCAACTAATGGAAAAACCATAAGTCTGACCAGTTCAATTGAGACTCCCATACTTACAACAAATGCCCGCTATAGCCGGAGATAATTTATGTCAGTTCCTTTTCCCTCATGGACGTGATTGATGTTTAAGAGCTTGACTTTTCATTCATACATGACCTGATAAAATCAAAGTAAGTTATGATGTCTAGTCTCCCCAAAGAAAATAATAATAAAAGCCTTTATAGTATAGTCTATGAATGACCAAGTGATTCTCTGAAGTAGAAGCGGGTAAGAGAAATCTAAGCCCCCATATTTTTACTTCTTAAGGAGATGATGAAAGTAGGGTTGCTGTGAGGGTAGGAGCGATCCCATGACCCACTATTCCCTTCTAATAGCCTACCTTTATAGACAAAAGAAAATAATATAAGATCCAGAATAACAAAGGATTTAAGTGTGGGGGAGACGAAAACATCATTGTTATTGTGAGGTTTGCCTTGTTATGGTATAGGATGACAGCTGAGTCTAGAAGGCTTTTGAACATTGAAATCGGAAATGAGACCCAGCGATGAATGGCTTACTAAAGGGATATGTTGTTAAGTTGTGGTGGGAATTGAGAAGACTGCGAGTGACTATGGTGAATACACATGGTGGTTAGTCTCTGATTTTTTCTTGTACCATGTGGATTACATGATTACTGGTAAGCACAACGTTATAAAGAGTATGTGAGTTTCGCGATTTTCAAACTTCTTCCTTGATTCAGTTTTCTGTTTGCTTGAAGGCAAGCAAAAGCTAAGTCTGGGGGAGTATATATATCATGGTTTTTATGGTTTTTAGCCATGATATACATATTGGTTTTACAGTCCTTTTGTTATTATATGAGTCTTATTAGGTGCAAATACGAGATGGACCTTGTTGATACATTATGAAGTAATTATGGAGCATTGTAGCTGAAAGATACTGTTCGTAAGGTTACTGTTCATCAGCACTGTTCATAGGAGTAGTGTTCACCGAGTTACTGTTCACTGTTATTGTTCATGTCGACCGACACACGTGAACAGTGTCTGTTGACAAGGTACTATTCACGCCAAAGATTTGCAGTTTTTTCCCAGAAGTTTTCCTTATTTGCAATTAGTCCAATTTCATGTTTTAACTTATATATAGTATTTTTAGGTTATTGTTTAGACCTATACTTTATTTTCTACAGCCACCTTTTCAGAGATATTTTTGGAGAAGACTTCTAAACTATTTCTCCTCTTGATTTATTTTATGATTTCTTTCACTATGTCTGAGTAGTTTACTTGTTAGATCTAGGGATTTCAAGGGATTTATAATAATTTATTGAATTGGGCATAAACATATAAGGATATTCATAATGTTCTTCATCTATATTTGAATCTTCTAGGCTAGCCGCCAGAATCTAAAATCATAGGAATGTTAGTAGGCGCGAGAGTGCTATTGATATCCTGACCTAATCATAGATGAGCAAACATCATTTTCGAAGCGAGAGTTGGTTTATGAATTTTGTAAACATATCACACTTGTTATTAATATATACTCTATTTATTTGCATTCACAAAGAGATTTGGTTTACTTTTCTTTAGAGGATAGGTATCATCGCAGCGAGAGTTGGATAGATATCATATTAGTGTTATGAGTTTAAGAACCAACCATACAATTGCATCCTAATTAATGAACTGCCCGGTTCGCAATTCAAAGTATTTCCTGATTGATTTCCCTAGGTCTAGCTTCTTGTCATATTGAATCTACATCCTTATTTCATTGCTTTCTTCTTGTTTTATTTAATTTACATTCATTGGTTTAACTTAATTCAAAACTGATAATCTATTGTGTGAACTAGAGTCTATGTGGAATTCGATCCCTAAGTATTACAGTGATCTCTTAATTTGAGAGAGTAGCTCTAAGGTTTAATTTGAGCATATCAATGACTCAGATGGAACTTATTCAGATGATGAGAACTTTACCAAGTACGGTATGCAACCAGAAGAGAAAGAAGTTCTGACGAAGCAAAGTAAATCCACAGTCTTTTTAAGTCAACAAAATGAATATCCTGATTTGGTGAACTTTGAATTGCGTCCATGACATTAGCTGTTGGACAATGTTATGCAACCAAAGAGCATTTAGAGACAAAATTGAAGATCATGACAGTCCTTGAGAGGTTTGATTTTCGCGTAGAGTACTCAAAACCAGACTTACTGATTGTCAGGTGTTGGGTGGAAGGTTGTACGTGGAGGCTACGAGCATCACCAACAGAAGGTGATCTCAAATTTCATGTTCGTGTGTACATTGCTGAACATACATGTTCAATTACTCAGCGGTCTGCATTATCACGCCAAGCAACCCCAGATATACTTACAATGTTATACAATGATTTTGTCGGTGGAATAAGACCAACTGTTAAGCCGATGCATGTTGCTATAGCAATGACTAAACGATTTCTAATCAAGGTAATTAATATGCCTGAAATTATGTTGCTTACTGAAAATTTTGTTTTAATCCGAAAGTTCAAACTATTTTTTTTTTGTTAGATGGATTATTGGAAAGGTTACCGAACTCTATGATTCGCACGACAATTGGTTAGAGGTACTCCTGAGAGTGGATATAACCAACTACCTGCTTATTTATACATGATACACAGAGCAAATCTTGGGACATTAACGCGACTAGAAGTTGATGAGAGTCAAAGGTTCAAGTATTTGTTCTTATCATTTGGTGCAAGTATTACTGGATTTCCTTTCATGAGAAAAGGTAGATATTAATTTGCGGTAAGGTGTATATAAATCTGCGGTAAGGTAGAGATAAATCTACGGTAAGGTGTAAATAAATCTTCGGTGAAGACAGAAAAATTGCAATAAGATAACCTAAAAATACAAGCAACCAACCTGTCCGGAAAACCCAAATATTAATCAACAACCAAGTGTCTAACAAGAGTCACTTAGCAACAAAATATGAACCTTCGTACAAGATACTACAACAAGTATCTAACAAGAGTCACAAAGCAACAAAATAATAGTCATGAAACTACAAGATACTACATCAATTTTTAAGCAGGAGTCACATCTTCAAGTTCACCATCACTCACATCTTCATCTAGAAGCTCGGGGACTACATCCTTACGATAACAATACTCATCAAACAGGCTGTCTGTTACCTCCTGGTAAAGTTCATCAAAGATTTCGGCTGCAAGCTTCACACGAATAGTGAATGATCTTGTCGCTCAAACCATCAAACTTCAATCCCAATGCTAGACACTCTATGTATTTCAATGAATACACACCACAATCTCCAGGATTTTCATTGACTGGGACATTGACCAACATTCTTCTCACATCCATCATTGCACAGCTCTTCTTGCGCTCCTTCTCAGGGATGTATTCACTAAGTATTGCAGGGATCATTTTCCGGATACTTTTTGCAACTCTGTATCGCCCTCTGGGGGATGCTATCGTAAATAAAAATTGTCTTCCACTTGAAGTCAATATCCAGAGCAACCTAGTGATTTATACCCACAAATAAGCATGCATATAGGTTATCAATATCAATGAACCACCTCTTGTTAGTCACCACAGGCTGAAGACCAAAACAGTTGTCCCGGTATGTGTTCCAAAACCTGAAGTTCTTAAGATGTGTCAAATACACTGGGTAGTCATCCTGCAAGTACCAAATAAAGAAGGCATCCAAGAAAGCAATACGAACCATTCTTGTCCCATATGAATCTTGAATCTTCAAGCTTTCCAACGATATAGAGAACTCCAGTTTTGGTTCACAGGAAGGTCTTCAAATGTTGTCAAACTTATGATGCTTTGAAACTGCCTCAAAACGGGTCTTTGCTCCTTTTTGATCCATATTCCCATAAAACCTGTAAAACCTCTTTGACACAAACAATACTTGATAATAGCCTATTTAGCTTTGAAATCATACCAAATATCTCTTAAAACAATATGAAAACCATAGTAAAAACGGGTCAAAATACGATGTTATCAACTTCCTTGTCAACTCCTATATGCTTAAGTCTTGTAGATCTTTAGAAGCTTTGCTCCTTAATTGCATACACCTGAGAAGTAGAAGAAGTTGGAAAGTCAGATCCGATTAAGAAGCTCTGGGATCGATCGATCTTGGAAGGGATTTGTCGATCTCGAGAGAACTAGGATTGATCGATCAAAGAAGAATCGATCGATCTTGCACAAAGTAGGATCGGTCGATACGGCGACTATGAGGCCAATGCTCAAGGAGACGACGCGTCGACGTAGCTCAGATGACCAGAGAGAAGAGAGGCGATTTCTAGAGTTTCAGAGTTAAAAAGAGGAAAACAGATTTTAATCGCATGACTAAACACGATGTACTTAGGTTTTTTTTTATATATCTTTAGATTTTAATAATTTATTTAGATTTGATATTTAGATTTTAATTTTTTTATTTAACTAATTCAATTATCCAAAACTGATTTTGATTTATTTTTAAATATTATTTTACATTCCCTTAATTAAGATTTGTTTATTTTTATCTTTCAATTTAATTTTGATATATTTTATTTTAAATTAACTCAGATTTTATAATTTTTATCTTTCAATTTAATTTTGATAAATTTTATTTTACAATAACTAAGATTTTATTATAATTTTTCTTTCAATTTATTTTTGATATATTTTATTTTACATTAACAAAAATATGATTAGTTTTATATTTCAATTTGATTTTGATATGTTTTATAATTTTATTTTACTTTAACTAATATATTTATTTCTGATCATAACTTTTTTCATTTTTATTTTACAATAGTTTAGATTTTTTTTTTATCTTTTAATTTTCCAAATCAGATTTAACTAATTCAATTTTTCTAAATTTGAAGCATAATGGCATTTTTGTCTTTTAACCAAAGATTAGTATTAGACTAGTAAACTTTTTTTGAGGGTATTATTCTAGCCATTAAGTTAAAAATTAGTATCATTTTAGGCAAATTTTAGTTTGATTGACTGATTGTTTCAAATGTTTTGCCAGCAAGCCCATGCCATGCTTGTTCTATTAATAAAATGCAGAAGTTGCCTTTCACAAACTCGACTTTAAAGTCTTTTCACCCTTTAGATATTGTTTTCTCAGATGTGTGGACATCTCCACTAATTTCCGAAGATGGTTTTAAATACTACATATTTTTTGTTGATTATTTTACTCGATGCACTTGGTTGTACCCTTTAAAACAAAAATCACAAGTTTATGATTTTTTCACCAAATTTAAAGTCTTGGTTGAAAATTGATTTCAACACAAGCTTCAAACACTCTACACGGATAATGGGTGAATATTTTGGTCTTGCATCCTTTCTTTCTACTCATGGCATATCGCATATGACAAGTTCTCTACGTACACCTGAGCACAATGGCATTGCTGAGCGCCGTCATCGACATATTGTTGAAACGGTTCTTGCTCTATTATCGCATGCCTCAATGCCCAAGTTGTGTTGGACCTTTGCATTTTCCACCGCTGTTTACCTTATAAATAGAATGCCAACCTCAAATTTGGATTTTAACACGCCTTTTCAACTATTAACGGGCAATGCTCCCAATTTTCAAAAACTAAATTTGTTTGGGTGTTTATGTTTTCCATGGTTAAGACCTTATGCATCTCACAAATTCGATGATAGATCAACACCTTGTGTCTTTCTAGGCTATTCTTTTACTCAAAGTGCTTATTTTTGTCTTGATAAAGCTACACCTCGCATTTATACGTCTAGACATGTAGTATTTCATGAATCGGTTTTCCCTTTTTCAATACCATCTACTCAAATAAATGAACTTGATGATAATGATGAACTGTCACCCTCTTATCCTCCTGTCTCTGTTATTAGACAGTTTTCTATTCCGCAGGTTGTTCCCCGACTACTCCGCAAGAGCAACCAATTGCGCCTCAACCTGTCGCTCCTAGGGCTACTCCACTGGTGGTTCTCACTAGCCAGGAATCTTCTTCAACGCGACAGGAAAAAATAGTACCGGTGACAGAGACAATTGTACCTCCCGCAGCACAGCCTCCACCAGCTCCAAAATGTGTCAGCACTCGTATTCGCAAACTGGTTCAGAAATTAAACCTCAAGGCTTCTCTTGAGCAACCACCAACTACTATCCCCACCTCAGTTGCCAAAGCCCTAAAGTCGCCTTATTGGGGTAAAGCCATGAGTGAAGAAATAGATTCTCAACTTAAAAATCACACATGGAATGTAACTCATGCTTCTCGTGCTTCTAATGTTGTAGGTTGCAGGTGGATCTTCACGATAAATCGTAAAGCAGATGGTTCCATCGAAAGATATAAAGCACGTCTTAGCACAGCAACGTCTAGTCAATGGCCCTTACGCCAATTAGATGTCACCACTGCATTCCTCCAAGGACACCTTGAAGAAGATGTCTATATGGTTCAGCCTCCAGGGTTTATTGATGCGGATAATCCACAAGCAATTTGCAAACTCTGCAAAGCTATTTACGGACTAAAACAAGCACCTAGGGCGTGGTATAATGAGCTATGCACCTTCTTGCTCAACTCCGGGTTTAAAAACTCTCTTGCTGATGCTTCCCTTTTCATCTACAACATCCATGGCATCCTCCTCTACATGTTGGTATATGTCGATGATATCATCATCACCGGCAACAGTTCAGCTCATATAAACCGCTTTATCGAATCCCTTTCTCATCGTTTTTTAATTAAAGATTTGGGAAACCTATCGTATTTTCTTGGCATAGAAGTTGTTCGAACATCTCATGGGCTACACCTAACTCAACATCGATATATTGCAGATCTTCTAGCAAGGAAAAACATGACAAATGCCAAGCCCATCTCCACACTGATGTGACCCAATACCAATATGTCGTTATTTTCAGGGACAGCTATCAATAATGCCACTGAATATCACGATATTGTGGGAAGCTTACAATACCTATCTCTTACAAGACCAGACATCTCCTTCTTCATCAACAAGTTATCTTAGTTATGCACCGCCCAACGACGAAACATTGGACTGCGGCTAAATGGATCCTTAGATATCTTTCCGATACAATGAGGAACAACATCTTCTTTCCAGCCACGAACATGACAGCACTTCATGCCTTCACCAACGCATATTGGGGTGGCAAACAAGATGACCATAATTCCACCGGTGCTTATATTGTCTATATAGGCCGACATCTGATTGCATGGTCTTCCAAAAAGCAGACTGGTGTTGCTAGATCCTCCACCGAGGCAGAATATTAATCAGTTGTGTCCGCTGCTGCCGAACTCACTTGGATACGGTAACTCATGACTGAAATAGGTCTCCCTATACAACACACACCAGTAAAAAGTGTATATATATTAAAAAGTGATATATTTCATAGTAATTGTTTCCTATTTTTATTCTATAAACTTTATTAGTAATATTTTTGGTAAACTTTTAAACATTATTTTTAACTTTTCAATGTAGTTATTTATTTTATGTGTTGTATATTTGTTTTAGATTTTTTTTTCTTTATTTCTGAATGTTTCAAACAACAAGACATAATTATATTTAAGATTTATTACACATCATTACCTTTTCTATTCATTTATTATTTTCATTTTAGTCATAAATAGCTCACATTATTTCAATTATTTCAAATATTTATTTAAATTTATATATCTTCAAAGTTTAAATGATACATTAACTAAAAATAAGTATTAGATAAATTTAATTTGACAGTTAATTATTTGGTGCTGATGTGGACAACTTTAGAGGAGAGAAAACTATGTCATTATATATACTAGAAGAAATTCCGCGCTACGCGCGATGCAATTATTTTATCTTCTTTTTGTACTTACGAGTTGCGACTAACACTAAAAACATAAAAGATACTTGAATAATATTCAGATTGTAAACTCAAAGAATATACTTCTCTTTAGTAGGAGTTGAATCACAGAATTCAATAAGGGTAAAATTGTATTTATTACTGTTGAAAAGGGGTTTGTTACAAAAAGGTTTCTAGAGAGAGAAAATAGAGAGAGAAAGCAGAGCTGCTATTGAAATTTTTTTCCTAAGTTTTTCGTAGTGGCTTGCTCGTGAAGCCACCCTGCTATTTATTGGGGTTTCCAGACGTCGTCCCGGTCCAATGGGCCAAATTCCTTCTTCCTTGCCCGTTTCGACTCTCCTTGCTTCGGTTCTCTTTAATCAACCCAGTTCTGGCTAGACCGGTTCGCACATCGATTCGTCGGTCTGGATACTCGTGGTTTGGTCATTTTGATATCTTCCTCCGGGTCGATCTAACCAGGGTCAATCTTGGTCAGGGTGCTAAACCCGGTACCAACAACTAGTCTCCCCCCCCAGTTCATTAAACTACTTAATGAATTAATAAGAGCTTTGGCCCGGTCTAGATCGACATATTCTAAAAAGTGAACTGATATCATCGACTAAAAGATTTGCTTTAATCATGATGAGGCCGGCTTATTATGCAACATGTCAGCTTGACTGTCGGCCAGGATTAGCTTTTGGAAGAATCTTCATTTAATGCAAGGGCATTTTGGTAATCTAC
Organism: Cardamine flexuosa; assembly: GCA_963555745.1. Lineage (NCBI taxonomy): Eukaryota > Viridiplantae > Streptophyta > Magnoliopsida > Brassicales > Brassicaceae > Cardamine > Cardamine flexuosa. The sequence continues at coordinate 12,182,808 of OY743217.1, forward strand.
TAGCTAGGGTTTCGAAGGTCTAGTAGACCGGAAGCTGAAACGTCACCAATTTTCTATATAAGAGCAGTCGATGATCTCATTTTTCATCTTTCATCCGAAGCAAAGGTAAAATTCTCTCTATCTTGATTTTCCCGATTATCTTCATTTCTTTCAAATTTCCGTTGCTTGTTCGTGAGCTTCGCAGTAATTTAAGTTATTTCACGGTGTAATCTTCGATCTCTTTGTTGTTTTTCCATTTGCGTGTCAATATTATCTTTGAAATATCTTAGAACAGTTCTGTAGATCTTCAAAACTCTCGAAAACGAGGGATTTCTCTGTAGGTCGACTTAGCACATTAAACTAGTTTTTACTTAGTCAATTCTTATCCTTCCATGTCGTTGAGTTCGTCAGAGTCGTCCTTCAGGCCTCTACTAAAGAAATGCCGAGCTGGTGGGAGTATGATCATCGTTCCATCACTTAGGGATGAAGACATTTCATTGCCACGACTCGATAGCCCGCTTTTAAACGATGATGACAATAGCTCAATGATAAGTGATCTCGAATGGGAGACTTTAGGTATCGATGATGATTTAGCCGATCTCAAAGGGAGAATCGACCCTGAGGATGAAGAAGAGGAGCTCGACGTTGAGTGCGTCGAGGTAGAGCCATCGAATATGGTGGAGGCGTCTGGTAGTAAAAAAACTGTGCAGCGTGCGAAGAAGGGGCCGCGTAGGATAACAGAAAAAAGGGGCATTGAATATCTCAAGTGCGATAACAACTGCGACATTCTTCTGAGCTAGATTACGCCGGAATCAATCGGTGTGTTGAGGAAGTACTGCAAGATGTCGAATAAAATCCTCATTCCGATTCTGGCTATCCATGAGCGTCATTGGCACTGTCCCAAAGGCTTCGTCTGTTTGTGTGAGAGCTATTTCTTAGAAGCCGACATGTGATTTCCGCTGCCTGGAGCTCTTGTAGCTTATTGTCGTGCTCGTGAGATCGCCATTTTGCAAATTACGATGAAGTCAATTTGCCACATCGTTGGTCTGATTACCCTTGCATCCGAGGTGGGAGTGGAAATAACAACTCGATTCTTGGAATCGATTTGTCAGATCAAGGGGAAAAATACCTTTTACGTCTCAACTAGGCTGTCTTACAATGTGATCACCCATAGCAGTGGTGATAACATAAAGAATTGGAAACGGTTTCACTTCTTTGCTAGAATAGACAACCTTACTTCCCCTTACTCCGCCCAATCCTTCTTTATTAGATGGCCGGAGAAATATGGTAGACAATCGGGGTGTCTTTATTTTGTTTTGTAGATTTGATATCCAAACTGTTCCTAACAGACTTTTCTTTTCCTTTGTGTTTTGCAGTTCTTTACGAATTCTACAAGGCACCTCCGCTCAACTTTGCTAGCAAGGTCGAACTTTTGAAGAGCTTAGGCGATCTGAAGTGGCTGGACATTACTCTAGCTCGTATCGAAAGAGCTCGGAAGAGACTCGAGAAAAGTGAGTGTCTTCCTAAATATTATTATTTTTTATTCGTCCTTGTACATATTTGACTTGTTTGGCTAACTAAATTTCTTTTTATTTCAGGAAAGTTTAAGCTTGAACTTGTTAAGCCAACCTCTACAGACACAGAAGATTTTGATGATATGGCGCCAATTAATCTTGGAGATGGTCCTAGAATTCTTGCTGTAACGCCAAAGTCCGGAAAGAGCCAAGCTGCAGTTGGTACGGCCGGAAAGTTGTCAGCCGCTGCTAAAGGGAAAGGTGCGGCAATGGCTGAAAAGGGAAAAGGTGCCGTGGTGAGGCTGAAGGTTCCAGAGAAGAACAAGGCTTTGCCGAAGTCACAAGAGCCTGTGCCGAAGTCGCAGGAGGTGGTGCAAGATAAAAAGGCACCTAGTGCATCTCAGATGCCACGGGGAACTCTCGACCTTCCTGAAGGGGCAAACAAGCGGGTTCGAAGCAAACAAGAAACGGTTGTGGGGGAACCAAGCTCCAAGAAGCAGAAAAGCAAACTGTCCGGAGAAGTGTTCGAGTTTAACTACTCAGGGGAAAAGTCGCTGATCTTTCATGATCGCCAAGCCTGCGGCGATCTGGTACTTGCCATTGCCGAGACCCCCGCCCCCCTGTTTACAGACGAAAATGCCGATGCTCTGGACACGAGCTTCTATTATGCTGCCCAGATGCAGATGAAGGTGAGTGATTCAGAATTTTTGTTATAAGCATCTATGTAGTAGATGTTGCAGCGCGACTAATTTAATATTTGCTGTCTTGATTAGGCGATGACTGCCATAGCCAAGTTCTACAGCGACGTGCAGCGCGAGAAAGAGAAGTCAGTGGACGATGCGGCCGAAGTCAGTGGACGATGCGGCCGAGCTAAAAAAGCTTAGCCAGAACCTGGAGAAGGCTAAGGCCACGGTGAAGCTGGAGAGAGATTGCGCCAAGGAGCTTCAAACTGAGCTACTGGCGGCTCGAGATGGGGTGGTCGTGTATCATGACAACCTGAAGGCGGAAGTGGAGAGTCACCGGAAGACGAGGGTTAAAGTGGAGAGGCTTCAGATCCAAAATAAGCAGATTGCTGACCGTCTAAAGGAGGAGCCAGCTCGACTCCATAATTCGCGTGATCAATCAGTAGCCAAGGAGCGCGGTATCAGGAATGGCCTACTCGTTGCGTGTCAAGCCCTTTTTGATCTGGTGAAGACGTATCTCCTTCAGAGGAAAGAGGCCAATGATATAAAATGCATATATCATCAGGCAAACAGCATTGTTGCAGCTCTGGCTAAGGCGAAGGAAAGTGGTGAGTGGACTGAGATTGATGCTTCGATGGCGCGCTATGAGGCAATCCGTGCTGAATACGCAAAAAGGGCCGAGGACGGGCATCTGGATGAGGTCACTGTTGATGAACTGAAAGTCCCTACTCACCTCGATGGCCCCTTGATCAACCACGATCCTGTTGCTAATGTCTATGGATCAAACGACGGGCTCCAGGTCGGAGATGGCTCGTTGAAGATAAGAGATGTCTCCTCCCAGACCCCGCCTAAAGATCCTGCTCATTCAGCTTCGTAGATGCTTACATCGGCTTCCTCTCTTCTCTTTTTTTTTTAAATCAATGTTCTGTATGGGTCATCTGTGACCTTCCTTTGTCGATGTACTAACATTGCCCGGAGGGGTTTTTACTCTTTATTTATTATTTTGATATTCGAGCCTTCTTATTTCAAGATTGGCCTTGCCTAATTTTTTTTATCCTCGACAAGCTTTGGAGCAATTGTTTTGAAGTACGTCTTTTAATAATGTCGATTATTGTAACACGTCATACAAAAGAGCTTTTGTGATTTTTGATCTGAGTATTGTTTACACTGCTCGATGTGTGTTAAGAGTATTAGTGATGAGATTTATGATTGACTGTGCAAATCTATGTAAAGATATTAAATCAGGCCCTTAGTAACGCGGGTGTCGGCTTATTTTAACTAGGCGATCTTTCGTTGGCATAGTAGGACTTTGGCTTTTGTCTTTAGTCCAATTTTTATATGCGAGGAGAGACCTCGACTTACACTTTAATAATTTTTGCAAAATAAGTCAGACCCTTGTAATGCGGATGTGGGCTTAATTAATCTAGGCGACTTTCTTGAAGATCTGGCCCCAATTTGTGCGGTTGTCGACTTACTTTGTCTTGGGCGACCTCTTCATCGTTTACTCTACTTTTATTTGGCCTTATTTTCCCGTATAGATACCTGGCAAGGGTACTTTTTACGAGAAATGAGTCAAAGAGCAGCGCGGCTGATGGTGAAGGATAGACTGGATTGTTTGTTTGCGAGCGTGAGCCCAGTTGTTTTTGAATTTGACTTTATTTGCAAAGTATAATTTTTATTTGATATGATAGATGTACCTCGTTTTGGAGGCTGCCTAAGTACCCCAACGGAGATCAAGCCAAACAAAGTTCTTGTTACAATGTTCAAATGGGTACAACAAAAAGTTGTGTTGCTTATCTAGTAATAGTATCGCTTCAAATTCATTGAGTTCCAGGAGTGCGGTATTTGATCTCCGTTCATTGTCATTAGTTCGTAGACTCCATGTCGAACTACTTTGGAGACCAGGTATGGTCCTTCCCATTTAGCGCCCATTTTGTTGGCGCATTCCTTCGTGTTTTCGTAGACTCTTCGGAGGACCAGATTGCCTTCTTGGAAGAACCGGTTTCGAACTTTCTTGTTGTAATACTGAGCTGCCGATTATTGGTAATTCTGAATTTGCAGCAAGGCTTGGTCGCGCATTTCCTCTATGTTGTTTAAGTTGTCGAGGAGCATTTCGTTGTTTAGCTGCGTGTTTTTGGGCAATTATAGTCGATGTAGGGTATTCACGTGTAGCTCGGCTGGGGCGAGCGCCTCCATGCCATGCGATAATGAAAATGGAGTCATGTTTGTTGCGCGTCATGGCGTAGTTTGGTGTGATCATAAGACTCCGTCCAATTCGTCGGGCCATAACCATTTGCTTTCGTCAAGTCATTTTTTGAAAACGTCTAAGATTGTTTTGTTTGTTGCCTCGGCTTTGTCTTTTCCCTGTGGGTAGCGCGGAGTCGAGCTGTTGAGTTTGTGCCGTTTTCAGTGACTATCTCGTAAGGGAGGCCATGTCGACATATGATTTCTTTCCAAAAGAATTTTATTACCTCGCTGCTGGTGATCTTTGCATAAGCTTTGGCTTCGACCCATTTTGTGAAATAGTCGGTGAGTACTAATACGTATTTCATTTTGTGGGTCGATTCTGGAAGTGGTCCGACTATGTCCATTCTCATAAATGGGTAGGGCAAAGCTCCGGCTGTTAGTTGTTCGGTTGGCAAATTGATAGAATGAGCATGCCTTTGGCAATATTCACATTTGGCAGAGTATTTCTCGCAATCGATGGCCATTGTCGGCCACTAATGCCCGTGTCGACGCATTCTAGTTGCGAGAGCTCGACCTCCGGAGTGGTTTCCTCCTGCTCCTTCATGAGTTTCAGTCATAATTCAATCGGTTTTGGTTCCAAATGTGTATGAGAGAAGTAGTTTTGAGGAACTACGCCTATAAAACTTGTCGTTGATGACACTGTAATAGGCAGCACGGGCTTTTAGTCGGTGAGCTTCCCATTTTTCAAGCGGTTCGTCTCCTTTGTCGAGGAATGCAATTATTGGGGCTCGTCAGTCTTTTGATGGGTCCTCTCGATCGGGGTCGGGAGATGGCTGATTTGATTCTAGGTCGCCAATGTCGTCAGGATCCCTGATCTGATTGATCCCTCTGGGCAGTTTGATACTTGGTCTCTTGATTGATTCGATTGGGATCGTCCTGCGGTAAGGATTTGCCTTGCTGGCCATGTTTGCCAATGCATCTGCGACTTTTTTTCCGATCTTGGTATTTGAACAAGATTGAAACTGTTGAACTCCTTGGTTAGATTCTGAAGTAGTTTCTGGTACTTGCTTATCCTTTCGTCGCGGGATTCGTATTCGCCGGTGTATTGACTCGCGACGAGCTGCGAATCACAGTATGCATTTATATGCTTTGCTCCAACTCATGAGGCGAGTCTCAGCCTGACAATTAGAGCTTCATATTCGGTCTCAAGAAATTGGAGGCTCATTGCTTGTTCGAGCACTTCGCTAGTTGGTGATTTAAGTAATATCCCAATGCCGGACCCATCCTTGGTAACTGACTCGTCGAAGTGCAATTCCCATTCTGCTCGGCTACCATGTCGTTCTGTTCCTCTTGGGGTAACTCTACTATGAAATCTAATAGGACATGAAACTTGTGCGCCTTTTGTGGTTGGTATTTGATATTGTACTCACTCAGTTCGACTGCCCAATTGGTTAGTCTCCCATATTGGTTTCGCGAATGTAGTATGGTCTGGATGTTGTAGTCTGACAGCACGACTATTGGATGACTTTGAAAATATGGGCGAAGTTTTTGGGCCGACGTTATCACGGCAAATACGATTTTTTCTGGTGCAGAGTACCAAGTTTTGGCTGGTTCAAGGGTCTTGCTTACATAGAAAATCGGTCTCTGTTCGCCGTGCTCTTCTTTGACTAAAACTCTGCTAACTGCCCATTCTGAAATGGCGACGTAAAGGTACAAAGTTTTGCCGTTCTCCGGCTTAGCGAGGATGGGTGTCGTGGACATATATGTTTTTAGTTCTTGGAATGCAGCTTCACATCTATCATCCCAATTGAAATTTTTGTTGCTGCGAAGGAGTTGGTAGAAGGGTAGACATCGATCGGTCAACCTGGCAATGAACCTATTGAGGGCGGCTATGCGTCCTGATAAACGATGTACTTCTCTTTTATTGCGAGGCGATGAAAGATTGAGCACGGCTGTAATTTGCTTCGGGTTTGCTTCGATTCCTTATTTTGTTACTATGTAACCGAGAAATTCTCCGGATGTGACGCCGAAAGTACATTTTCCGGGGTTCAGCTTCATGCCGTATCGGTTGAGTATTTCGAAACACGTCTTTAAATGGTCGATGTGATCCTCGGCTTTGGTTGACCTGACGAGCACATCGTCGATATAAACCTCCATTGTTTTGCCGAGTTGTTCGGCAAACATCTTGTTGACCAAACGTTGATAAGTTGCCCCAGCGTTTTTAAGCCTAAAAGGCATAACCTTGTAGAAGGTCCAGTGACTTGGTGATAATCGCAAAGAGACAAAGATTTTGCTTGTTTTGTGTCTGGAGAGTGATTGTCGCGCTCATCTCGACCCCGCGTGTCGGATCAAGGTTGTTGACCAGATGTTTTACTATCGTCGTCTTCTCTGACATAGATATTCCAAGATTGGCTCGACTTCTGGTCAATGATAGCGTACGCTGCATCTGGCCTGCGGCTCTTGTCATCGTGATGGCCATCATAATGGTGTCGAGGTTCGTGATAGGAGTCCTTCGGTTTTCCCTTTGTCGAGCTGGATGATTTTGCGGAGTGCTGTTTGTGCAGTGCTTCCCTTTCTTCTTCAATTTTGATGTAAATTGAGGTGCGGTGAAGAGCATCTTCCAACTTCGTTGGTTTGTTGGAGGCGAGTGTTTCTCTAAAACGGCATTCGTACCAAAGACCTCAACGAAGTGCTTCGATAGCCACAGCGTCGTCCATTGTAACCCGAGAGGCGACGTCTTTGAACCGATCGATGAATTTTCTAAAACTTTTGCCTTTCTTCTGGATTAGGCTGTACAGGTCGGCAGTTGATTCTCCGGGGTTGACCAAGATTGAGTACTGCTTCATGAAAGCCTGGGATAGGTCGTTGAATGAGTCGATGGTGCTCGGTTTTAGTATAATGAACCATTGTAGCGCGGCACCACTGAGGTTTTCGAGGAAGAGCTGACATAAGACCGGGTCTTTCTGCTCTGCTGATAGTCGGGCTCTACCAGCGGCGATAGTAAATTCCGTGAGATGACTTATTGGATCGGTAGTTCCTTTTGTCGTATCGTCGTAAATCGGGAATTTTATCTTGCCGACTTGTTGCATATTGGCCTCTGAGATTCTCCTGGTGAAGGGTGTTTTACGTGTTTCTTCTAATACTTTGTCTATGTTTGGGGCCGAACTGGTGGCTTGATGCATATGGGATAGCATTTCTTTGATGGTTCGTTCCAGGTCGGCCTCCTTCTGCCGGTTGGTGGCGAGCTCTTCCATTACGTATTGAGGGGTGAAGTGAGGCGCACTGTTATCTTGGAACAGAGATCAACGTCGATAAGGAGGCGTGTTCATGGTCACTATGAGGCTGACGTCGTTCTATTTGGTTGTGGTGGTTGCGTTCCTTTCTTGAAGATAACGGAGGAGAAGGGCGATTTCTGGTTGTCTGATGATTTGATCGATCTGTGCGACGGAGATTGAAGCGGTTGGTGGATTGGTGTGGCGTATTTTGGTATCGGAGGCAGGTAGTCTTGGGTATTTGGAAATAGCTGGAGGGATGATCTGAAGAATGATCGGAGGGATCACTGGGGAGTCGTGGTGTTATCGTCGGAATCCATGGTAGTAGAGGCGGTTCTGATCATGGGGCCGTCGTTGGCATTTTCATCGACGTTTTGACTTGGAGACGTCGCTATGATCAAGATCGGGAATTCTTAAGAATGTGAGATGAGATTTTAAGAAAAAGGAATGTAAGAATCCCCACAAGCGGCGCCAACTGTTGAATCACAGAATTCAATAAAAATAAAATTGTATTTATTACTGTTGAAAATGGATTTGTTACAAAGAGGTTTCTATTTATCTTATATCTATTAAGATTTATAAAAATGAAAAAAATGTACCAACATTTTTACTTCTTTTTTTTATAATAGCACAATAATTCAAAACATCTTGTAAAATAATTATACCAGGGACGCAAATAATTGTACTATGAACGCCTAAACCCGCCTCATCTTCCTCCATATATTTCCTTGTTAGCTTCTTGGTGATAAAGTTTTAGATCCTTCTCCTATATTGTAGAATAAATTGCAGTCATTTTCTTTATCATTTGTTGATATTTATTTGCAGTCGATAGCTCATATTCTAATAAAATTCTTTATGTATCAAAGGCTGTGTTTAAATCAGAGAATTAGTGCTTACTCTAATGGTTTGAGGTCATTGTAACTTTTGTTTTCTTAAATGGTTTTTAGAAGTTTATGATTTTTTTTTTTTTTTGAATATCAGGAAGTTCTGAACCGAAACCCATTAACCCTCTAGATCTGAAACCATATTATGTAATATTAGTTTTGTTCTAAACGTCACCTGAATCGTGGATCTCTAAGATTTTGCTAGAGATTTGTGGATTTTATATTTTGTATTCAAAATCAGAAGAAAAAAATTAATAAGAAAAAAATAGTACTTCGATTCAGAAGAGCTTTGAATTTTTCAGATGGCTAAAATGTAAAGGTTATCAAAATGCATACAAAGTCACAACAAACAAAAGCATCAACACAAAAGCATACATAAAAACTTTACATTTTAGCCAAACAACGATTACATCGAAATACATACATAGTCACGACAAACAAAAGCATCAACACAAAAACATACATAAAAACATTCAAAAGAAAAACCCAAATCTCAGTTCCCAATCCCCCTCTATACCGGCACGTCTCCGCTACCAACACCAGTATCTCCCGTTAACTCACTTCTACCATTATCCGAAAACCATGTAGTCCATACCGTTACAAAATAACATTCGAGTAAATCACAAAATAACACAGTGAAACACACAAACCTCTTAATTTAAGTGTTAGTTTTACCAATGGTTGTGCCAAGTGATTGTGAAGATTCGTAAACGGAATGTGGAGACTTTGGCTTCGTACCACCAAGCCAAGATGTGACCGCTCCTTTAATTTTCCCCGCCATTCCTCCTCCTCCTCCTTTGCCTTCCTCTGTAACTATATCACCGTGTTCTTGTTCATCCAATACTTTCTCGGTAGGAATCTTTTCCACCGTCACTTCCATCTCCTTCGTCGTCGTTGTCTTCTTCTCTCCTCCTCCTCCACCAAAATGAAGTTTATCAGCTATAACATCTGATAAAGCTCTATCTCCTTCTCCAGGTCTAAGCTTCCCGAGATATAATCTCTAGCCGACACTGTTTTACCTTCTCCTTGTTGCGTCTCCTCCACTCCACCTGCTCAAGAAGAGGCAGTTTCGTCATATCCTGTTTCTTTGACCTTTTCATAGACCGGAGTCAACTTCTCAGCAACAGTTCCCGCCATTTTTTGCCCGTAACCCGTATCAGATTTTGGAGTTTCATCTCTTACGGAGCTCTCGTATTGCGCTCCTCATCCGCCAATTTCTCCAGAGTAACCTAGCTTTGAGGCCATCTTTTGCCACTATAGCTTTTTCAGTTATGGCTGAAGCTAACTTCTCTGTATAGGTGATTGGTTTAGTCTCCTGTGTCTTCTCATCTCTTGTCTCCTCAAAATCATCTCTCTTTTTCGGATGAGAAAGTTTCGGTGAGAACTGATCATGAGTTCCCGTCGGTAAGTCTCTTTTCAACTCAGTCGTCAAAAATCTTCCCCCAGCGCAGCTCTTGATTCCCTTCCATATCTTGCAGGCGAATCTTTTCTGATACCAGATTCAGTCTGACCATCAAATTCGTCGTTTCTTGTCGGTGAATCTTTTTCTAACCATGGTCCTGTTTCTTGATCTGGAGACTCATCAGTCACTTTCATCTTACCAAGAAACTCAGCAATCTTTGGTACTCCAACTTCTCCACCTCCTAGATTAAACACAAATCAAAAATCACACAAATCAGAGAATGGAATAGCTATGTTTAAATTTCTCAATATGATCCGTCTTCATTATTTTCCATACTTCTTTTAGAGTACTATTTGTGTGGCCTTATTGCCTTCATTATTTAAGGTTATAAAGTTTGGTTCTTATCAAAGTTGAGATTGTTTTCGTTTATTCTCAGTTATGAGTTCTGCAAGAGAGTTCTGATTTATAATTCTACATTACTGCAACAGATGATAATACACAATCTGCGAGTGTCTTTCTAAAAGACACAACTCCATGGAAGTATACCAATGTTAAGGTACTCTATGGATATAAGTAATTACTTAACATTATGGACTATTTTTCTAGAAAGTAGAAACCTAATATTTATCCAACACATGAATCTCGTTTTCAACTTCGACTGTATTTCTCTCTTGACTTTTGAGTTAGGCTCTGGAGTCAAGAACAGAGTGACAGAATCTATTGTTTCTTTGAGTTAATAAAATTTTGGTTGAAGGAAAGCATCAAATCAGAGACAATTGGCTTCTAAATATTGGGTACCAAATCAAAGAGAGAATAAAATCAAAGGAACCAACATAAGAAGATGATAATAATGATTTAGAAACATATCACCAAATCTAAATTCGTAGTGAAGTAATGGTCACCTGTAAGAAAGAGTATATGTCAAAGCGAAGGACCAAACAGAGATGCACTCACCTTTGAAGTTTTTATATTCTTCTAGAGTCTGATCCTGATGACAAAGAGCTATATGTTACCCGTTAGCATTGTATAGTGGTTAATATCTACAATGTTATTGACACCAAGTAATGATCCTATTTCATATTCATTCATAAGATTAGAAAGTAGCAAACCTTTGGTTCCGATTGGAAACAGTTTCTGGCTTACCAAGAGCACAATCCCACTATGCCCGAATAATTTCCATGAGCGTTTGTAACCTTTAAATCCATAACTAGATTCATTTCATGATTAATGTAGAAGCTTATATACATACCAGGATAAATAAGAAATCCAAAAATGATAGTTCAATTACAGAAAGATGGCGGTTGAGAGCCTTACCTCTTGAATCCCATTCACTGAGATCTTTGTGGTGAAACAGGTAGATGTGGGTTTGGAGGTTAGTATTCTAATCACAGAGATTTGAGGGGATATAGAAGAAGGAATACATGAAGCTTCATGAGGCCACGGTTTTTGTAACTCTTGCGCAGGAGGAGAAGAATCGTCAGATTTCATATTGGATTGGACGATCGAAATGAGAAAACTTAAACTGCTGACCTGTTGGTTTTAGGAGGAATCGAAATGAGAAAACTTAAAAATGCTGACGTGTCGATTTTAGGAATAAGGATGTTTTTGCTGAGTTGGACACATCCTTTTTTTTTTTGGAACGTCTTTAATTAGAAGTAGGTGTGTATCCGCGGTACGTGCGATTTTTTGTTTCGTATATATTTTACAGATATGAATTTTTTTTAAATACTTTTTATGTTAAATTATAATGTAATTTTACATACTAATTAAGAAAACATTGATATTCTCTTTTTTCTTATGAAAATGTTGAATTTGTTTTCTGTTAGGTATGAATCAATGGTATTTCATTTAAAATACCTCAGCTTCTACAAAATGTCTAATTTAATTGCGAATAGAGCCGAATTGAACCCAATCATAAAAATAGAGATATCTTAAAAATACATCAAATTATAAATCCGAAAAACTGAAAATCCGAAAGACTCGACCCGGACTTGGACCCCAACGGGTACCCAGACGTCCAAGCCTAATCCCTCCTGTGTTATTCTTGTTAATTTTTGAAATGCCACTTTAAGCATATCTTTGACCCTAACTAAAATTGTGAGAAGTTCAAAGCTTAGATTATGAAAACTTGGTGAAAGAGTTTATTAAAACATAAAGAGAAAATATTATGTCTGAGGTTTTATTGATTATTAATTTTGCGAATATTTTATGTGGTTTGGAAACATCTTGTATTTATTTTAAGGGGAAAATAAATTGTAACGGAAAGACCCCATTTAGAACTTGGTTTAGGTCCTTTTTAATCTGAGCACAGCTCTGCTTAGATTGACTTAATATATGTCTTATTTCGATAAAACTATTGTTGCATTTTGCAGTTTCATGTTTTTCAGTTTCGATAGGAATCTTGCAAAACCAGATGAACACACGTCTCAGTGTAACACCAATGTGATATGAAAAAAAAAAAAAGAAGAAGCAATGTCATAGGAAACTTAAAAACAGTGAGAGCTTATTACACTATCACAATCCTTTTACTCAACAGCAAACTCTGTTAAAGTTATTTCTCTTAAAATCATTCATCTAGCAAATTCACAATCTTGGAGAAATGATAGATATTCTTCTTCCAAGGCTTCTTGACACCATCTTGCTTGAAAGTTGTCCAAGTCTTCAATGACCCATGGTCATGGATACATGTTTTGACAGCTAGCCTAAAATGACATCCCGTGATTTGAGAAAACCTCGGCAAGCTTCAATATGTGAAAAAGAAAACACATGATCCATTCATTAATATACTCTACAAAAGAGACGTGATGAAATCAACAGTGAATGAATAGAAAGAGATCATATACAATACCTGTGAAGAACCCATATCAAAGATGTTTCCAACAAATATCCCTCTGGCCAGATTCTCTAGGTTATTTCCTTCATCGTCAGTAGCATCACTCAAGCAGACAACTTCAGGAAAGACTGATATAGCCTTAGCATTTTCATCATCCCGAATGAACTTGCCTGATCAGAATAGTGTACAAGAGAAACCGAGGAAAAGGCACTTGTCAAGAAAGTTAGACCTTAACTTTCTTGGATATATCCCTAAATCCCAATTATCTAAGTATCACCTCACATATTCTAAAGAGAAGATGGACAAATAAATAAATAAAAACCCAAACTAATCCATGAACAACAAAGTTTACTACACACATTTTAGTCTCAAAAGAAAAGTGTTTCAAACTTACAATGCAATCTGGTGGTCCATCATGGCGCTTTGGATCTTTCTTCAAGCCCTCAAGTATCTCTGCATACCTAGCTTCCAGGTTCAAACGCGAGAAACTAAAGTCAATATTGATGCTTTGGCTCAAACCATCCTTGGGATAAAAAAGAAACTAAAAAAGGTCCTAGAAAATAGTATACTGAAGCTCCAAATATTGAATGTTTGAATGTTTTAAACATAAAATAAGAACGATGAATGGAAAATCAAAACATACTTGAGTGTACACGCAAGACTAAAAGAGAGTTGTGAAAATGAAAAAGAATGGCTGAGATATTATTATACCTGAAAAGACTGTAAGTCTCTTCCGTTCGCTAAGCTACTGAACTCAACGCCTTTAGAAGGCACCGTTGGATAACATCTTTGACAAAACGTCTTAAATCTTTTAACTAACTGAAGATAGGTGAGAGTGGTTTCATCATTCATGATGTCAGGAACACTGTTGGTTGAAACCTTATCTCAAACTGAACATTCAGGAAGATATCAGCTCCTGTTTCCATTCAATCAATAGGTTCATGTAAATCACAAGGATTGTATCCTCATCGCAAAAGATGATTAAATTTTTAAGAATGATGAGAAATCTATGTAATTAATCTTTGAAAGATAATTTAACTTAATAAGGTTTGACAGGAAGACTTACCTTTCTTGTCTCGATGGAATTCACAATGGTGTACCATGCCTTTAAGGTATGAAAGCAATGGGATATACAATGAAAGGAGAAAGAGAAATTAGAGATTCAAGTTCTTCTACAGGAAAACAGATCACCAACGATCATGTACATGTGTTTTGCATATGGATGCAGCAAACGATCTTTTTTTTTTTCATTTAACATTAACTTGTTTCGGCGTTGATGAAGCTATTATGGTTCCTGTCACCACATACGGATCATAACGTGAGCTCTCTTCAACCAGAGATGGGGCGATGATCCAAGAAAGCAATTGAATCCTTAGTTACAAATAAGATTTCAGTGATTGAGCTAATTGGAAATATAACAGAACGAAGCTAATTCGAATATGGGTTACAAATTTAAAACAAAATAAGGGAATAGAAAACCCAGATTTGGAAGACGACTATATAAAAAATCATAGAACACTTATTCATTTCAGTCAACGATTAAGCATAGGAATATATATAGCTGCCAAAGAGACTGGACTATTCCACAGAATAATTACAAAGTTTATAAGCACATCTATTTTATAAAGACAGAAACGGTCTTGACAATAGGAATTTACGAACCTGCAATTGTAAAGACAGATGGCTATAGATCTGATAGGGTGGGGATAATTTGTGAAGAGCTTCATGAAGATAACGAAGGAAGAAAAAGATAATGACAAATTAACCTGGAAATTTAGGGTTAGATTTATGAGAGAAATGGAGAAGGTAGAACAAATGAAAGCAGGGAAAAGGAAGTGGAAGAAACAGATGAAAGGATTTTAAATAATTTGAGATGAAGAAGAAACGTAGAGATAATGAAAAAGTGAACCTGTTGAATGTTTAATTATAAATGGTTTCAATTACACAATTCGGTTTCAATTACAGAAAATATGAGAGATTTTTTTCTTTCTTTTTTTCTTAAAAGCTGATGTGGCAGTTTCACAGATAGTTTTAGAAAAAATGATGTGGAGCCATGGAGAAGTTGTAAAACTCATCTTTTATATATAGGAAATTATTAAGAGTAATTTACGTAGTCGTTGTACAACCTCCATAATATTTGGGGAGGATAAATAAAAATAGTAGCTGTAATATCTTGGCGATGTGATACCTTAGCCAATCTATCCGCTGCTTGGTTTCATTACCGAGGTACCAAAGAAAATAAAATACTGGTAAACTTATCTGTCTAACTGCGGATATTAATTAAAAGGGGGTTGATAGATGCATTGTAACATGTAGAGTGGATGAGATCATTCAATTCTTTGCAGTCGCCTTCCATTATAACATGACGAAATCCTCTGCACCATATAGCTTGGAGTGCATGGAGGAGAGCCAAGCCTTCTGCTTCTAGAGGAGTAGATCCTTGTTTGAGTTTAGAAGATCCCGCTAATTTGTATGTGCCATGATGATCACATAATATCCATCTGACGCCGATGTTATTCGCATTGTGAATATATCTTGCATCCACATTACACTTATAATGGTCGGGAGGAGGAGGAGTCCAATGACTACAGGTGTCACGAGTGAGTTGGTGATCAATGCCGGAGCTAATTGGATTGGCTGAGAGCCATTCGGCTATATTATCCTTTGCTCGGTTATGGACTGTTGTAGGATCATGATGGAGTCTGTTGAAGAGAAGATCATTGCGAGATTTTCCAGATCTGCCATAGTAACCAAAAGGAGTAATGGTGGGTTTCTTGTGCACTTGAGGAATCGTAGAGGTTGAGTAGACTTTCAATGTTTTCTTCTAATGTATTCGAGCTTCTTGTTAGAGTTGAGGCTGGTAGGTTGGCTGACCGCCATATCGCCAAGGAATAGTCACATTGAAAGAGGATATGGTTTGTTGTTTCCAGGTGTTGGCAACATCTCTTACAGGTTGTGTCAATCGGGATGCCTTGACGGTTTAGTTCAGTACCCGAGCCTAATGCCGACGAGAGGATTCGCCAAAGGAAATGTTTCATTTTTGGTGCTAGCTTTGTTTTCCACTGTTTGAGTGTGAGATTACCCTGGGGTGGAATGATGGGGGGAACTGAAGGATCTGGATAGTGAGTAGAGAGCCAATAACCGGATTTAACAGTATATGATCCTGACTTTGTGTAGTGCCAAAGATGTTTATCTTCATAAGGGTGTTGTGGTATATATAGTGGCCAGGCACATTGCATGTCTTCATCACATAGGTATCTTTGAAGTTTGGTGTCATCCCATTGTTTCCCATTAGATTGCCATAAGTTTTTCAAGCGAGTGGGAAGTGGGAGTAACGCATTTGTAGCTGCTCTGGGAGGATGTGTAGGCAGCCAAGGATCTGTTGTCGGATTAATTGTTTCACCATTGCCAATCTGAAACCTTAGACCTTTGAAGAGGAGATTCCGGCCACATATAATGGATTACCAACCATGTGAAGTCTTCTTAGGGACTGTTGCTTCTCAGAGGGATGAGTCTAGGTAGTAGCGACTTTTAAGAACACGTGCTAGTAAGCATTGCGGGTCTTGTAAGATACGCCAGACTTGCTTTGCTAGTAAAGCTTCATTAAAAAATTTGATGTCTCTAAATCCAAGCCCTCCTTCTTTCTTTGAAAGACTCATCTTTTCCCAACTTACATAGGCCATTTTCTGTTTGGAATCATTTGATCCCCACCAAAATTGTGATAAGACCGAGTCTATTTCACGGTACATGGTACTAGGAAGTTTGAAGTAACTCATTGCATATGTGGGCATGGTCAACCAACTGGTTTCAGGAGGATCTCTTTGTCACCCTCAGATAAATATTTGTGATGTCATGTCTTCGTTCTGTCTTTTGACCTTCTTCACAATTTATTCAAACATCTCACATTTCTTCCTTGAAAAATCCTCTGGTAGACCCAAATATTTACTGCAGCCTCCTGTTCTAGTGATTTGGATGATTTGACGCACTTGAGATTTCTTTGTCGTAGTGACCCGGGAGCCAAAAATAATAGATGATTTGTTGATGTTCACCTTTTGTCCTGAATGTAAGCCGTGTTGATGTAGGACCTTTGATAGTGTTTCAGCATTACGACCATTAGCTTGGCAAAAAAAGAAGGAATCATCAGCAAACAGTAGATGACTGACACGGGGACCATTGTTGCTGATAGCAATGCCTTTGATGCAACCTTTGGCTTCTTCTTGGTTGAGCCTTTGCGTAAGCATCTCCACACAAAATAGGAAAAGATATGGTGAAAGAGGATCACCTTGTCTGATACCTCGTTGAGGAATAATCTCGCCATAGGGAATCCCATTGATAAGCATTGAATAGGAAACTGTGGTGACACAAGTCATTATCCATTGGATCCATTGCGTATTGAAACCAAGTCGTACCATTGTCTCTTGAAGGAATTGCCATTCTAGACGATCATAAGCCTTTGAGATGTCAGCTTTAATAGCCATTTATGATTTGGATTAGCGTTTCCTTGACTTGATGGAATGTAAGAGCTCATGTGCGCTCAACACATTATCTGTTATATGTCTTCCTGGAAAAAAGGCCGTTTGTTGGTTGGAGATAATACTTGGTAGAATGGGCTTTAACTGCCAGGTAAGTATCTTGGATATAACCATGTACGCCACATTACATAGGCTAATCGGTCGATATTCACTCATGGTTGATGGGGAAGTAATCTTCGGGATGAGACATTTTTATGGTTCATACGGGGTGACTTAGAACCATTTCTGAAAAAACTTTGAACTTCTGCAATGATGATGTCACTTATTGTAGGTAAGAATTGGTGAAAGAAAGCTCCACTTAAGCTGTCAGGTCCAGGAGCACGGTCGCCTCCAATTGCTTTAAATACGTTATGAGTTTCCTCATCCGTGACCTTTTTGGTGAGAAGGGTGTTCATCTTATCTGTTACTGGTTGGTGAAGGCCTTCAAAATATGTGTTCCAGTCTGTGTTAGCCCCCCTCGAAAAAAGGTTTTGGAAATAGTTGATCGCTACCTCAGAGACTTCCTTTTTTGTTGTATGGTCAACACCGGCAGAATCTCTGATGGATATGATGCGATCTCTAGCTTTGCGAGCCTTAGCACATCCATGAAAGAATTTCGTATTCCTATCACCTTCTTAGAGCCATTTATTAAGGCTTTTGATTTTCCAATAGACTTCTTCCTGAAAGTATGCTCGGTTGAGTCGTCTTTTGATATCTTTGATGGTATGAGGATCTGGATTCGAATCCAAAAAGGCAGCTTCCAGCTCAAGTTTGAGACCTTGAATTTCAGCTTCAGAGTTGGTATTGTTGTTGCGTTTCCAGTTGGCTATTTTTTGACGCATATGCTTCAGCTTAGTCGAGAGATCCATGTGAGGAGGTAGTTGACGCCAATCATGCTCAATATTGGCTTTTAATCCTTCCTTATCAATTAGTCGTTTATCCTATCAAAACTGGCCCTGCTTCACTCTTGTTTCCATGGGAATATTGATGATTAACAGTCGGTGATCAGACTCAATAGGCTTCAAATATTCAGAGATAGATGCAAGATAATTAGCAAATCATTCCGTGATTGCCATAGCTTTATCCAAGCAACATTGAATTAGTTCTATTGTCTGAATCCCATTACGTATCAAACTGCGTTGTCCACTCCAACTAAATCGGTTGCCTTGATACTTAAGCTCAGCCATATCACATATATCCAATGTAGTATTAAAATCACTAAATGATGTTTCCTCTCTCAAATGTCCTCCAATTTTCTCAGTGTTGTTCCCAATCTGATTAAAATCACCACACATAAACCAAGGTTCGCTGCATGTAGTGGTGGTTCTTTGTAAACGCTCCCATAACTCAGAACGATATTGTGGATTAGGGTAACCATAACTGCAAGACATGTAGAAAGGAAATGATTTATCATTTATATAACAATCTACAAGACTTGCATCATGATACAAAATATTGATATCGACTGAGTTTTTCCAGAATAAAGCTAATCCTTCGCTTAAACCATCCGGAGGTACAATGAAATACTTAGAGAATCCTAGAGAAACACATAAATTGCAAATGTAACCTAAAGGGTTGCTTCATCTCAATAAGAAATACAACATCGAAACGATAACGGTGACATATCTCTTTGAGACGTTGAACTGTCGACCTTTTTCCTATGCCCTGGCAGTTCCAGCTCCCTAGTCTCATAGGGTCCTTGGCGGTTTCGGGCCCACCTTGCCTCGGTTCTGGTTTGTTTGGGATGAACTGGCCTCAGACGCCTCAGTTCTGTGTCGTTTACTTGAGTGAATGGGTGATGATGAACCAATCGGTTGTAAGATCTCCTGTATGATCTCATTCCCGACGTGTTTAAGTGAGAGGATGATACGGTGGCGACGGGCCTCCGCTACAGTAGGGTCCGAAATTGCAGTGAATGTGTGGTAGAAGTTATGGATTTTGGAAACCGGAACTTTCCGACCATCAATGAGTATCGTAGCATGGACTACGTTTTGAGGGTTTGGTGGAAGGAGATAAGGTGGGTGATGAGCGCTACCGATGAAAAAGCCGATTCCATTGGTGCATAGCTGGCTGGGGATTAGATGAGCTCTTGATGTTGCACGCCATCATCTTCAGGTTTGGGGTCTTGGTAACCGAGTGCAGCTTCTTTCTCTGGGAATTCACATTTGGATACGTCATGTTGCATAGAGTGGCACCGGAAGTAGTAATTACGTAGGCGCTCAAAATGAAAGTTAACCACTTCATGCTCGTTGCCAAATCTAAAGCGACGTTCGAAGATCAGTGGTTGATCAAGAGGCCATGAGATACAGACTCGATGAAACGTAGATGAACCATTGAGGGCAGCAATTGCGTCTGTTTCTACCACATTACCCAGGGTGCCAGCTATGTAGTCCACCATGCCAATCGAGAGGTATTTGAGAGGAATATTGCAAAGTTGAATCCAAAAGTTGACGGAAGTGGGACTAGCATCACTAATGTTAGGAGTCCAAATCTCGATGGCCACCATCCAGTGATTGAAACTCCAGGGTCCTCTGCGAAGAACCAACTGCAGTGCCTCGTTAGAGGGGAATAAGAATTGAGCCCTACCATTGTCCACAATTCTTCCGGTGATATTGTTGTCCATACCCCAGAGCCTTGGGAATAACCTGATTAACGGTCGTAAGTTTTGGCGGTGTGGGTTCGCTGGTCGGACAAGAAGGCTGAATTGGGAAGCCCGAGTGGCTTGGTGGAACAGTTCAATGGGAACTTCAAGCTCTTCCTGATCAGGATTCATTGGTTTGATATGCAGGAAATTTGTTGCAGAGCAAAGTAATTTCATAGGGAAAGAAAAACGGGAAGGAGTGACAATCAGGAACCATTGGTGAGATTGTTTTATAACGGATGAAGTAACTGATTGGTGGTTTTGGCAAACGGTTAGGAAAACGGTTACTTTGAAAAAGATGAACCGGTGTGTTTGAACTTCCATGGTGGTTTCTAAATGTGTTCTGAAATGCATATAGGATACAAAAACCGGTAGATAAACCAGAGGAATGGACACCGGACTATTGCTCTATAGTGACATAACCAAAGAGAGAGGGGAACCAGGAATTAGGATGAAGGAAGGGGAAAGGAAGAGGAAAAAAATTGGGAGAAAACAAAGCATTTATTTTTTGGACACATCCCTTTTATAAGAGATTAGTGATAATATTAAACAAATTTTGTAACAACAAAAGAATGTTAAATAACATTCATTGGAAATCAAATAACTGATAAAAATATATTAAAGCTTTAATTCTGTAAAGCTTTCTAAAAAAAAAAGAAATAGTGAGTATAAGAAATCAAGTCGGCTATTTGACTTCCCAATAAATATTAAAAAAATTATTAGTTATAGACAAATTAAAATTTAAATAGTTAGCACCAATGCTTAAGACACTCAATCTTTTGAGGGGTTTTAAAGGATTTCATGAGAAATTTCTAGAGATTTCAGGTGGTAAAGATTTCACTGGATTATGTTTCTCTAAAAGCAGATTTTAGTTTGAGATAATTTTTACTCTTTTATTATGGTTGGATCTCAATGAAACAGCCAAATGTAGAAAAGAAAGTGAATTATAAATATTTGTTGGAACATTTACGTTAACTGGAAGTTGCTAGACAATTGTACCCTGTAAACGTTCTCCGTTACTTAATTTAAAATTTTACTTCAAATAATATAATCAGCATAAGTTAGATATTTAATTATGAAGAAATAAACAAAAACTTAGGTATTTAAACGATATTTTAAAAAATTAAGGATTTAAATATTTATAATTTAAAAGTTGATAATTTTAATAAATCTTGAAACATACATTATTTTGATTAAATAGAAATTACTAACAGAAAATTTAATATTGTAAACGTTAATCACATGGTATAGTCAACAAAATTTGGTTATTTAACTACAAGTTAACAAAAATACTTGAGTATTTAATTAGTATTTTGAAACTTCAGGCTTTTAATGTTTTCAATATAAAAAATTTAGCCTTTTTCACATTTTTCCCATTTGCCAATTGCCACGAGGCCCCTATCTCATTTCCCCTCATTTCCAGTTCTAGTTTTTTTTGGCTGATTTTTTATTTTCCCGGTCATTTCTTTTATACTTTGCCTCCATTTTTTTCCCCAACTTCGAGCTTTCTCGATTATCTTCTCTCTGTGAACAAACAAACCTAACTTGGTAAATTTCTGTAGAGACTCATCTTCTTCTTCTTTCGTAGTGTTAAACTTCTCCTCAATCATCGTTTTCGCTTGGATCTACTCCACCAGTAATTGAAAAACCCTAGAATTCAACTTCTTATTCACTTTTTTTTCGCCTCTACTCTGTGTTGCATAGCGAAATTAGGGTTTTGATACTCTTCCGAGTTTAACATATCGATTTACTGCTTCGCTTGACCTAATAATCTTCGGGATTGGTGTTGATTTTGACAGGTGCGAGTAGCTTGGTGAGATTTCGCTATGTATATCAAGCTGGTACGATTTTTTTCTTCCTCTAATTGTAATTGGATCTTCTGTTCATCTGGTAAATCTGTATTTGAATTTTTCTTCTGTGGTTCGAATTAGGTTATAATCGAAGGATTCAAGAGTTACAAAGAACAAATTGCTACTGAGGATTTTAGCCACAAGGTTAACTGTGTTGGTAATGTCTCTTTTCGTGAACCTCTTTGATTCCATTGTTCTTTGTGGTGCGTTTCTGTTCTTTTTGATTGGAGTCTAAACTTGTTGATGAAACTGATCATCTCTTTGTTCTTTGTTGATGAAACTTATTGAATGTAGTTGGAGCAAATGGGTCTGGGAAAAGCAATTTCTTCCATGGTGAGATTGAGCCTTCTTGATCATCTTCTGATCTTTCTCCTTTATTCACAAATTTTTTCCAATTTTTTTATTCTAAGTGAATTCTTGGTTTTGGATGCAGCAATTCGTTTTGTATTGAGTGATCTCTTCCAAAATCTGCGGGGTGAAGATAGGCATGCATTACTCCATGTATGTTTATAAGTTTGTTGCAGGCTTCAAAGTTACTTTGTTGAGTGCCTTTCATGTTATCCTGAATATTCTTTTAACTCCGAGCCTGTTATTGGACAGGAAGGTGCTGGTCATCAAGTTGTATCTGCGTTTGTGGAGATTGTGTTTGATAATCGTGACAACCGCATCCCGGTAATTATTCCGTTGCCTAAAACTTTTTTTCTGTTTGAAAATTGTGATGGACTGGTTTCTTTTCTTTTATGTAATAGGTGTTCATGTTTGTTGTTGTTGTTGAATCGTAGTACTGCCATCTTCTAATTTCTCTGTCAGCTAGAAGCTGAAAAACTGTGTTACTAAGCTGATAAATATTAGTGGACAGGTTGATATAGGTTAATTTCATGGCTTCATCACATAAATTTTGGAGTCCCCTTTAGGTTCAATAACACCGTCATCATTTTCTTGGATATTTTTAGGGTGTGTTTTTCTTAAATCATAAATGTGTATATCTTAGCCGCACCTATGGAAATCTAGTAGTATCAGAATATACTTCGGGGCTATACTAATTAATATTAAAATTCTAAGGCAGTTGGAATCCTTGTAACCCAACAGGCCAACATATTCTTTCTATTCATGAATGCAAAGTAGTTTCACAAATGGTAATATATCAGTTGTTTTCATGATCTATGGCTTTCTCCACTAGGTTGATAAGGAAGAAATTCGCTTGCGTCGAACAATTAATCTGAAGAAGGATGAATATTACTTGGACGGGAAACACATATCGTGCGTACTTTTCCTTAACTTTGCACACTCTTTTCCATTGCCTTATTTTGTGGATGTTTGACATGTTGTTTAACAAAACTTGCAGAAAAAGTGAAGTTATGAATTTATTAGAGAGTGCTGGATTTTCTCGTTCCAATCCTTACTATGTTGTTCAACAAGGAAAGGTAAGCTCCTGTTAGAGAAAATACATTTGGTTAACCCTATGCTAACATATACTACATTTAAAACGCCTTCTTTTGTGTGGTACATTTGTAGATAGCCTCGTTGACACTGATGAAAGACATAGAACGGCTGGATCTGCTAAAAGAAATTGGTGGTACCCGTGTTTATGAGGAGAGGCGTCGTGAAAGTTTAAAAATTATGCAGGAAACAGGCAAGTTATCAATCTGCAGTTATAGTGGAACCTCTTTAATTTTCAGCTGAATGCATGCATGGGTACCTTAAAAATCTAATACTGGAAAGTGACTTCTACCCCAGGGAATAAAAGAAAGCAGATAATTCAAGTTGTTCAATACTTAGATGAAAGACTAAGGGAGTTGGACGAAGAGAAAGAAGAACTCAGAAAATATCAACAACTTGACAAGCAGAGAAAATCACTGGAATACACCATTTATGACAAAGAGCTTCATGATACTCGGGAGAAACTAGAACAGGTCAGCCAATATAATTAGGCATATGTTTTTGAATGTTGTCTCTATTGTTTGTTCATTGACTTTGATGTTGCTTATGATTTAAATATTTTTGGTCTCTGTTACTGGTGCAACTTAAATTTTAATGTTTTATAGGCCTCTGGTAGACTCTGTGCTTCTGCTCTTCTCTGAACAAATGTTAATTTATTATTTTACTGTTCAGTCAATCCTAAGCTTTACGTTATCTACAATTGGGCATTTTATTCATGATTTAGGTAGAAGTTGAACGAACTAAGGAATCTGAAGAGTCTACAAAAATGTATGATAGAATTGAGAAGGCCCGAGACGACTCCAAAAGCTTAGATGAGTCGCTGAAAGGACTGTCAAAAGAGCTCCAGACATTATACAAAGAAAAAGAATCTGTTGAAGAACAACAAACTGAAGCTATTAAGAAGAAGACAAAGCTGGAGCTTGATGTGAAGGACTTTGAGGATCGTATTTCTGGGAATATTCAGTCTAAGGTACTACTTACTTGGTGGCGACTCATGTGGTCACAAGCTGATACTAGAGAAACTTTGATAATGAAGTATACATCAAGATGAACTTTAAAGTTGCATATCTTCAAATGAATGTCTAGTTGATTTTCTACATATATGGATAATGTGCACTAATTAAGTACTATGACTTTCAGAATGATGCCCTTGAGCAACTTAATGCGGTGGAAAGAGAAATGCAGGATTCTTTGAAGGAACTGGAGGTGATTAATCCTTTGTATGAAAGTCAAGTTGACAAGGAGAAGCAGACAACGAAAAGGTAGGCTTAGGTGTTGAGATATAATGGGGGGAACTCTGCTGTTTGGCTCTGGTGATGCAAATTGGGATTATTTTTCTTTTTCATTAGGGTCCTCTTACATTGATAACTACTGTTTATGGTTTTTTCTTACAGAATCGCGGAGCTGGAAAAAAAGCTTAGCATTCTTTATCAGAAACAGGGCCGTGCAACTCAATTTTCTAATAAGGCTGCTCGAGATAAATGGCTGGGAAAGGAGATTGAAGAACTCAAAAGTGTTCTAGACTCAAATATGGTTCAAGTGAGTATATATGAAAGATGCATTGTAGCTTAATTAGATAATATGATCACATAATGTTTTAACGTTGAAAGGATAAAAACTGGTCATATCTTGTGTATTTCTATGACATTTAGATCTCTCTATAATTTCATGTTTTCCGGCGTATATATGAATCAGTTGCATATGATTGGTAATCTGACATGTTCTTTCTATTCTAGGAGAAAAAACTTCAGGATGAGATTCTTCGCCTCAATACTGATTTGACAGAGCGTGATGCACACATCAAGAAACATGAAGTTGAAATTGGTGAACTTGAATCTCAAATTTCAAAGTCCCATGAGCTATTCAATATTAAGAAGAGGGAAAGAGATGAAGAACAGAGAAAAAGAAAGTAAGAATTGCTGTCATTTCAAATCCCTGTGAGTATAGTAGACAGTTTTTGAATATAACAAGACATGTTAACACAGGGAAAAATGGGGAGAAGAGAATCAACTATCTTCTGAGCTTGAGAAGTTGAGGACAGAACTTGAACGGGCAAAGAAAAACCTTGATCATGCAACTCCAGGAGTAAGTGATACGCTTTTGGTGTCCCTTTTCTTGTTATTGACAGTGATATGGAGGGAAAATGTTAATTTTTTAAGAGTACTTGATATATTAGATCCATCCAAGTTTTTTCGGCTTAGGTAGAACTTGACAAGCAATGTGCTGACCTTACATCTCTGTTGGGTTGATGTAACTTGATTGCCATTTTCAGTTTTCGTTTCTGGTAACTCAGTCCATTCATTATCTCAGGATGTAAGGCGAGGGCTGAGCTCTATTCGGCGGATTATCTCAGATAATAGGATCAAAGGAGTGCATGGTCCACTTGTTGAGTTGGTTGATTGCGATGAAAAGTTTTTCACTGCAGTTGAAGTCACTGCTGGAAACAGGTATGTGGAAACCTACTGAAATTTACCTCACAGCTACAATTCTCATACGTATGATCTGCTCTTGACATTTCTTGTTCTATGACCAGCCTATTTCATGTGGTTGTTGATAATGATGATGTTTCAACCACGATTATTAGACACCTGAATTCTCTAAAGGGTGGACGAGTGACTTTCATACCTCTGAATCGGGTGAAGGCGCCTCACGTAAACTATCCAAAAACTTCTGATGCAATACCACTGCTGAAAAAGTTAAAGTTCGACTCTAAGTTTGCACCTGCATTTGGTCAGGTGTTCCTTTTGTTCTCTGTCCAATACATTTATGCCCAGCATGTCACCTTCCGAGGTTTTTATGTGCCTTTCTGTTCTCAAATAACCCACTTATTAAAATATATAGGCACCTTTGATGGAACTATTTGCTTTTGTGTTTATGTTAATGTCATTATATCATAATGCGTCTCGATGTAGGTTTTTGCTAGAACTGTAGTATGCTGTGATTTGAATGCGGCAACAAGAGTTGCCAAGAATGATGGCCTTGATTGCATAACTATGGAAGGTTGGAACTGACATTGTATTTTATATTCACTTTACTTTCCATTTGAACATGTGTTTGGTACCTGAAGACTCTGATGTGCCATGATAGGTGACCAGGTGAGCAGAAAGGGTGGTATGACCGGTGGATTCTATGACCACAGGCGATCAAAATTGAGATTCATGAATATCATATTACAAAATACTAAGTCTATTGATGTGAAGGAGAAGGTTTTGAATGATGTTAAAAGGCAGCTGCAAGATATCCTTTCCATAACTAGCTATGGTTTACTTGTTATTGCATTTTGGCTTTCTTATCAACTATATCATTTTGTTTTATTGATGTGTGTGTTTGAGTTTGTGTTTTTTTTCTCCTCATTCCCCATGCCAATAGTTCTCCATTCATAGCGTTTTCTTAACTTGTCTCACGGATAGATCAGCAGATCACACAGCTTGTTACTGAGCAGCAGAGACTTGAAGCAGATTGGACGCACTGCAAATTACAGGTGGAGCAACTTAAGCAAGAGATAGCTAACGCAAATAAGCAGAAACAAGCTATACACAAGGCCCTTGAAAACAAGGTACCATTATTTTATGCCTTTTTGTCTTGATTCAATTTTTTCGAGTGGTCTTCAATTTTAATTATATTGTTTCCCCCATGCTGTGAATACTAATTTTCTTCATATGTTTACAGGAGAAATCACTAAGTGATATTAGAACCAGAATTGATCAGATTAGATCTAGCATGTCCATGAAAGAAGCTGAAATGGGAACTGAACTTGTGGATCATCTAACTCCAGAAGAAAGGGAGCAGTTGTCACGATTAAACCCTGAAATTAAGGATCTTAAGGACAAACTTCTTGCTTACAAGAATGATCGCATTGAGGTTGGTGGTGAAAAAAAAGAAATAGTTTAAATGTTTTTTCTTTGAATTGATTTCTGATTTGCGTGCTTTTCTCTTCTTAGTCTTTTGTTTGAATAAGTCTGATTTATGTGCTTTTCATTACAAACAGAGGGAGACAAGAAAAGCAGAGTTGGAGACTAATTTGGCTACCAACTTAAAGAGGAGAATAAATGAGTTACAGGCTACTATAGCTTCCATCGACGATGATAGTTTGCCTAATTCAGCTGGTTTAAAAACACAAGAACTTAATGATGCAAAGTTGTTGGTTGATGAGGCCAAAAGAGAGCTCAAAAGTGGGTCCCTAACATTCTGATATACTTTACTTGACATTGCTTGAACTTAGGTCTTTTACTATTTACATGAGTACACTCACTGCCATTTCGTGGTTTTAGGTGTCTGTGACAGCATTGATGAGAAGACAAAGAAAGTCAAGAAAATTAAAGATGAGAAAGCAAAGTTAAAGGTAGTATAATCTGCAAATTTAAGAGATTATTTTTTTTCGTATAGGTATCTGACAAAAGTTTCTTGTTTTCTCAGACATTGGAAGATGAATGTGATCGAAAAGTGCAAGAAGTAGGTAAAAATTTGGAGGAACTATTTAGCAACCGCAACTCACTCCTCGCGAAGCAAGAAGAGTATACGAAGAAGATTAGGGGATTGGGTCCATTGTCGTCTGATGCTTTTGACACGTAAGTTTGCTTCTCTTTTATATTGGTCCTGCATCCACCAAGTTTGGCTCTCTCTCAATTTAGTTGGAACTTTTACAGTAAAACTGTCCTTAATTTCCATTTTTCTAAGTATTTGTCCAATAGGTTTGTAGTATGTCCCGAGATTTTTGTCCAATAAGCTATGGAATATTATAGGTATAAGCGAAAAAATATCAAGGACCTGCAGAAGATGCTACACCGGTGCAGTGAACAGCTGCAACAATTCAGCCATGTAAACAAGAAAGCGCTTGATCAATATGTGAACTTCACAGAACAACGAGAAGAACTTCAGAAACGGCAAGCAGAGCTTGATGCAGGAGACGAGGTAAATATTGGGAGGTTTCATACTCTTTACCAAATTATATGTAGAAAGTACAACTTATCTGACACATTTGACAATTTTTGCAGAAAATCAAAGAACTGATTACTAACCTGGATCAGCGGAAAGACGAATCTATAGAACGTACTTTCAAAGGGGTTGCGCATCACTTCCGAGATGTATTCTCTGAGCTTGTACAAGGTGGATATGGTGACCTTATCATGATGAGGTTAAAGGCATGTTTCTGCTTCCCTCACCTTTATAACGCAGTTTGCTCTCTATCTCTTGTTGTCTGATGCATTTTTTTTCCTTGTTAACTTTTCGCTTAAACCTTTACTTTGTCTTCACAAAGGAATTACGTAAGACCACCAGTAGTATCTGCACTATCGTCTTTCGACTGAGTCTTGCCTCTGTATAAAGCTTGTGTGATCTCTTTACTAATTTAGTTGGGTGGACATGAAACATTTTGCATACATATTCAGGATCATGATGAAGATGATGACGATGACGATGATGAAAGTCGTGAAGCTAACGCAGAGGGAGGAAGGCTTGAGAAATACATTGGTGTAAAAGTCAAGGTATGTAAACACTCGTCAACACTACATATAAAGAAAGGTAATAATATCATAATCACTTGTCTGATCATGGCTGGTACTTGTTTGGGGTAGGTCTCATTTACTGGTCAAGGGGAGACCCAATCAATGAAACAATTATCGGGAGGTCAAAAGACCGTTGTTGCCCTCGCGTTAATCTTTGCCATCCAGCGATGCGATACTGCACCATTCTATCTGTTTGATGAGATCGATGCAGCACTTGATCCTCAGTATCGAACCGCAGTGGGAAACATGATTCGTCGTCTAGCTGATGATTACGGCACACAGTTCATAACCACAACGTTCCGTCCCGAGCTAGTGAAAGTTGCGGATAAGATATATGGAGTATTCCATAAAAACAGAGTGAGTGTTGTGAATGTTATTTCAAAGGAGCAAGCGTTGGACTTTATCGAGAAAGATCAATCCCATGATACATGATCAGTCTGAGGTTGGTTAAAACTTCGTTGGATGACACTTGTTTAAGTGGGTTTAACATTTTATCAGATTTGTTTCTATGAATATATATATATCTCTAATGTGCAGTTCAGGTTGTATAATTTTCTAAGTGTACTTGAAACTTGACAGTTTGTACCTCTCTTCACTTTTATGCATTTATGCTACAACTTTTCCATTAACTTTGCGTAGTTAATTTCTTGGATAAAAACTACAATAACATTCGATGAAATGTACTGCATGCATTATACTTTGACTTGGATGTGAAAAAATGGACCGTCTTCATAAACATAGGAACTAACTTTCTTGAGATTTTCTAAGTGCAATTATTTTGTTTTATTTGTGGGAAATTCTATAAAAATAAGATAATTATTTATTTTTTTGTACACTACCCCGTAAAAACAAAATTACTGTATTAGAGAATTTTAATCAATTGAGTTAAATAAAATAACTGTGGTAGAAAAAAGCACACATATAAAACCCACAAATGATATAATAAAAAGAAAGATATCATAATCGGTAACATTAAAATCAAATCATTTTAACAATATGATAAAACCATAATCATAACAAGAACGACAACATAAAAAATTTGCAGTGCAACTTTATTGCAGCAAGAAAATAACATTGGGGGCTAATTATGGTTTTGATTATCCTTAATGAGGAAAATCCTAATGGAACCATATATTGTTGGTAGGATTTGGACTTGTAACGGGGATGATACTGCTTGAGTTGGCGGCAGGAGCGGTGGAGGAATCATCGAGGATCTGCTGTTGTTGGTGTTGCGGTTGGTGGTGGTGATAGTGGAGGTTGTAGTTGTGGTTACCATCCATGAACGAACAGCTATTTTGCTCAGCCGCATACCTCATTTGCTCCGGATGGTTCATCATCTCCATAAACCATTGTTGTTGACTCTGATTGTGATTTTGACTCAGATTCTGATGTTGCTCATAAAGTCCAACAGGTGGAGCTGCTGGATGACGAAATTGTTGATGATGTTGTTGTTGTTGAACAGGGTTGAAGAAAGCCCCAGCAGAAGAGGAAGAACCCACCTCATTAATTGTAGAATTTGGAGCGGTTATAGACGCCTTAATTGCTAAAGATTCAGTCACTTCAGCAGTATCAGCCACAGCATCGTTGGAAGATTCTCCCATTTCCACACCAGAATTCCGAGAAATTTCAATATTGCGGTTAATATCTTTAAGATATTGTTCAATTAAATAACTTAAATCATTAAGATCCAAGATATTCATATGAAACATTCTCATGTTTCCTTTCAAACTTTGAAACATAACTTCTGTCATCTCCAGTTCCCTGTTCTCCTTTATCTGTCTCCTTAATTGCTCGGTCGCTTTGGCGATCCTTTGTCTGAGAAATGATTCTTGGTCCACCATTTTCTTGTGCTGATCCATCTCCGGCAACGTCCTAAATTTTGAAATTACACTTTCCACACCGGAATTCGATGGCCAGACTTCAGGGTTGGTATCACAGGGACTGTAGATGATGGCACATGCAGGGATACCACATAGTGTTGAGAGCTCGTTTACTTTCTTTATCAAACCTTTCTTTCTTTTTTTATAAGTTGTTTTCCTTGACGAATCGTTAGAAATGAAAGCAAGTTTCATCTTTTTTTTCGTCATTATGAAACTTTCTTCTCTTTACTTTTTTTTTTTTTTTGTTTGTATTTTGTTATGGTTCATGGATGTGTTGATTTATAGTGTTGAATAGGTACAAAGATTTTTCTCATTTATTTTGATACATTTAACTTTAAACTACAACTAGTTAACAAAAGACTAATGACAGCCACGAAAAGTTGTGTTTTTTTTCTGGTAGACATAAAGAAATAAATATTTGTGATCATTCTAAAGATTTGGTTTTATTAATAGGTCAAAGAATCGTCTTCAATAATTATTTTTCCTTATTGAAAATTTGGAGCTTTGGGTTATTG
Organism: Cardamine flexuosa; assembly: GCA_963555745.1. Taxonomy (NCBI): domain Eukaryota; kingdom Viridiplantae; phylum Streptophyta; class Magnoliopsida; order Brassicales; family Brassicaceae; genus Cardamine; species Cardamine flexuosa. Next base: position 12,213,903 of record OY743217.1, read on the forward strand.
ACTTGTAAATTCACCATAAACTAGAGAACCTTAGAGATCATTTGGGAAAATCGTAGTCATAAATCTCATAATTTGGTAACTTCTATTATATATATATCGCATTTTATAAGATTTGTTTTGGCTAAAATGTGGATAATTAAAAAAAATTAGTTTTCTTTACAAAAATATCAGTTATATTTTAATTTTAATTGATTCACCCATTCATAGGAATTAATGCATAATATAATTATCACAAATATTTAATGCATTTAGTTGTTGCATAAAGCTTGCAAAATATCTTATAAAATGAGAAAAAGGGAGTAAATGACACCAAAGATTACAAAATAATAGTTGTAATTATAAAATATCATAGTTATTAATAGATACATGCATTTATATTTTGCAATAAGAAACATAATTTAAGCAAATCTTTTGAAATACTATTCCCTTTTGGAAAGTCAGGGCCAGCTCATAAGGGGGACGAGAGGTGCAATGGCCCGGGTCGAATCCCGTGTCCTCTGGTTTCCTATTAAGCGGCTTCGTTTCTTTTCTATTTTTATATTCAAAAATAAGAATATTAAAAAAATTAGATTGAAGAGGACCCAAAAAAGTTTGATATGTATATATATTTATATATTTTTTCACTAAAATCTACAAATTTTGAAATAATTACTTTTAATAAAAAACCTAAAAATATAAAATTAAGGGTCCAAATTTTGTTTCTGAGAAAGATGTAGACAATAGCATCGATTATTTTATTTTTTGGACAAATATTTATTTTTATTCTTTTTATTGTCAAAAAAATATATAATAACGGCTATCTTACATGTACTTATTTTTTATAATTATGGGTAGCTAGAGATACAAACACAAAACTAAGATCCCCATTACAGAAGTTTGTAATGATTAAATATATGTATCAACAAATTCACAATTTAAAGTGATAATCTAATAAAATTTATAAGTAATGACATTTTTAATCTATTTTTTGTATTCCTAATTTCGTTTAAATATTTTTTATCCTTATGTTATGTAAATTGTTTTAAACAATAAGATAATAGATAAATTAAATCGTAAGAACAATATACTTCATATTTTTTTAACATGTTAACTTAAATAAATTAAACTGAAAACCAAGTATCATAAAAATTAATAAAAAGAGACAGAGGAGGTTCTACGACGATTTAAAGATGAATATTATTTTTATTTTTAAATCATCATAAATTTATTTTAAATTTACGATCATAATTTTTTATCGTTAATAGAATATTATCGTGTAATGTTAATTTCTTGTAATTAAAATATAAAAGCAGATAAATTTATTTTAAATTTATGATCGTAATTACTTTGTCATTAATCGAATGTTATCGTGTAATGTTAATTTTTTGTAATTAAAATACAAAAGCGGATAAATTAGAACAAAGTGCTAGATTTTATCATATTTTGTTCTTATGTAAACTCCGGTTTGTATTTCAGAACTATTTATATTTTGTTTTTATATAAACTCCTGTTTGTATTTCAGAACTATTTTAATTTAATTTATAATTGTTGACAAAAAAAAAAGGTTTTACTTTTACAATTGATCTACATTTTGACAATAATGACATGATCTACTTACTTTCGCTGTATAAAAAATCTGAATAGCATTTTTCTTTATTTTTGGTAGGAATCTGAATAGCATTTTTAGAATGTGTAAATAACGTTGTATAAATTAGCAGCAAGGAGAGTTTGGGTTGCCTTTATTGACCACAGATCTTTCCTTGTAAGTATTTCTCTACACTATACAATCCGCAAAGAGACTTCACCACAGGCATAGTCGCTGGAACCGGTAACTCAAAAGACTCATTTCTATTCCCATCATTACAGTTCCATGAAAGGGACTGTTTCCGAGCTTCCCTAATGGCTGATCTTGTTGCACAATGAACAGAAGCCGCTAGAAGCAAAGGCGGCTCGCCCGATGCTGTGGATCAGATCAAGAAGTTGTTAAAGACAGTATGGAGCAGAAAGTACAAAAAAAAAAAAAACATTTCTTCATAATAGTTATTGCAACTACCTGTCTCTATTACTTATCAAGGCTAAAATCCTAATCAAAAATCTCAAAGAGTGTTTATGCAAATGTGAATAAGTAAACAGTTTTGATACCTTTGGAGGAGAGAACGCGGTTTTTGTGATGTCCAGTGTTGAGAATCTCAACGTTGAATTGTTTGGGGATAGAATCAACAGTAGGAATATGGTAGTCCCAAGTGCCTTGTTGCACCACAAGCCCTTTCTCATCAGTTGTGTATTCTTCCATCATGAAAAAACCGATTCCTTGAACGAACGCTCCTTCAATCTTTTTCACAAACCAAATTCATTCATTATTTTTATCTTTTTTTGCTTAGCTCAAATAAAATGACTAAAAGAAGAAAGCAAGAAATACTAACCTGTCCTAAATCAACTGCAGGATTAAGACTTTTTCCGCAGTCGTAAATGATATCGGATCTTAAAATTTCGGTTCTTCCTGTCACAAGGTCCACTTCTACCTGCAAAAATACAATCACATAATTGTTTGATTGATACAAAATGTAAAGAAAGAGTGACTTGCCTCACTGACTCCAACACCATAGTTGAGGTATTCCATGGAAGAATACTCTGGCTTATACAATGTACTCGCCGATAAATTCACAGCCTCAGCATAAGCCTAATGAAATAAAAATCCAAACTTTACAGTTTTATTCATGCTTAAGTCTTTGTTAGAATAACAACTATTAGGGCTACCTACTTGTTGAATGAGTGTGTTCCACGTCACCGAACCTAATTTCTCCATTGCAGGTTTCAATCTCTCCACCAAGATAACACAGCAAAGCCTAACGGCTTCACAACAGCTCTCGGATGTCGTGCTACCAGCAGTGAAACCTCCTTGGATCAAACCGAGTGTATCGGACTGAACAACGCGTATTCTCTTTATAAGATCTCCACTTCCTCTGCATTTAACCATACCGAGACCATAAGCAACCATTTGTTGTACTTTAGTCCATAATCCTTGCCCTAACTCAATTCCTCCAACCTCAACCACAACAGAACCATCACTCAAAATGCTTACTTTTCCCGGAGTCGGTCTATGCATAACTTGATGTATAATCGGTACTCGAGAAATCCCTTTCTTTCGCCACACGTTACACTTATTAAACTCCTTCACCATCTCAACTCTTTCCATGAATTTCGAAGATATTTCCAATTTCTCCCATAACAAAGGCAATGTATAATCACCATGATCATCACCAGCGATATGCTTGTAGAATTTCGCAAGGCTTTCGTAAGTATGTACGTTTATCTTTCTCACTGCATCAACGTCCATTTCAAGAGAAGATGCTACGTTTTCGATAACGGATTCGGCGATATACGAGCCTTGTACTTCCCCTGGAGCTCTCATAGCTGTTCTACTCAAGAGATTCGTCTTGCATACTTTCACATCAAACGACAAAGCTCCCCAATCATACTTCCTTAACGGTCCCATTATATTCCTCGGCATGATCGGACTTACATCAGGTTCATTCCCTGCATCTATTAGAATTGTAACCTCCAATGCCATAACCTTCCCGTCTGATCTAAAACCAACATTGTAAGTTATTTTCATCGGATGTCTTCCTCCAGCCATTATCATATCAGTCTTCCGGTTCATATACATTTTAACAGGACGCTGCAGTTTGTACGCACCAAGTGCGCATGCTGTTGCAACCTGAAACATCATCTCAATGATCATTCACAAAGCCAATATTCCCAAAAATTTCCTAAAGATCTTGATTGATAGCTTACAGGCATTGACTTTACAGCTTTACCACCAAAGCCACCTCCAACTCTTCGAGTGATGACTCGCACGCTATGTTCTTGAATGCCAAGACATGAAGCGATTACCGAATGAACGTACTCAGGTGCTTGAGATGAACTAAAAACCTTGACAGAATTGTCTTCATCTGGTAAGGCAAGTGCGGTTTGTGGCTCCATATAGAAGAAGTACTGTGACTTAAGCCTCAACTGGATGTTATAAAACATACAAAATGAGATGTTATTTACAAAACTTTTTGTGGCGAAAAATCTGAGGAAGAGAATTGTTTGTGATACCTCAGCAGAGAGTATCTTTAGCTCAGCTTCTTGCATTCCTTTTAAAACATCACCAACTGGTTCAGGGTAAAACATTGGATGAACCTCGAAAAAGCTACATCTTTTAACTGCATCTTCTACAGTTAATATCGGTTCTTCTAAATTCTGTTTATCGTACTCGACTACCGCAAGTTTTGCTGCTTTGTCTGCATGTTTCTGTGTGTCTGCAACCTGTAAAGCCGTATACTTATCGATCAAATAATACGAAGAAAGAACGAAACAAAATAAAAAGAAGAGAAAAATGGAGTTATTACCACAAGTGCAATTCTTTGACCAGCATATAGAGTATGTTCATCTGCAAATAAAGGTCCTGGTCCAAACAAGGTCTTGGAACCAATGTTTTGTCCTTGTTTTGGAATATCCTTGAAAGTAAGAACTGCAAGAACTCCAGTTGGAGTCACATTCTCGCTGAAGCTTATGTTTTTGATCTTAGCCAATGGCTCTGTACTATAAATGAATGCTCCATGTAAACATTCCGGTAAAGTCGGAATATCATCAACAAACACAGCTTCACCTGTGAATAAAAAGCTCATGTAAGTAAGGCCCTATATTTGAATCTTTACCAAAAAGAGAAGGCATAAAAGCTAACCAGAAGCTTGCAATGCAGCTCCAACTTTGATAACCGCTTCACCGACAGGATTAAACTCATTGCTCTCTAACACTTGCTGTGAAGACGAGAGGAAAGGAAGAGATTTTTCATGATCAAGAAGACTACATATTCTATGGCTATTCTCAATCAGCGGATAGAAAAACTCGAATAAAAATCCAACAGCCAAGCTTTTCCTATACTCGGCGTGCGTGGTTTCTTTCCTCGGAACTATGGTTCCTTTTAGTAAACCCACAGCTTCATAAAGAACACTGTAGCTAAGTAATTTACCTGTAAGGAAATTCTCAACTTCTGTCGCCCTTATTGAATGATCACCGCCATACGAACCAAATGCCAATAAACATTTATCCACCGTTACGCCACTTCTTGATGGTTCTTGGCGAGAAACCACAGCAAAGAAAGCAGCATTCGCATAAGGCAATGCGTTTCCAATAGAGCGAGGTGAAGCACGGTAGCTTTCAAAGAGCAAATCACCAGAAGGAGCAGTCCATAATGGAATTTCAACCTTTAACAAAACTCGTTTCGATTCTAAAATCGAAGGCAATTCAAGAAACTTCAATAGCGTAACCTTCTCGTTTTCCTTACCATTTAACATATACACCGATGCATCTACAGCGAGCAAAAGCGTGGTAATATCAGAAGGAAACTTTCTACTCTGAGCCATTACTAAATTCCCTCCGATACTCCCTGAGTTCCTGATTGAACGGTTACCAATTTTCTCCATATGAGCCGCCATTTTCTTGAAAACATAGAAACATTTGCTTTCTTCCTTCAAAGCATCAATAACATTTGATATAGTCACAGCAGCTCCAATTTCAATTATTTTCTCATCTTTCTTGATCATCAACATCTCTGGAATCTGACTAATATCAATATATCTAACAAACCGTTCTTCTTCGTCTTTATAGTAACCTGTCCCAGTGTTTCCCACAACTAACTTAAACGAGTCTCCAGAATTAGATGCTTCCAATTTCTTATGAAGCTCGTCTACACTAAAAAGAGTAGTCCAACGATACCTCGAATGATCCAAACCATTCTTCTTCTTCTTCAAGAACTCAGGGAATGTGACAAGATGTTCTTTTGGGTTATAAGGAGGCAGATTTTTCAACATAACATCTTTGTTATCTCCTTTTTCCCAAAAGGAATTGAATCCTAAGTCTTCTATATCAACATCAGAAGCAAAACTCTTACAAACATCGACGATAGGACGATAACCAGTGCATCGACAGAGGTTTCCAACAACACATTTCTCAGCTTCAGAAACTGTAAACTCATTGGACTTGGAGGAGGAGGAAGTGTTGTTATTTGCAAGAGCTGAATAGAGAGAAATACACATTCCTGGCGTGCAGAAACCGCACTGAGAGGCGTGAAACCCGGCGAAACGCTTGTGAATCGGATGGAATCCTTTCTTAGTGTTTCCAAGACCTTCTGATGTTGTGATTGAACATCCATTGATACTACATAGAAGAGTGAGACAAGAGTTTATACTAAATTCCTTCACTTGCTCTAACTCTGGATCATATTTTGATAACAATACCATACAAGCACCACACCCTCCTGCACTAAATCAGATACTTAAACTCAGATTTTGATTTCACTAAATTGGTGTCAATTTTTACTAACTTGAGAATTCATATGTTGATTATTTCAGGACATAAAAGACCTGATTTTTGTAAAGTTGGTGAATAATAAATTTGCCCTTTAACAACCAAAAAAAGAGAGACTTGCCTTCGCCGCAGGCGAGTTTGACACTCTTGAAAGGAGTGTTGAATCGCAAGAACTCAAGTAAAGTTGTAGAAGGATCAATAGAGTTAAGGTTGAATTTTTCTCCATTTACTGCAAACTCCAAATCCATTTTTTGTTTTTTTTTTAGTTTTTCAAATAAGAGCTTAGATTTCTGAGAAATCCAGAAAACAAATTAAGAACACACAAATGTGTGTGGGTGTGGTGATTAACCAATTAAAGAGAGAATAAAGCTTCAGACTTGAGAGTTTCGTTTCGATTTCTTTCTTAATTCTTATGGTTGCGGATCTTCTACGCACATCTCTCCGTTTCATTAACGCAATATTAATGTCTTCTGTCTTTTTAATCTAAGTTTAGATTCAGACAAATCTCAAAAGTACTATCCGTGCGCCACGAATCAGTTCACTACGAGACAGCCACAGTACGAGTCAGTGTTTTAGGTAAAAAGAAATATTGTGGAATTTGAGAAAAAAAGATATTTTGACCATATATGTTTTTTTTCTACAATTTTAGTGAAATAGGGTTTTTTTTTAAAATCTGGTTGGTAAAGAATTTATATTTGATGAATCTGTATTTGATTCAAGTTGCTTATGGGAACTAATGCTTGGCGTTCGGTTATTTCAAGTTATCTGGATCGGTTTGTTCGGTTCATCTAAAATTTGGTTTACAAAAAATTATGTCGAATTATACCGAATTAATTTAAAATTCAGATCGGTTCGGTTCTCGGTTTAATCAGTTCGGTTTTAGCAATTTATTTTGATTTTGATAAAAACCCAACTTTTTAATAATTCAATTTTTTTTTCACTGAATAAGACATATTTAACCATTCGATTACCTTACAAGTACAGCCCATTACAAGTACTGACCATTACAAACCATTACAGAAGCTATTATGTGCATTAGATCAAATTTACGCATTACATCAAGTAGCGATTACATAAACATCAAGTAACCATTGAGTAACTAATTTCTAAACAAATACTTTAGAGAAATGGTAAGAAGTTAGTAACTCTTATCAAAGTTTTTAGCTACTTGTTAACAAAAGCATGCTTACCGCATTAAAAAGGGCAAAAGAGCAGCTTCTAAAGCAGCACCTATCTATCTAGTCACAATCTATTGTTAAGGCTGCATATCCGCATCAAAAAGGGCAAAAGAGCAGCTTCCTACTTACATGAAAACGATGAAAGAATAAAAATCTGAATCATATTAAAAACTTAACAATCATCACAAACCAGAACATATACTCAAGTAATTAACAACAATCAAAAGCTAAAAAAATTTTAGTCACAACCTTAACAAGGCACAAGTAGACATAAACACAAACCTAACAATGTCTAGCTATACCTAAATCTTTACACAGCACAAGGCACAAGTAAACATAGCAAATAATAAGGCACAAGTAAACCTATAGTCAAAGTAAACATACCTGCCATACTATGAAGGAGCTGCAGTTGAATTCCGAGAATCAGGGAGGAGGTGTTGTTGAATTCCGAGAATCTACATAAGTAAAAACATAGTCAAACTTCAAAAGAGATTTCAAAAACTCAAAACAGAATAGAAAACAAAGATGTACTTACCAAGAGATTCAAGAAACTCACTTTCTTCCAACATTTGCTTCACGTCTTCATTTTTTCCTTCTGATTTATACTTACACCTTAACCATTGTTGGATGCATAGCAAAACCTCAACCATGTAAGGAGTTAAACAACTCCTGTAAGAGTCCAACACACAGCCACTTGTACTAAAAGCTGACTCAGAAGCAACTGATGATACTTGAATTGCTAGAACATCTCTAGCAAGTTGTGACAAGACAGGGAACTTACAAGTATTGGATTTCCAGTAGGTGAGAACATTGTAAGGCATCCCCAGTTTATTTTCAACTCTGGCCTCAGGCTTTTCTGTCAAATAGATTTGCAACTCACTTTAGTCATCGTCACTTGTACTTAACCCAAGCATCTTACTGTAAATTTACTCCATCCTCTCACAATCATCATCGGAAATGCACATCATAGCTGGCTCAGCTTCTGTAGGAGCTTCAATTTCTGCTGGTTTGGTCAGCCTAGAAACAGACTCCTCATACAGGTTTGTCATTGCAGTTAAAACTGATGCATGGAGATGTCGACTTTCTATAGTATCCTTACCATAGAGCTGGTCAAAGCAGAGAGAAGCAAACTTCATCTTGTTATGAGGATCAAAGACACATGCTATAATGACTAGAGGATTCATGTTATGCAACCCATCCCAATACTTCTCAAATTTTTCCTGCATGATATGAGCTTGCTTTCTGATCACCTCATCAGGACTGCCATACCTGGTGATGAGACTCATCTCAATGTTCACGATAACAGTCGTAGAAGCTGAGAATGTCAAATTTGACTTGTAAAATATCTTGAGAAACTTAACTAACCGTGAAACTACCTCCCAATCAGAAACAGTTGGTGGTCCAACTCTTTTGGTCTTTGTCTTCTCATCTCCATCTTCTATTTCCAGGAAGTAGCCACAATACAACTTGTTCTCATTCATCATCTTCTCAAAAGCCACTCTAAGCTTCAAAGCAGAACTCAACATCAGGTATGTCGAGTTCTAGCGTGTGACAACATCTAAAAGTAAGCTGCCTCTACTTACCTTACCTGTCTCACACCTCATTGCAAAATACCTGACCCTAGAAAATGAAGACCGGACATACTTTACAGCATTTCTAATGGCAACAATACTATGGTTAAATTTCTTTATACCATCTCCGACAATGAGATTGAGGATGTGTACAGAGCAATGCATATGTAAGTATTCACCATCTTTTACCAATGTATCTACTCCTCTCCAGCTTAACTCATCCTTAAAAACACTCAAAGCCTTGTCGTTGTTCTTTGCATAATCAACTGTCACTGTAAAAACTCTCTCGATTCCCCATTCCTCTAAGCAATCTAACAGTTGTTCTTCAATCGTGTCTCCCTTGTGATCAGTGATTACCTTAAAGCTAAGGATCCTCTTCTGCATCTCCCAGTCAGCATCGATCCAATGACCTGTGATCACCATGTAGTTGTAAGATGTTGTTGGCGAAGTCCAGATATCTGTAGGCAAAGACACCCTTTGTTTATGAACACCAAACAGATTCTTCAAATGTAATTCTCTTCCACATAGATCCCAACAATATCTCTACAACTTGTTCTTCTCGAAAATGTCTTGTACATAGGCAAGACACTGAAACAAAACCGCTTCCAACCCTCAGGTTCTACAAATGAGAATGGCAACTCATTGATGACTACCATATCATTCACTGATCTCCTAAACAACTGCTGATCAACCTTGATAACCTTCAAAGTCCCATTTTCACTACTTAAAAGTTAAAACCCTCTGTTTCTCCTTATCACCATAATTCTTAAACGCCTTGCATCTACCTATGTGGCCTCTCATTGAGCTAGTGCCTACTGTTATAGAATCACAAGCCAACTCTTTAGTATAATACTTACAGATGATGTAGTTAGGATCATCAGTCTTTGCACAAAATGCTCCCACACATCAGCTCTTTTAGCATACTTCTTCCATGGTTTTCGTGGGTCTGCAAAAGCAGCAACAGGCTCAGAGGCAGAAACAGGCTTAGAAGCAGAAGCAGAGGCAGTAGGTCTTTTACGCTTTTTCCCAGTTTCAACCTCTTCAGTATCAGGTTCAAGAGGAGGCTCCGTCTCATCGTTCTCGTCACGCATCTGCAAAACATACACAATTTAGAATTAGCACAAGTTCAATACAGATAATGACATACACAATACACATAGACAGATCCTAACTCTAAAATGATCATAATGGATAGACAGACCCTAACTCAAAAATGATCCTACTCGATACACATGCCCTAACTTATCAATAACAAATGATCATAATCGACAATGATAAAACCCAATAACAGGTCACGTCACAAAACCAAGTAGCTTAATACATAGGCAAGACATTGAAAAATGATCATAATCGACAACACTAAACCCAATAACAAGCCCAAACTTACCAATAAACAAAGTTCAAATCCCAGAAGATAAACCAAGTACTTTAAATTAAACTACTAAAGCTCGTCGATTTCAAAATTGCGATTTAAAATCAACACACGAACCTCATAGATCTTAAGATATAAGCTTTAGACATAGAGACAAACAAGGTACCGAGTATGCTAAAGAATGAGCTTAGTAGCTTACCATAACAGATTTGTCGATTTGAGGTTAGGGTTCAAACTTTGAACTCTGAGCAATAAAATATGAAAATGGGTTTGAGAGAACGAAAGATTCGAGGTAAAAGATGAGTTTAATCAGAGAACTAGAGATTTGGTCAGAGAATTAGAGAGATTAGGTTGGAGATTTAGAGATTTGGTCGGAGGATTTTTGGTTTTGTCGAAAAAGGCGGATCTAAGACATTGTTAACAAAACCTAGTTAGGGTTAATGACAGGTTTGCCTTATATAAGGCTCCCAAATTCAAGGTTTCAATCGGAAACCGAGTGGTGAGTACCAAACCGGACCGAACCAACTTCCAAATTCAATTCAAAATCTTGCCGATCGGTTTAGTACCCTCTCAAATGTCGGTGACAGATAACCGAGAAACTCAGTTTTCTCAGTTTGGTTTTTTGGTTCTTTCCGAATGCCCAGGACGGGTTGGACATGAATGTTGAAGATACAGTTTTAGTTAGAGTAATCATAAAAAACTTATGTTTAATTTTTCTGTTCTTGAAATGGTTATGTTTTTGAACTTTTTAGGGAGGAGAATGATGCATGTTTTTTTTGTCATCTTAAATTTTATTAAAATTGGTAAAACTACATACGTCAGCAGAAAAGAAAAATATCCGTGAAACCTGAGCCAGAAAAAAATGTTGAAATTCCCAGTGACAACAATCCTAAGAAGGGAGACAGTTTTAAAGACTATAAAATATAAATCAAAACCGCTAAATCTAAATTTTTACTAATTAAATCTTAATCCTATTCACCGGTTTTTTTCTGCAATCAGAAACTGTCTTGTTGAAACTTAGATTTTTGTCTACTCTAAGCAAAGAAAGACAGCAATGCAATCAACCTAAGTTTAGAGAGACCAAATACAAAGTTTATCAATTGTAGTATAGTGGTAAGAGTTGAGTAGTTGAGAATAATGTCGAACCAATCAAGAGTGGTCTACAACAACTAGTTGATTAATAAGGATAGCTATTCAAGTAATTATCAAAAGGGTGTGGTACTAGCAGTCTAAATAAGAAATCTACTAAAAACCCTAATTGATACTAGAGGTACCAAAGTCTGTTACACTTTAGCACATCATGGAACTAAGCAGGAAAAATCACAGTACTAGGACTACTCGACCACACTGATCGAGTGGTGAGGTCGAGTGCTACAGTAAAAACAGAGAAAAACTAAAGTGAACTATTACTAAGCAAGCTGTAACCTATGGGGAAAAACAGAGACTCTAGGGATGGAAATCACTGGATCGCAAACACTTTGTTCTATTGCAGCTATCAACTAGCAATTTCATCACATGACTACCCCAAACAATAGACTTCATAACCAGTTCAATTCATGGTTCTTGGTAGAGATCCCCAAGACCCAACCCAATCAGCATAGTGTGAGGAGTTGGATCAGGCATGAAGAATCAGCCTATTAAAGTCGAGAAGAGTTCATAACAAGTGAATAGGTGGAGTCATGACATAAATCAATGTCTGATGCATCCACCCTCACGCTATTGTACTATAAACCCCGAAAAAAATCTATCCAATGGCTCAAGGCATGGTTTGTGCTCATGAGACCATCTAGGATCATGTTCTCCTTGATCAGGGGAGAACAAGCATTAAAATCACTCACCCAATAGGGAGTCAAAACTGAGTGATGATCAAACTATATAAGCAAAAACAAAACAGAGAGAAACTACCCTAATCCATCCCCAAAAATCCCGAAATCACTACTCACACACTGAGATCATGGCTGGGGTCCGAAACCCAGAAAAGCTTGAACTTTTCATATGTTATAGCCAATGATCTAGTGAGCAAGGTTGGAGAAGAAATCAAAAGCAAGTACTGATTTATTAAAAAGTTATCAAAGGTACAAAGTTGCTGGAAATGAAAAACTGTCAAGAACAGCAAGAACAAGAGAGAGAAAAAACGAGAGCAAAACCTAAAAATTACTAAGCCAGAGCGACGCTATTCGATCCTCCCTAATTAGGTTTGATGAGACAATTTTATATATAGTCTCAAGCGCTTATTACATTTTGCGAGTTTTCAGGAGAAAAAGTCGGAGAGTGCCCACTCGACCCAGCAGTCGAGTGGGGTGGTCGAGTGGCCTCTCGAGTAGGCAGGTGGTGCTGAAATCCAGTGAGCCTGTGATGCTGAGGTCGAGAGTGCCTGTCGAGAGTGCTTCACTCGAGTGCCTGGTCGAGAGTGCTTCACTCGAGTGCCTATCGAGAGTGCTTCACTCGAGTGCCTGGTCGAGAGTGCATGTCGAGAGTGCTTCATTCGAGTGCCTGGTCGAGTGCGCCATCTGTCTTCTCTGCAATCTTCACTCGACTCCATAGGGCTTGACTGCATATCTTCACTTCATGAGCCAAAATCCAAGTATGCTCCATATGCCCCATAAGTACTTGATAAGACCCCAAATATGCAAAATGCATGCAATGCCTATACAGAAATATGAAACATCCTATATGAAGCGTAAATGCACGAAATGATATAAACAATGGATGAAATCTACTCTAAGGTGTGATAAAAAGGTGGTAAAAACGTGTATAAAAGTGGTGTTATCACTTGTTGTCGATGAAAATCACAAACCTCGCCAAAAAATTATGGGCTTCATGTCCTTGCTTGGTACTTGATAGATTTCTGAAATTTATACAAATGCTTACTTACTAAGGCTTAATGGACTTCTCTTCAGTTATAGAGTCATCTGTTATTCGCCAACATCGGTAACATCGAGATATACTCAACTAAGGTCCGATTGAGAGAAAGCAAAACTAATCAGATCTATGACCAGATCTGGTCTTGAATTCAAGTGGAGCAAACTGGAAAAGTTGCACAACCGCTTCACCTGCCACTGTAGAGATGGAAAGCTGTAGATCGATCGGTTGAAAGGCAAGAGAAGAAACCAACAAAGTAGAAAGAAGAAACATCGATAAAAACTTGACCCAAAATAACAGATTACCAGCATACAATCTTAAAAACGAAACATATCAATTCTAGTTCAACTGGCGGCGGATCTATGGAAGCCTCCAACCGTCAGTTGAAAGACGACTCTTTTCTATCTTTTTTCTCTTTTTCTCTCTTGACCTAATATTCTTATAATGATGCATATTTATCTTAATTTTTTTAAAATAATAATAATAATTTTTATTATTTCGAAAACTTTTTTAATTTATTAGAAATAAATGACTTGTAAATTAAATAAGAGTAAATTTGGCATGTCATATATGTATAAATACTGATTTAAATAAATAAATGAAAATGGTATTTTTCAAATAAAAGACATAAATAGGGTAGTTTGCAAAAAAATCTTTTTTTAATGAAAAACTCTTTTATACCCTCACCACTATTTCTTTGAATATTTTACAAAAATTAATTAAATTTTAAAAATAATAAAAGTATATATTACAAAACCATTAAAAAATTTATTAATAAACACTAGACCAATACTTTTGACAAAAAAGAGAAGAAAAAAAAAACTTGATTATGTAAAAAACTATCTTTGAAGGAGTTTATATATGGTTACTCATATACTTTTAAACATAGCTAGACCCTTCTAAACACTTACCAGAAAGACTTCACTTGCAAACACTATCTATGCACTGTTTACACTAATATTTTATGTCAGATTTTGTAATTATGTAGTTGCAACTATACATATAATTATTTTTTTAAAGATAAGGTTTTTATTATTTATTATTTTATCACATTATGGTAAATAATAAATATTATATTGGTACAACTCAGAACTGGAAAAAAATATTAATTTTAAAAAGTTATTAATTTATAGAGTATTAACTAAAGAGGTTCTACTATAAATGATGTCAAATGATTTATGTACCCGTGTTGCATTATATGTTCTTAACCAGACAAATCTGATATTAAAATATATAATATATTTTCTCTTCATGTCTAAGTTTTTTTAGTTACTTTTTTGTAAAGAGGTTAAAAAGATTAGGAAAATATATTTCAATTAAATATATATATATATATATATATATATATCTCTTTTTAAAATGATATTAAAATATATTATATGTTATGTGTTAAACTGATATAAAAAATAATCAATTGACTCTTTTATCCACATAAAATTAACTAAAATTTTTCGTTTCACAATAATATCCTTCAATCTTTGTAATACAGTAAAATCTCTATAAATTAATAATGTTGGGAGCATGACACTTTAATTTGTAGTGATACTAATTTATCTATAAATTAATAATTAATAATTTATAATATATAATAATATTTATTAATATATAGAGATTTTTGTTAAAAGCTAAAGATAAATAAATTACAAATTTTGAATTAAATAAAATTAATCTATTAAATGTTATAAATTTTAATAGTTTTCGACTTGAAAGTTTAAAATTTAAAAGAAAATAAATTATTTTGATAATAAATAACAAAGATTATAGATGAAATTCACATAAATTTAAATTTAAATTTATGATTAGTAACCTCGATTGTTGTATTTAAAAAGCATATACGACTATTGAAATAAAAAATTACGAATAATTAGAATTTAAAAACTTATAGAAAAAATTACTTTATCTTATGACAAATTTATATATGTTATAGCAGTAAGATAGCTTAAAATATAACATAATATTTTCATATATAAAAAAAGTTATTTATGAGTTCTAACATAAATTCATAAAAACAAAATTATATTATCTTTATATATATATATATGAAAATTTACATGATTATTAATTTGTATTATTAATAGGACCATATATTTACATAGAGATTCTAAAAAAAGTATTATCTTATTATCTTATCGAATTTTGTTTATTTTTACACCGGTCCGATTTGGAACCAACAAATTTTATTAATGTTTATTAATTTATAGAGGTTCTATTGTATCTTGAACTATTTTCTAATAGTATATCATATAATTAAATATATATTTAAAATTTTATTCAATAAAAACTTCTCTTTTTAATAGATTAGTAGATAGTAGATATCTCACTAGTCAAATCCTAAAGGGTAAACCCTTACATCGACTCTACAGCTAAAACTGGGTTTTGCTTTTGTAGATGTCCACACGTTGTTTAATAAACTTATGAGAGACATTACATTATTTTAGAGAAAAGCATCATCCTCGTTGGTCCTCCAATCTTAACAACAGAAACTTGTTATTTGTTCTTTACATGAAGCCATCCTCACAAAGCAAAGGGAAGAACAATATGGAAAAGGGAATCATAACAATTAGGCAAAGTTAAGGAATAACCCAACCTTAAAGAAAACCTATAAAAATTATTTTCCATTGGTATATATAGAAACCTCTTAGATACATTCTTATATCAACAAAGCCTAAGATCCTCTTATTCTAAATTCAAACCAAGAAATTAAGAAATGGAGAGAACTTCTAATCATGTTACTGCTAATCGCATCTACGATGAATTCGAGCCACTCTCAAATTGGAAAAGTGAAAAAGGATTTGAAACTCTCACTATCTACCTTCCAGGTTTGATTACTCTAACAGATTCTAGCACTATTTTCGTCGCGATTTTTGTTTATTAACCACTTGTTGAATTTGTGTAACCGGTTCTTGAAATAAACAGGTTTTAAGAAAGAACAGCTTAAGGTGCAAGTAACCACAACGAGGAAGGTGAGAGTTATGGGAGATCGTCTAGCAGGTGCCAACAAATGGATCCGTTTCCGTAAAGAGTTTCCTATTCCACCAAACATCGACGTTGACAATATCACTGCCAAATTCGAAGGCGCAAATCTTGTTGTGAGACTTCCTAGCCCTGAACCAACGGCCAAACAAACTTTACCTAGTGCTACAACCGCAAAACCTCCTCCAGTACTTCCTAAGGAAAATCTCAAGCTTCCTAACCCGGCTTCAAAGGAAAATTTTCAACCGATAAGAGAGAAAGAAGCTGAGAAGTTTCAATCGCCAAAGGCAGCAAGAGAGAATGAAGAAGAAGCTCTTAAAGATGCAAAGAAGGAAAAGAATTGTGATGGAATACTTAACCAAGATTATATAAGTAAAGTAAATGCATACAAAGAGAATCTTGGAGGATATGTGACATTGATGAAGAATAACAGGACAGCAATTACGGCTGGTGTGATTGTTCCTACGGCCGCGGTTCTGTTGCTGTCTATTGGATTCTATGCTGGCCAAATGTTTACTTCGTATTAATGTCTTTGTAGAATTCTCAAAGGCAGAAAAATGTATTATTGTAATTTGCTTACATAACAAATCTTATTAATAATAATAAACAAACAACCCTTCATCACAAAAATAAAATAAAATATATATTGTTCTGAATCTTAAGAAACTTAGAGCTCTCCATCGGGGGATGTTAAGGGGTACTTAGGCAAAAAATAAATAAGAATTAAATCTAAAATAGGAGATTCTCTAAGGACCGATCTTTAATTAAGGATTCTAAGAAGCGCTACTTATGAGTTTCTTATGATAACGTGGAGTGTTGCTATTAGGGGATACCGTAAAAGAAATCAGGTTTTTTTTTTTCAAATATCTCTTTATCGTCTCTCTCGGTTCTGTGATTTTAGGAAGATGATTGACAAAGATGAAATTAGAGGCGTAATCGAGTTATTGCTGATCGGTTATACGGATTTGACGAGAAGAAGACCGGAGAACCTCGTCGATGAAATGAAGAGAAATTGGGTTCTTCAAAGACTCTAAATTTCTCATCAATCGATCTCAAATTCAGATTTTGCAGAGGTTGCTCACTCAAAACCCTATAGATTCTTTTTCCTTTTTTATCTTCCTGCAAAATTATTTATTTCTGTATACCCATAATGTTCAAATATGCTCAGATTTGCACATGCTTGATCTCTCATTTTGTAGATCGTTTTAAATCTTGATGTCTGAGATTTTGGCTCTGTTTTAGTCGGTGACCCATGAGTCCATGAGAGGACAAAATTACTGACTTTTGTCTTTTCGATGAGTCTGTGTTCAATTGTTCATTCGGAATTTGGTGGAGAGCTTTAAAAATTTGAATTAATGGATGCTTAATCTACTTCCGTTAAAAAGTTAAGAGATGTGTGGCTGCTTAAATCTACTTCTGTTTTAAAAAATGGATTATGACTACTTGTATCTGCTTCTTAATGGCTGCTTAATGGCTGCCTCCAGTTAAAAAAAAAGGAGTAACGGCTTCTTTAATCTGCTTCTGTATATATCTCTATTTTAGTGGTTTCTTATGTTTGGATTTGCTACAAATCTTTCATGCTTAGTTACAAACTGAAGCATAATCTTATTGGTTTCAGACATCATTTTGTCATTTCTTTTGGCCACTTTCTTTTTGTTTTGAATGATCTCAACTTGTGTTTAGCTCTTCTGATATCTGAAAGGTTGGGTGGATCTGTGATCAAATTCATTATAAATGATGCATTTGTTTCACGTTCATACTATAAAGCCTTATACTTGATCACTAAATTAGGATTTAACTTCTTCATGATCATTAGTTTATGTTTTATCTCTCCCTTTTTTCGGGTTTGATGGGTAAAGAGAATCAGTTGGAGACAACAAATTGTGGAGTCAATGATCACAATTGTCCACCCGTCAAGAATGAAGAACTAGCAGTTGAAGCACGTTACAGTACATATAAGTAGCAGTTTTCGGTTTTAGGTTTTCTTTCCGGTTGATTGCGGTTATTTAATTTGTCCAACCCAGCTATCTATCCGGTTCATGGTCCAGTTTGGGTCTGAAAAGACATTCATGTCCTAGGATCGGATCGGAATGGCCATATAAGTATATAACACCAAGTAGATTTCATAATGAATCAGCTTGGATTCAATACGGAAACCAAAGATGTGCTGGTTCAAATAAGTCAAGACAAAACTAGAACAGAGAAACAGCTAAATCGACATCGGTTCAGAGTTTTATTTTTATTTGTTGGACAACACATACAAAGGAACTAGGAAATGCAAGTACCGAGAGAGACTGATTTAATGAAAGACTTGGAAACATCCTTTCATCAGGAAACTTGACTTAAGCAGAGACCAATGCAGGACCTGAAGTAGGTAGTTTGAAGTCGACACACATGTTTATAATTGGCTTCTCCGGCTCCAAGTATTCTTGGCGCAGAGAAACGGAGTACTTGAGTTCCTAAAAAAGGGAAGTCGAAATGTGAAATGCGAAGATTATTAAACTGAAAACGAAACTGGTTTATATATAAACAAACTAGGTTAAGGAAAATTCACTTTTTTTTTTAATGAAAGGAAAAATCACATTCTTTCATGTTGCTTTTTTTTCTTTTCTTTTCATTTTCTTTCTACGCAATGAGTGTAAGAAATGTTTTTTTTTTGATAAAAAGTGTAAGAAATAGACAAATAGTTACCTCATCAAAACCAACATAAAGAACTTCGGGAAGAGTTAACACAAAGTTAGTGCCAGCTTCAATCTCTGCTGCAGTGTTACATGTACTCACATCACAGAGGTTGTAAGTTTTTAAAAGGCCAGTAAATTCCCCAGTTTTAAAGGTTACGTATACAAGGGTTCCCGCATTGATGTTTTTGCCTGTAATATATATACATAAAACAATTTATCAATAAAATATTGGAAACCAAAACAAAGAGAGTTCAAAGTTGGGAAAAATATTACATACTTGCAGAACCGTATACATATATTGTGAGTGTTGAGCTTTCTTCAGGTCCAACCGATGGGTTCTTAGAGATCTCGACACGATTGACATTACCGTAATCGTTTCCATTTTCTGCAATAGTCACATATATTAATTATGGAACTTTAAATTATGACTTATGAGTTACAAAAATAAATCCAACCATTTTATTGAACAGAAATTGAATATATATATATATATATCTCAATTAGTGCAATGATATATTTAAACTTTAAAGCATGATTTAGTAAGTTATTTAAAAACCAATTATCAATAGGATTATTTAAAAAATAAAAACCATGAAATCGACCCATTTCCCATTGTTTGAATCATCCTTTTTAATATTTATTCAATAATTAAAAATAATCTTAAAGTGATCGGCTTATAACCACATTACATAAAAAATTTCCTATATAACATCATTTATCATTATTAAAATTTTGATCCCCATTTTTAGCACACAAAAAAAATAAAATAATAACTGATCCCCACTAATTTCATATTTTCCTCCACCACTCAGTTACGATTATGATAAGTATTTTTTTTTCTTTACTGTTTTTCTTCCAAACAAAAATTAGGACAATACTCATGGTAACTATTAAAGCCGATTAAAAAAAAAAAACTATTAAAGCCGATGTTTTTTTTATAAAAAAAAAACTATTAGAGCCGATAAAATTAGTAATATTATCCGTGAAGATCAACTAATATATGTCATACTGAACTGACATTCGTTTAAAAAAGAAAGGTGAAAAAACAGAATCAGGAGACAGGGACAATCCATGAAAATCGATGCCTACTTTATGAATTATTGAACTAAAAAGGAAAGATGTTATATATAAGAAAAACTCAAAAAAAAAACACATACAAGAAAAAATGAAGACTTAAACAAATCTATACTTACTGCCGCAGTATTCGAAATCAATGGCACCGTGCAAAGCTGGTAAGAAGAAGAGTGATGCGACGAGGAGAAGCATAGGCTGGAGTTGAGACATGGCCATGGATCGTCTTCTTCAAAGCTCCTTGAAAATGTCTGTTAATTATGCCTTCTGTTCAAAGCCTACTATTTAATTTTGTAGTCTACAAGAACAAGTGGGTCGGTACAAAAGTGATATGTTAAATTATTAATGTCCACGTTGCCGACAAATAAAGAAAGAAAAAATATATCTACCACGTTATATGCGAGGATATTAAAGTATTAGAGTAAATGTCAATTATTTATTACTACTACCTAACTTTCATTCAGAAGCACGTGGTTTCATCTCGGAGACCGATGCGTTTTGTAGTGGGCTAGCAAGATTCGAATTGTTTGTCATGTTAAGTTAATTTTTACTCCCTTCTTTCTAAAATATAAGTATTTTTAACCAAATTTATTTGTTATATTTATAAAAATCTTTGTAAATATCTATACATTTTTTTAAAAAATAAATAATTTAATATAATTAAAATAATAAATCTGATAAAAGTATTTATGAGAATAGAAAGAAAAAAGTAAGTAATAATTACTTTAGTTTAAAAATATATTTAAAAAAAAAAGTAATTTTAACTAAAAATTCTTATATTTTGGAAGAGACGAAGTAATTATAACCATTTGGTTCGGACATCATTTTCAAAATTTTTATATTAATTAATTGGGAAGTAATAACACTTCATTAACTAAATCTGAACAATCAAATGCATTTTGTGCAATAGTTATCAATCTTGACAAGTGAGTTTTTTTAACCCCGCGAATAATGTGAGTCCATTTAAAATCTGATTCAAGCCTTTCTTTGCATTAGTTATCGCATAGGTCTGTTTTGTTTCTGGATTGTTGGATATGTGGAGTAGGCCTAGGCCCGTCTCAACTACATTAATTTGATAATATATTAACACTTAGATATCATAACTTGTATTTTTTATTTTGTTTTGGTACAATGTTAAGTATTTAAACCAATTTTAAGTTTTTGACAGAATAAAAAGATGAAACAAGGAAAACAAAAAGACCAAAATCTAACACACAACACACAACAACATAACAAATTGAGCAAGACCCAACATTATAGACGAAAAGACGGGAGAAGGTATAAGGTATAGAAGCTCGAAGTCTCAGCAACTCGAACGACCTAGCACAACTTCCCAAACTCTAGAAACTTTTAGGGTTGCCAAGAGCAAAAGCTAGAGATAGGCCAGGCCTCATAACTATTTTGATAGACATGAACCATTTTTCATCAATAAAGTTCTCAAAATTTTATGATAAATAACACTAAATTTATCAAATATGCTAAAACATGTAAAAGGGTAAAAAGTAAATTCGTTTTTTTTGTAAAATGTATATTAGGTTATTTAAACATATTTGATTTGGAAAATTTTAGAAAATATTTTTTTAAATGAGAAATAGAGATTAAATCTACTATAGAACTAATATAAATTAACTAAAATATTAATATATTATGGTAATTTTTCATAATATATAATGCCGCTCTAGGCATCCAAAATCTGGGCCGGTGTGGAGTTGTACTTTGAAAACTAATAGATCTAGGTCAAATATAACTTTTGGGTCTTATGTTATTTTTAACTTGATAATAGACATGCCTTCCACCATTGGTGCGGTTATTCTAGGCGCGGCCAGCTTCAGAAGTAGATGAAGTGTCGAAACATATGACACAAAATGGTATTATAATCCTTGTTAGTGCACCCCAAATCATGCACATTATATAATTGGTCTTCCTAGTCGAATAAACAGTCCACGTATAGCCATGCTTAATTAGTAAAATCTATTAACACGAAGACTCCAGTTGAAGCAGAGACTCTTCAAAACGTTGTCGTCCAATCTGCTCTCATCTCATCAAAACCTGTATCAAGACAAAACAACATCAGAAGTCTAAGTGGGCCAGAGAACAATAAGAATATGAGTCTATGAAAAGTGAAGCCTCTGCAGCAAATTGAGCCTTTGGTGCAACGGTCAAAAGAACCTGCAAAAACAGAACAAGCAGACAGAAGACACGTGAAGAAGAGTACAGATCATTTGATGCTAAGAAACAAATTTGAACCACTTTCGTTGATAGCCACACATTGAAGGAGACATAGCATCTAGGGTTTTATGAGTTTAAGTTTGTAACCCCTATATAAATGTTGAACAGAACAGTTGTAAAGGTTAAGGATAAAAATGAAATAAAACAAGTTTTAGTTTTTATCTTTTTAAGCTTAAAACTTCCTACTTTCATGGTATCAGAGCCATGGAAAAGCTCATCTATCTCTATCTCTCCTTCTTCTTTGAATATTTCACAATGTGTTACCTTAAAACTCACTTCCTCAAATTACCTATTTTGGAAAACTCAGTTTGAGTCATTTCTATCAAGCCAGTCTCTTTTAGGCTACGTCAATGGAGCTACTCCTCGCCCTCAGCCAACCATTACTCTCAAAACTGGTGAAGCTACATCTGAAGCACCAAACCCTGATTTTGCAAAATGGGTTCAGAATGATCAGCTTGTTCCCGCCTGGCTTTTTGAATCCTTGTCTGAAGAAGCGCTTAGAGTTGTCTATGGTCTACACACATCTCAAGAGGTATGGTTCTCTCTGGGAAAGAAGTTTAATTGCGTCTCTACCTCTAGGAAGTGTGACTTGCAGAGACGCTTAAAATACATTGCCTAAACATGGGAAAATCATGACTGAGTACTTAGAAGCTGCTAAGGTTATTATAGATCAATTAGACTCTATTGGCTGCTCTATCTCTGATGAAGAGAAGATATACAGTGTCTTGAATGGATTAGGCCAGGAATATGAGTCGATTTCAACATACATTGCAAACTCTATGGATACATATCCTGGCCCTGTTTTGAAGATGTTGAGTTTCGACTCATAAATTTCGATGAGAAACTTCAAACTTACAACACTGTCTCTACTGTCACACCACATCTAGCTTTCACAATGAGCAGAGGCTACTCAGGTTACTCAAATCGTGGTCATGGTCAGAACTTTGGAAGGAATGAAAATAACCGAGGCAGAGGATACTACTCAACTAGAGGCAGAGGCTTCCATCAGCAGATTTCACCATCATCAAACGCATCTATCTCTTCAAACGGTAAGAGCAGACCTGTGTGTCAAATATGTGGTAAGATGGGACATTTGGCCTTGAGATGCTGGCATAGGTTCAATAACAGTTATCAAGATGAAGATATGCCACTTGCTTTAGCTGCTTTAAGGATTACTGATGTGAGTGAGCATAATGGTCAAGAATGGTATCCTGATTCCGGAGCAACTGCTCATGTGACAAATTCTCCTCATAACCTGCAACAAGCTCAGACATACAGTGGATCAGATTCAGTGATGATTGGAGACGGGAATTTCTTGCCTATCACTCATACAGGCTCTGCAATTCTCCCAACAATATAAGGTAAATCTTTGCCTTTGAAAGATGTACTTGTTTGGCTAGAAATTGCAAAGTCACTTCTGTCTGTTTCAAAACTTACACATGATTATCCATGCTCTCTTAAATTTGATTGTGATGGGGTACGTGTTAAGGACAAGGGAACCAAGGAGCTTCTAGCTCTGGGAAGAAATCATAATGGACTCTATAGGCTTGATGATGTGCAGAAACAAGTCTTTTACTCAAATCGTCAACAAGTGGCTAGTGAAGAGGTTTGGCGTAGAAGGCTTGGTCATGCAAATTCACAAGTCATTCAACAACTATCATCTGCGCAAGCTATATCTATAAATAAGCAGACCCAAGTAATGTGTGAAGCATGTCAATTGGGAAAAGCATCTCTTTACCTTTCTCTTCTTCATCTTTTGTTGCTTCTAGAGTACTTGAAAGAATTCACTGTGACTTGTGGGGACCCTCTCCTGTTGTCTCTTCTCAAGGCTTTCGATATTATGTAGTTTTTATTGATAATTGGTCTCGCTACAGCTGGTTTTATCCTTTGAAGAAGAAATCTGAATTCTATTCAACCTTCATTCTTTTTCAAAAACTGGTTGAAAATCAATACAACAACAACAAAATAGGGATTTTTCAATGCGATGGAGTGGTGAGTTTATAAGTAACCAGTTTCTACTGCATCTGCAAAAAAGTGGAATCCGACAATATATTTCTTGTCCACACACGCCAGAGAAAAATGGGATAGCTGAAAGGAGACACAGATATATTACTGAGCTTGGTTTGGCAATGATGTTTCAAGGAAAGACTCCACATAAATATTGGGTAGAAGCATTCTTTACTTCAAACTTCTTGAGTAACATTCTTCCTACGTCTGCTTTAGATAAAAATACTTCACCATTTGAAAAGATAACTGGCAAGAGGCCTGAATATTCAGCCTTAAGGTCTTTTGGATGTGTGTGTTATCCCATGCTCAGAGACTATGCATCAACAAAATTTGATCCTTGGTCTCTGAAGTGTGTTTTCATGGGATATAATGAAAAATACAGAGGATATCGATGTCTTTATCTTCCAATTGGAAGAGTTTATATAAGCAGACATGTCTTGTTTGATGAAAACATCTTTCCCTTCTCAGATACATATCTTTCTTATCAGACCTCTGAGACTACATCATTGACAAAAGCCTGGAACCAAAGCTTTATACAGTCATCAACAACAATAAATGCTCAATCATCTTCTCCTGTCGAGTCAAATTCTCATCCTTTGCAGCAAATCCCTACAAGGCTTTCAAGAACTGAAGCTACTTCAGTGAGAGAGATAGAGGAATATACTGAACGTACAGCAGGATTTGACCCTGAACCTATAGGCGACAGCATTCCACACATCTCTAACTCAATGGAGTCTGCTTCTTCTTCAGAAATGACATCAGCAGAAAATTCAGCAGAAACTTCTACTACAGCGGATCTGGCACCTCAACTTCCTTTACCAACTCCCACTAATGTTCACTCTATGATAACAAGAGGAAAATATGGGATTCGCAAACCAAATCCCAGATATGCTCTCATGCTTCAGAAAGTTTCATATTTGGAACCAAAAACAGTGACTGCTGCTTTAAAAGATGAAGGCTGGACAATAGCAATGGAAGAAGAAATGGATAATTGTGCAGAGACAAATACATGGACTCTTGTTCCTCGTACTCCCATGCTACATGTTCTTGGTAGTAAATGGGTTTTCAGAACTAAGCTCAAAGCAGATGGCACATTAGACAAGTTAAAAGCTCGTTTAGTGGCTAAAGGTTTTAATCTAGAAGAGGGCATTGATTATTTAGAAACCTACAGTCCTGTGGTGAGAACAGCAACCGTGAGGCTTGTCTTACACATAGCTACTATAATGACTTGGGAATTGAAACAGATGGACGTAAAGAACGCTTTCTTACACGGTGATTTACATGAAGATGTCTATATGGCTCAACCTGCAGATTTTGTGGATAAAAAGAAACCTGATTATGTGTGTAAATTACAAAAATCCATATATGGTCTCAAGCAGTCCCCCAGGGCTTGGTTCGATAAGTTTAGCACCTTTTTGCTTGAATTTGGATTCATCTGCAGTAAGGCAGATCCTTCACTGTTCATATTCATTCGAAACAAAGATGTTATCTTGCTCCTCTTGTATGTCGATGACATGGTTATCACTGGGAACAGCTCTGCTCTTCTTACATCTCTGTTGCATGAGCTCACAAACAATTCCGAATGAAAGATCTTGGCCAGCTAAACTATTTTCTTGGCATTCAAGCTCAATTCAATTCAGATGGACTTTTTCTTTCTCAACAATGATATGCAGAGGATCTGTTAATAGCGGCACAAATGGAAGATTCTACTCCAATGCCAACACCACTTCCTCTCCAGCTTAACAAAGGACCTGACAAATCAGGATTGTTCTCAAATCCCACATATTTCAGACGCTTGGCAGGAAAGCTCCAATATCTTACGTTGACAAGGCCTGATATCCAATTTTCTGTGAATTTTGTCTGCCAAAAGATGCACGCCCCTACAAACTCAGATTTCAGTCTCCTTAAAAGAGTTCTGCGTTATGTCAAAGGAACAGTCTCTATGGCAATCTCATTCAGCATATACACTGACTCTACTCTTCGAGCATATTGTGACAGTGATTATGCAGGTTGCCAGACCACACAACGATCCATTGGCTGTTTCTGCACATTTCTAGGCACAAATTTCATTTCTTGGTCTTCAAAGAAGCAAGATACAGTAGCTAAAAGCTCCACAGAGGCTGAATATCAATGCCTCTCAGATACAGCTTCAGAGATCACTTGGCTAAATAACATGCTACGTGACCTGGGGATTCCTCAACATGTGACACCTGAAGTGTACTGTGACAATCTCTCTGCAGTTCATCTCTCGGCCAACCCAGTGTTTCATGCAAGATCAAAACACTTTGAAACACATTATCACTATGTTCGTGAGAGAGTGGCTTTGGGATCACTCATTGTGAGGCACGTTCCTTCGTATCATCAGTTAGCAGACATCTTCACGAAGTCTCTTCCTCAAACAGTCAACTCTCTGTGTTTCAAACTTGGTGTTGCCTTGCCGCCCATGCCAAGTTTGAGAGGGGCTATTAACACGAAGACTCCAGTTGAAGCAGAGACTCTTCAAAACGTTGTCGTACAATTTGCTCTCATCTCATCAAAACCTGTATCAAGACAAAACAACATCAGAAGTCTAAATGGGCCAGAGAACAATAAGAATATGGGCCTATGGAAAGCGAAGCCTCTGCAGAAAATTGAGCCTTTGGTGCAACGGTCAAAAGAACCTGCAAAAACAGAACAAGCAGACAGAAGACACGTGAAGAAGAGTACAGATCATTTGATGCTAAGAAACAAATTTGAACCACTTTCGTTGATAGCCACACATTGAAGGAGACGTGGCACCTAGGGTTTTACGAGTTCAAGTTTGTAACCCCTATATAAATGTTGAACAGAAAAATTGTAAGGGTTAAGGATGAAAATGAAATAAAACAAGTTTCAGTTTTTATCTTTTTAAGCTTAAAGCTTCCTACTTTCAGAATCTTCAGGTAATCAGTCATGGTGGGACACGCTAGAATATGGAGGTAGAATATACTCAAACTTTCTCTAAGGACTACCTTCAGTCTAATATCTTCAAGGTGATGCTGAGAAGTCCTGGAAGATCTTTCCTTTCCGTGTCGAGAATTCCAATATAGTGCGGCACTAGAAACTCCTAAGAAGACAAAAAGCTCAATATGATCTCTCATGCTTATGTTGGTAACTGCTGGCTAGCTGAAAATATTAGTACTCTCCACAGAAATTTTGGAACTGTAGCTCTTCTTCAATATCTGGTAGCTCTCGAAGTAAGCATCATCAATGTAATGAAAGTTGCTCACAAAAATGACATGTCCCTCCTGTTAGTCTGCTATGTAGTCTCCTTTTGTAATACTATAATCTTCTTTTGTAAAACTACTATCTCCATGCATTCATTGGAGTCCTTTCTGTCATACTACCCATAGTTTTCTCTTGACAACTGGAATTCCCAGAGACCTACCCCCACCAACCAGAGTTGCTTGGTTAAGGCACAATTCGCCTCATTGTAGATGTTGGGCTTGTCTGTAATCTAGAAGATGTACCAACATCCCCTACCAACAGTTCGGATCTTGAGCAAAACATGATCCAAATCTCACTACCAATTTTGATACATGAATAGGAACAAAATTCCCCAACAAAATTCTTTCATTGTGTGAAGAGTCTACATACTTCCCTAGGCCGGATATGAGGGCAGCAAAGTGAAACATTTTTCTTGGACCCTTTTTTTTTTTTTTTTTTTGATAACCAAGAGGTTTTGGGCTTTAGGTCCATAATCTCCCAGAGCCCAGGGAAGGCCATGTGAAATCTTCTGGCCCGCACTCGAACCCTGGTGGCGGGAGACTTTTCTGTGCCCTTTACCACGGGGCCATAAACACTGGTTAGTGGACCCTTATTTTTAAGTTTTTGTTTTATTGTTTATTTAGGATTACAATATTGTTAGAATTTTTTCTAATTGGTAACAATAAAAATTTACAGTGTGTCCAACAAATTGTTTTTTTTAAATATGTTTATACATATCTAACATATTTTTGTGTATTTAAACAATAAAAAATACGTAAAAGCTAGCTTTATAGAAATTCTATTAATTACAATAAATAAATTTAATTAGATTAAAATATAATGAAAATATGGAAAATGTAAACAAAAAAAGTTTGAACTTTCAAATTGAGGACTTGAAATCCTGAACTTTCAAAATGTCATTTAAATGATCAAGTTTCTTGTCGACTCGTAAGTAAATAGCAAAATTTTGCTAACTAGGTCATTTGAAGCACGTCGTTAAAATGACGTTTACATCGTTAAAATTTTCGTTATCAACTTCCGTTTAATCAAAATGATGTCATTTCAAGTTTTACTAAAAATATTAATTTTCAATTGTAGACGTTTTAATCCTCAACTTTTTTAAAAATATCGTTTAAATGCCTAAGTTTTTGTTGACCTTATAATTAAATGTCTAACTTATGTTGACTATGCCATTTAAGGCAAGATTTTTAATCAAGTGATGGAGCACGTTTAAGGGATACAATTTTCTTTGAACAGCTTCCATTTAATAAAAACAATCAGTGTTCTGATAACTATTTATCATTCGTCTTCTCTTTCTACTTGTAGGCGCTTCATCAAGATTAACCATAATCAAAGAGTAAACAATATTCTCAAATTAAAATCCACCTATGGAGAAACATAATCCAAGGTATTCTTTGCCACTTGGAATCTCTAGAAATTTTCAACATAATTCATTAATATCCTTCAAGAGATTGAGTTTCTTAAGAGTTGGTGACAACCTATTCCATTTCTTATACTCACCATTTTTTAAGTTTTAAAGCTTTACAGAGTTAAAGTTTTAATATTATTTTATTGGTTAGTTAACTTCCAATGAATATTAAAAATTAAAATAATTAGTTATCGCCAAAGCTTAACGCTTAAACTGATAACCGATAAAATAATGTTAATACAATTAAATATAATTTATAATAACCGATTCGATTTCTTATACTCACCATTTTGTTTTTTTAAGATTTTACATACTTAAAGCTTTAAGTGCATGTGCAGTGGGAGTCTCTCACTGAGTCTCTCACCCACAAAAAAATTATAAAATATTGAAAAAATAAGAAAGAGAATAAAATGAGTCTATCATTTGAAAGACTTTGAGAACCCTTGTAGAAAGTCACTTGACACATGTTTTAATATGATTGGATTTGGGTTTTATATAAAGTTTAATATTTAAAAAAAAAATTAAATTATATAATAGTTATTAAAATACTATATTTGAGAGACTAATAGAGATTCTCACCACTGAACATACCCTAACATTATTATATCAGTTATTTGACTACCCAATGAATGAGAAATAAAATTTAATTAGTTATCATCAATGCTTAAGAAACTTTATCTCTTGAGGGTTTTTAGAGAAGTCTATGAGAATTTTCTAAAGATTATATGTGGCAAAGATTTCAATGGATTATGTTTCTCCAAAGGTGAATTTTAATTTGAGAAGTGTTTTTATTCCTTGATTATTGTTGGATCTTTATGAAGCGACCATAAGTAGAAAGAAAAGACTAGTGATAAATAGTTGTCGAATCATTGGTCTTTTTGATTAAATGGAAACGGCAACAAAAAATTGTACTCCGTAAACGTGTTATGTCACTTGATTAAAATAATGTCTTAAATGGCATAATTAACATAAGTTAGACATTTAATTATGAAGTAAAAAAAACTTAAGCATTTAAACAACATTTTCTAAAAAGTTGAGAATTTAAATATCCATAATTTAAAAGTTGGTGATTTTTAATAAAACTTGAAATGATGTCGTTTTGAATAAACGGAAGTTGCTAACGAGAGTTTTAATGACGTGAACGTCAATTTTACGATGTGCTTCAAATGTCTCACTCAATGAAAGTTTGCTATTTAAGTACGAATCAGCAAAAACTTGACAATTTAAATGATATTTTGAAAATTCATGCTTTAAACGTTCACAATTTGAAAGTTTAGGATTTTTTGAAATTTTTTCCAATAAAAATTTAGTTTATATAATAGGGTGTCTTTGCAAAATGGGTAGCTTTTATGTTTTAGTTTGCTGTTTGGGTAGTTCTGGCCCAAAAGATGTTTTTGTGGGATTTTGGGTAGTTGGTTGGGTAGTTTATTGAGTTTTGAGGGTGTGAGATGTCATGAGTACCCTTAGTAATGTAAGGAGAGAAATGGTGGGGGAAATGTAAGAGACAGGCTGGAGAAGTTGCCGGGTGAAGAAAAATTAGGCGGGGAAATTGGTGCGCGGGTGATATGAGACGCGTGGTGTGGCGAACGCGTGGAACGAACGCGTGTCTATGGACTTGTCTTAACGGACCTTAATGGGCCAAAACTTGGTTAAAGCCTCTTGTCAAACAGAAAACATATTTAACATTAACAGAAATAAGGGTTATGTGTGGGTGAGGATTAACAAGTGTGTGGCTGAGAAGAAAAACTCGTTGGTTTAGCAGCTAAGATAAGATTTGGGTAATCTCTGGGGATATAAGTTACGGTTGAGGGAATTTAATGGAGATGAGTAAAGGGTCAACGGATGAGAATGAGGAAGGTATGTAAACCAAACCCGAATCTCCTCTTCCCTATTTAATGTTGGTACAAAGGTTATGAGAAACCTCCAATTTATAAGTGCTAATAAATGTGTTAAATGTAGGTGATTTATATGTAGCAGTCATGGCGGGTAGGTGGATTCGGTTGAAGAATGGTAGATGGGAGTTCAAAATAGACATGTCCAGGACCGGGCGTAGCATAAACTGCAGAAACGTAGGAAGTTGGGAAGAGCTGAGGGTTTTGATTGCGTCTGCATATACGCTTGATGCTAAGTTGATAAGTGTGGAAATGTCATATTGGAAACCGGAATTCATAAGTGATGGTCGTTTAGGGTGTCCGGCCATAGAGATTATGAGTGACCGCTGTTATCGAGAATTCAGATTGCGATGTGTTACTGATAGGTCAATCAGAATTTTTGTGCCATTTAGGGCGTTGATAGGTGACTGTTTAGAGATTTTGGAGAAGAATCTATGACGAACGTCATAGATGTCGCTTTAGGTAGTGTGCCAAGAAGTGTTGTTTCTGGGGTATGTTACAGTAGTGTTGATGATGACAGTTTGTTGATAGCAGAATGTGATCAAATAATGCTAACCCTTAGTAAGGCAGGTGTAAGTGTGGAATCAGCAAATTCTGTGGATGGAGAAGAAGCTGATGCGAGTATAGAAGATGTGAATGGAGATGGTGTAGAAGATGAAAGAGGAAATATAAATGAATGCGATGATGAAGATGAAGAGGATTGTGATGATGAGGAAGAATATGATTTTGACCGTTGGGGTGAATTTGTCTGAAATGACTGTGAATGGGGAAGTCAAGATGTGGTAGATGGGAACTGGGAAATCATTTACAGTCAGGGATCAAAGAGTGCGAATACTGAGAAAGAGATTCGATAAAGTCAGAGATCAGTAGAGAAGAGGAGAAATGAAGGTTAGTCAACGGGAAAGGACCAGTCCACTATGAAGACGAACCTTGAGTCGACATCCACTGTAGGTGCGTGCAGGGCAAGGAAGAAATTATTATTCAACGGAACACAGAGAAATGTGAAAGAGATTTGAGTCGACATCCACTGTAGAGTCCACAGAGAATCTGATAGGGTCCACGGAGAATGCGCTAGGGTCCACGGAGAATCATATTGGGTCCACGGAGAATGTTATAGGGTCCACGGAGAATCACATAGGGTCCACAGAGAATCATATTGGGTCCACAGAGAATATAGGGTCCACAGATAAAGTGATTGGGTCCACACCGAAGACATTATCCGAGAGCAAAAGTAAAGAAACAAGAAATTTAGAAAGCTCAAAGGGAGGATTCATATGTTACGATGGGGATGATGGTCTTTTGGATCAACCTTATGTGAGTGGTGGTGGAGGAGATAAGGCTGATAATGGTGGGTCAGATTTGAAAGGTTTTCTGGATCAAGCTAATGTGAGTGGTGCTGGAGGAGATAAGGCTGATAATGGTGGATCAGGTTTGAAAGAAGTGACAAAAATGGTAAAAGGAGATGAAGTATCGGACCCATACATGAGAAGGGATAATGGTGGGTCAGAGTTAAAGAAAATAATGAGTATAACAGAGGTATATGGATATGTGTATATTTCTCCAATGTTTAGAGATGTTGAAATAGCAACATTCGATCACCATCAGGAAATTAATTTAAGTTGTGAGGATGGCGGAATTTTCGTTGGAAGAATTTTCAAGGATAAAGAGCCCTTGAAGGTGGTGATGTCCATCTATGCGATAAAGAGGGCCTTTAGATTTGCGTTCAGCTGACATGTAATAAAATCTATTACATGATTTGCGTTCAGCCGACATCATGTATAAGCCGGCATTGTGATTGGAGGGTGTACGCAACAAAATAAAGTGAGCTGGATGAGTATGAGGTGAAGAAGGCACATGTAAAACACCAATGTGATGTTGACGTTAGAGGGGAGTTCTCAAAACATGCGACATAAAAAGTGGTTGCAAAGTTGTTAAGGTTAAAATACAAACCAATCTATGGTGGGCCACGGGCTCGTGAGTTGCCTGAAGTGATGCTTAGAGAATACAACATCAATGTATCATACTGGAAGTGTTGGATGGCTAAAGAGTTAGTCATTGCTTCAGCTCAAGGAACAGAGGAGTCATCATACCAGTTACTACCCGTGTATTTATATGTCCTGAAGCTAGCAAATCTGGGGTCAATAACACATTTGGTGACGGAGTTGGATGGGAAAGGTAACCCCCGGTTCAAGTATACTTTCATGGATTTGAGCGCAAGTATCCAGGGATAGAAACACTTGAGAAAAGTAATTTTCATAGATGCTACTCATCTACATGGAAGGTACAAAGGATGTCTCATGACAACAAGTGGACAAGATGCAAATTTTCAGATATTCCCAATCGCTTTTGCGGTGGTGGACAGCGAGAATGATGATGCTTGGACGTGGTTTTTGGAGAAGCTGTTGGCTATTGTTCCAGACACTCCGGATCTTACAATTGTTTCAGATAGGCACCAATCAATATATTATGGGATTAAGAAGGTGTATCCACAAGCAAATTATGGGGCATGTTGATGAGTCTGTATTTTCACTAGTTTTTACTATTGTTTTTACATGTTTTATTGAGTCTAGGATTAGGTTTTTGTATCTTTTTGGTTCTTTTAAGGTTTTTACTTCATTGGAGCTAAAATGGACAAAATGGAGCAAAACATGATGATCTGTGATGAACTTAAGGATTTGAAGATGCAGATCAATGAAGAGACTTCAGAAGTTTGACATTCGTTGGAGGTCTTTAAAATATCGGATGGGAATGAGATTTTAACAAAAGATATACCTTTGAGTTAGCTATCATTTGGCGCCGGTTTCAAGTCATTCTCATTCCTGGTTCAATATTTATGCCTGTTTTACTGAAGTCATGTCCATCTGGCGGCAAACAAAGTATTCGCGGGAATAAGCACTGGGATCAACCGATCCAAAACAGGATCGATCGATCCCGATCCCATATATTACCCAAATCAAGCATTTACTCCGATAACCTAGTGGATCCCTATAAATAAGAGGAGTTCGTCTCAGACACAACCCTAGGCTGGTTTTTGCCACTTTTCATTGTTCTCCTTTGTTTCTTTTCATATTTTTAGATCTATATACTCTTTTTCTTTGAAGATTAGATCTATTGTTCTCATTTTCATATCTTTCTATGCAATCAAGGATTTCTTCTACTATGATCTCTCTGTCTTTTGCCATGGTTGAGTAGATCTGCTTGTTGGAAGATGAGATTTATTCAAAGGGACTTAATGTTTAATTAGGTTATTTTTATAGATTAGGGTTATGGTTAATAGATCTCTACTTCTATGAAACAAATGCTTTTGTTAGGTGACGAATCTATCAAATGATTCATAGGGTTTTATAATACAGCTAGCATTGATTATTCTACCCGGAATCTATAGTTTGTAGGCTTGATTTCCAACTTTCCAAGAGTTGAGGCTGGATCTACAAGTGAACTCTATCAAACTTGTTAATATATGCTAGCATATGGTCCTAGCGGATTTATGCTATAATAATATTCCCTTTTTGAAAAGAGGTTTGTTTGGTTATAGTATTTGAGTTCTAGATCTAAATCATTAAATTGCTAATCCGATTAGATATATTTTTTTTTAATTTAAATTCATGCGATTTTCCAGATCCCAATTTTTTTTTTTTTTTTCATTTACCTTTTTAATTATTTATGCATTTATTATTTTGATTTCTTTGCGACAACATTTAATATTCTTCATTCTAGCTCTGTTTAGATCTATAGGATTTAAAGTGCACTCTATTCCCTATGGATTCGATCCCACCACTATACTGCTGTGTACAACCATGCACTTGCGAAGTTTATTGGTTTGGGTAAAACCTGATATAAAACCACACATCAAATTTTTGGCGCCGATGCCGGGGACTATCAGTTGCCTTTAGATTTTTGTTGTTAAACCTAGTCTAGAATATATTTTTTTTCTTTAAATTTTTTTCGTATTCATGTTTTTGTTTCTGGGAACGACCGATCTACACCAAGATCGACCGATCTACACCAAGATCGACCGATCCTACTATTTGTTTATTTTTTTATATTTTTTTTTCTGATTTATTTACATCGACTGATTCTACCTTGATCGATCGATCCTACTTTGTTCACGATCGACCGATCGTTTCCAAGATCGATCTATCCCAGTGCCTTTTTCTTGGTTCTAATTTTCCAACTTTCTATTTTCTCAGGTGTATGCATTTAAGGAGCAAGGGTTCCAAATATCTGCAAAACCTGAGCATAGGAGAGCTGACAAGGAAGCTCATAGCCAATAAGAAGGAAAAAGAAGAAGAGATGGGAGATCTCACTTCCAAACTGAACATGATTCTGAAAGGCCAACAAAGGTTAGTAAGGTTGTTTGAGATTCCTGAATATAATGATAGAACTGAGTGGGCAGAAGATATCAGTTTTCTAGGTAGACAAAGAAACTTCCCAAGCGGGACTTTCAACCAAAACTTTAGGAGTACTCCTAATTATCCCAATAATGTCTACCCAACTAGAAATCCGAGGGAACAATGGAATAATCCTTACAACACTCAATTAAACTCTTTAAATCAACCCCTAAC
Source organism: Cardamine flexuosa (assembly GCA_963555745.1). Taxonomy (NCBI): domain Eukaryota; kingdom Viridiplantae; phylum Streptophyta; class Magnoliopsida; order Brassicales; family Brassicaceae; genus Cardamine; species Cardamine flexuosa. The sequence goes on from OY743217.1 coordinate 12,249,291, forward strand.
AAAATCACACCAATTGGGATACCACGAAAGGGCTGAAATTGAATTCAATTAATATGAGAATGCTGGTTCTCTTGGTGAAAATGAATCCATGTTTTAGCATATCGCAGAGATACAGATGAGGGATGCCAATCAAATCAACACCAAGATAGAGAGAATGTCTGAAGATTTAAATGAAAGACTTAAAAATATAGATGTCAATGTGAAACTTCTAGAAATCAAAGCTGGAGAGACAAAAGCACTAGCCGAGTTCTGTTCTTCAATCTCTCAAGAGGTGTTCGGAGATATACATGGAGTTCAAGATAAGACAGCTGGTTATGGTAATACGGGATTTCAGCCTATGCAACAATTTGAGAATGCTGGTTCTCAAGATAGGATTGAACTCATGGTCCAGCAGGTTCTTGACAATCAGAAGAAGTTTGCTGAGGAAATAGATGCTAAGATGGATTTGATGTACAAAGATCTTGATGAGAAGATTGAATCACATGTAAATTATGGAAATTAACTTGCTCAGACTGCTGCCACTGTCAGAACACTCTCAGAATGTATCCCAAGGAAGATGGAAGCTAATCCAAGAGAGGTCGTTGGAACCATCACACTAACAAGTGGAGAGGAATTTGCTCCAAATTCACATGGCGCTGAGATCGATCGATCCACCCCACAGATCGATCGATCCCAGGAGATAATATCCCAGAATTGTTGGATGAAGACGAGGATCGACCGATCCAATCTAGGATCGAACGATCCCGTGAGTCTTCGTATGAGAACATATTCAGATATTTGTCTTCTGGTGCTAAAGGGTCTGGAACCAAAGTTGTTGCTGAAATGGAACCACCCTATGTGCCCCCGCCACCTTATGTACCTAAACCTCCATATCTTCCACGCAAACGGGGAAAGATGCGAGAGAAGATGTCAAAAGTCCCTACTGTTTATCGTCATGCTTTTTGGATTGGTACCATGGATAAGGTTAGTGGAATCAGTTCTCAAATGTGCCAAGATGATCTTTTCCGTACTTATCGAAGCAAGCTGAAAGCTCCAAAGTACATTATACCAGGACGAAGAGTGAGCGGGGATCTTCAGAAGATCAATACTGCATTGCCAATTGGGCACTTTTCCCGAGAGGATCCGCACTTGAAGCTGACAACGAGCACACGTAGTCTCGAACCACCTCCACCAAAACCACCAGATGAGGAAGACTTCTTTCCACTAATGGACCCATACCCTACCTAAAGTACCAAACAAGTCGAGCTAATGACTTTGAAAACAAGCGCTTATTGGGAGGCAACCAAAAATCTTTTATTTTTCTTTTATTTATTCTTGCATTTTTATTATTTTTCAAAATAAGATATGATGATGTTTTTGTGTTGAGCTGACTGAAAACAGGTGCAAAACGCAGAAGATGCACATTTCAAGAAGTTTCAGGACGCTGAGATCGACCGATCCTCCTAGGATCGATTGATTCCTAAGACGAGAAAAGCTGAAAACCGGTTGATGAACAGACCAATGCTCCATTTTGGTCGTAAAACTCCTTCACGTATTATGGTTTGCTTTCTTGTTCACAATACATTATCTCCACTGTTGTTTCACAGCACCTTTCTCCTTTGATTTTGTATCACATCAGGACACAGTGATTTAAGTCTGGGAGAAGGGGTGACTACTTTCATATGTTACTAACAGTGTGTTTTCTTTTGTTTCCTTGTCAAGAAATTTTTTCAAATTTTTCAAAAATAAAAGTTTTTTATTTTTCTTGAGTCATTCTATTGAGTCAAAACATGAGAATTTTATTACAATTTTCTTGGCTTCCAAATGTATGTTGACATTTATTAAACTTAGTTCAGGAATATTGGAAACACCATCAGTGGATCAACTTTACTAGAAGTGACCTATCCTTTGGAAATCTGAATGATCCAGCGTTGGCTCTATCTACTTGGATCTTTAACCAGACGAATCTTCTCACTTAGGGGCTCGATATCACATAAAGAATCATATACATCCAGAGTTCACCCATTCTTATTGGAGCTCCGGATGGCCAAGCTCAGTTTTAGCTTGGTTCCACACCCTTACACCCTTTTTCATTCAGACTCTAGTCCTTTTTCGCAACATTTGGAGCATGTGCAACCAAGTGCAAAAACTACAGAGTATGGAGGCCGGTACAACCAAATGTTCTAAAGATTTCCGAGTAAGCTTTCTAGTATCAATACTTCATCTATATTAGTTTGAGTTGACTATTGGTGCAAATTTTAGTGGATTGATCTACATGGTTAGGACTGGTTCCAACTTCCCCTTCTCAGAAAAAGGCTCTAGGATCGACCGATCCTATCCAGATCAATCGATCCCGTCTCATCCCGAGACTCTCTTTGAAAAAAAGAAAAGAAAAAAAAACGAAAAGAAAGAGAAGGAAAAGAAGTTTGAAGGAACCAGAATAAAACCTTTTGTTTATTTTGTTATTTGCTTCTGTTATTTATTTTAGCACCAATAGCAAATTTATTAGAATCATTATATAGAAGCTTGGTTGGGATCCAAGGTTCAGGAGGTTGTGCACCATCTTTGGTTTCCGTCTAACTGTGATTTTGGGCATTGGCTTGCACCGAAGTTCATTTATCATGCCTAACCACACCCTCAAAATGGCCTCCCATTACTAGCCCTTAGCGATATCGACTCCCTTTGTAAGACTACATGCAACACTAAATGAATGTTAAAGGGCCAACAATGGAGATTTCAGAAGTTTCCTTGGATTACATGATGTACGGTAATGTTTGCTATGCTTATGGTAAAGTACATGTTGTACTGCTAAAGTTCAATTAACCTTTCACAAAGTTTCTTTTTGGTTTACATGATCAACATGGTGGATTCTAAAGCTAAGCGTAAGTTCCCGTTTTTCAAACCCATACTTCTGAACTTTGATTCATTGTCTTGTTGCTTACTTGAGGACAAGCAAGGATTCAAGTCTGGGAGTGTGATGAGTCGGTATTTACACTAGTTTTTACTATTGTTTATACATTTTTATTGAGTCTTTGATTAGGTTTTTGTGTCTTTTTGGTTCTTTTAAGGTTTTTACAGGTTTTGACTTCATTGGAGCTAAAATGGACGAAATGGAGTAAAACATGATGATTTGTGATGAATTTAAGGATTTAAAGATGCAGAACAATGCAGAGGCTTCAGCAGTTTGACATTTGTTGGAGGTCTTTCAAATATCGGATGGGGATGATATTTCGACACATGATAGCCTTTGCATTAGCTTTCATTTGGCACCGGTTTCATGTCATTCTAATTCCTGGTTCAAGATTTATGCCTGTTTTACTGAAGACATGTCCATCTGGCGGCAAACGAAGTATTCGCGGGAATGAGCACTAGGATCGATCGATCCAAAACAGGATCGATCGATCCCGATTCCGTATATTCTCCAAATCAAGCATTTACTCCGATTTTAACCTAGTGGATCCTTATAAATAAGAGGAGTTTGTCTCAGACACAACCCTATGCTGTTTTTGGCCACTTTTCATTGTTCTCCTTTGTTTCTTTTCATATTTTTAGATCTATAAACTTTTCCTTTGATATTTTTAGATCTATACTCTTTTCCTTTGAAGATTAGATCTATTGTTCTCATTTTCATCTCTTTCTATGCAATCAAAGATTTCTTCTACTATGTTCTCTCTGTCTTTTGCCATGATTGAGTAGATCTGCTTGTTGGGAGATGAGATTTCTTCAAAGGGAATTAATGTTTAATTAGGTTATTGTTATAGATTAGGGTTATGGTTAATAGATCTCTACTTCTATGAAACAAATGCTTTTGTTAGGTTGACAAATCTATCAAATGATTCATAGGGTTTTATAATACATGTAGCGTTGGTTATTCTACCCGGAATCTATAGTTTGTAGACTTGATTTCCAGTTTTCAAGAGTTGAGGTTGGATCTACAAGTGTACTCTATCAAACTTGTTAATATATGCTAGCATAGGGTCCTAGCGGATTTATGCTATAATAATATTCCCTTTTTGAAAAGAGGTTTGTTTGGTTACAGTGTTTGAGTTCTAAATCTAGATCATTAAATTGCTAATCCGGTTAGATGTCATTTTATTTATTTAAATCCCTGCCATTTTATACAAATTTATATGAATTATTTTGGCCAAATTATGTTCCAAAAATAACTCATGCGTTACAACTTACAACCAATATTTAGTTTTAAAATATAACATAAAAAAAACTTAAATGGGTTTATATGGGTTAGTGTTATTTAAATGAGTTTAAATGGGATGGGTTTAAATAGATAGTAGTATTAAATGGGTTTAAATGGGTTTGGTTTTAAATAGGGTGGGTTTAAATGGGGTGAGTTTACCTATATTAACAACCCTACCCAGATCCCAACATTTGTTTTAATTGATTTCATTTTCCTTTTTAATTATTTTTGCATTTATTATTTAGATTTCTTTGTGACAACATTTAATATTCTTCATTCTAGCTCTGTTTAGATCTATAGGATTTAAAGTGCACTCTATTCCCTGTGGATTCGATCCCACCACTATACTGCTGCACACAACCGTGCACTTGCGGAGTTTATTTGTTTGGGTAAAACCTGATATAAAAACCACACATCACATGTCTTGTACACATCCAGAGGAATGTGCAAAGTAAGTATGGAAAAGTGATAAAGGCAATGGTGGGAGTTGCTGGAGAAGCTTATAGAGTAGAAGAGTTCAACAGATACTATACAACAATCAAAAGGAATAATTACCGTGCATGGGATTGCTTGGAGGGCATAGGGGTGGAGCATTGGACAAAGTCTCATTTTAAAGGAGATAGGTATAACTTGATGTCGAGTAACATAGCCGAGTCCCTCAACAAGGCCCTTTTCCCAGCCCGAGATTGTCAAATTATAAGTATGTTGGAATTTATCCAGAAGATGGTATCTAGGTGGTTGCAAAGTAGGCAGGATGTGATAGATAAAATGGATGGCGAAATACCAGAGGAAGTGTCGAAAGAGTTGGACCTCAGGTTGGCAGATTCAGTTGGGTTAGCAGCGGCTAAGTGCTCTGCCTGGGAATTCGAAGTAAGTGTTGGATCGGCTAGTACGTTTCAATACAGTGTGGATTTGATGAAGCGAACTTGCAGTTGTAAAGAATTTGAGATGATAAAGATTCCTTGCCGACATGCAATGGCAGCGGGTCGATTCCATGGTGTTCAGTATAAGGAATTGGTGGACGACGGGTATAAGAAGAAGGTGTGGGCTGCAACCGTTGCATGTGTCATTCTACCAGTTCCTGATCCTGATGACATTTTTGTACCAAAAGAAATCCATCGAAGGGAGGTTTTCCCTCCAAAAATTTGCCGGCCATCGAGAAGACCACAAAAAAGAGAATTCTTTGAACTAGGGAGTTTGAGGTATATGTATATTCCTTATTTTCTTTATACACAATAAATATAATTCCCATCATTATTAATTGTATATATACATATAACAAATGGTTGGAAGGAAGAAGAGTAGACCCAACAAATGCGGAAGGTGTGGGAAAGGAGGGCACAATCGTGTAACTTGCAAGGAGCCCCTTGGTTGAATGGCCATACACTCGATTTTATATGTGTTTTCGTATATGTTCACCCTCGGTCATAAGAGGAGGGCTTTACGCCTTTTGTCATAAACACATTGTTTTGGTATAAGGTGAAACTAATATTTACATATTAGTTTCCTCTTATAGCTCCTCTAGCTATAATGTAAGTTATGACATGATCAGATATTATTTTAATATTGGTATGTAATTGGATGGTATATAATATTGTTGCAACCTCATTTTATCCTCTCTCTACTGATTCGAAATTCCAATACTTGTTGGGCATGTACTTGTATTCGGGTGTACGAAGAAAATAACATGTACACCCTGCCACGGTGGGGGTGCATAAGCAGAAGGTGTACAGCGTATACTGTTTACACCTTAGTGTATTATCTCAACTTATTCAAAATGCCTAAAATTGTTGTCAATGTTATAGTGGTGTTTTTCGGTGTAAGTACACCCCTCTCCTATCCGGTTGTACAACCATAAGGTGTACAATTAATTTTGTGTACACCATGTCACGCTGTACACCTACCACGATGTTCAACAACTGTCATGCAAACTAGGTTTTAATATCGGCGCAGCTGTAAAAATTAATGATAGACATACGTAACAGTCAATATATATATATGATAATATGAGACAAAGAGAGATAATGACCGAGAAGAAATATAAACATTTCCAGAAATATAGGGATCGGTTAGAGAGAAGTAGAAATGAAAGAAGGTCTTCACTTACCAGAGGACATTCTCCGCATCATAGTGAAGAAATTGGGAGATGAAGATTACAAACTATTAGGTCCATTCTTACTAGCCAGAAAAGTAGGTAAACAATTTGTTCTATCTAAGCAAATATTACATACGACGAATATAACTTCTTTATACATGAATCCAAACCACATTTTCCCCGGTGAGGAAGGGAGAAGTTTTTTTGGCAAGTATTTAGAGTATCAAAATCCTTTGGCTATGTACTATGAAACAATACGGTTGGTTGCAAAAGCTCAATATATTCATGGATCTCTTGCACTCCTTATCCAACTCGTCCCAACCTACTACTCTTGCGTTTGCTATCTTCCAAATATGTGCTTGTAATGGTGAGATAGCTAGGCAAAATTTGGAGGTGTACTTTAAGAATGTTGGGTCTCTGATATATAATCATCACGAGATTTATGATATGGGTAAAGCTCTGTTTCAAACTATTCAGAGTTTTGATTCCCCCGGCGAGGACACATATGCTTCCACCTGGCATTATCCTTCTTGAAAATCAATCGACCAACCGGATTGCCTTGAGTGGCATGGAGAAGAAAATTATTGTGAAGGATGTTATATTTACAGTCTTGCATTACGTGTATGTGAGGAACTTTAGAAATGTTGTACTGATGAATCTTGTAATGTTAATATTGATACGATTTTTCATTATTATTGTGAAGGATGCTGTTAATTTATTTTATTATTTAAGGGGATAAGGTGGATTAAAATCAAATCACATTATAATCATTTTCACTTTCTTTAATCCCCAACTAACCTCCTAACTACCCATGCATATTCAACATCTTTGTTCTTCGTATAATCAATGGTCTCTTATTTTGTCTGATTAGATTGTTACCCACCATATTTAATTGTAAACTTAATGTACTAACAAATGTTTTATCTGTCATCCACCAAAGCGATTAAGTAATGCATTAACACCATCCACCTTACTGTAAAGAGTAAATGGTTATAATGTGATTTAAATTTTCTCCTCCCTATCCCCTAAAATATTAAAGTAAATTAATATTTTAAGCCAACTATCTAACACTTTGTTATTTTAAGCCAATTATCTTACACTTTATATCTTCACGACCCCCACCTTTCTACTAATACACCATCCTCTTCCTTTAATTTTCATCACACTTACCATTTCATCAGAATTTCCAATTTTAAACTAAGACGGCTCAAATATTCCTTATGTCTCTCCCTGAAGATGTGTTTGTCAAGACTGCTGCTCTAGTCGGAAAAAATCGATACTGGCTATTCGGTCCACTATTAAGGGTGGGCAAAGAAGGCCGAGTGTTGTGTGCAATAAGAAAGTCCTGAAAGGAGCATGCATATGGTACTTGACTATTGATGCACCCGCCATCTGCATGGGGGGGGGGGTGTCGAAACTGACCCTTATTTGTCCGCTGTCTAAAGGCCGGGAAACCTATCGCCCAATACCATGAAGCAATCCGAATGGCTGCATAAGATTGTGCATTGGCGGCGACGATTTTCTGTATGTGTCGTGGTGAATAAGAAAGGACTGGCAAGTACCTAGAGTTGATGCCGACAAGACATCATGTTGGTTTGCAGTCTGAGTAGATGTACGAACTGTGTAGGGAACTCATTACAGAGCTTGAATGCGTCCACCCAAAATGGACGATGATTTTTAAATCATCTTTGAAATTTCCATTGACGAAGATGTACCAATTATCAGCTTGTGTTAGAGCCGGACTACACATACCAGTCCCAGGCTGCTGGGCAAGTGGTTGTTGCGAAGGTTGCGCTTTATGGTGGGCCGCTAACAAGGTATGTTGGATCCTCCAATGTGCCATGGTGCGAGAATGTCAAGGTTGAACTGTCGCATATTATTATGTATAATTATTGTCCTTCCTCAACTCTATTTCATGTCATTTTTTTGTGCTTTAGTGTAGTTTAATACATGTTATCCTATTATGTCTTATATTGATGCAGGTTTGATGGTATGTCAATGATTATATTGTAAGGTTTAGGTTTAATGTATCTGTGATAATTATGGATTATGGGCAATGTACTATGATCTATGTATAATTTCTATATTATGATCAATGTATAATTACTCCGATTTGTATTTCATGTAAGTGTATGTTTTTTGGATGTCTACTTCAATGTTTTCTAAAGTGTACAATATGTGTAACCCGTGTAGGTGTACAACCGCTTCAAATCTGTGTACACCATCTTCAGAAGTATTTCGCACAACATTTAAACTGAACAGAAACTTAACTTAAAACATAAATGAGTTTTTAGAATAACAAATCAGAAAGCAGAAGCAAATGTAGTACTTAGTAGATTTATTTTGCAAAATACATAACACAACTTCAAAATAATTTAAACCTTCCTTAGCCCGTCTTCCTTAAGTCTTCAAATCAGAGCCCGTATTTTTAACCTCTTCATAGCAGTCCATAGCATACCTCTGTCGGAAAAGGTCCACGTCATTATCATCAATGGCTCCCATCTCATCCACCCCCATACCAGCAGTGTGTATCTCAAGAAACTTCATCGACACTGGACCGCAGTCGCCAGCCCTTTTGTTCTGGTAAATACCTTCACAACGTGACCAACTGAAGGCCCTAGTTAAGAAATCAACTTCCATTAATGCCGGAAGTATTGCCTTCATCAAGCATGAAAAACATTTGACTAGTGGACCCATAAACGAACTGACTTCAACGTCCGTGTTAAGGATCATTAAAGGATCATAGATCTTGATATGGCGGCATTAAATATTGATGACTAGGTCAACCCAATGGCTCATCCCAGTTCATCGGAATATACAAAGCATCTACGTCTTGTAGGAACTCACTCGTATTACCCTTCCCAGTCATCTTCCCAAGTACAAAAGCAGCCACATTCGAACCCTAAACAAAACTCGCCTTATCATCTGCCTCCTTGAAAGCATCGTAGTAGCCGTTGATAAGGCAAACAAACCATGTATCCAACAACGCTGCTCATGTTCGTAATATTTTTGCTCAACGTTGCCTCCAAATGGTTGCCGTCATCACCTGCATATGCTGCATTACAAACATAATTGGAAATGGTTAAAAGATTCTAGATGTACAACAAACCGTGTGGGGTGTACAGTTAATATATATAGGAATTAAACACTTCATTTACCTATGTTCCAACCCATTCCTTTTTCTTAGCAAGTTAGGTGAAGAATTTTGTGGTTATGATGTGCCATGTGTAAAGCTGATAGTTTCTATAGTAAAAAACAAGATAATAAATCCATATTAGAATCATTTATTATGAAAAATTGGAATGACACCATATTGTACTATACAAATTTACATGCCTTTTGAGAGTTGCAATAACTTCATGAATGATTTGAACTCATCTTTCTTGACTTCCATTAAAGGAGCATATGGCTCTTCTTTTTTTCGGCTTGCGAATAAAGCCTCAATTTTAGGATCTCCAACAAACATCTCACTAAATTTTTCAGATCTTTGCTGCTTACGCTTTTTCTTCCCAACATTCTCCAACTCATCATCAGAATTGGATATTTCTTCAGGATATATAGAGGATAGAGGTATTACATACACGGGTGGACGCGTAGGAAGATCCCTAACTTCCCCTTGTGGAACAAGAGCATTGATACGATCAAACTCTATTGTCGGTATTTGAGCATCAGTTGGAGTGGTTTGACACTCCATGTCCTGCAAAATATGGTGTACACATCACGATCATGCATCTACATCCAATACATCAACATCATTAATTACACTTATTCTAATATTAACAGCAATTCTACCTTCATTGCCTCTATAGGACTGATCAGAGTGCTTGTTTGACCTACGTTTGCAGCACCTATGTCTACCTTCATTACCTCTGTAGGACTGATTGGAGTGATTGTTTGGCCTACTTTTGCAGCATCTATGTCTAGTTCTTCTTAAACATTCTGCAAATATGATAACGTGTACAACATCAACATCATTCATTACTTGAAAATGTTTTCTTACTAATTGAAAATATACCTCGACTGCCTCTGTAGGACTGGTTGTTTGTCCTATGTTTCCACCTATGTCTTATTCTTTGTCTCTTTCATCAATGTGCAAATATGAAATGGTTATAATTTTTACATTTCCATTTTTACAATTTTATTAACACCCATCTTATCTAGACTTCTTCTAAGATTTGTCTCTCCTGTTCCAGCAGCGGTATGAGTATGACTCGCTTCACAATCCATGTCCTCTGTAGGACTGCTTATGTCTCCTACTTGTACACCTTTGTCATCTTCATCAATCTGCAAATTTTGAAAAATCAAAATTTTTATTTTTCATTTTCATTGATTCAACTATGTTAACACAAGCGTACCTTCTCAGTTGTAGTATTCCTCTCTACAAAGTTTGATGACTCTCCCATCATCTGACATCAAAAATAAGAATATCAATATCAAGGTGTACACCAGATATAATAAGGTGTACACCAGCGTTTAGCTGTACACCCACAAAGTATTGTACACCTCATGCTATAAGTGTACACCAAGTTTTTTAGTGTACAGGTAATTTATGTTGTACACCAACTATTTAATTGTACACCATATGTTTGGTATACCTGATACTCATTGACTTGCGACAGATTTTGGTGGAATTGATAATTCCCGACATTTTCTTTCACTCCCAGTTTGGGGACGGAGTTTTGTCATGCACTGACGATGGACTTTTCTCTTTTCATGTTTCTTCCTCGTCAGATCTCTGAATAGTCCTTATCAGTTCTATGTCATCGTCTCTACCCTTCCCTTTATTACGTTTCCTGGTTTTACCCTTCGTAACAACAGCAGCCCACCCCCCCCCCCCCCCGCCCCCCACACCATTTGCTACTTTTTTCCCACTCTGGCACCGCCTTAAAAACAATTTCACCAGGACTTCTTCCACTTCGACTTTGTCTTCTTTCACATCACCGCAAGATTCACCCGGATGTTTCCACCAATTTTACGACGACCATATATTTTCTCCATTTCAACCACCATTTCACCCAATATCTCTTTCTTTAGCTCCTTATTTTTCTCACCAATCCACTGCTTCAACTCTGCAAACATGGATGCTACATCTTCTTGTTCACCTTCTTTTTTGCTTACTGACGCCTTCTTCTTCATGGCATTTGCCACCGCTTCTATCTTCGCCTTCTTCGCCATCCCAACATTCATCTTCTTCCTCTCTGATTTTCTTACCCCCTCTCCAAAATCTACCTTTACACCCTTATCATTCTTTTCATCACGTTTTTTCGTATAGGCTAGGCACGATCTATCAGCTCCTCCAAAATCATCTTCTTTAAAATCATGTTCTCTCTCTATCAGAGACTCTAACAATTCCACTTCCCCATCCTCAACTTCGCCTTCCCAACTGAAATCAATATCTTCCAAGCCTCTAGGAGGGTCCGGAAGGATAGGCTGCACAGTTAACTGTTTCACATATCAGCACCAAAAAGAGTTTATGCAATACATACATTTATATCTTTTCGGGGTCTAACAACTTTTGGGTGTACAACGTTTAGGTGTACACCTCACAAATATATTAGACAACTTTTGTCCTTACCCCATCGACTTCATAAACATGTTCTTCCTCCACAATGGTTATGTGTTGAACTGTTGGATCCCGCAGAAAGTTCCTCATGTCTTCATGGTTTGGGATCTTCCCAAGTAGATATGGTATGGGTTCAAATTCAAGAAGCTGTAAAGGCAAAGGAAAGCCATAGCAACAGCTTGTACACTGCTTGATCATCCTGATCAAACCTTTTATAGGATCAGGTTGTTTTTATGTTGGTTCAGGACGACCAAAGCGTCCCATCGCATCTTCAAACGAATCCCTACCCCACATATATTTTAGGAATAAATCAATGTATTTCGTCATCTCCACGTGCTCTTCTTGCACACATATGCCTTTCTTACAAAGCAATATCCCATCCACTATAACTATCAAAGCCAGAGGCAATATATTTGAATCTTCTATTTCAAGATCCTCGAGTATCTCAACAAGTTTAGAAACTTTAATATCCGGTTTCTTTTCCTCCACTGTTTCCTTCTCCTTCATCTTCCCAGTTTCCTTCTCCTTCTCCTTCATCTTCCCAGTTTCCTTCTCCTTCTCCTTCATCTTCCCAGTTTCCTTCTCCTTCCCAAATAGTGTTTCCCACATTGAACGCCCTTTCTTCCTCTTCCGCTTATGCTCTTCCACTTCTGCAGCACTTGGTTTTGGTCCACAACCAAGTCCGCCTGAAACGATGTGGAATTCTCTGAGCGAGAATTTAAGCGGTTTCCCCTGATACATTGTCCACAATTCCTTTTTCTTCTTTGTCACAAGTAGACCGTGGATAATTTTTGCCGAATTGTGGCACCTTGCCACCGGTAGTCTGAATAAACCTCCAAATTGAGATCACAATATTCTTTTTAGCTCTTATGTTCATTCCAAGGCTTCCGTTAATTGGCCGATCAAGTTTTCTTTGGAGTATATGATCAATCGGCCACCAGAAGGATACGAATTGGCGGCGAATAGCCACTCTGGCAGCCGAATTGGACAATCTTCGTCGGACGTGTTTGAACTTTCTTTCATTGTAACTGAAAACAAAATACAATTGATTAAAACAACACCTTTTCACTTTATATAGAACCTTGGAGCAGTTCCACTTTGATCCTTCTTTTTCGGAACTTCCAACTTCTCCTTACACTATTTGTAACCGCAATTGAGTAACTTCTTGTTGATACTGGATCCCACAAAAAGGATCCAAGTCATTAAAGGAAAAAGACACATGTCAAGCTAAACCATTCCAATAAGCCGGAGAGAGTCCGGTTTATAAGAATTAACTTCGAAATAAAGAGAGGGGGTCAACGAGCTCAGAAGGGTCGATAAACCACAAAGAGTCTAGAGGAGGTAAGGAGCTCGCAGGAAGGATCCAGTTGTCAAGTCAAAAATTGAAGTTATTTCAAAATTTATACGTTATGACATTCAAGACCAGATCAAAACCGACATATTTAATCAGAATCATATGATTTATTGTAATTCATTATAGCATTAATAGTCGAACAATATGTATAAATAGAGGAGGAGTAACATTGTAAAGGGGATCTTTTTCCGATTTTTATAAAGAAATACATATTATCAGAGCAAATACTACTTTTTTAAGACTCATTTTTACGAAAATATTGTGTGTGGATCCTGTATCCACATTTTGGCGCTAGAAGGAGGGGATTTTCAAGCTAAAGTATGAATCTTTTCAAACACTAAAGCTCGAAGATCTTTTCATTGAATCATGGGTGACACAGCAGACACATTGGCAAAAATAAGCAAGAATCTAACCAATTTGACAAACAGTTTCACCACTATGCAACAAGATATTCAACCCTTGAAAGCCAACCAGGTAACTCTTACTGCTCGAATAGATTCGTCTGCAGGATCCAGGCACATGAGTTCTCACTTGCGGATTTTATTTCAAACTCTCGTGGCGACTGCTTCAACAAATCAACCCGCCAATGGAATGCTGTTACCGGTCGATGGGGACGGACAAGTCATAGAAAACCAGCAGGTAAACGGAGATGGAGAGGACCCAGTGCTCCAAACTACCGATGATGAGCATGATTCTGTTCGTCGCGAGATGAAGGAAATAAAGTCAAAATTCCACCGAGCTACCAGTTCGGCTCCGGATATTGACAGGGTCATTGAAGAAACCAGGCATCCCCTTTCAGTGCGCGGATTGCAAGTTTCAAAATCAAGGAGGCCTGGAGGGTTAATTTACCAACTTATGATGGGAAATGAGATCCAAAGAGCCATTTAGCTGCCTTTCAAATCGCAGCTGAACGAGTCGACCTCGTGCCTCATGAAGAAGATGTCGGTTATTGCAAATTATTCTCAGAAAATTTGTCTGGACAGGCATTGTTATGGTTTACCCGGCTTGGCTCCGGAACAATCAATAGCTTTAACGAGTTATCGTCCGCTTTCCATATGCAATACTCTGTCTTAATGGAGAAAGGAAAATTAGACAACAATCTATGGAACTTATCACAAGGACTGCAGGAACCCCTTCAGAAGCATATTGCTAAGTTACAAGGACTTATCTGCGTTAAAAACGGACTCTGGCACGAAACAAGGTTCAGAGAGGAATTAACTTTCAATTGGCCCGAGACAATTCAAGATGCTCTTTTCCGAGCTGGATAGAGGCCGAGGAAGAAAAAACAACTTTTGCAAGAAAATATCGTTCTCCTAAACCAGTTATAAATCAACCAGTAAGAAAATTTGAACCAAGGGAAAATGGAGGAATCAAACGTTTCGGTGCAACACCCAGTAATAACAACGTTGGAGGACCTTATTCCTGGGGAGAAAGACCAGGATATACATCGAACAATACATGGGTCCGGAATGATAATTATTAGTGTGAAATACATCGTATGAATGGCCATGCAACGAAGGAATGCAATGTCCTCAAGCGACATCTCGCCAAACTTTGGTCTTCTGGAGGACTCGCGAATACAACGAAGGAATACAAAGATCGAAAGGACGAACAAGTTTCTGCGCCAAATACCAAAAAGAAAAAATTGTCAGATCAGCCCGTACAATCTAAAGGAAGAATATATGTCATTATTGGAGGGTCCAAGTTATGTCATGATTCGATTCAAGCAATCAAAAAACATAAGCGAGCAGCGGTATGTCGGTTAATTCGGTGGCTGAATCCTTCAAGTATAACACCGCAATAACATTTGAGGAGTCTGAAACTCACAGTTTAGCAAAACCACATGATGACACTTTGGTCATAACTCTCGACGTAGCCAATTACGAAGGGACAAGGGTATTAATCGATATTGGTAGTTCAGTCGACTTAATCTTCCTCAGTACGCTACACAGAATGGGAATCAACTGAACCAAAATCATAGGACCACCAACTCTATTGATTACCTTTACAAGTGAGACAACCATGTCACTTGACACCATTAAACTTCCTGTGTTTGCGTCCGGAGTATCAAAAATGGTAGAATTCACTGTTTTTAACCGACCGGTCGCATATAATATAATTCTGGGAACACGCTGGATATATCAAATGAAGGCAGTTCCATCAACTTATCACCAATGTGTTAAATCCCCACCTCGACTGGAGTAGAAACAATTAAAGGAGATCAAGGAATCTCAAGGAATGAAGCTGCAATAGCAATTAAAGAATTTGACTATAGCAAAGGAGCCTAGCTTTCATAGTGGGCAGAAACTAGATGATGTAACCCAGGAGGTATCGATTGATTCCGAGAAACAAGAGCGTAAAATCAAAATCAGTTCCAAAATAAGCATTGAACTACAGTCCAAACTCATAGAGTTTTTATCAAAAAATAAAGATCATTTGCATGGTCAGTAGAAGATATGTCAGGTATCGATCCCAGTATAATATCTCATGAGTTACAAGTCGACAAAAGCTTTATGCCAACCAAGCAGAAAAGGAGGAAGCTCGGGCCTGATCGCGTGAAAGCGGTTAGTGACGAAGTGGACAGATTATTGAAGGCAGGATCAATATGAGTAGTTAAATATCCAGACTGGTTAGCTAACCCAGTTGTAGTAAAGAAGAAGAAATGGGAAATGGCGAGTATGCGTCGATTTCACTGACATCAACAAAGCATGTCCGAAGGATAGTTTTCCACTTCCACATATTGATCGGTTGTTAGAATCAACTGCTGGACACAAACTTCTAAGCTTTATGGACACTTTTTCTGGGTACAATCAAATCAAGATGCATCCTGAGGATCAAGAGAATACCGCTTTCATAACCG
Source organism: Cardamine flexuosa (assembly GCA_963555745.1). Lineage (NCBI taxonomy): Eukaryota > Viridiplantae > Streptophyta > Magnoliopsida > Brassicales > Brassicaceae > Cardamine > Cardamine flexuosa. The sequence goes on from OY743217.1 coordinate 12,265,337, forward strand.
ATAGAGGTATATATTGTTATATTGTAATGCCATTTGGTTTGAAAAATGCAGGTGCAACTTATCAACGCCTTGTAAATAAGATGTTCAAGGATCATCTTGGAAAAACAATGGAGGTATACATAGACGATATGCTGGTAAAATCTCTCCAATAGGCTGATCATGTAAAACACCTTGTGGCATGCTTTAAAATTTTGAATGAGTTCAGAATGAAACTAAATCCAGCAAAGTGTACCTTCGGAGTAATGTCTGGAAAATTTCTGGGGTATATTGTCACTAAAAGAGGAATTGAGGCTAATCCAAATCAGATAAATGATTTTCTAACGATGCCACCCCCAAGGAATCAGAAGGAGGTACAACGACTGACGGGGCGGACTGCTGCGTTAAATAGATTTATATCTTGTTCTACGGATCGATGCCTCCCGTTTTATCAGTTATTAAAGGGCAATAAACATTTTGTGTGGGACGAAAAGTGCAAGGAAGCATTTAAGCAGCTAAAATCATATCTCACGACTCCACCAGTACTTTCCAAACCGGAGTCAGGAAAAACTTTGTTTTTGTATGTTTCGGTGTCAGTGCATGCCATTAGTGGAGTCATTGTTCGAGAAGAAAGGGAGGAACAACTACCAATCTTTTATATAAGCAAGAGCTTAACCAGTCCGGAACCTCGTTATACAATGATCGAAAAATTAGCCCTTGCAGTAGTGGTTTCAGCGTGCAAATTACGACCTTATTTCCAATCACATCCTATAGATGTATTGACTTCACAGCCATTACAAACTATCCTCCATAGTTCAAGTCAGTCCGGGCGATTAGCGAAATGGGTGGTCGAATTAAGCGAATACGATATTGAGTATAAAAATCGTACTAGTGCAAAAGTCCAGGTGCTAGCAGATTTCCTGACTGAGTTGCCATCAAGCAATGTTGAAACCAACTCAAATGATAGAGTGTGGAAACTGAACATAGATGGATCATCTTCCAAACAAGGGTCTGGAGTTGGAATCAGCTTAGTCACTCCAACTGGAGAAGTCATCGAGCAATCATTCTGTTTAGGTTTCCCTGCATCAAATAATGAATCCAAATATGAAGCATTATTAGCCGGACTTCGCCTCGCAAACGAAGTGGGAGCTCGGGAAATAATAACATATAGTGATTCACAGCTAATCCTGAATCAGTACAAGGGTGAATAAGAAGCAAAAGATTCAAGGATGGAAGCATATCTAAAACTTGTTAAGGAATCTGCAAAGTAATTCGATACATTTGATCTGGTTTGCGTTCTCCATAGTGAGAACACTACAGCTGATGCATTGGCCGCTTTAGCATCTACGTCTGATCCAGCTTTAAAAAGGATCATTCTGGTCGAATGCATTGAATCTCAAAGTATAAACGTAAAAAATGAAGCTATGACAGTAACAAGGTCTCGTTTCCGAACACTTCAGTCCCTAACTCATCACACAAATAATCCAGTACCAGAGGGTAATCCTCCGAAACAACAGCGTGGGCGCCCAAAGAAAACTGAAATTCCTACAATCATCATAGACAAAGTTGAAATGCCAGTACCCGAAGTTATTCCTGTTTCTGAAACACGGAAAGGCGAGGGTACTCCACCGCACATGGATTTAGAGATTGCTAATCTAACTAATGATCCTGCAGCATAACAGGAATATCAAGATAGTGATGAGTTTGATGATGATACCTTTATGCTTCCAGGTAATCAAGAAGGTATTCCCACTAACGATTGGGGGGCTGACTGGAGGGACCCTATCAAAAATTATATTCGAACTGGTGCACTTCCCTTCCGAGATTGTTACAGACAACGGGTCTCATTCATTTCCAAAGATTTTGAAGATTTCGTCTCAGCCTGGGGAATAAAGATGAGTTATTCAACTCCAAGATACCCGCAGGGAAATGGACAAGCAGAAGCCCCGAACAAAACTGTACTCAGCAATTTGAAGAAGCGACTAGGGACATACAAAGGGGGATGGTATGATGAACTTCAGCCGGTTCTGTGGGCATATCAAACCACTCTGCGGAAAGCTAATGGAGAAACTCCTTTTTCATTGGTTTACGGGATGGAGGTCGAAGTACCTACCGAGCTGAGCCTTCTCGGACTCCGACAAACCGAACTCCCCAATAATGAATCTTGCAACACACAAATGATGGAGGATGCACTAGATACCATTGATGAACGATGAGACCAAGCCCTAGTTCAGCTCCAAAATTATCAGCAGGTGTTTGCACGTTATTATAATTTTAAATTAAAAAATCGACCTCTTCAAGTCGGTGATTTAGTTTTGCGTAGAGTATTCAAAAATACTAAAGAAATCGGAGCCAAAAAACTCGGAGTTAACTGGGACGGTCCTTATCAAGTAACCGAAGTAGTCCGCAATAGTGTTTATAAATTAGCAGATCAAGATGGAGTTCCAGTCCGGAGGCGGTGGAATATTTTAAACTTAAAAGGTTTTATTCATAAATTATTATACAATTATGTAAATGAACTACGATTTGGCTTGATCCCAACATGGGTACGTAGGCAACTCAATCAGAGTGCAGCTGTTATTAAATAAAAGAAATAATAATATAAAAATGGGTGAACGTATGAAGATTTTCCTCATTGGGAAGCAACAACAGCAGCTCGCAAGAGACCGAGAAAGTAGTGAGGAGCGATCAAGCAGATGCATGATCAACCTTCTTACAAAAGATCTTCGCCCTTTGCCCCGCTAGATCCACGATCCCGCACACAGTTGGCGGCATGTAATGCCCGAACTCTTCAAAGTTGAGTTCGATCCAGTCCGATGGATGAGCTCCAGGATGCACATTTCTCGGGAAATTTGGAACTGTTTCCTTTCCACTTCATGAATCTTCAACGTCAGTTTGCTGCGTTCCCGGTCAAGATCTTTGTACTTGGTGACCAACTAGTTAAGACAAGGAGTCGGATTGAGTAACCGGAATAGAGGAAAATTATGAACAAAAGCTAGTAACTCACATTTTCCATGAACATCATTGCTGTTTTTTGGCCATGAGGAGGAAGCTGCTTCATCAAACCGCAAGGAATGCTAATCGGGGTTCCCCACCCTAAAGGATGTTTGAAGGAACCATCTTCGGAGTTATGTGCTGTGGTAGGATCATCATGGAGACAAATGACAGTTTCAATGGACATAGCAGCGTGTTTGGCACAACGGAATTCGGCAACCATTTGAAAGAAAACGAGATAAAGAAAAGGGAGAAGAGTAGAAAAAGTGAAGAATTTGGATTTTTTAGATTTATGATATATAGTAATTTTCAATTAGGACATGCCGGATTGCACGCCTAGAAATCGCTGTTGGTCATTCAAATCACAAAAATTACGCAAATCAAGACTCAGCATGGTAAGTTGAGGGATTCGGGATATTAATACGGTGGATATAATTTAGTCAAACCAAATTAAAAAATAACGAGTTCAAGCTAAAATAATAGTGGGTCTAGGCCCAGTAGGATGTAAATCATTATTACATTTAGGGTTTGGACTCAGGAGCAGTCTCCGTCATAGCAACATCAGCGTCCGGAGTGATCTCTTCCTTTGATCCAGATGCAGAACCCTCTCCCAGAACGTCTTCCCGTTCAGACCGCCTGGTCGCAGTTTTTTTCTCTCCAAGGTCCCGAAGGTAGGAGCGAAGAACATCCAGAATAGGAACAATGGAATCAATACCATTTCTTTCCCAATCAAGAGGGTGACTTTCTAAATGATGAGCCCTCCTTTCAATCTTCCATAGTTCCTCGCCAGAGACCTCTTTTTTTTTCCGAGGAATTGACGGTCGCCACACGCACCATAATGTTCGATCGCAAGCTGAAACATAAGTACATATCCCGAATAAATTTTAATCAAAAAAGGAAAAATCCTAAAGATATTTATTGAAAAGCAAACCATGTTCATAAACGTCATGGCTTCTTCTTTTTCTCTCCCAACAAGAGTATTGATGAAGTGAGGGATATGAATCCTGCTTGGGAAAAATCCATCACCAGACGCTGGAGAAGGACTCGACGGAGAGTCATATTCAGCAGCGTAATGGGGATAATATCCAAAGGTGTCCATAATGAAGTAGAAGAAGGCAAAATAAGAAGAAAAACGTAGTGGGGAAACAATAAGAATAAAAGCAATGTCAGAGGTATAAATAGATAGGGAAATCCCAAACGACGGGCATTCAATGAGATTAATAATTGTTTCTTTAAAAGAACACGCAAGTTTCAGAACTCGAGTAAAAGTTTAAATGAGACACGATTCAGTGAATCGTTAAAACCTAGGTTAATACCTTAAGAGGTGAAAAATCTAACTCGGCCAAATTGAGAGAAACTCTTAAGAGAGGAGAGGCCCAGTCATGATTGAACCAATTTTTAGAGTAAAATGAACTACTGAGTCTGCAAGACTATCTCTTGTACTTTCTAAATACTTAACATTTCATTAAGGAGTTATAAGATTCATGTGAACTCCGAACTGATAAAGCAATCCACAAGGACTTTTCTTGATAGAGGTGCACCTAATTCAGAGCCGAGCTCCATCCTCGCATTTTTACCGAGAAAGCTGGATATAGTTTTTCTTTAAGAATGGTAAGGGTCTGATCAACCCACTTTTCTCTTGAAAACAACTCAACAGAGAGTTTACTGAATAAACCGGATTTTGCAAACCCGGTCAGATGTGAAAGTATTATTAAAATAAGCACATATAAATGTTAGACTTTCTTAACCAAAGCAATAAAGTCAATATTTAAAACCCCCCTGGGCAAAAGTGAAACGCAGAACATAAGTCTGGTGATGTGCGGGACATATCCCTAGCAGAGTGGACACAGCCACGTAAATAAAACTAGGCAAGATCGGTTTTTGAAGTATCTTCAACCATTTCATGTACGGGATCAACCAGAGGATTCATGACAATCATCTCTAGAGGGACACCGCTGGCATCTTGTTGAGGAGATAGCTCCATGGGAGAAGCTTCTGAGTCAGGAAGAGTAACCATATCAGAAGTATCTACAGGCGCATCCTGAACATTCCAGTTATGTTAGCTATGTTAAACAACACTAACCCATAAGACAGACAGAGATGCTATTTGAAGGACAAATTGAGTCAAAAAGATGGGTCGAATCGTACCTTATCAATTGGAGTAAAGGAAGGGATAGGAGCTTCAGCAGGAGACAGAGAGGCCTGATCAATGGGCAAGTCAAGATTGGGTTCAGGAAGAGGAGGAGAGTCCAAAAAGGCAGTAGAAAACTGACCCTGATCCCAGGGTGTAACCACAGCTTTCTCCAGCTCACAGGTAGATTCAGCTAGTGACTTCGTTAGTTTGACAATCTCTTTGTCTGGATCAATTTCTCCACTTTTTATTTTCTTGAGAAGTGTTAGGTTACTCCCAATCTTGTTGACATCAGCTTGAATAATGGCACGAGCTTCAGTAGAGCTGACATACTCCGACAGCTGAGCTAGTAAGGCCTTGCCATTATCATTCACTTCTTTACGAGCCGAACTGGCCATTTTCTGGATATCATAGTCATGTAATTTGAGCAACGCATCGTACTTAAGAGAAATCTCTGCGAGTTGTTCATGTGCAGCAGTGTTTTCGTGTTTTAAGTGATGATTCGAGGTTGAATTGTATCTCGTTCAGAGCGGAGAGCAGTATATTTTTCCTTATAACCCTTCGCCAAACTTTCGGCTGCAATCCGAGTAAACTCGAGTTTTTTTTTAAGTCGTTTCTTTCCTTTCTGAGCCGATCGATTGTTGCCATGCCTTTCTCTTTTAAGTCCGCCAAAGCCTTCTCATGGTCTGCCGCCATTTTCTTGGAAATTTCCGTTCCCATAGAGGAGGACATGTCCAGAATAAGTCTTTCATAATAATGAACCATATCGTTAAAGTCAGCGAGAGCCTATGTAAGCAGAAGAAATAGGAAATATCAGAGTAAATGATATTACATGTACAAAGAGTGATGAAAGGGTTAAAAAAACCTAGCTAGTATGACGAGCATGGTTTATGAAAATTTCACACAGTCTGGAGCTCCATTTGTCAAATGAAGGAAGGTCAGCGCTACCACGGTGCGGAAGGTTTCGGAAATAGAATTTTAAGAAGAGGCATGTGGAATATCGCTGATATTCCCATGATCGTTTCCAAGTGGTCTCCGGTGATTCATGGAGAAGAGCCGGAAATAAAAATGATACCGATGTGGATCACGCTGACAAATGTTCCTCATAAGATGTACTCACGAGATGGTTTGGAATTTATTGCTAGTGCAGTGGGGAAAACAATTCGATTGCATCCAGAAACAGAGCTCTGTTCTAACTTTGAAGAAGCAAAAGTTGAAGCAGATATGACAAAGGTATTACCTAAGGTCTATCGGTTCAAATCAAAGTTTGGCATAGATGGAGAAGTGAAATTTGAATACCCATGGTTACCTTCTCAATGTTCAGAATGATTGTAAGGTTAAGCTGGGGAACTCTGTCACCAAGTCACCGGAGAGATTGGAGGATGCTTGTATGGTCATAATACCAATTGAAAAACCACAGATTCTGGAGATGCAAAAGGAATCCGAAGACGTAGGTATCTTCTGGTGGAGACGCCTGTTTCCAAAACATTATTGAAGAGTCAGGAGTCAAAGGAAAAGAGGGAGGATCAAGAGAAAGGCTGGTCTACGGTATCACCAGGAAAAGCTAGTCGATCTTCCGAGAAAACACAGGTGAATCGAGAACCAAATGTTTCTTCATCTAGATTTGCGATTTTAACAGAGGTAGGTGAAGAGGATGGCCCTGGTCAAATTGAAACTGAATCAGAGAAAGTAGATGAAACAAAAAATAAAGAGCAGGATGAGTGTAAGGGGAAAACAGAAGAAGATACTGACATGGATAATGATGTTGAAGAGGGAGAGATTGAACAAGAAAAACTCAATACGGGACATGAGGAAAATACTGTGAGAAAAAATCCTCCACGCTCATCAAAAGGAGCTAAGCCAGTTACAAATTCTGTTGCTTACAATACTAAGGATAAGCTCCCTAGTGTGGCAAGCACCAAACGCTACTCTAGGAAGAAATAAGAATGTCGAGCTTCTTTTGGAATGTCCGTGGTCTAAATAAATCTTCAGAACATTCCGTAATAAAGAAGTGGGTGGAAGAGGGAAATTTTCAGTTTGGTTGTTTGATTGAGACGAGAGTAAAGGAGGGCAAAGTGGAGCATTTGGTGAATAAATTGTTTAGAGACTGGTCAGTATTAACAAACTATGAATACAACCAACTTGGTCGTATTTGGGTTCTTTGGAGGAAGATGGTGAGAATGACACCTTTTTACAAAAGTAGTCAACTCATAACATGTTCAATAAAATTGGAAGACATAGATGATGAGTTCTTCTGCTCTTTCATATATGCTTCAAACTTTAGTGAGGATCGCAGGGAGCTATGGAGTGATTTGAGAGACCATTGTGATTCTCTTATTATTGGTAACAAGCCCTGGATTTTATTTGGAGATTATAATGAGACTTTGGATATGGCAGAACACTCGCGAGTGGATATTTCTCCAAACATCACTTCGGGTATGCGGAATTTCAAACTGTGGAAAATTATTGTTCACTTTCGGATATGGCTTACCATGGTCCCCTTTATACTTGGTGTAATAAGAGGGAAAGTGATCTGATCATGAAAAAACTTGATCGAGTAAGGATTAATGATAAATGGACTCAAAGATTTCCACAATCTTACAATGTATTTGAAGCTGGTGGCTGCTCTGACCATTTAAGAAGTCGGATACATTTGAATGTAAATGGTAGAATTAAAAGACGAAAGCCTTTTAAGTTTGTGAATGTTGTTGCGGAGATGGAGGATTTTAAGCCAATGGTGAAGAGTTATTGGCAATCAACAGAGTTTTTTTTACTTATCTACCTCCTCCCTTTTCTGTTTTTTAAAAAAACTGAAGGGATTGAAACCTTTGATCAGAAGTCTAGCGAAGAAGAAGATGGGAAATTTGGTAATGAAGGACAAAGAAGCGTATCAAGACTTATGTTTGAAACAGGAAGCGAATCTAAAAAATCCTTCACCTCAATCAATGGAAAAATAAAACATAGCCTTGAGAAGATGGGATCGGGTCAAAGGAGCTAGAAGAGAAGTATCTAAAGCAAAAGTCAAAACTCCACTGGTTACAAACTGGAGACAAAAACAATAAAAGGTTTCACCGTGCAGCTACCACAAGAGAAGCAAAGAATTCAATAAGGGAGATTGAATGTTCTGATGGACGAATTTTATCACAAGAGGATGATATCAAAACCGAGGCTGAAAGGTATTTTTCAGATTTTCTCCAGTTCATCCCACATGATTTTGAAGGAATTCCAGTGGAGGATTTGCAGAACTTGTTTAACTTTCGGTTCTTAGAAGAGGACCGCAGAAAACTAACAGCAATGGTCTCGGGGGAGGAGATTAAGAGGACTTTATTTTCTATGCCAAAGGGTAAATCCCCTGGACCAGATGGATATACTTCAGAATTCTATAAAGCCACATGGGAAACTATAGGAGAAGAGTTCATTACTTCAGTGCAGTCTTTCTTCGCAAAAGGTTTTTTACCAAAGGAAATTAACTCGACCATTCTCGCTTTAATTCCTAAAAAAACAGAGGCGAGGGAGATGAAAGATTACCGGCCTATCTCATGCTGCAATGTGATTTACAAGGTGATTTCTAAAATCATTGCCAATAGACTGAAGCTGGTACTTCCAAAATTTATTGCGGGTAATCAATTGGCTTTTGTAAAAGATAGAATGCTGATTGAAAATATGTTGTTAGCCACAGAGTTGGTAAAGGATTATCACAAAGATAATATCTCAGCGAGATGCACCATCAAAATCGACATATCAAAAGCATTTGACTCAGTTCAACGGTCTTTCCTGGTAAATGTGCTCTCAGCTCTAGACTTTCCACCAGAATTTATTCGTTGGATATCACTATGTGTTACGACTGAGTCTTTCTCGGTTCAAGTTAATGGAGAACTTGCGGGTTATTTTAGAAGTGCAAGAGGATTAAGACAAGGTTGTTCTCTATCTCCATATTTATTTGTCATGAGTATGGATGTGCTGTCGAAAATGCTTGATAAGGCTGCAGGTACAAACATGTTCGATTATCATCCAAAATGTAAGAACATTGGCTTGACACACCTGAGTTTCTCTGATGACCTCATGGTGTTGACAGATGGAAAATTTTGATCCATTGAAGGAATAGTAAATATTTTCACACAGTTCACAAAAAATATCAGGGCTCAGAATTAGTATGGAGAAGTCTACTATGTACTTGGCAGGAATATCACGCCTGGTAACCAAGAAATGATATATCGTTTTCCATTTTCCTCTGGTCAGCTGCTGGTGCGCTATCTGGGGCTTCCATTGGTCACTAAGCGCTTAACACAAACAGACTATTCACCCCTCCTCGAACAAATCAAAAAACGAATTGAGTCGTGGACTTCCCGCTTTCTCTCTTTCGCAGGGAGATTGAATCTAATTGGCTCAGTACTATGGAGTATTGCAAATTTTTGGCTAGCTGCTTTTCACCTTCCAAAGGACTGCATCAAAGAGATTGAAAAACTCTGTTCTGCTTTCCTATGGTCAGGTACTGATTTGAATTCCAATAAAGCAAAAATCTCATGGAGCGAGGTTTGTAAACCAAAGCAAGAGGGAGGTCTGGGTTTACGATCTTTGAAAGAGGCAAATGATGTAAGTTGTTTAAAACTGATCTGGAAAATACTATCCAATGGATCTTTGTTGTGGGTGAAATGGGTTCAGACATATCTCATCAAACAAGATAACTTTTGGTCAATTAAGGAGACAACAAGTTTGGGTTCTTGGATGTGGAAAAAATTGCTGAAATTTAGAACTGTGGCAAAACTCTTTGTAAGGTCGAAGTTGGCAATGGAGAACTTACATCTTTCTGGTATGATGACTGGACATCCATGGGCTGTCTGATGGATGTAACAGGACCGAGAGGGATCATAGACCTTGGCATTGGATGAAATAATACTGTTGATGTGGCTTGTAGAAGACGCAGAAGAAGACGCCATCGAGTAGAAATATTAAATGAGATAGAAAAGGCTATTGATTCCCAGCAACAGAGCTGTGATGGAAATGGGGTGGGCGTGGTATTATGGAGAGGTAAGGAAAATGTATTCAAACCAAAATTCAGCACAGCAGACACTTGGAATCATACCCGAACGACATCAAATAAGGTTGCTTGGCATAGAGGTGTTTGGTTCGCCCATGCGACGCCGAAATACTCTTTCTGTACCTGGCTTGCGATGCATAATTGCCTCTCTGCAGGAGACCGCATGATACAATGGAATGTGGGTGCATCGGGATCTTGTGTTCTGTGCTCAAACAAAATGGAAACTCATGACCATCTTTTCTTCTCATGCTCATACTCTTCTAGAATATGGAAAACTCTAGCTCAGAACATCTTCAAAGCAAGGTACACAACAAACTGGTCTTCAATTGTGTCATCTATCATTGATCCTAAGCTAGATAGACTTCAGAGTTTTTTAGCCCGCTACGTCTTCCAAGCCACACTCCACACAGTTTGGAGAGAGCGCAATGCAAGACGACATGGAGGTCTCCCCAATTCACCTATCATGTTGATCAGATGGATTGAAAGAAAAATTCAAAATCAACTCTCATCAATTCGAGGTCTAGGCAATACACGTTATGAGAAGAGACTGCAAATGTGGTTCGCATCTAGAACTTAATTTTTTTATGTAAAGTTTTACTTTCTGCTCTCAAAACAAGTGATGTATAAACGTTATTTTTCTTCTGAATTTTAGATTAACATTATATTCAAAAAAAAAAAAAAAAAAAAAACTTCAACCATCGTAATTGATTCTAAAACAAAACAATTCAATAAAATAACAGGATTGTGACTAAGAGTTACAAAGGGGACAAAATTAAGTACCAGGAGTAGCTGTAAGACCACCAGGAAGGGGAACAGATTCATTCTAGTAGAACCAGACGCGACCAAAGCTTGACTGCCAGGGTTGCAAGAGGATGCAGGAGGAGGCATGTCGGTTCGAGGTTTGGATGTATCCCGGGCTGATGCTTCAGGTCCTGAAACTCTCCTCATGTGCTTCAATGATAAGATAGGCTCATCTTCATCAACCTCAATAGAAGGAGGAGGGGCAGAGCGAGTTGAGTAAACAAGGAAAGGAGGAAGATCTCCAACCAAGGTAGTCTTCCCCACAGAGTCAGTGGTAAGGATGTCAAGCTTCAACCGATGATGACGTCCAATAACATCCGTCTTCTTCTTCAAACTTTTGTGTACCGCCTCCTTGTCTTGCCTCTCGTGACGGTTCAAACGACTGTTAGGAACATCCTCGGGAGCGGGATCTATAGCCCAGAGAGTTCCACTCCTCATACGCAAGCCTGAAGAATGAATCTTCTCAAGAGAAAAGGAGTTCCAGTCTAAGGTTCCTCCAGTAACGATGGTGAAGAAGTCCAGGAATCCTTGCCAAGATGTAGGACGAGGCTTGGATACTACAAATACAGTAACAAAAAGATTCAAAATTTAGTGACCAGCAGTACAAAAAGATAAACAGTAATCATAACTACATCTACCAGGGGACAAAGTCCAAGAAGAATATAGCATTTCGGACAACCCATTAACTGAGGCAGCATTAATCTTGATGAATAGCAATGGGTATCGCCAATGTTCATCCTTATCAGGAAACCCAGTTACTAGGGCTCTATCGAGATGAGGGTGGCATACGTAGAAGCCTGAACCACTCTTCTGAGACACTCGAATACTGAAGAGCTCGAGAAGATCGCCAACGCTCAGAGCATACCCAGCTTCCGCAGCAACAACAAGGACAGAAAGGATCGAGCGGAGCATATTCGGCGTCATTTGTGGAAACGCCAACCCTAAGGAACGGAGGTAGAGAAGGAGGACCTCAGGAATGGGGAAGAATATACCACATCCTGTGAGATACACCGAGTAGATGCAGAGCCAACCGGAACGACCTGACTCTGGGGTTTCTTTTGGAGTCGGTAGGGAGATTTCGACCTCCGATGAAACGTTGCAGAGGGACTTCAAGGTTTGAAGATGTTCTTCCTTCGAGATTATTGATGGAGGGTGAGGACCGAATTTGTCACCCGACTTCGGGGAACGATTAACCACAGATTTTGAACCGCTTGCCATTATCAAGAAGAGTACGAATTGGAGAAATTGAAGAAGAAATGAATAATTTTTGCAAGCAATGAAGCAAGAAGAGAGGAAAGAAGTACAGAAATAATAGGAAAGTGAGAAGACAGAAAGTTATAAAAAAGAAAATAACCTTATTAAACGAGTGGATGAAAAACTGCCTCGAAATTGGTGGGGGAAGTGGAGAAGTTTGCCCGATTTTTAAATAATGTTTAGAATAAATGGGAACGTGCATCAAGGTAATCAGGTCTAGTAATCGCGAAATCTGAGGGATTTGATGTTTTACGGATAAGGGAACAAAAAATCAGTAGTTAATACTTAAGTCTACTGAGCTACGAATCAACTCGCAAGACTTGGGGGCAAATGTTGATATCGGATCCCACACCAAGGATACACGTCATTAAAGGAAAAAGACACGTGTCAAGCTAAACCATTCCAATAAGCAGGAGAGAGTCTGATTTATAAGAATGAACTTTGAAATAAAAAGAGGGGGTCAACGAACTGATATAAGGCCTAAGTAACAAGCTCAGAAGGGTCGATAAAGAGTCCGGAGGAGGTAAGGAGCTCGCAGGAAGGATCCAGTCGTCAAGTCAAAAAGTGAAGTTATTTCAAAAGTTGTACGTTATGACATTCAAGACCAGATCAAAACCGACATATTTAATCAGAATTATATGATTTATTGTAATTCATTATAGCATTAATAGTCAAAAAAATATGTATAAATAGAGGAGGGGTAACATTGTAAAGGGGATCTTTTTTGATTTTATAAAGAAATACATATTATCAGAGCAAATACTACTTTTTCAAGAAACTCATTTTTACTAAAATATTGGGTGTGGATCTTGTATCCACACTTCTCCACTTAATTTTTAAAATTAAACACTAACTTATCTAACTTCTTTAATGTGTAATTAGTACATAAGCTTACTTTTAACGGATTCAAGGTCCATTCGTGCCGATTTGGTTTCTTTTTCGGGTTCGTCGTCGTTGCATGTCTTCGCCGAGTTTCGAGTTCTCCTTCGGAATATTAACTTCCTCCGAGCCATTATAGGTTCTCCTGACATTACGCAGTTATGTAGGACAATGAATTCTATACTTGATCCTTATGTGGCTGATCGGAAAATATGAAGACAAAGATCGGAGAAGAAGTACTTTCATCGGAGAGGAAAGGTAAAGTTACTTTTTGATTTTTACTATTTTGAAAATTGTAATTAATCAATATTGTAATTATTTATTAATTTAAATTAGAAATTCAAAATTCAAAATTTCATTTTTCATTTGACCGAAAATTTTCATAATTTTTGTCTAATGGCATGGGTTGTAATAACCGAAATTGTTGAGGATAGAAATGTTAAAACATAAAAACTACCTTTTATCCTAATTTCCCCTATATTATATGGCTCTGTTATCTCAGAACAGGCCATGTACTTCCCTAGAGTACTAGTTCATGCTTGAACATTGTTAAATTGATATTCAAATTCCTATCTTCCACTTATCATATGTGATCAAGCACTAAGTGCAGAGCCGGTCCTAGGTACAAGCCATACATGCTTGCGGTCTCCAAATATTAACTATAATATCGGCTTTAATTTCCAATAAATTGTCCATTGGTCAGTCGTTTTCATTGAGAGAGGCACTGAAGAGGTACATTGTTTTATTCCCTTCCTTAACAATACACTCAAATAATTTTTTTTGTTTTGTTTTAGTGTTATTATTAATATGCCCAAAAGTTCTTTTGCTTGTAGCCCATTAAATCTTAGGCCCAGGCTAGGTGTTACCATAATCTACTTTTAGAAACAAATTTGTTAATATCCCACATCGACCATATGGAGGGATTAACACTAATATATAAGGGATATGGGTCAATCTATTAATTGCCAATTGGTTTTGAGTCAGAAGCCCATAGATCTTAACATGGTATCAGAAGCCCATATTATCGGTCCTAAAGTGGGATTCGGTTCGAGATGGGCTGATAAGAGCCATCATATAGAGGAGGCGTGTTAATATCCCACATCGATCATATAAAGGGATTAACATTAGTATATAAGCAATATGGGTCAATCACAATGCTTTTGTTTCCTTTTACAATACCTTTTCAGTTTAGAAACTCAAAATTTCTTTTATGTTAATTTTGTTTAATTTTTATATGTATTACAAAAGTTCTAGTAAATTCCAATCTTAGATTTAAATTAGAATAGTGTGCTACAATAAAGGAGAAAACAGAACGAGATTAACAGTTTAACATATAATGAGGAAAAAATCTAAAATTTATGGGGAATTCAGCCAAAAAAACACTGAACTTATCCGAAATTACTTTTGAACTGGCCAAAAAAAGCCCAAACAATTGCTGACTTTCGAATTAATCAACAATGTTTTCATTGACTGGCCAATTAAGCACACCGTTAGCAGATTAACGGTTTGCTTTGACTGACGTTTAAACGGTGATCGTTAAGTAAAACGACGTCGTTTTGTTTCTAATTAAAAAATCGGGAATTTGGCCATAAAAACACCCAACTTATCAGAAATTGCCAAAAAAAACACCCAACTTATCAGAAATTGCCAAAAAGAAACACAAACTCCAGAGCTAACAAAAAAAAGCTCAAACAATTGTTGACACGAACAAGAACTTTCAGATTAGTTCTAAAGCAATTCTCTTTTACACAAACCTCAAATGCACAAACCACTAACTCAAACTGGGAACAAACCTCTCAAGACCAAGGCTTAAAAACAGGCGGATGGGCTCCTTGGTTTCACTGAAACACCAAATTTTTGATAAAGAGGTTTTTAATGACTCTAACGCTATCAAATAAACATATATTTCATAGCATTTTTGGATCGAATCCACAAGGACTAAGCATTATTCAGTAAAGATGCAAGATTCTAAAATAATCTAGAACAAATAAAAGAATTGGTTTTTAACAAAAGAAAATGAGAATAAGATGAAATCAAAAGGAAAACAAAGAATCATGGGTTCTACTATCAAATGAATGAACTAACACTCAAACAATGATCATAAAAATCACAATTAAACAATGATCATAAAATTCACAATCAAACAATGATGAAATAGATTGCATTAAGCATTTCTTAGATAATTGTGAATTCAATGATAATGTTTTGATTGTTAGTTCATTCATTTGATAGTAGAACTTATGATCCTTTGTTTTTCTTTTGATTCATCTCATTTTTATTTCCTATTGTTAAAATCCAATTCTTTCATTTGCTCTAGAGTAGTTTAGAATCTCGCATCTTTAGTGAATAATCCTTAGTTCTTGTGGATTCGATCATAAAGTGATATGCACGATAGGTTTATTTGATAGCTTTAGAGTCATTAAAAAACCTCTTTATCAAAAAGTTGGTGTTTCAAAGAAGCCAAGGGGCCATCCGCCTGTTTTTGAGCCTTAGTCTTGAGGTTTGTGTGAAAGAGAATTACTTTGGAACTAATCTAAAAGTTCTTGTTCGTGTCAACAATTTTTTGAGTTTTTTTTTGTCAGCTCTGAAGTTTGTGTTTTTTTTGGCAATTTCTGATAAGTTAGGTGTTTTTTGGCAATTTCTGATAAATTAGGTGTTTTTTTGGCAATTTCTAATAAGTTGGGTGTTTTTATGGCCGTAGTCCCAATTTTTAATTAGAAACAAAACAACGTCGTTTTACTTAACGACCACCGTTTAAACATCAGTCAAACCAAACCGTTAATCTGCTAACGGTGTGCTTAATTGGCCAGTCAATGAAAGCATTGTTGATTAGTTCGAAAGTCAACAATTGTTTGGGCTTTTTTTTGCTAGTTCAAAAGTTCGAGTTTTTTTTGATAATTTCGGATAAGTTCAGTGTTTTTTTGGCCGAATTCCCAAAATTTATGTGAAACTAGGTCAAAATCGAAATTTTAGAAGGTATATTGCTTAAATTAGATATGTTTGAATATAAGATACATCTTTTTTTTCTTTTTTTTTTGATATAAGGTTTTCTAACCTCCCTTATACTCCGAAAAGACTTTCGAAAGCATAACCCTACTACTCTGTGCTGGTATTTAAAAGCATGAGAAAGCAAATGTTACAAAAGCCATAGGCCCAGTTTAGCTAAATAGCCACATACATAATAAACCAAATTTGAATCAGTTTTGGAAGGCCCAAATGGCCCAGTAAGAAGAAGGAATAATTGGGTTGTCTTTTGCGTTTCCTTGTGCAGAGACGAAGGATCTAGAGAGAGAAAAGACAAAGCTCTTAGTTACGGAACCATTGTTGGAGCATGATCGAAGCTGCTTCTGGGTTTGAAAATCTGAAGGAAGCAATTTTATTTCTGATTAGCCTGTCTGCATCGCGAATAATCAGATCCGCTGGCTTTGAAGTGTATGTATGCCTGGAGAGAGAGTTGAGTGTCGGAGCGAGCTGGAGGCATAACCCAATGATCTGTCTCCCAGAGTTCAGCTAATGTAGTGTTCCTATGAATCCCCATCCTTTGACATCCGTGACAACATAAGTAATCACTGACCTTTCCATATGGCGACCAGTTACTGGACCAGAAGTAAGTGGTTTCTCTATTTGTTTGATCCACGGGTAAGCTATGTTCCTTAGTAAGAGAAGTTGATTAGCCAGCCATGAGTATTTATGACCCAAAAATTATTTATGTTTCCTTCCAATACCTCGACGATATACCAGGTTGCCCAGATGGAGTGATTTTGGAAAAAGAGCAACAAAATTAGCTTGAGAGCACTTGCCATGTTCCATTGAGATAAGTCTGTAAGCCCTAGTCCTCCTTCCTCTTTAGTATTTGTTATCTTCTCCCAGGAAAACTTTGGCACCATGGTGATCTTCAGTGTTTCCCTTCCAGAGGAATCTTGAACTGAGAGAATTGATTTCATTAACTAGACCAGAAGTTTGTTATCCCTGCAATGACTGTAGAAAGTAACTGGAGCCGACCCGCATATGAAAGAGATCTGGTTTTCCAGGAGTGAAGCCGAGACTTAATAGCTTGTATGAGAGGCAAACAGTGAGCAGCAGTGAGCTTCTTTGTACAGAGAGGCACTCCTAAATACCGAATTGGTAAGACTCCGTAATCGAGTCCTGTTTTTTCCTTTAATATGCGCAACTCATGGTCTTTTATGCCTGCAGAGAAGATACATGATTTTTGAATGCTAATGGCCAAACCAGACTTATCTTCAAAGTCTTTCAGAACTTCCAGAATACTCTCAATTGACTTGAGGGACCCATCAGAAAATATCAACAGATCATCAGCAAAACATGGGTGATACATCTAACTTCTATTATACGTTGTAGTTTTTTATAAGTTTGAAGAAAAAACAAAAAATCATTTGTAACATCTAGGATGAGGAATCCCATTCAAGGCTCTGTCACCATTGTAACTTACGTCATCATT